>OY855904.1:31708241-32393241 GCA_963693305.1 Meandrina meandrites | reverse complement strand
TAATAAGGTTGCCAGATTGTTCCCCATTATTTTAACGTTCGTTCAATTTAAGTGTGAGGGCGAAATCACATTCATCTTTTTTGTTCATTTGGGATTTAAATAAGGTTGCCGGTTACTTAGTTTGCTTTGCAAACCGATTCATGCTTTTATAAAAAAAATCCATTGCTATTATCCAAATTAGAGTAGCTGCTCAATAGAAAACTTGAAGATGAGAAAATAAAATATTTACTTTTCTTTAATTTACAAGGTAAGATAAATTGTAGTTTCAATGTCCATCATACTCTAGGCTTTTATTTCACCTTCTCATACTTTAAATTAACTTTGTCGACCAATTCACGTCTCACTGCAGCTGATTGCAGCTTTCTATGGCGGGGCTTGAATGTTTTTATTGGTTTTTTTCTCTTTAAAAATTTGAAGGGATATTATCGCATTTCATCAAAAGTATGATGGTACTTGAGACTACAATATTATTTATTTTCACCTTTAACAAAGGAGGCTTTGCAAAACTACTTTTTGCTTATTAGACCTTGAAATTAATTGAAATTTTCTGATTAACGAGTTAATCTCCAGGATTTCGCAAAATCAATTTAATGTCATGCAAACTTCACATTTCTTATCCTATCAATTAGAAATGACAAATTCTCAGTTTAGGTTCTTTTTAACTGCAATTTTTTCGCCTCCTTTGTTTAAAGGTGTTACAACAAGCTCATTAGCACAGAAGTAAGCAATTCCTAATAATTATTTTAGTATTTTCACTTGAAAAGTACTTAACAGCTGATCAGGAATAGATGGAGCAAGCCGGGTATAGAATTGTCCCTTTGAACCAAGTGGGCTTTGCCAAGTTCATCTTACACTTACAACCTCGCAGTAAGAAACTTATAAGAGATGTTTTTCTCTTTAAGGATCTATGTAACCATTTTAAGCAAAGGTCGTAAATAACTTAGGGAATCTTATGTATTGCCTTGTTAATTACCGTCAAAGGACATTTCATGTATTTCCACAGAGAAAGTACTGGTTTGCAATCGTACATCTCCCCTAAAGTGTCTTTATGGATACTTCAGTAGGCTTAAGTACAGTTAGTTTACCATTACTTTAATATAGTTTGGGAGCATAAGCGGGATAGGCGTTTTCCTTTTCCGTACTTACTGTGCTAATGAGCGTGTTTATTTTCTTTTAATTATTTTGTGGATTTTATATCTTCCACTCAGCTTAGAATATTTTAGATTATTTTCAGGAATTGAGATGGCCCACACACCTGCACACAATACAAATGGTCAGATTTTCATCTAGCCGATCAACGTCCCTGCAGGGTTGTGGAAACTCTTGCTCTGAGGTGGGTGTTTCTGACGTTCCTCTGCAATATTCCAACTGAGAAATCCTGGTGCGTTTATCTGATCTGTTCATTTTTGATGGAGGCACTTGGACACTTTGGTGATTTGGTCGTTTACTCTCAAGTGGAGGAGGCATTGCGAGGGGAGGTGAGAGTTTGCTTTTCATGTCTTTTCGGCTTTACTTAACTACGTCAGAATACCACACGTTTATTCTAATTGGCTTTCAAAGATGTTTGTTTTCAATCGATGCGTCTGGAAATCTTCCGTTGTTGAGGATGTAAAACAGTAGTGCTTTAGTGCAGGTCATGGGTGGTACATTTCCTGGATGTTGGGGCTAGTTTAGAACAAAGAATGTCATTAATCTGGCTCGACTGGATTTTCACAAGTGACACTAGATTGAGCTGATAGTCATCTGGGAATCTTCTGAACAAGCTGATACCTGTTTAGGGATTTTCTTTCTTTTTCTTTTCCTAGTTCAAAATAAAAATGACAATTATTTCAAATTACAATCTATTTCCTCAGATTAACTTAAAAAAAATAGTTAATCTGAAGTCTCCTGCGCATCTGTTATGTGAGTCGTCACGCAACGCGTCTCCCCAAGAGTGTTGCGTGACGACCCAACGTGACGGCTGCGAAGGAGACTATACCGTTTAGTGAACACGTTTTCGGAAGTTAAGCCGATATATATTTCTATTTACATTAATCGAATTGCTTATCCAGGCTTCCAAGACTTTAAACAAAACCTCGAAAACGTTATTTTGTAACCAAATCTAGAATTCGAGTTTTATTTAGTAGGCCAATTGTTGATGTTATCTTCCAAATCTTTATATTAAAACTCGAGAACTTTATTCCAAAACTTTATGTTATTATATTCGGTGTTTTATTTCTTAGTCCAGTTTTACATCTTGACTTTCAAACAAGTCTCGAATTATAACCAAAAATATTGTTTAATTTTGATTTCGCAAGCTAATTTTCCATCTTGTATTCCAAAACTCAAAATGTTATTTCTAAAACTCTGTGTTATAATCAAATATAATTCGAATATTTTTAGTTCACTTCCACAAACAAAATTAGCTTTTTTTCCTCATTTATTTCGTATACATTTTTTACTTTAATGTGCTCGGAACCAAGCGGCTGTTATTCGGACGAGACGATGTAAGCCGAGCGGTAAGATCGATTTTGCCATTCGGTTTACTTCGTCTCACCCCGACTAACTGCCCTGAGTTCCCGAGTATGCTTCGTTGTTTAATGCTATTCAAAAACAAATTTACAAATTACAATAACATAACGAACTTTCAAAATTTCATCGTGGCTGCATTTTTGGGCCATTCGAATCTCGAATATTAGTTAAGATTTATTCGAATATTAGTTAAGAATATTAGTTAAGATTTATTCTCTTGAAATTTGCGCAAAAAATATTTCAACTGCGACTTCTTTCGAAAAATACTTCAACTATTTTATCAAAATATCTAGCTTTCGCAATTTTAGGCCATGCAGATGGACATAAAAATGCCCTTAATATTATTCGGCTTTTTGAAATTTCGTAAGCAAATTGTTTTATGTCGTGTTCCAAAACAAAATCAAACGGAAAAAAAATTGTCATTTATTTTCACATTTGTTTAACTTCGTTGTCACCCTCGGTAACTTATCGACGGTTAGTCGGAGCGAGACGATGTAAACCGAGCGGCATGATTGGTGCGAACTATTCCTCGTGCCGATTTTGCCACTTTTGCGTTTTGAGACCACTCGAACTTGGATATTTAATTAAGATTTACTCTCAAATTCTCTACTTGAAATTTGCGCGAAAAATATTTTAACTGTGATTTCTTTCGAAAAACTACTTCGATTCTTATCGATTCAAAATAACTAATCATAAGCTTTACGCAATTCTAGGTCACCGAGACGGACAAAACACTCAAAACACTCAAAACAAACAGCTTATTTGTTATTCGCTTAAAATGCCACGAAATTATCATTCTCTAATTTTAAATAAGCGATAGAAAACTCCTAAACTTGTATCAGCTTTGACGGGAGAGTTTCAAATGACTTGTGTTCTTTTGGTGAAGTTTGTGGGATGACAGTCGGCAGGAGGTTTGGTCGGTGAGGCAGATTACTGGTTTTCTGCGTTCGATTCTTTTCTTGACCTTCATGGAAATGTACTGAACATGATTTGTATTTTAGCACTTCGGTTTTTCTTGTCCCCCGACGGAAATTTCTAGATACATTAATTAAAAACAAACTTCTTGAAATTTTATCATTTTGGCTTAAATTTTTTTGCATATTGTGTGGTTTTGTGACGTAGAAAAGTGAAACCGAGGAGGCATGGAGAGTAAACTCTCACCTCCCTCATTATGCCATCTCCACTTGGGAGCAAACGGCCATCTCATTAAAGTGCTCAGGTGTCCTCATCAAAGATGGCCGATCAGATGAACAAACCAGAATTTTAAAGTTGGAATATTAAAGAGGAACAAAAGAAACACTAGAACCCTGAGCAGAGTGAAAACAACTTTCACGCAGGGATGAGATCGGCTAGATTTTTATTCTTTTTTTTAAACACAATAAAACACAAATAAAGACAAAGAGGCAGTTTTTGTGTTCTCATTTTTACCAGCAATCCACCATTACTAACCAGGTAAACACTCGTGTTCATGTCAAAGCCCTGCTATACAGTGTAATCTGTCACGCAACATGTCCGGCAATTTTCTCGTAAACGGCGTGACAAGTTAAATGAAACATAACGCCATGTAACACACCACGCAACGGTCAAACCTCTTGCAAAACATGTCGCTTCAACGGCTGCAGAAAGTAGAACTACAGTAAGTTCCAACTTTCTTCAATCGCTGTAGCAAAATGTCTCGCAAGAATTTTGTTCGTATCGCAGTATGCCACATGACGTAATGTTCACGTAATTTACTTGTCACGCCACTTTTAAGAGAATTGCGAGACAAGTTGCGAGACAAATAACACTGTATAGCAGGACCACAAACCAAGTTCTGCTTTCAAGAAACCCACCACAAAAATAAACAATGTCTGCTCTAAAAAAACTCTCACTATACATGTACCTCTTCTGCATTTTTGCTGAAGTATTTACAAGGTACAACCTGTACTTAGTTGCTCCAGAAGCGAGTGTTAAAATAATTTGCCGTATTGAAATTTTGCCACAATTTTACACTGTCACACAACGCCTTTACATAAGCGTGACACAAGACTGTCTTCCCATGTCGTGCTGAATTTTAGATATTGATGCAAAAACCAAGACAATCGTTAGGCGTAAATGTACAACATCGTAAAAATTAATGCCGAATTAAAGCTGAGCTTCTATAAAATGCCCTGTTTTGAAAACTATTGTGAGACCAACAGCTGCGAAGACTTACTCCATATGTTTGAAAATATCATCCAGAATTTGTGTGTTGTGGTTTGTTTTACCTTGTTACTCCTTGGCAATAAACAAAACCTTTGTGATAAGATGTAAACGTGGAAAGAAATGCTAATTCAATAACAAAGATCACACAAATATTCAAATTCTATTTGACAGTGTGAAGTTTCAAAGTTTGCCTCAAAATAATTATCCGAGAAAAAAACTTTCAAAGTGAGCAACTAACAACATTTTGTACCTTGCAAAAACAGCAGTGAACGCGAGGTATAAACACAAAGACACACTTCAAATGTGATTATAAAAAGACTGATTCGAGAATAAATGCAAACTGTTAGCTCATCGATAGTTTAAATTTGCAGTGAATTTAAGATTTTTAAATTATTTCCAGACAAATCAGCAAAATTGAGTGGAGGTCAAATTGTATCAAAGTTTAGGGAATGCACCCTTAAATAAATCATCCTTAAATACACCCTTCAAATGCGTCTTTGCGTTTCAGAGTATTTTATATAACAGACATTGTAGACTTTAGCAGTAGTTCTCTTGTACCCATAATTATTATAAACTGTACAGTGGCCCATATTCAGCTGACTATAATTTCAAAATACAACCGAAAAGAGGTAAAAAGTATTCGGGGACTTTTTGAGAGACAATTATTTTATAACTCATTAATTCAATAGATAGAGCCATAAAATGTAAATTGTAGATTGAGTTCCTTATACATTTATCCCTTCAGCAAAAATTAAACAGTGAGAATATTGAAAAAAAGTATTTTGTTATTCAGCTACAGTACATGTATTGGACTCTTAGAAAACAAAATGCCCCTCCCCTATAAAACTATTGAATAATACGTGGAATTATTTTTGCATGCACAAGCAATTCCATTAAATCAAGGTAACGAGAATTTAGTAGAATACAAAATCTTTTTTATGCAGTTTTTGAATATTTGACTTTAGAGCTTCGAAATCCCCTTACAGAACTATTCAACAAAGTGGAATTAACATCATGACGTTATTATCTGTGTTCCAAAGATAGAAGAACTTGGTAGTCTCTTTGATGTATTGGAAATCTAAAATTTTGGAACTGAATTCTCCTTACCGATTTACTGGATAGCAGAGTAAAATCACCAGTTTTGAATTCTGTGTTTGTCAATCATTTGTTTTAATCAAACAGCATTGTCAAGGTACAGAGAATTTAGTAAAAAATAGGACTAAAATCTCTTTGATGTAGCTGCTTGATGAAAATTCAATGTACTTGTATCTACGATTATAAGGCTTGCGAGCTCACCCTCTAAAATGTTCAATAGCACAGTATAATCACCAGTTTAGTTTCTGAATTCATCAATAGTTCAATACTTAATTGTTTTCCATTTGTTGAATAAAGTTACCCAACAGTACTTTACATGTAGCTAAAAAATTATTCCCCATTTATTTTCTTTCTTTTTTGGCAAAATTGCAAAACGTATCTTTCTGCTACTAACGCTGAAGGGATAAAGGATTTTTAAAATTTTGAAAGAGTGAAATTTGTTCGTATGGGCCACTGTATAATAACTACAAGTACCACAGACATGCATATAGCTGAGCAAATATCAAGTTTAAATGATAAAAAATAATTATCATCACTGGAAAGTGGATATAACCATCGAAAAACATGAATATTTTAGATTCGGAAAAAATACATTAAACACATCAAAAAGTGAAAGAAATTGAAAATAAAACTGAAGGCCACCTACACTGTAATTTGAGCAACAGTTAAAAAAAAAAAAAAGTTAACACATCACTTTTACTTTAGTTGTAATGACAATCACTCAACCAAATATTAACTAAAATGCTCTAGTAAGGAGTGCAGAAAATATAAAAGCTGGTTGGTAAATTGTAAATTTTGCAAATTATATTCTTGACTCTGTTCATAAATACCGTGGTCTTAACTTCAAAAGACCGCAAAATATTAGATGTTTTGTTGTTCATTAGAGGGCAATACTTTTTTACTTTCTTGGTAAAAATTCTTAAAAAGATGATGAAATAGTAGTACATACATGTACATGTATCTAAAACAGGAGTGACTACATGTACATGTACTATTAAAAGTGTTTTTAAAACCAGAATTACAGTGTACTGTATTTCCTCAATTTAGCCCGTTCCTCTTTTAAACCCCCGACACACCCTTCCCACCTGTCTTTTTTTACCTAAAGATGTATTATCTAAAACTGCACCCCCCCCCCCCCCCCCCCTGGGATTTCAGTCTGAATGGCAGGGGATTTTGTTGGTAGTGGCCAACATCAATACAGAACAAAAGCAAATTGTAGTGACCTCCAGAGTGAATAAATAACCTTCCATCCCACCCTACCTCAATGCTAATCTATTTAATAATCTTAGTGGAGGTGATTGGGTTGATAGTGAAGTCAATACAAAACTACAGAGAAATCTTTTTTCATGGGGGGGGGGGGGGGGGGGGAAATTGGGGATTGATTGGGGATCTGTGTTGCCTATTATTTTACTCATTTCCCTTCTTTAGTGGTTTCTGCTTCTTTGTACATGTATGCCATGTTGTGAATTTTTTTTCTTATTTCTTGCAGTTTGTGAAGCCTTTGAAATTCCTTTCCCTCCAGCCTCTCTGTAGACTTCCCACCACCTTTAATCATAGGTTCTCAGCCCCCAAACCCTCCACTTCATGATGTAAAGCCTTTCTTCTCTTCACCGACCTTTTTCATCTGTGAAATTGCAGTCTTGCTCACAACCTGGAGGGGGTGAGGTGAGGGATTGTGTTCAACAACATGTCAGGACTAAGCCTGGGACCTTTGAATAACTACCCCCCCCCCCCTCCTCCGTGGGCCCCCTGTCAGATGTACTTTTCATCAGAATCCAGGGGACTGTACTGCTTTTGCCATGATGAATATCATATTGATCATATAAGTATAGAATTTTGGAAACATTTAATAAATTCCCAGGGCCATCTAATAAGCACCCTTTGCCCAGATCTTTTTTTACATGTACCATGGTGGTTCTCTGATTGACATAAAATGCTACAGAACCTTCTCTTGAACAGCCATTAACCTAGTAAGACGCCCCTCCCTCCTTGCTCTAATAAGACCTCCAGTGTCCCTTTGGTGACTAAGGCCTGGGTGCCGAGGAATTTTCCCAGCTACTACAAGTCTGAGCCCAGCTACTTTTATTAATTGAAACAAAACCTGAACAAAACCACTGGAGAGTGAAAAAAAAAAAACACATCATTTTGTCCCCCAGCTACTCTTTTACTTTCCCTGACTACTTGAAAATAATTAATTAAAACCCTGGACAGGATGAGCAACAAGTCATATTGGGCCCTGGGGATGCTCAACAGAGGAAATACAGTAATGAAAGTAACATAGAATATAAACAATTAAAAACAAGATGTTATCCACTTTCAAAATGTTTTCAAATCCGATTTGCTTATGAGCCATGTATACAACCATGTATGTTAAGATAATCACAATAAGCATGTCTGTGGCATTGTAAAATCTATAATGCAGAACTTGGTTTACATCATACAATGCAATGATCAATTCAAAACTTCCTTAGCCTGGGCAAACTTAGGGTGGGAAACCAGTTACTCTGTCCTGTTTTGAGTTGCCCAAAGAAAACAGCTGCCACTCACAAAGTGAAAGGAAACACCTGACTTTTTCCCAACACTGATCACAAAATAATTTTGACTAACCATTATTTTTTAGTTCCAAATGTAACAATTCTGCCAATGCGGATGGTAAGTACTTGATTTAAATTTTATTAGCTTCAGCAGTTTGGTGTTGGTATAGAAGGGGATTGAACTTTCCAAATTCGGAATCCATCACCCTGAATTTTTTCCTTAACATAGTTTTTTTTTTCTTTCCAGAACATTTCCTCACTTGTAGGAACTTATCCTTATGGTGCAAAAAGTTTATTATTATCTGGAAGAGGAGAGGGAAGGGGGTTACACTGTAGGAGTGCTTTAGGGGGTTTCCCTGGGGTGCCAGGCTAAGTTTTGATTGATCATTTGCATAAGAACACGAGTTGTTTACCTGAGTCCTGGATTGCATTTAAATCATCAACCTAGAATAAGCTAATGAATGATGTCCTCCTGTTGTGTTGTCCCAGAGCACTTAGTCCTGACCTGGTAAAAAGAAGAAATAAAAACATTAACATTAAAATTATCATTGGCTAGTGTGATCAGGCCTAATAGTTAGTGAACTAATTCTGAGATCTCCCAGATCAAGGGGTAAAGAAACTGACATCTTTCTTTTGTTCTTGGGCAACACTTGTTATTCAGGTAGCTCTTTCCAACCGTTGATCACAGACCTGTTCTAAACAGAAACTTGATAACACTAAGATAGAGCTTTCATTACATAGCATCCCATCTAGCAGTAATAGCAATTATACAAAGCAGAGTTAACAATAAGATGGCAAGCCTGAGGTTTCTATCTGCTGATAGTCAGTCAACTATCAAAAGGTAATCAAGGCTGCATGCTGTCTTACGGGCGCCCGGTCACCTGGGGCGCCTAAGTTACAAGTGTGGGCGACTAAATTTTTGTTCAATGAGCACGCATGGGCGTCTAAGCATAGAGTTTCCATTCTCATCTAATGACTTCAATTTCCTTGTAACTTTGTTCCACTGGCGTAAGATAATATCCCATTCAAAACAATAACTTATAAGTGCTTCATTTCAAAATGGAAATACTAAAATTGTCCATAATTGAGATAATTTGCAAAATTCAGCAACTTCGAAAACCATTTATTTTCAACTGTTTAGGACTGGAACTGACTCCCAAATATGGAATGAAGAATGAATGGTAAATGGGCTGCTTCACATTTCGTTTGCTACGTTGATGCTTTGGAGGAGTTGAATTTGAATTTGAATTGAATTTGAAGTAAACATTTACGGATACAAAAGTGAAATCAATCTCCCGGCCATCCATGCATCAGGTCTGATCAATCATGACAATTTTAATCTGCAAAAGCTTGATACAAAAACCTTTTCAACAAGCCTAAAATAATGTGCAGAATGTTTTGATGTTACACTTACGAATTACTCTTAATTAAGCTTATTATTTGACTCAAACTTTTATTTTTCACTTTTGAGAACGCTTAATTTCATAACAACAGAAGATACATGTATGTGCCTTTTCTGTGACATTCATATCAGCTACCGCTTTTTGTGGATCAAGTTTGTTTGTTTGTTCATTCCAACTGTTTCATGTTTTATGTGCGCTAGAAAACTTTGCTAAAAACAGTTTGAATAACATGAATTGTTTTTAAAACTACTAAAATCTATTGTATAAGCAACTCATTAAATAAGCCTAGAAACTGTTTTTTTTTTCACCACTTAGTTTTTCTGGTCTATACAACTGATTATGAAATGTAGATAAGATCATAATTTAAATTTAAAGTCCTGTTCATGTCACCCAATCAGTGTAAAAAGGGTTTTATCGAAGGAGATCAGAGGCTCGGCTAGAGCAAGCTAGAATTTCTGACACAACTATTTGAGAGAGGTTACCCTCAGAAGCTCTGAGAAAAAAATCTTGTCTGAAGGAGTTTTCTGTTCACATACAAAGCCCCTCCCCAAGCCCCTCCCCTAGATTTTTTTTTTTTTTCAGATTTCTTGATTCAATATATTAGGGTTGGGAACTCAGGCAACAATGATCAACTTGGCAGCTGAGCTCAAAACGGATGCCAAAAGATTTCTCACCTCTGTCCATGAAAATGCCCGATGTGAGTTTTAATCATCTCAAGAACTCTTTTGAGTTCTCTTTCGTTTAAATGCTGGAAGACTGATCGAATCTTTTATCCGGTCAAGTAGTTTGTATTTGGCAAGTCGCAGTTTTGGACTGAGTCTTGCTTATCGTGAATCATGGACAAATTTGTGGATATCTTCGTAATGGTTCTTGGACAAATAAACTCTGTACCGCTACTGTATTTCATCTTAGAGACCTTGCGAAATAAAGAGAGCAAATTTTCTTTTCGACGTTGTCGCGAGCGTACATGTACTTGCTTACGCTGATGGGTTGTCATCATGACCCAATCACCACGCAAAGATTCCTTCATCTTATGTCATCATTGACCAATCACCGTACAGAGAATTTTATCACACCTCCTGATACCCACTTGCGGGCATTCTGCACAACTCCCGATATTATTTGCGCACCCTCTTTGGGCAAATCGAGATTTCATCCAGTAATATCGACTATATAGTCATACTGTAAGCACTCCTTCTATTTATGCGCGGATTACCATGATGCCTCCTCAGGTTTTGGCCTGTGTGCCAAAACCCTGTGGGGGCAATAAAATAATGGGGCACAAATTGTTGTTTATGGGATATGAGTAAGAACAAGAAACCTAAACCTGCCTAATAAACCTTACTGAGCATTATGAGATTAAAAATCAAAACAGAGAAGGATTTCACTTTCAATACACTACGGGCAGTTGTGAAAGAATGGAAAATTGGTAGAGTTTATCTATAATTATTCACTAAAGGCCTTATGCACAGGCTTTAAGCCAGGTGGGAGTCCAGGAGTCCTATGCATGGACCGCCACTTTTCAGAGAAATTAATATGAATAACTGTATACGCAGTAGTCATACATGTACATGTACATGTACGATGTACGATCATAGAACGTAAGCTTATAAACGAAGTAGCCCTCGAATGTCTCCTCTAACCCACTACCAGCACAGTTAAACGTCTCATAAGCCCTTAAATCCCTTCGCAAAGCGTTAATTTCACCCTGGATGCTTGCTACGCTTACCTGCAGCACCCAGCTGGAGGCCCGGGAAATGGCGGCTGTGGAGGTAATCCCGTCGGTAAATTGCCAAGTGGTTTGGCGCTTGAAGGAGAACGCTTTCCCGCTGGAGGATGGCCGAGTGGCTGTTGTGGAGGCGGATGATATGACATTGCGCGAAAATGTATTACAAAATTTGTAGAATTTCTTCAAAGGACCTTCAAAGGAAAGTTTGGAGTAAATTCAACATGGCCGCCCAAGTGTATGCTGGGTAGTCTCGTTTCCGCCACGTGCTCCGAGTAAAGCTATTCCGTTCTTTCTTCTTCACAAGGTTGTCTTCTTCACGAATTGAATCTCTTTTTTTAAACAAAATCGAAAAATTCTTTCAATCAAACCATTCTGGCTAGAAAATATTGGCATTGGCTTCAAAAAAGGGAAACGCAGTCTGACGCGAGGCGCATGCGTCGACTGGACGAGCAGCGTAACTTTTCGTAACTTGCACCACATGGAAAGCCGCAACTCAATTGAAACAAATATTTACCCAGGCTGAACCAGTACTATATTGGTGACGGAGCAAAACGTAGACAGACGGTCAGAAGGCTAGCATGGCTAGCATCCCTAACGAACTGCATGCCTCGCTAGCGTGGCAAGGCTTACGGGGTGGCCCACTAGCATCCCTAGCGGAGAAAACGAGGACCGCTGGCATCCCTAGCGGAGGAAAATGGCACACTTGCATCAGTGGCGGAGAAAATGGTAAAAAAAACTGGCGAAGGAGACGAAAAAAAAAAAAAAAAAAAGGGAAAAAATCAGTGTAAGAGATGAAAAATAACATGTGTAAAAAAAAAATAAGATTAAAAAAATACGAAACATAAATTCATATCAAGCACCATTAAACATAGCAAAGTGAACACAAGGAAAGAAGAAAAAATATGGCCTACAAAGTTTCAAGGCAACCACCCGCGATGAGCAGGAAATTCAGGCAAGACGTGCAAACACCTCGAGCACGTCAGGGCGCTAAAGCGAAGGGCATGCACACGTGGCGCAACTACAGAATACAACCGCCAAGAGGAGATGACGAGAGGAAGGGGCGAGCGAGCATTCAGGGAAAGATGACGGCAAGTATGCGAGCGAGGATGTGGGGAAGAAACAAATCATCATTGGAACACATTGAACAAAATCACATGTTCAAAGGGAGGAAAGATAAAAGTGTCTTCATTACCACGAAGTTATGTGATATATACGTTCTTGTGCATAAAACAATGTCGTATCCGGATCGTGTAACTGTGGACAGATCAAATGTTAGAGAAAATTATATGAAGAGTTTTACGTATACCAATCCAGTGGGAGTTCATGGGTTTTCCGGGGCCAAGTGCCACACCGTAAAGGTTGTTTTTGACAAAAGAATTCAACAGGTTGTAACAGCGTATCCGATACATCCGTGAAACTGAGTAGGCTTTCCTAAAAGCTAACAGCTTGTACAATGCTGAAGTCAGTGAAAAAAAAATGGATAACTGTTGAAATGTTAAAAATAAACTGAGAGACTCAAAGGATTGTGTATAGTTTGATGCACCCACCCAACCCATCAAACATACGTGAGGGTGATATGTTGATGTCACGTCCCCACTCCATTCCATCTTTAGCGAGAGTATACAGAACACATATTGCTCTGTTTTTTTTTTGTTTTGTTCTTTTAACGTCTCCCTAAATGCGCGAAGTGGCAAAGAAACCGTTACACGAAAGACACTGTATGTCACTAAATAAGCCTATCCAGATTGTGCTAGTAACCTGCGGACAAAGTTGCTCCAAAAATCAAGTCTAACAGCAACATTCCGTAATTTCTGGAAAAAACGCCAGATCCGCAAGTTGAAGTTATAAATAAGCCCCTTCGTTTATTGGATTTATAACAAACTGTATGCTGTAAAATGAATATAAAACAAATAAACGCCGGGTCCAAAAGGTCAAGTTTGATATAAAAGCCGATGGTCATTTCATCGAGAAAATACGGTACACAATGAATGTTTTTTTCGGTAAGATCTTAAAACCAACCAAATTACTACGCGAGCTCTGCTTAGTAAAAAATCTGTGTTCTTATGTACCAGTAAACGCCCGCTTCTTGACCTCACAACACTATGCTTGACTATGCGTAAGGATAAAGAATTGTCTAACATTAGTTTAAAGTATTATTTTGTTCTAACTACATTATTTGATATTTTTTCATAAACGATCATAATGCAAATTACTGAGGGTGGATTACTACAATTACTACAAATTACCACAACCGTTAGAGCGAAGAAACGTGAGGAAAAAGCCGATAACGAAAACAATAAACAGTTTCCGCTTTCACTGGGCTGGCATGTTACTTAAAAACCTTATCTGGGAAAAAAGAAAAAACCTACGACAAACTGGTCGCGATAAAAGCTTCCTTGAAATTTTTGGATGACAGAAACTTTACCCCCGTGCTATGCCAAATAAATTCGGAAATAATCTTAAAAGCAGAACTTTTGGAACTAAACTTTATTCTAAATAACCTCGAAGGATAACTTGAAAACAGCAGAGGCGTAGATAAAAAGTAAAATATCAATCGCGACAAGCTAACGTTCGAAACAAATCATTCGCGTGGTCGAGGAATACCAAACCTGTTAAACTTGTCTTGCGGAGTACAAATACCATGAGATATTTAAATAATAGAAACTTGATTTTTTCTTCATTTTATTACAAATACACAGCCGCAGAATGCGATTTTAGAAAGCTTTAATGTCCTTTACAATAGCAATTAATGAAAAAAAATTGAATTATTACTTCAGCAATCTTCAGCAGTCGACTGAATTCTTATAGAATACCTTGATCAGCCAACGGAAAGTATCCAATCTTCGCTCAGAATTGCCATGCGATCGGAAAAAAGATATAGTGGCGGCAGAAAACTCGAGCTAAAATAAATTTTAGGTACTTATGTATGTATGTAAAAGGCTGTCTTGTGTACAACCAGAAAGAATGAGGCACAACTTTCATGGAATATATCAAATGATTTACACAGGAAATGTCGAACTTCGTGTTGAACATCGAATTTATTGATGAATCCAATGATTTATTCTGGACACAGGCACTAATTGAGGTCCCCTGTTTTATGAGTCAAATGAGTCTATGAGTCATGAGTCATGAGTCAATGAGTCAGGGTTATTTTTTAACAAAGTAGGTTATTATATATTGAACAATCGTTTGCCTGTATTCAAGTAAGCTTAGAAGCACTCCACTTTGCGTAAGGATAGCTCTACTCTGGATTGCTTGCGGTTAGTTCCACTCCAGTGTGCTTGCGGTTAGTTCCACTCCAGTTTGCTGGCAGTTAGTTCCACTCTGGTTTGCTTGCGGTTAGCTCCACTCCAGTTTGCTGGCAGTTAGTTCTACTCTGGATTGCTTGCAGTTAGCTCCACTCCAGTTTGCTGGCAGTTAGTTCCACTCTGGTTTGCTTGCGGTTAGTTCCATTTTGGTTTGCTTGCGGTTAGCTTTTATAAGTTAGCAAGGACAGCACTATTTTCAAATTAATAACCATAATTTAAAAATTGACTCATTGACTCATTGACTCATGACTCATGACTCATTGACTCATTTGACTCATAAAACCGTTACTCTCGCACTAATTACCCTGACTTGCCACCGTTTGTTTAAACAACTGATTAGAGTAAGCCATGTAGTAGCTAGCTATCCCTTAATGAAACTATTCCTTTAATTCCTTTCAATAGCTCGAACTGCTATCGTTGTTTTAAGCCTGCCATTTGTTGTCAAAATTGAAGCCTTTCATTATTGATAAACCCGCCAGAATCTCAGGGTTTTAATTTAATCTTCCATCCAGGTAAAAGACGATTTCTTTCACAGGGATAGTACATTAGGAATTCTTACACGGGAACGCAAAAAGTTTCCATATACATATGTATCCTCGCGTCACATGTCTAGACACGTGGCACGAAGCAAATGCAAATGCTGCATATTCAACATGCGCTCTGACTCCAACCGGTTAGAAATTGTAAGAACAAAATTCAGTCACCGGACACAAAAGGGCTGATCGCTACACTGGAAATACAGCACGATGCCTAAGCAAAATTTTCCAAGGAAAACCCAACGCCATCCATTGTAGATGGCTGTAAGATGCAACTGAAAGTAAAACTGCCATGTATCCGATTGTTGAAAGAGCTAGGAGAACATTCCGTGGTTCATTTTCCAAAGGCAGATGATACGACGAAGTCACGTGGAGACTATGCTGAACTGGTAACTGTCCCACAGTACCAATGTTTTTATTAAGACTTATTGTGAGGTGGAAAGCAATTCAGTTACTAAAATGGGTGTAAATGGTGCATACATCAGCGGTTGTCAATAGAGCAAAATAGATAGCAGTACACCACTCTAAAAAGTCATCAAGGTCTTGAGCTTTACCGCTACAAACGACGAACCACCCATGAAGACTTGCTTTAAACCGGCTGGATTGAGCCTGCAGCATAACAAGTGAAATTTTATGCCGAAATCACCCACCTACATGAGCTGTATCATCGCCATGATGGCATCCCGCCAAATGAAGATAGTACTGAGAAGAAATGCGGCATGAAAATATAGCACTTAGTTAAGAATCTTCCCCAAATGGTACGGCATGGCATAGTTCTCCGACCGGTCAATAAGTTTCATCCAAGAATTCACATGGTGCCACTTGTGCAAGGAAGCTTTTAATAAAGCAGAAAATTCAGTCACATCCTCAAACGTCTTGTTTCATTATGACCAAGACAGGATGAGGCCATTACAATGCCGTAGGTGTTTGTCAACTGGATGGCTTCGCCTTTCTTATGCCAATCGTTATCTACAGCGTAAACAATATTGCAGCACAGACAATACACTCCGAGGAACAGTTAATATCCCACTGTGGCAAAAATTATTCATTATCAATTCACCACCTGTTCATAGTATGACGGCCCGTTGTCTTTTCTCTATATGTCGAGTTCGTTGTTCGCAAATTTCTCACCTCGTTTTTAGCATTCACTCTGAAGGTTTTCGCCACGGTGGCTTTTACAATTTCACGAATCTCTCGATACCTCCAACAATAAACAAAAATATTTACGGAGGAGTTGAGATAAATTAAAAAGATTGTGATATAAAAAGCTGCTATAAATGACAAACGAAAATCTGAAACAATCATCAAACTCCCACAAAATACATTCGGTAAAAAGCACACGATAAATACAACATACACAAAAAATGTGTTATAAGCTGATCTCTTAACTCGCACCACTTTCAGTCTCTCCAAGTAATTGTTAATCTGAAATTGGCTGCGTATTTTGTTTTGGTGATATCGCGCCACTTTGTAAATCCGAAAGTATGCGACGCTGGTAATAAGAAAACCCAAGACTCCTAGAACGACAGCTACGACGTCGTTGTTTTTCGGAAGAGCAATATAAACCGATGTAACAAGGCCACTGGTTAACCACAAGAGAACCAAGCAGACCACGACACGTTTCATTGTAACAAATTCGTAATAACGTAGATGCAGAGACACAGCGAGGAGTCTGTCGACAGCAATGGTTACTATAGACAAGAAGGAAGCCCCTGAGAAAAAGTACGCAAAGTACAAGTACATCGTTATGAAAGTCGGACAAAGAAAGTCGACGCCATAGTCTCCTCTCACAGCCTTATCTAATATCACCTTGATTATAATGCCATGCATTGGATGAACAAATAATCCCACAGCAAGATCAGAGAAGGCAAGATTCAGGAACATCGCTTTTAAAGCTGGTGACATCGTTGTCGCTTTCCATAGTGCACGGATGACGAGGAGATTTCCGATAATGGCCACAATGCAAAATGTAAAGTTCAATACACAAAGAGACAACAGAAAACGATTTTGAAATTCAGCTAGTTTGATAAGTTCTTCCAAACGCTTGTTGCAGATGTCGATAGCCATACGATTCCACAATCTAACGCCAAACGAAATCTATGTGTAGCAGCCTCAACTGTTAGAAATGGTCGACACTTAGAATGCTAATAAATTAAATATATAACTTTAAAATATCAATTAACGTAGATGCAATGGCAGACGAAATTTCGGCTGCCAAACAATGACAACTCTTTTGAAGATCAACATAAAAGCTTTGAATTTCCGCCCACATAAGCTATGCCAACAAAACTTCTGCCACAAAAATTAAATATGCAGTTATATCCCGTGAGGCGCGTTCTCCATTTTGTGTAAGATTGTTTCAGGGAAATTTAGGTGACTTTTATGTATTGCGATGTAATTAACCGAACTGAAATTACAGAAAGGACCTTTAAATCATAAGCGAAAGAGGAGAACAACAACACTTTCGCCTGTTTGTTTAACGCTTTTTCCTGTGTTGACATTTGATATGCGTCAATTAATTTAATGATCACACTGGCGGAGATCTATTCAACTGACGTTTTTGTTTTTCAACCTAAATATTTGGTTGCAGCCTCACATACGAATAACATATTAAAATTTTGACAAAAGTACAACTAGACGCTCATTAATTATTTCGTTACCGTTTGGCTTGTACTTTTTCTACAGAATCAACTAAACTATGAGCAAGATGAAAATGAAAACGAAAATGAATAACAGTTTTCTAGACACAAATGTCATGGGGTAAAGTCTAGATAGCGTCCTAACATAACTGCATAAAGCATTTAGCTATAACCATATAAGTTTAGAAAGGCAGAATGTAAAATAACTATTTAATGTTCGGCAAGATATCCTGAACAAAAGGATAGCAAACTAACGATGCGAGTCACGGTGTTTCGAAGGATTTCAATTAAAACTCGTTCCTTGTAACATGTTTTCCTTTCTTATAACAAACGTGCTTCACTTTATAAGCAAAAATTAATTATTACTCATCTTCCACTGCTGTATTTGCATTGGTATTACGAGAATGGCATAGAATACAGGCTAGAAATGTTAAAAAACATTAATCAAGTGACAATTTTGGCTTGTAACTGACAATACAATGTTCTATTAGAGAAGTGGTGCCAATTTCGCGTTTCCCATTTTTTGCCTAATTGTTTTGAATTGAGCAATATTAAACTTTCTTGCTGTAAAATATATCGGCCAATTTCCAGTGTACAATAAAGAAACAAGGGTCGAGAACGTGAATCTTGCAATGTACTATGATATTTCAATGCTTAAGCAACAAAAAGGGTATAATCCTATTGATATAGGAAATTATTACGTATAAACAAGGTGAGGTGCGTGTGAGTATGACGACCTGATATTTCAATGCTTAAGTTCCTATTAAATAAACAACTACTGAGCAAAGTTTGACAAGTCTTAATGCAGGTTTTATTCCAGAGGAATGACCTTTAAAAATAAAGCTTCAATTCGCGCACTTGATCGCGTGGTCACAGGCTTCGTCATTTTGAGTGCTGAATAAATTCCGCTAGCGCGCACATCCAGTGTAATGCGTGCAAGATGCCAGGGCGCTAGAAGATGATGCACAGAACGTGTGAGCCGTAACAAATAGAAGCACCGTCCTGAAAAAGCTTGGTTGGTGAGCAATTTTTTTTTTTTTTTATCGTGGTCTACCATCTGCACGACTTACGACATGAGCCAATCAATTTGTCAATCATTCATTAAGAAGCTATAGTAATGACGGGATTTCTCTTTAACTTCATTTAGCCTGGGGAGGGGGTGCATACAATACCCCGCCAGCCAGCCCCGCCCCTCCCCCCCCCCCCCCCTCCTGATTTCAAATATACCACACTTGTTGCACAACACCTCCATTACTAGGAGGGCAGAAGCTTTTCACCAACATCTGCGACGACCACGCTCCGTGGAAAGAGGTTAAAATAAAAAGTTCATCTGCACCATGGATAACAAGTGATATTCAATTTAAAATGAACAGACGATACAAATTATTCAAGAAGGCAACTACGACCAAATGTCCCCTGCTTTGGCAAGAGTACAAAAAAGTCAGAAACGAAGTTACTTCGGACCTAAGAAAAGCTAAAGCCTCCCACTTCTCAAAAATGTTTAAAGAAAACGAGCGCTTATTGGAACTTGATCAGTAATGCTACACACTCGAGGGTGCACATGAAGAACATTGGCCCTCTGAAGAGAAGTGATGGCAGCCTGGTAGTCGCCGATGATGAGAAAGCACGCCTAATGAATTCACATTTTGCGTTGGTTGGCGAAAAGCTAGCTAATGCGCTCCCACTACCTAGGAAAATAGAATGCCAAAATGCTACGGATATCTTCGACGAACCACCACCACTCATGGAGATAACAATTTCATCGCAGTCGGTAGGCGAAAAAGTCAACTCACTCAGCACTAACAAGTCCCCAGGCCCCGACAGCATCTCTCCAAAGCTCTTAAAACTTGCGGGAAATGCAATAGTGCCATCGTTAGTCAACCTCTATCATGAAAGCATTAAATGTAGAGCTGTCTTCTCCGATTGGAAAATAGCAAGACTAACACCTATCTACAAAAAGGATGACGAAACAGACTGTGGGAACTATCATCCTGTTTCTCTACTCAGTGTGCCAAGTAAAATTATGGAATCGGAAGTTAACGATACCTTAGTGCGACACGTTTTTAAGGATAACAATCTGGTTTCAAATAAGCAGTGGGCATACCGTACCGGTTACTCAACAGAATTACTTTTGACGCACTTAAAAGAAACGTGGAGAACAGCTATAGACTCAGGAAAGGCGGTGGCCGTGGCCTTTATTGACTTTAAGAAAGCGTTCGACAGTGTTTCTCACGACATACTGGAGACGAAGTTAAACCGAGATTTCGGAATCACCGGCACGCTTCTTGACTGGCAAGTCAAGTCGGAACGGTCAAGGGTGTCTTTCGGCATTCCCCAGGGTTCGGTGCTGGGACCGACTTTATTCACGCTATTCACAAACGACCTTCCTGCTTCAGTCAGCTCGGGGTCCCTGTACATGTACGCAGATGACACAACGGCTTATTGAATAGGAGAAACTATAGACATCGCTAATGCCCAGTTAAACAAGGCCCTGAAGGAAGTATACACGTGGTGTCTAACAAATCGTTTAACACCGCACCCAGGAAAGAGTGAAGTGATGCTACTTAGTAAAGGAGCCCCGATGGGGCCACATGCGCCAATTCAACTAGGATCCTCAATTCTTAGATGCGTTACAAAAACGCGCCTGCTAGGCATGACTGTCGATCGAAATCTAAGCTGGGTACCTCAGGCACTTGAGACCAAGAAAAGTTTTGCTAATAAGCTGAACTTACTGAAACGATCCAGATTTCTTCCAAAGGGCGTGCTAAAGGATTTTTATTTTAAAGTAATACTACCCTCTGTAAAATATGGTTTAGTTTTGTGGGGATCGTGTCGTAATTCCGACATACTTGATTCCATAGAAAGATTACATTGTAGGGCGGCAAGAATCATTTTCAATTTACCCAAGGACATGTCGTCAAATGAGGTGCTCAACTATGATAAGTGGTCTACCTTTTCCCTATATTATAAGCTCGACATCCTAAGACTATTTTATAAGGCAAATAACGACAGCCTGCCCGAGCCCCTGATGAAATCGTTACTTGAAAACTCCAGCCATGGCTATTCGCTCAGAGGGAAAGAACTTTCTTCCATACCACGATTTAACTCGAGATTTATAAAAGACTCTCTTCGATATAAGGGATCTGTCCTTTGGAACATCGTTCTATACCACGAACAACATAAAAGTTTTTCAAGCTTTTTCGACCTTAGAAAGCATGTGGTAAATAGAGACTATTTTAAAGATTTTAACTTCAACGCCCTGTCGGCTTCAACAACCCGTCACAGGCATAGTGACTTTATATACAATTAGATTTAGTTGGTTTATTGTAATTATATAGTAGATTAGAGATTTTAACTTATTAAAGATTTAACATATTATATATTTTAACATATTAACGCCCTGTCGGCTTCAACAACCCGCCACAGACATAGTGACTTAAAATACAATCAGTTTTAGTTAGTTTATTGTAATCATATAGTATATTAACTTAGTAATAGTTCTAGTTAGTAATTAATTAAATAATTAATTTTTATTGTAAATCTAGGATTGTAATTTAAACATTTTAATCGTAATTTTAATTTTTAGCAAAGTTAAATTTAAATACACGACCCCACAAGCTTTTAGCTTTAATTATTATCGTGTTTAAATAAAGTTTATCTATCTATCTATCTATCTATCTATCTATCTATCTATCTATCTATCTATCTATCTATCTATCTATCTATCTATCTATCTATCTATCTATCTATCTATCTATCTATCTACTATTTCTTTTTCAAATTCGCCGCTTTAGAACGGAGAAGAAACTTTAAGTGAGTCCCATGCATCTCGCAGTGGCTTGTGGGACCGTTAACGGCAACAAAATCGCTTCTCATCTTTTGTTTTGTACCCCGTAAGCACCCCACAGGCCACTGCGAGGTGAAACTTGCCCCAGATTTCTTCTCGTTTCTGAAGTGGCGAATTGTTTGAGGATTAAGGAATCGAAAAAAATGTACGTAAGATGTACTTAATTGTAAACCTGCGAACAATTATTTACGGTTGTCTTTACACTCTATGAATTGTGATGTATTAGCTGAAAACCCCCGGGCGTAATAACTATAGAAAGTTATAAGGGGAGGCTCCGCCCAAAAGAGGAACCTTTTTCATGATGTGGGTATCCAGTGTCCCTTCTGTAGGTGTGTCAAAGGGCTACCGTTTGCTATTAAAGGTGTATGAAATGGTTACCAGACGCAAAAATGTTTTATAAGAGGTCCAAACCCTTGGTCTTTCATATACAATTTTGGCAAGGAAATTCCTTGTCAAAAATTGTATATGAAGGAGCAAGGGTTTGGACCTCGTATAAAACATTTTTGCGTTTGGGGTTGGAACGCCAAAAAAATAATAATAATTAAACGACTGGTTGATGGAAGTCGATGGGTCGATCTGTAGAACGACTCTTTCATGACAACAACAGTGATTTTGCATGGCTGGTATCGATGCCTTCAAAGTTTCTTTTTCTCGTAATTTTATTTTATTTTCCTTCCTAAGGTTTCTCAGTGAATATAATTTTTGGTACGGCCGGAATCATTCGTAAGAAAATGAGAAGTAGACTCAGCTGTTAAAACACATTGTTCCGATGCTTAGAAACTAACTTTCGTTCTTGGATATTCCAGAATTTGGTCAGCTGTGCAAAATATCACTTTCACATAGTGTCTCTGAAAAAGGCAGATTACTTTGATTACGTAGAAAATAATTTTTGATGTCCCTAAAACACGGATTTTGCCGCGCATAAGAAAAATGTTATGCATCAAGAGTTGAAGCGAAATACTTGATCCAGCACTACTGATTAAGGACGATCAATAGTATTCTCCTGTATAATAAAAGCAACACTATTATTTTATTTAAGACTCAAAACGCAATTTCAAAAAGATTCTTGAAAGGGAATTCCCAAGACTTCGCATGATAAACGATACCTAAACGTAACATGAAAAGAGTCAAAGTGTGATGCCTGTGCGTGGATTTATTATGCATGTTCAATGTTTATTTTCGGGTCGATATTTGTTATTCATTTTGCGTATTATTCATTGTATTCGCTAGTGTTAAGTCTCAATAAAATACCAATATTCTAATTTAAAATTTTAACTAAACCGAATAAATTATTGAAAATTTATTATTTCGCTTCAACCCTCGATGCAGGATTTGACTGTTTTCTGTAAATTGATTTAAATGTGTACGAACATTAAAGAAGAAAACTTTCATTTATTTCCTCATAAGTCTTAAGGTTTGGGGAAAAGGAAGCAAAACCGAACGATCATGTGAAAATTAAACTTTAAGCCCGATTCAACTAGCCTTATTCCGCCCCCACTCCCATTTGCTTCTTCGCAAAATTATCGCACGCAAGCACCATAATTTCCGATTTATTTTTTTTCCCGCTAGTTTACGGTTTGGGGAAAGAAATCAAACAAAAGTCGGTTGATCTACATGTAAATGTAAGTCAAAGGTTATTCCAACATATACAAGTTTTTTTTAAAAAATCCTCGGTTGCTATTTAAGTCAACGGAAACTCGATGCCTTCTTCGGAAATTTAGAAGGCCTCTATCGGCGTAAAAATTGCACTCTCTCGGACGCAAGAAACTCAGTTTTATAATGGATCCATTTATCACAACTCTTGCTACAGTTTCTTTTATTATGCGATCGATTATCATCCTCGATCAGTCTTGAGAAAATTGCAGCATTAGTTTACATTCTACTTTAACTTTAACAAGTTTCGTTCAATCACCACGTGTGCGTTCATGTATATGAAAGTTCTATGACTCATTCTTGACAGGTAGAGTACGATGCTCTCAAGTTGATCACCTCGTTTTCAGTATAATTCAATTTGAATATCTTCGCTATGGTTGCTTTGACAATTTGTCGGATCTCTCGATATCGCCAGCAATAAACAAGAAGGTTTACGGATGAGTTGAGATAAATTAGAAAAATTGTGATATAAAAAGCTGTTATTAATGACAAGTGAAAGTCCGAAGCTACCAGCAAAATCCCACAAAATATATTCGGTATATAGCACAAGATAAATACGGCATAAACGAAAAATGCGTTATACGCTGATCTTTTAACTCGCGCCACTTTCATTGTTTCCAAATCATTATTAACCTGACACTGGCTGCGTATTTTGTTTTGGTGATATCGCGCCACTTTGTAAATCCGAAAGTATGCGACACTGGTAACAAGAAGACCCAAGACTTCCAGAACCACAGCTACGATGTCGTTGTAGTCTGGAAGAATAATATAAACTGATGTTATAAGTGCACTGGTTAACCACAACAAACCTTGGACGACCACAACACGTTTCGTTGTCACAAATTCGTTATAACGTAGATGCAGAGAAACAGCGAGGAGTCTGTCGACAGCAATGGTTACTATGGAAAAGAAGGATGCCACTGCGAAAAAGTATGCAGAAGATAAGTACATCGTTACGAAAGTCGGACAGAGGAAGCCAACGTTATGATTTCCGCTCGCGGCCTTGTATAATATGACTGCGATGATAGCACCGTGCATTGGTTGAACAAATAATCCCACAGCGAGATCAGAGAAGGCAAGACTCATAAACATCGCTTTTAAAGTTGGAGACATCAGTGTGGCTTTCCATAAGGCGCGAATGACCAGAAGATTTCCAAGAATAGCCACAATGCAAAACACAAAGTTCAATACACAAAGGGACAACAGAAAACGATTTTGAAATTCAGCTAGTTTGATAAGTTCTTCCAAACGTGTACTGCAGATTTGAACGGCCATATATCCCCACTTGATACAACAAGAAAGCCTTTTGTTTCACCCTCATATGCCGAAAAACGTGTACTTTTGCGCTTATTTACCACCCTAATGTTATATGGATCGAAATAAACGTGGTATACAATGCTGAGATCTGTTTGTTTAAATGGCAAACACTTTATTTACCGTATGGAACAAGTTAAATTTATCCGCCATTTTTTCTTTCATTTTCTTTTATAAAAAATGATTCATTTCAACTTCACTCGATCGTTAGTTGTTTCTTTTTTTATAGACTTTTGAAGATTACCAAGATAATAGTGAATTCACGAACTTCTAGAATTTCTTAAAAGAGAAATAGAAAATTAAACGACTCTTCACAATTATTTTTTTCAGTATTCGGCTTAATATTTCTTCTTCTAGAACGTTGTTACCGTCTAACAACAAAAGTTGACATAGTTTCTACGTGACCTCTTGTTCAATAGGCGAATGCACAAGAAATCCTTTCAACATAAAGCGAATATTCAAAACAAGTGAGAACCAAATTAAAAGAAAACATTTCTGCACCTGTACACACAAATTGTTTGTGCAGGGGCGATCCCTTTAATTAAAAACTGAAGTGTTTGTTGCGTAGTCCTGTTGGAAATACGATTCAACGATTCGTGGTGAGGGTTTTATTGATTTCACCTTTTCCAAGAAGGTCAAGAAAATAAATGGTCGTTAGAAAGTAATTTTCCTAGAACTACAGTGGATTCAACTTGCTAGAAAGAAACGTATCTCTTCGTACCTCTTGCCACACGCTGGTTCATTTAATTAGAGAGAAAACGTCAAGCAAACTCACATCGATAAAATGTGTTTTTTGGCCAATAAAATACAAATTAAAGCTTATGAGATATTTTAAGCTATTTTCATTGTCAAAATATATGTCACATGCTAATTGCCCAGCCACGGGCATGAATAGAAGTGTCAACTTATAAATTGACATGAAGGATTTACAGGTGCCCCATAGGTGGATCGAAGTGCATTTTACAACCAGTCCAGAAAATATCGCGAATATATAGGGTATATTGCTTAAAAGGGAAGGGTAATAGTAAATATAATAAATAAATGGAATTAAATGGGAATTTTAAGTGCCATCTCCTCAGAGAGGCTCTTCATCCGCTGTTCCAGATCAAATTGGAATTTAGAAGAGTTCTGTTTTTTATGGAGGGTGGAAAAACAGAGAACCCGGAAGAAAAAACTTCTGTGCAAGAACGAGAACCAAACAAACGTATTCCTCATCTAGGTTCAAAAACATATCTACACTTTTAAATTCTAATTTGATCTGGAACAGTGGATGAGTCGCCACCCTATGGAAATGCCACTACAAATTCCCATTTAGTTCCGTTTATTTATTTTATTTATTAGAAGCCATCCCAAGAATAATTTGTTTGTTACGGTAAAGTTAGAAATGAAGTTTCTTCTGCAAACAGCAATGTAAATTAGAAATAGTAAATATATGTTTTATTCTATAACGCTCTACAAAAGACTGGTAAAACGGGACAAAACGACCAAATGAAGAGAAAGAGATTCCGTGTTTAGGATTGAGCTTGCAGACTTCTGATGTTGGCCGGCCAAACACGACTGGAACTGTTCTTGGTGAACATGTACGGGCCTCTAGCATCGCAATGATTTCCAAAATTGTTTGATCGTCACAACCACACTGCGATCCCAAATTAAAAAAAAAAAAGTTGGTTAGAAACTATGTGCTTAAACAGTTTTACCCGAACTCAGCTCCATTCTACCTGCTCCTATCTATCGGCACTCACTTATTCCTGTAATTCGGATCTTCATCTGGTTCACTGCTCTCGTAACTTGTCTGGATTCCCCTGCCGCATACATTATTCTCACATTCCAATTCCCTTTTCTAAGCTTGGTACTCGGTGTCACCAGTGGCTCAGTCAGCTACGGAGCATCCTTTCGGCTCTGGCCCAAGGGCGTCATGTTTTGCTCACCTAAGTAAGGTACCACAGTGGACCCAAGAGAATGTTGATTTTGAGTGTTTAAGGTTTCTGTAATCTGCTTTGTTTTAAGGTGGCGGGAGATTGGCCCACCGCCCGACCCCAACCTGGAGGACCAGGGGCTGTTCTTTATCTGATCTCTATTCCTCAACCAATCCGGCATGGTTAGACCTGCCAGGGACCAGAGTCCCAGTCGGCACAGCTCTTAGGGCCATTGAGACATCCAAGCCTCACCACCACTGCAAGGTGACAGCCCAGGATGAGGACTATGTGCTTAATATCTTATGAAACAACAAGAGCAAATGTGCTTCGAATGCGAAGACCCCGTTGTTTTTAGTCGCGGTTCAACATCCTACGAATTGTTGAGCCTCTTGCAGCTTCGTATTATGATCAGCAACACTGTGCAACATAAATCATCATACTACAACCACCAAATGCATTCAAAGTTAATTTTCATCTTCTCAACTAACGAACGATATTAGCAGCGAAAATTACCCTTTTTTATAACCCAAAAATGGTTCTGCTAATGGAAATAATGGTAAACATAGGGTAATGATAGCGTTGTCTAAAGAGCATCAACCTCATTTTCCATCGGCTTTAGTTCTCAATCTGTTCTTTTTGTGGTGAACTGTGAAGGTTTCGCACCATTTGTATTTTTTTTTTTTAATTTAACACTTGAAATGAAATACGAAAAGAAATTGGATGACCCAGCATATGGTCTGAAGCTTTTTGTTTACGTTTATACATGCAGGATTGGCTAGATACTTGTTTGTTTTTTTGCTACAGCATAGCTAGTCTAGTTTGATAGGTTTTTCGGTACCTCATAGCTAGTTTGATTATGAAACATTCTTAAGAAAAGCCAATCAAGTCGCCGATCTCCAAAGGATTTAGCAATTCAAATTTCTTATATATAACAAAGGTTTTCCTGTTTAACTACATATCCTTTTGCAGCTGCTGGATGTGGTAAGTTTAGCAGCTTGTTTTATCTATTTATGCGGCTGAAAGCTTGTCTTGCCAGACAGCAAGTCTAAGTGCAAACCAAAGATCAAGGTCGAAGTTCTCTCACTGCACTCAACATGAACGCTAATTTTTGCAGTAAGAAATTAGAGGAATTGACTTTAGTTGTTCAGTCACAACCACCTTTAGTTTTATTTATTGCTGTAGTTAACTTCTTTTTCTCTCCCGTGACAATGTTTGGAAATGTTCTTGTTATCCATGCCTTGTGGAAAGCCTCATCGATACCCACTACGTTAAAGAAGTTGTTCCTGAATCTCGCACTAACGGACCTTGCGATCGGATTGTTCATTCAACCAATGTCTGCTGTAATTCTGGCAGTGGTTCTGAGTAAGATAACGAATGGGAACAACGACTTTGATTGTTTCTGCCCATATGTCATTTCAGCAGACATGTACCCTACGTACTTCCTTGCAGGATCATCATTTTTCACGATTGCTGCCATTGCTATGGACAGACTTCTTGCCTTGCTTCTGCATCTAAGATATAACCACCTTGTCACGGAAAAACGTGTTGGTATTGGACTGGTGCTTCTATGGCTTAGTAGTGGACTTGTAATAGTTGGATTTCTGACACTTCCAAGTCATAACGAGATCATAGCTGTAGCTGTTAACACAGCGGGACTTATCCTGATAACTGTAGCATATATTCGCATATACAAAGTTGTACGATATCATCAAAATCGGATACAGTGCCAAAACCACATTCAAAATAATGAAACGATAATAGCCGTCAGGGAAAAGAAGTCGGCTTTAAATGCATTTTACGTATTTATTGTTTCTCTTGCTTGTTACGTTCCACATCTGTTTGCTCGGAGTTTTCTTGCAATTGATATTTTGCAAATGTCGAGTTTGGGAGCTTACTATGTCTCTAGTGTTTTGATTTTCTTTAACTCCACTTTAAACCCGTTTATTTACTGCTGGAGATATCGCGAGATTCGCAATATCGTGAAAAACACTTTAAAGAAAATATTTATTAAGAACTATAGGACATGATAAAAATACCCATGTATAATGATATTCTTCGGGTGTTCCTGAAGTCGGTTTCTGAAAACATCAATTCAAGCATGTATACCAACACCTTTGGGCGCAGGTAATGTTTTCTCGTCTTAATAATTTCACTGCATAGTGTAGTTAAGATACTGATGTGTCAGGTAAAGGAATAATTTATCAAAAAAGGCGAATAGCAGCATTGATTAAATAAAGAGTGTTTGTCACTGACAAGAACTTAACGTTATGGGAAAGACTATTGATTTAAAGTGCATATGAAGTAAAAATTGTTTTTGTTTAGTTATAATATTTACCTTTCGAAAAACGCAATTCCAAAGTTTGAAACGTCTAGCTTTAAAACTAACGATTTTACAAGCGCTCAAAGTTGTGCTATTTTACCCTCAAAAATGGTCAGGGGAATGGGTCGAGTTTAATCCAAAAATACCAGGCCGTGACGTCACTTTGGTGCCTCACATTTGTTTACACAGTCAGAGTTTCTTGTATCCAATGAGTATTTTCAGTACGAAAAGATGTCGAGCGATACAGAAATGAGCGAAATTTCAGAAATATCTAGCAGCCCCGAAGACGAAGAAACCAGTGAGCGAGAGGAGGAAGACGTCGGCACCAAAGTGACGTCAGAGGTTATTATCACGTGGTATTTTGACCGCGCGATTCAAAGACCATTTTTGAGGTCAAAATGGCACAACTTTGAGCGCTTATAAAATCGTTAGTTTTTAAGCTAGACGTTTCAAACTTTGGAATCTTGTTTTTCAAAAGGTAAATATTATAACTAGACAAAAACAATTTTCACTTCATAGGCACTTTAAAGAAGCAACCACTGTTGACCTTTATCTGTTTACATGTGTATAGAACATGTTTTTATAAAATATTATATGGGGTCCACATCAATGTGATGGACTGTAAATAAAATTCAAATCGACACCGAGGTAAAAGATATCAACTGATGGTAATAACGGGTGATATTACCTATTAAATCCCTATTGTAACTTATCAGTCATATTAGTTGTTTTATTTTCAGCCGATACAAGAGTGTCCTTGGCTTTGGCTTTCCCTTGACTTTGAGGAGGGCATTGACCTGTTCGAAAAAAAATATCGGTCCAGATTAAAACAAAACAACGCGTGGAGAAAAATCGAGAAAACAGACATTACTCGCTGTGTTTGCAACTTTAAAGAAAGTAATTTCAACTATCATTGAGCTATTGTGTTGTAATTGTTTGGTTTTTAATTGGAACAACTATAGAATGTGTTTAAACCTCTGAAGTCCAGAGGCAATATCCATCATTAACATAATATTATATTATCTTTTATTATTAATTTTCATCTCTTCTAGGCTACTTATCAGTAGTTATTAGCATAAATTGTCACATCACATCAATTAAAACATTCGTAGCGAAAAATTTAGCTGAAGTGCTCTGAGGGAACCATTCTCACTGCCAAAACAACTACTCGCGATGAATTCAGAGGCAAATTAAATTAAATTTAGTTCCATAATATGTTATTGTAATATGTGACCTCTATATGGAACAACAACACGGAGACAGCATCCACCTTTGCTGTGAAAACGGCTTTCGGGAACCTTTGTGTGATATAAGCTTGGACCATTTATTATATATAGCATAACGTCAAAATATCGGTATAGCCTAGTCTGAAATGTCATCCGTCCTCTCTTCCTTATCCCCCAGAGGAGGGGCGCCCCTCCTCTGGGGGGTAAGGAAGAGAGGACGGATGACATTTCAGACTAGGTATAGCCTAATATTTGGTTTAATTAAGGAAATTATAGCATAATTTCCTTCAATAACCTTGGCCTAAATAACGTTAAGGAACCTTCCTCGAATAATGCTCTTCGCTTTAAAAAGGTACTTTATCTTCCTACAAATATTAAAAATGTTCTCACCAATGATATGAAAAGAGGACGATGATGTATATATTAAAATCAACATCCCCATGTCAATTGTCTGCAGCCATCTGTCTATCTCTTTTTTGTTTTTGTGTTTTTGGCAATAGCGAACACTAGCAATTTTGTGCGATATTAATCTCCATGATGCAATTAAATACCCGGCTCCCCGAGCTGCTGAACTTTCAATAGCTCGCTTTAATTTTATTTTACGTAATTATATAACCTTTTTAATAAGCGAGTAATGCCGATTCCGAGATTAAGCATTCAGAGCTAAAATACGCAACCAGAGCAAATAATTATAACTCCCTCCTTTGATAATCAGCTTGCATTGAAAAAGCTAAGTAAACAGCTCACTTTAATCCTCAAACACAGCAGTTTTTGCAGTGTTTTAGTAAAAGATTGCACAGCACCCTTAGCTTCCAACAAAACAAACTTTTTTCTCCAACTAAACATTGAAATGCCTAATCGGTAAGTCTCCCCTCGCAGACCACTTTCACACAACAAAGCGCCTTAAGAGATCGATATCTGAACCCACTGCAAAACACCAACTTGGAAATACTTGAATATCGGCTGTTGTGATGATCGATGCTTTTTGTCGCAAGAAATTGCAGGGATTCTCTGCAACTGTCCCACATGAACAAGCTGCCATGGTATTCCTCTGTGTGATAAATGTGCTTTTCTCCATTGTCGCAGCTGTTGGAAATCTCTTTGTAATTCACGCTTTAACGAAAGCCTCGTCGATACCTGTTAATGTGAAGAAGTTCTTCTTGAGTCTGGCTTTCTCTGACCTTTCGATGGGATTGCTTGTTCAACCAATGTTCGCTGTTATTCTAGCAGTGATGCTAAATATGGCAGCGAATGGAAACTGTGATTTCGATGAGTTCTGTCCATATATTCTTACTTTAGCTATGGTGTGTTCAGGTTTTGTAGTAGGAACTTCACTTTTTACGATTGCTGCCATCGCACTAGACAGATATCTGGCCTTGTTTCTGCATATGCGATATCACGAGCTTGTCACAGAGAAGCGTGTTAATATTGCTTTGGTGATTCTATGGGTCGCCAGTGGACTTGGAATGTTCATCTTTATGTGTTAACTATAGCATACATTCGTATTTACAAAATAGCGAGATATCATCAAAATCAGATACAAGATCAACGTCAGTTTCAAAATTATCAAGTTGTGGAGGCCATCAGAGTAAAGAGGTCAGCTTTGAACACCTTTTACGTCTATATTATTTCCCTCGCTTGTTATCTTCCAAATGTGTTAGCTACCATTCTGTTGGAAGTCGACGATACACGAATGCCCACTTTGATAGCGTATTACATATCTAGCTTTTTCCTTTTCCTAAATTCCTCCGTAAATCCCTTGGTTTACTGTTGGCGATATCGCGAAGTTCGTAACATCGTGAGAAACACAATGAAAAAAATATTTATTAGCAACCAAATGGCGCAATAATGACCAATGATTGATATATTTCGCTTTAAAGTATTCTTAAAACAGTCACGTTGGAGCGCGAAACTCTCCCTCTTGCCATTTGTGATGATGCCTTTTAATTCATTTTCTTTAGTTACTTGAAGTGTCCTCGCATAATTTATCTTCTGCATTTTTAGCGTTATTCTATTCACAGACGTAATGTAAACAGCAACGTCTATATTTTCATTTATCTGTAATTTATTATTTCAGTTTTTGTCATACCCGGGTTACATTTGTAATGAAAAGTACTGAAGGAAAAAGAAAATCTTACAAACTTAAGATTGACATTCAGTTCTTTTGTTCAAAACTTAACGGAGATTTAGATATCAGTAAATTTCAAGTTATCCCAGTGGCTTCGAGATGCACTTCTAAAATTTTCAGGTACCTACATTAGCGATGACCTTGCACCGATTTTTTTCTTGGCCAGTAAATAGCGACATCCAATTTTTGCACCTACTGCGAAAAAAAGTCAAAGTCTATCTCAAACCGAGCCGCATGTATCCGCATGCAAGCTATCGCGTTTGCGATTTACTTGGGATCAGGGTGATCCTATAGGTTGCTTCACACTGGATTTTGATGGCGGCAGACAAAAGTATGAAAACTTATCGGGGTAGCGAGATAAATACGGTTGCAACAAGATAAGGTAACAATCCTTTAATTCAATTTGAGATATTTTCGATGAAGCTAAACAATTCAATGTCTAACCTGGACGACAATGAAAGAACATATAACCGATGTGCTAACACCTGTTGTTCCCATCACTGGTGTTATATAACAGTTTTATATGAAACCTCAAATAAAAGGTATACATGTCTCTAAAAATATCCAAAATTTGCTTCCTTATATCGACTAAGCAGATAGCATTACATTAATATCACTAGCCTTTAATTTTGTCATCGGCCATGACACTCATTCTTTAATTAATATGAAAAGTTTGGCATCATTGGGAGATAAAATTGGTAAAAGCAAGACACTGCTGGTTTTTAATTTTTAGCGAAACTCACTAGGATTAATTCTACTCCCCGTGAACGGGATGCTTGTCTATCGCAGGGTTAACCTCAGCATTAAATTCGACGGTACCCATTTCTACTCCTGGCTGGTAGCACTTTGAAAGTTAAGTGTCTTGCCCAAGAACACACTTATACAGTGCAGTGACCTCTATTATGATATGGCTCGAATTCAGAGCACTAGAGTTAGCCAGAGTTAAGCAAATTAACAATTAGGACTCTCCCTCCCCTACTGATTAGTTCAATGTAACATCTCTCCGTGGGCTTCAGCCTTGGATAGCTCGGTTAAATTCTTATTTTAGTTTTATTATTATATTCAATTTCAATAGAAAATAATGCCTGTGGCTGTCTACACACCGACTTCGAGATAAAGGCATTCAAATTCTTAACATGTGAACTTGGCCAATAACGCCCTCATTTAATTTTAACGACTTTCATTGACCGCTTATTCTTTTCTTTGGAGAAAATAAATTGCTTTTTTGCCATACAGCAATTTTAACCAGACTGATTAATAGGTCTTGCCCTCAATTCAAAGGCCAGCTTTAATTGCTAGATATTTTGGCCCAAAGATGATTGATGCTCACTGCCGTAAGAAATTACAGGAATTCTCTGCAACTACCCCATTTCAACAACCGCTCATGTTATTCATCTGTGTGCTGAACGTTCTATTCTCCATCGTGGCAACTCTTGAAAACCTCCTTGTTACGTACGCTTTGTGGAAAGTCTCGTCGATACCCGCTAATTTAAAAAAGTTTTTGATCAGTCTGGCTCTCTCTGATCTTGCGATGGGAATGCTTATTCAACCAATGTTCGCTGTTATCATCGCAGTTATGCTAAAAATGGTAGCAAATGAAAACTATAACTTTGATCGTTTCTGTCCATCTGTTATTACTACAGCTATGGCGGGTACTGCTTTTGTTGTAGGAGGTACGTTCTTCACGATTGCCTCCATAGCGCTAGACAGATATCTTGCTTTGCACTTGCATCTACGATACCAGGAACTCGTCACAGAGATGCGTGTTAATATTGCTTTGGGAATTATATGGGTCGCTAGTGGACTTGGAACAATCATCTTTATGACAATTCCCAGCCACAATGACATGGTAGCGGTAGCGTTTGAATTTGTGGGACTTGTTGTGATAACTGTAGCATACATTCGTATTTACAAGATCGTTAGATATCATCAAAATCAGATACAGACCCAATGCCAGATTGAGAATAGTGTAGCAATGGAGGCCGCTAGAGTTAAGAAGTCAGCTTTGAATTCTTTTTACGTCTATGTTATTCTCCTTGTTTGTTATCTTCCAAATTTATTAGCCAGTATTCTGCTGGAAGTTGATAATTTGCGAATGTCCACTTTAGTAGCCTATTTTGTGTCAATTTTCTTGCTTTGCCTAAGTTCCTCTTTAAACCCGCTAGTTTACTGTTGGCGATATCGAGAAGTTCGTCGTCTCGTGAAAAGCACAGTAAAGAAGATATTCATTAAAAGCCAAGCGTCATAATCTACATGTACGGCAATAACATAACATTTCAGCTTAATACAACTTTATACATGTAAGAGGCAATATTAATCTAAATGTCAAGATGGTATTTAACTAGCACAATACCCGCGTTAGGGGAATTATTAATCGAGTTTAATGTTGGTAAGTTTATAGGCCGGGTTACAATAAAGAACGAGATTAACATTACTCCAGGAAAAACGCCCGGAAAAGCTGGTCAGTGAAATTTTAAAATATATGGATGAGATTTGGAATTCAATGATAATTACCTTGGTTTAGAAAGAGAATTCAGAAAATATATTCTTATGGAAATGGTTGATCGTTTCCGTAGATGCTCGAGCGTATTTATCGATTGGCAATGACCGATGAAAAGACTTACAAGGATAAAATCTGGGAATTTATTTGGGAATTGATTTTGCTAAAATGCTACCAGTGAATTCAATAAGTAAGGCCACTTAAACTAAGGATAAAATGGTGGAAAGAATGCTAGTGTTGAATAGTGTTAACAAGGTAATCTTATTTGACAACTATCAGGTAACTGGTAAGCAATGTACAGCAGGTTCATGGGGATTAAGGGGAGAAGGGAAATTCACACCTGGATGATGTGAGGGGGGGGGGGGGGGGGGGCACACATCGACAGCACATTGCCGAGACGTATGTAGATTTAAGGTGGCTCGACTGGATTTTTTAGGGGCAACACCGCTCAAGTTTGAAAACTAGCCAGATTGTCATTAACAATGCCATCGAAAACGATCACCACAGCTGAATTAGGTAAAGATGGAAATTTTTTATGACCAGTGTTATTTTGACATCGGTGTTGTCATAGCAACGTAATGACGTCATCACGTTTATCGATTTCGTTCGTATTACTCGGCACCAGGAGATTTTTTCGGAAATCGATCAAGGGAGCATGTATCTCCTATACCTGCTTCAATGTTGGCAAAGTTTGAATAAATTCTGTAAGAGCGTTATCGAAATTTTTGGGATGAAGTTTTGAACTACTATGAGATGAAACTACATTCCCAAAGCGCGTCGTGTTCTTTAGATATTACCCAATTATCTCCATAGCATGATTTTACTGTATTTATAACCCTCAAAACTTCATACCCAAAAATTTCTATAACGCTCTTACAGAATTTATTCAAACTTTGCCAACATTGAGGCAGGTATAGGAGGTACATGCTCCCTTAAGCGATTTCCGAAAAAAATCTCCTGGTGCCGAGCAATATGAACGAAATTGATAAACGTGATGACGTCATTACGTTACTATGACAACTCCGATGTCAAAATAACACTGGTCATAACAAATTTCCATCTTTACCTAATTCAGCTGTGGTGATCGTTTTTCGATGGCAATGTTAATGACGATCTGGTTAGTTCTCAAACTTGAGCGGTGTTGCCCCTAAAAAATCCAGTCGAGCCACCTTAACAATATTTCAAAGACTCAATGACAATTCATAAAGAAAATACAAAAGAACTCAATGTTTAATGAGTGTCTTTATATCTGATAAAGGCACGGCTAAACTTTACGTCCAAATTTCTAGGACAAAATAACCCTAAATCTAAACATTAGTGCAGGAATGAGTTGGTCTAAATCAGAATATTTTGAGGCCGTTCAATAAATTCGCAGTTCGTGTTTTATCAAGTCTAAAACACTCGGCTGCGCATCGTGTTTTAAACTTGATAAAACACTGCTGCTCATTTATTAAACATTACGTAGGCCACCCTGAGCTTCTGTTGGCTCTTTTTTAGTTTTTAATTAGAACTAATAGTTTTTAATTAGAACTTTGAATAAAAGAAATAATGTACAGATTCTGAAAAAAAAAAATAAATAAAAACAACAGCCATTCAGCATAAACCATCACACCATCTGCAATGTATTATTGTCGACAGTCTTTTAAGACTTACAAGAGTTTGGAAACGAGGGGATTCGAAGCAAAAAATAATTTTCTCAAAACGTTTTCTACATTGTTGAATACAAAAACTTTCATATGACTCCTAAAAACTTCGGTATCAAAGATTTAATTTAACACTCTGTGCATGATTTTAAAGAGACGTATTAAATGAATGCAATTAAACTTTACCGGGTCTGACCGTGGGGTCTACGTTTGAATAACCTCGTAACCGGTGTTTTGAATACTCATATATTTTATTAAAACTAATCAATGAGAAAAATCTGATTGTTTATATACCGATCACCAAAAGTGGCTAGTATGGCTGATATTAGGTTATTGTGGCTTTTATTCATTTACAGATTGAATTTATAAAAGAACTCTACAAACAATTTTTAACCTTCCAATAAGGTCGTGTTTGATTTGAACGTGTTTGTGCTGTCTTTTCTGTGGACTGGCGTACCACTAAGCCTCAACTTTTAATTATATCACTACAGGCAAGATCATTCATTTATTATCCGGTGATTGCCAACTTAACTGCGCAAAATGGTAAAAGTTTTGTCAGCCTAAAGCCCACGTCGAACTCATCTGTTTGATTCCAAACATGGTCGCTAGGTTCTGCACTAAGAAACTGGAAGAATTGATCGTTGTCATTCAGGCTCAGCCAGCCATAATGTTGTGTATTTGTGTGCTTAACGGGCTATTCTTCTTTGTAGCAACCTTTGGAAATCTCCTCGTTATTCACGCGATGTGGAAAGCCTCGTCGATTACAGCAACTTTGAAGCAAATGTTCCTGAGTCTCGCTTTCTGTGACCTTGCAGTTGGATTGATAAGCCACCCAATGTTAGCTGTTATTTTAGGAGTTATACTGAATATGGAAGCGAATGGAAACTTTGACTTCGATCGTTTCTGCCCATATGTTGTAACAGTTGTCATGGCCCCTACATTTTTCCTGGTAGGAGTTTCGTTTTCCACGATTGCCGCCATCGCGGTGGACAGACTTCTTGCCGTGTCTATTCACCTGAGGTATCAGGAACTTGTAACAGAGAGGCGCATCGGTTTTGGTTTGGTGGCATTATGGATTTTTAATGCTCTCTTCACATTTGCATTTATGGAACTCCCAGGTAACAATGACACCGTACCTGTCATTTTTGAGACAGTTGGATTAGGTCTCATCACTATAGCATATCTACGCATTTACAAGGTCGTACGTTATCATCAAAATCAAATACATGGCCAAAATCAGATTCAAAACGGTCAGGTAATGCATACTGCTAGAGTTAAAAAGTCTGCATTGAACGCTTTCTACGTCTATATAATTTCCCTTGTTTGTTTTACGCCAAATTTAATTGCTGGTATACTGCTAGAAATCAATAATTCGCGATTACCCACTTTAGTAGCATACAATGCCTCTGCCGTTTTTATTTTATTTAATTCCTCTTTAAATCCACTTGTTTACTGCTGGCGATATCGAGAGGTCCGTGATATCGTGAAAAACACAGTGAAGAAAATATTTATCAACAACCAAATGCCACAATAAGACTGCATAACTGTTATATTAGCAACCTTTTTCAATTGTACTACAAACAATTTAAGAAACAATACAAGTTCTGTTGCTTGTGGCACTCTCGCAAAATTTATTCTCTACGCTGACTAAGTTTTACTTTCTTCCGTTTATTAAAAGTTTCGCTTCTATGGATGATGTAATTAATACCTCTGTTTCCTTTTTTTCATACCTGTTTAAAATGTAAAATATATAATTGAATAAAGGAGAGCAATAAAAGAAAACATAAAACTTTTAACGCTTGATATTCCTGTGTTGAATGGAATCACCCAACGGTGCGAACATATTGTCCAAATAAATTGAAATCTAATTTTTAGAGACACAGCTCCGAACGCATACTTTCTAGATTTGCAAATTTGTTTTATTGTTAATTCGTATGTAGGACAAATGGTTGATAAAAAGATCTACATCGGATAAATTTTTTTCTTGCACGAGATAAAGAGTGGGATAGTTTTCCTTCACGCGTAATAGACCGGCTTAGCCAAAGATTTTTCTGCACCTAACTGCCCACAAGGACACACTTTTTGGCAAACGGAGGCTAATATAGCACGTGCCAGTTAACCATTAACCCTTTGTGAGAACTTTCGCGAATAAACGCGTTTTTCAACAGTTAAACTGAATTTTTGGTGTTAAGATCCTGAATTTCCCAAAACTTTGCTAGAAAAGCACTTTTCCACAATGTAGTAACATTTTGACAGAGATTCCAAGTGAAAATGCACAATATTTCACTTTGGTGCATGGGCATAAGCCAAAATTTGACGATTTTGCACCCAAAACGGATCGCGTTTTTCTTTGATTAGCTCTGTCAGAACGCAATCGATATTCAACATGAACAGCTCTGTAGAAAGGTCAATCCTAGCTCTATCAGCTGTTTATCACAAAAATCCACTGAAGTGCGAATTGATGACGTCACAAGTGGTTCAGTGACCTCGCCTCCAAATAGCGCCTAAATGCGCGCGTTTGCGAGTGAAAGGGTTAAGCATGCCTAACGATGGCAACACCCCAGATCATTTTAGATACTGAGAAACTGAAAGTAAGAGAAACCAGCCTTCCCGTCAATCTGCGGGCTGCACACAGAAGATAAAGGTGCAGTTTCCAGTGGATACTAGTTTGGTTGCCATTAACAACATATTGATGGGAGGTAGCAACACCGGCCAACGACAGGAGGAGAGGTGGCACATGAATCTTCTAGAAGAACCATTCTGAAGAATTTAGTATTGAATAGCTCCGGGCGTTTTTCAAACACAAATATAATCACAGTTTTAAACATTTTAACAGGAATGGATTAGAGAACTAAATTGACTGTGTTGATTCAGTTTCTGTCAGCGTCATTTTATGTATTTGTGAGAAAAACTTCCTTTGTTCTTCCATGGCATGACAGCTCTTGGAAGTCTCTTTGCCATTTGCCCCACGTACAAGGTCGTCTGGTCCAAACCCTCTTCTTCTGAACTTGCGATTAAAGCTTTTGGTCAACGGCTGATAGAGATTCTGCATTGTCTATCTGCTACAGTAGCAGATGGGTGGCATCTCTCTGGACATACATCTTGAAGTGTTTCCGCATCTGGGAACAACGAGTTCAACTTGGTTTTGGCTTGTTGATTTTATGCCTAGTGTGCACTCACTGCCTTCTCGTTTATGTCACTTTCAACTCACAATGATCTTGTAGCGATAGTTTTCTAAGCCGTTGGGCTGTTCATTAGAGCAGCTTGGTAGTTGTTAAAGCTTCTGTGCGACATGATCATATTCAGATTCAGAGTTGGGCACAGCGGTTCAAATGATTCGATAAGATGGAGTAATGGAGGCCGCAAGAGTCAATAAAAACGTCAACTTTGAGCAGTACTCGCGCTAATTTAAGCTGTTCCTTATTCTTGGTTTCTCTGACCTAGCCTTGCGATGATCGCGAGATTTTTCAACCGTTGTTCTTGGTCTTTGTAGCAATGCTGCTGAATATAACAGCGAATTGCAACTATTATTTTGACCATCGTTTCTGTTGGTCGGTTAATTAAGTTAGTACTTCAGCTATGGCGTGTAAAAATTTGATGATAGTAGCACCTCTTTTACTGCTACAGCGCCAATAAGCTTGCACAAAAGAACAAGAACGATGATTGCCCTGTAAGAACCGAATAAAGCAAAGGGCATTAAAGTTTTTATTCTAGTACACACTGCCTATGTTTCCAACTTCGATGAGAATAATTAAAACCATTTTAAAGCATTTTTTTCTTAAATGTTGAAATAAGAAGCAAACCATGGCCAACGATACCAAGATTGGAACAAGTGGAACCAAAAAACAATCAATAAAATGCTTCTTATTAGTGATTAGCGATGGTCGACAAGTTTAAATTGTAGAAAATAATTATATGGAAAAAGATGAGAGGTTAAGCACTTCATTGAACATTTTCTGATGCTTGCATGCAGTGGTGTAATTTTTGTGAGATGCAGAACGACAAATGGCTTTGTATTCATGCCAATTTGTAAGGCTGTCATTGCTGTTTCATCCTTTTCAAAGTGTTATTCAAATCGAGCCGTTTTTACGAGTTCTCGTGTCACACTTCCCAAAAGCTGACCGAGTATTTAATCACAAAACAAAACGATAATTGATAGCAGTTAAGATTATCGTCGCTTACGTACTAGTTTTGAAATAAGGTTCCTTTTTTCTAAGAAAAACACGAGCTTCATTTCTCAGTGATTCTATACATTGGCTTTTGATTGGTGGTTACAAACAGGAAATATCTCTGGCCTGCACCGCTACTTATTTCCTTTCTTTGAGACGTGTTCCAAAGTGTGTAAGTTGATATTCAGCGGCCAGATATTAATTTCGCACCTGGAAGTAAATATTGTGCGAAAATGCGACGATTTTATTTAAAAAAATACCACAATTTAAGTCATGTAAATGAAAAGATAAGAAAGAAGGCAAAAACAAAGAAAATGTTTTAAGAAAAAAGTAATATTCGTAGAGTTGAACGGAGTATTTTTTATTTTGCACTTACAAATCCCCCCACGGCAATTTTGAATCTTATGCATGATGTCTGCAGCTATGTCCAACTTTTTTCCTCAAATAAATGAATCGGCTAAAGTCTTGCTAAGAAAAGATCAGTGTTTATTTGGCTTACATAGTTCACAACTGGTGAATGTAAATCCTTCATTTGGCAGAAAGACTATTTGTTCCCTTGAAGAAAAGGGGCAGCTATCCAAACTCTTAACTCCAGCTAAACATCGATCTTTCTAAGAGGACTACAATTTGTCTTTTCATTTTAGATTTTAATTATTTAATGAATCGCCTCTGCACAAACAGGTTGTAAAAACAGGTGCACACATGTTCTCTTTAAATTTGATTATCGCTTCTTTTGAATATTCGTTTCCCGTAGAACCACTTACTGTTTTAGGAGATACATTATTTCCTTGTTGGATTAAGTTGTTTTTGGCCCATTTCGCGTGGTCACGGTGAACCAGAGGAACAAACGCTTAGCGGCATACGGCGAAATTGAGTACCGAAATCGAGCGGTTGTTTGCTTGTATTTTCTTACTTCCTCTGCTAAAAATCCTGCATACATTTAATGGGTTTTACTTTATTATTTCGCAATCTCAATAATTTGGTGAAAAGAGGTACCCTGTGATTGGTGATGTTGAAAGCGATTACTTCGTTATGAAAATAAGGGTGATTTCATTTAACATAATTAGTTTTCCATAAAAAAAGATACTGTGAACGGTATTCATTTAAACAAACAGATCTCTACATTGAATAATTTATGAACGCTGATCTCGATCCAATGACAGAGACGGTAAATAATCGTGGAAATACACTTTTTTAACAGTTGTATTTGCCACACAGACCTTTTTTGTGGGGCCGGCGTTGAGCTGTGGAGACATGTCGATCGAAATTTGTAACAAACGTTTGGAAGAACTTGTCAAACTAGCTGAATTTCAAAATCGTTTTCTGTTGTCTCTTTGTGTATTGAACTTTGTATTTTGCATTGTGGCTATTCTTGGAAATCTTCTGGTCATTCGGGCAGTATGGAAAGCGACAATGATGTCCTCAACTTTAAAGGCGATGTTTATGAGTCTTGCCTTCTCTGATCTCGTTGTGGGATTATTTGTTCAACCAATGAACGGTGCCATCATCGCAGTTATACTGGATAAGGTTGCGAGTGGAAACTACGACATTGCCTTCCTTTGTCCGACTTTCGTAACAATGTACTTGTCCTTTGGTTACTTTTTCGCAGGGACATCATTTTGGTCTATGGTAGCCATTGCCGTCGACAGACTCCTCGCTGTTTCTCTCCATCTACGTTATAACGAATTTGTTACAACGAAACGTGTCGTGGTCTGCTTGGCTCTCTTGTGGTTAACCAGTGGCCTTGTTACATCAGTTTATATTGTCCTTCCAAACTACAACGACATCGTAGCTGTGGTTCTAGAAGTCCTGGGCATTCTTGTTACCAGCGTCGCATACTATCGGGTTTTCAAAGTAGCGAGATATCACCAAAACAAAATACATAGCCATTGTCAGGTTAATAATGATTTGAAGAGACTGAAAGTGGTGCGAGTTAAGAGATCAGCGTATAACGCGTTTGTTGTGTATACAGTGTTCTTAATCTGCTATATACCAAATATATTTTGTGGGATTTTGCTGGTAGTTTCGGATTTTCGTTTGTCATTAATAACAGCTTTTTACATCACAATCTTTCTAATTTATCTCAACTTCTCTGTAAATCTTTTCGTTTATTGTTGGAGGTATCGAGAGATTCGTGAAATTATGAAAAAAACATTGGCGAAAATATTTCGAGTGAAAGTTGAAAACGAAGTGGTCAACTTGAGAACGATGAACATGATCACCTATCAAGAACGGAGAACAAGCTTTCATGAGCATGAATTGGTGGTCAAGGGACCATATCATGCCAACCAATGCTGCAATTTTATCTGATGGATTCTATAAACAACAGTCATAACTGGAAGAAACCGACAAATTTACTGTGCAACGTAATTTATACGTAAAAACGTTTTTAACGAAAATGTAAGAATATGTAGTTATATGATGCATACTTAATGAAGAAGTATAAATATTTTTAATCGGAAGTTAAGGTTATCGTATACCTTCAATGGCAAAAATTATTCCATTTTTTTTCTCCCTTAAAATATGGATTATTGTTTTTATGATGATCTTTTGTATGCAAAATGTTATTGAAAGGGAAATGAATGCGGGAAATTTTACCAGAAGTAAGGTGTATATCTGTGTTTGAGGTGTGAAGACTTCATACACTTTTTTCTCTAAATATATTCTGGGCCGATAGAGGCCTTTTTATGACGACTAAGAGAAGCAGCGGAAAATTCATGGATTCATCAAATAGAAATTTATTTAAGGTTTACATCTGTGATGTAATCCCAACTTGTTACGTACGGTGCCATGTACGGTAATATAATTCGATTCCTGCAAGTGTTCCGTGTTTTAATAGATATTTGTAGAAAAAGAAACGAACATTCAGTTGCAAAGTTAAGTATCGTGGTTTGTCAGTCGCGAGCAGATAACTTATAATTATAATTGAACAGCTAGACACTTGCAAATTTAATCAATAATCTCTGGAAAACGCATTGCCATTTTTTATAGAAGTGGTCACAACTAAGGGTGAGTATAGAATTTCATTCGCAACAGTCTCTGTGAGACGGTAATGCGCAAGAATCGAGCAAGAAGACCACTATTTTTAGGCAGCATTGTCGTCCCAAGAAGCTGCGATCATTCTTGTCTGCGCCAGGGACTGAGACCTGGTCAGTCCCAACTTCTGAGCATGCGCAGAGTGCTCCTTCTGTATTTTTCAGCTAATCAGATTTGACAATGAGCCCGTGAATCGCACACTTCCGATGTTGGAGGCGGCCAGAGGTCTCGATCCATGGCGCAGAGCAAGGATCGCGGCTTCTGGGGATGGGAATGTGTAGTTAGTCATTTGTAGATCACGTGGTCGGCTTTTGCTTAATGAAAAGAAAGAAAAAAATCAGTCAAATGATAAAATTAATTAGACAATTTTGATTCCTCGCTCCTACCAAAGCAGACAAAGATGTGTCGCGTGTTGGCATTCTGTTGCGGCTAGCTCGATGGTGCGGCTGAAAAACGTTTACTGCAAACGCGATACGCGATACGCATAAAAAAGACGACTGTTTAAATAAATTGCATCTCATTAAAGTCATCGGATATTTTATAAAAAGAAGTGAATATTTTGTATTACTGTCCGAAAAGTTCGTTCGTTTTATTTACACTGACTCAGGCAAGATATACTGTGCTCAATATACAAGGAAAAGGACGGGAAATAAAAAGAAAACCAAAAATCAAAAAGGCGACGAAGAAACACCCGACAATATGAGATTTGTTATATTTTGGATAGATACAAATATAAAAACAACAACGGCTAATTTTTTCATGATAATAAACATACACGCTGAAATGAAGCGGTGAAACAACTAACCTTTTTCAAAGCCATCCATTGTATGGTGTGAACGTCATAAAACAGGGGTACATATGTGTTACATACTCAATGCAAAAAAAAATCAGTATGGACAACTAAATGGCTCCATTGCGAATGAACTGCGAAGAGGTCGGCTTACTGTGCAAAGAAGGAAATGCAGGCGAAAGGTAGGAGCTAATTAAGGCCATAATACTGACGTAGGACGTTATCGAATAGGACTATCGGTTTTATTTTTCAAATGGCAAACGGCCTTCTGAAAAAAAATCAGTCATTTTTCACCAGTATACTCTATAGTAGGTAATACTTATATGCTGATATTTAATCAATTTAAAGTAGATTGGAACGTAAAACACACGATTTAGCCATTTACAGTTTTATATTTTCCAGTTCCTAAATGGCATCGAACAGCTGCACGTTGTGACATTTAATTCTTCCGATTTTCGCAAAACCTCGTCAAAGCTCTTCCACCCTTAAAATCAAACTTTCAAATGGCCAATGATTGAGCTCCTCTTTTAAATATTATTCCTCCATTATGTAAACAAAGATAAAATCACCGTTTGTCTGTGATAGTATGATTGACTGTTTGTTTCCCTTTAACAACAGCTAGGTTTGATAAAGTAAACACTACAAGACGCAGTCAGCACTAAAAGCCCTGATGTTTAGTGTTAACCAAAGGCAATCACTGATTGAACTTAACTTGAGAAAACATGTTCTCTTCGTTTTGCAAGGATAAATTAGAGGAACTGCCTGTAATGGTTCAGCTTCAACCAGAATTAATTCTATGCATTTGTGTGCTACACTTGCTGTCTTCAGTTTTGGCGACTGTTGGAAATGTCCTTGTCATACACGCCATGTGGAGAGCATCGTCCATACCGGCTACGTTACGAACCTTGTTCTTAAGTCTTGCTTTCTCTGACCTTGCAACTGGAGCTTTTGTTCAACCAGCATTTGCAGTTATTCTTGCAGTGATATCGCATATCGCAGGGAATGAGAACTTTGTGTTTGCTGATCTCTGTCCATCTGTTACAGTGGTAATGTTCTGTACATATTTCTTTCTAGGAGCATCGTTTTTCACCGTTGCCGCCATCGCTGTGGACAGACTTCTAGCCATGTTTTTGCATCTAAGATATCAAGAGCTTGTAACAGAGAAACGTGTTGCTATTGGTTTGGTGATTTTGTGGTTGGCTAGTGGACTTGCTACCTTAGCATTATTGTCCCTTCCAAGCCACAATGACTTGGTAGTGGTAGTTGTTCAAGCTGCTGGGCTACTGCTAATATCTGTGGCATATACTGCCATTTACAAAGTGGTGCGATATCATCAGAATCAGATTCAATGCCAAACGCAGGTCCAAAATGACGGATCAGTGGAGGCTGCAAGAGTAAAGAAGTCAGCCTTGAATGCTTTGTACGTGTACATTGTCTCCCTGGCTTGTTATCTTCCAAGTCTAGTTGTAGGAATCCCGTTTGTACTTGATCATTTGCGGTTAGCCTCTTTGATAGCATACTATTTCTCAGCTTATTTGGTATTCCTAAACTCGTCTTTAAATCCCCTTGTTTACTGCTGGCGATATCGCGAGATTCGTGCCATTGTGAAAAGCTCAGTGAAGAAATTATTCATTAGCATCCATTTGGCTTGACAAAAATTACCATATTTCTTTTACAAAATAATGCAGTGAAAGTCAATGCGTTGAGTTCAAAAGTTTGGAATAATTTCTTCCACCCAACTATATTCCCTGAGTTGCCGAAGAAGCACAGAAATTTATCTGCATATATTTATATTGTTTTTTCTTACATACGTATACCTAGTTTAAAACGTGTTGCATAAGTTGAACTTAATGGAACTTAAAACACCTGCCATGGAAGGATGTCCGATATGGTTACTTAATTTAGAGAAACATGCTGTTTGGTAGGATTAGACAAGATCAGAGCTTCGTCTTAAACGAAAGAATTGCCGAAATCTAATAATAAATTACACTTCGTATACTTGCCCTCTTTTTCTATAAGCGATAGTCAACTTGGTGAATGTTTAGCAGACACAATAAAGAATCTCAGCCAAAAACGTACAATTTTATGCACCTGTAAGCAAATTAATTTTAATTTTCCTTTCCAACAGAAACGCGCGCGCGTTCAAGTCACGATTTCGAGTCAGGATCTCGAGTTGAATTTTCGAAGTGGATTTGGTACTGACCGAGGATAAACCAATTTTTTAAAGCATATATACAGTGGAACCCCGCTTTACGGACACCCGCTTAATACGGACACCCCGGTATTACGGACAGTTTCGTTGGTCCCGACGAAAACCTCATATATTTTCTCTTAAATTAACCCACTTAATACGGACACCCGTTAATACGGACAACGGACACTTTTCCGTGTCCCGAGCCCAAACTTTTATACATTGTCAACCCCGATTTACGGACACTATTTTTCTGTGCATTGTGAATTTTCATTGTCACGATTATTTACCGTGGTCAAGTAATGACAGAATTCGAAGAGTTAAAACCATTTTATTACAAAGAGAAGCTTAATAGCGTGACTTCCGGTGTTTGACCCTTTCACTTTCTTTGCCTTTCGCTGCAGCTATCGCTTGTGTCGCAAGCTAAAAGCTTCCGTGCAAAGTTAAGTTACCAACTTTTTCAAATGGGTTGGTAGAGTTTAAGAACGGTTACGAGTTTCAGTTACAAAGGAAACTTTATAGAAAACGTTCTGTTGTTGTTCAAATGCGTTTTATTTCTTGTATACAGCTATTTCAATTAACGTTGTCGGATTGAAGCTCAAAGCTTAAAGACAAGACCGAAAGGTAGTATGGGCGAAGAAGGAGTGTTCCACGCGTGCTGAATACTAATGAGATACAGCGATATAGCAAACGAGACGTTTTTCGTTTCCTTTCTCTTCAGACATGTGTAGAAAAGATCCTTTTTCGCCTCATTTCATTTAAAAAGAATAATCCAAACCCCATAACGGCGAAAGAAAAGATACAAGAAAGGTTTCACGGAAAGAAAAACAAATATTCCACGTGCAAAAATACAAACTTGTAGATTTCCTCAATGGTGATATGCAAATTGCAGTAAATACCCATGGCACCATTCGGTCTTGACTCGTAGGTTTGAAGATTTAATCCGACAACGTTAATTGAAATAGCTGTATAGTAAAGTTGCGACATTGTCAAATAATTCCACTGTTGAGTTTATTAAAGTTTAGTTCGAGTGTATCGTAAAAACTATCAATTTTAGTCAGAGAGTTCACAGTTTTTACCTGTTACAGTTACAGTACAATTGAACAACGGTTTGTTGCTGTAAAAACGTTTGCCTTCGTCTTTGCGTCGAGAAAACATGTATCCGTGACTTTTTTCTGAGACCCCGCTTAATACGGACACCCCGTTAATACCGACAATTTGGCCTGTCCCCTTGGTGTCCGTATTAACGGGGTTCCACTGTATTTAATATATTGTCGCCCTAACCAAGAATTGAAAGCTAACCGCAAGCAGACAGAAGTCGAACTAACCACAAGCAAACCGGAGTGGTGCTAAATTAAACGCAAGCAAACGGGAATTTTGAACAAAAATAATTCAATTCGAAAATCCACCTAAAATCTAACTCGAGATCCAACTCGAAATATCCTAACTCGGAAGTAAGTCTGTCTCATTTGCATCGACATATGTTCAAGAGTCATTCAGAGTACGTTTCGTGCCAAAGGAAGACGTCCAACACGTAAATTAGGTATAAGGGAACCAATGGGGGGAAAATGCAGGGGAATGGAGTGGACCTTAATATTATCAGTTGGCGAGGAGGCGGTGGGAGGGGGGGGGGGGCTAAATTTAACTTTTGCTTTGTGAGAGGAGGGGAGGTGCGACTTAATTTTGAGACATATTTTACCCATTTCCCAACCCCCCAAAGTCCCTAAAGTCGCAATCTGACTGGCCAAGGAAGCAAGGTCTAATTTCCATAGACTGCCCTTGGAGCGCACGAAAGTTACGTTGCCGAAATCGCAAACCAAACTTATAAATAAAACACTATTGATACAAGTTTCTTTAACGTAATTTTATTTCTTTTAACTTTCCTTCTCCCTTCGAAGACGATTTACAGTACATCTCTTTCTTCATTCTAACTCGGTTCCCTTTTAATCTTAGATTGTAAAGCAGATATTCCATAATGAGATGTACTATCATTCACATTAATACAATTAATTAACATCGAACCTCTCCTTACTAGCATCTCCGTATAAATTATGGAAGGTTCACTTGGTCCGAAAGAGACTGAAACTCAAGTGAACTCTACTGATAAACTATATAATACTGGCAATCTTCCTTGTCCCTTTCGTTTCTGTAATAAATAGGTTTGACTGTAACTATGATTAGAGCAATTTTCACTTGAGTGTCGAGAGTAATTCCCGTTTGCTTTGGCTTTGTAGTACTGCGCTTAGTGATTGGTTTATAAAACTCGCGCCACTTTCTTAACCAATCAGGATTAAAACCAAAACCAATCGCGATCTGCTCGTACGAATTTTCCCGCGCTTCGCACCGGCGGCATGCATTTGCTTCGAGTTTTGATTGGTTCACTGGATTGTTTGCGTCCTTTATGATTGGCTGGCCAATGTGATAACATTAGTTTTAGTTAAACGATACTCAATTGGAAATCCTTCTATACGCTTCACTCTACAGAAACCAGGGTAAGCTCCGGCCTGATGGGCCACTAGGCTCGTATGTAGACTTTACCTACGCATCTACCTTAGTCGACAAACACTTGCAATATCAAAACTCTATTTAAAAGCATAAGTTGTCATCACCGAAGCGAAACCCATAATATTGTTAATTTTAGCCAATAACTAACGCGTTAGTGTTTAAAATGTGTAAAGAAAAATTAATACCGAATTCAGGTTTTGCGTGTTTATTATATCAAGGCCTCGTTTTGTGTCAAATCGCGATTTAGCCTCCAGCTTCGGCTGATAACATAAACCTCAGTCCTTATAATTATCGGAATTATCAAGCTTATCCAATAATTGTCAAGTGTGAGATATTTCGTGACTTCGCTGAATGGCGATAAACTTTCTTTGCGTAATAAGATATGCATAAATTGCTTTGTTTCTTTCTGGAATGTTTCGTGTTTTCGTGTTTCTTTCTGAAATGTTTCGTGGGCCTCAGAAAAACTTCCTGTTTCTGAGTTCATGTATTTTTCCCACGGCAGTCCACTTTTTTTTACATTTTTTCGCAATGTGTCATTCTATAAACAACGAATGTGAAAGTCTTTAGAATCAGTGAATGGTTATAGACCGTAGCCGAAGACGGTCGAATATGGTATTTTTAGAATCGATGTAAATTAAATGACATTCTATCCAACTACTACTTCTGCGAGCTTGATAAAATAAAAGCGTTTTTCACCTGGTTGTGAGTTCTCGAGATAACTGAATTTCAACGATGACCTACGTCCTTGAAACACTCTGGGGTTTTCCGCTGCCGAGGAAACGTCAATTATTTATTAACAATACTGGCTCTGTTATTTCCTGAAACTGAGAACCAACATCGCGTTTTATTTCTTTGACTACATTCTTAAGCCATCTAGCATTTTCCTCTGAATGTGCTTTTCACAATCTGACGAATCTCGCGATATCGCCAGCAGTAAACGAATGGATTTAAAGAAGAATTGAGAAAAACTAAGAAACCGGAGAAATTATAAGCTAATAGGAATGATATATTAAAGTTGTCCACCAACAGAAGTATACTGGAAAATAAAATTGGAAGGTAACACGCGAGGAAAACAGCATAAACATACAAAGTATTCAAGGCAGACTTCTTCACTCTGACTGCTTCCATTGTGTGTTCGTTTTGGACCTGACTCTGACTTTGAATTTGATTCTGATGATATCGCACAACTTTAAAAACACGATAATAGGCAACGGTCGTAACAGCAAATCCAATGACTTCGGTGACGACAGCCACCAAGACATTATGGTGTGAAAGCGAGATAAACACGGAAGCTCCAACAGCGGAAGACATCCACAGAAGCGCTATAGCAATTGCCACGCGTTTTGGGGTAACAAGTTCCTGATAACGTAAATGCAAAGAGACAGCTAGAAGTCTGTCAAGTGCAATTGCAGCGATGGTCAGAAAAGATACTCCCGCTAGTAAAAATGTAAAAAATATATGTATCGTTAGTGCAGTTGGGCAGAAGAACTGATTGTCCACCATTTTTAACTGCAATGCGATGATAATTCCATACATCGGTTGTAAAAAGACTCCCACTGCAAGATCAGAAACAGCGAGACTCAAGAGTAGCTTCTTTAAAGTAGCGGGTATCGACGAGGCTTTCCATATGGCACGAATTACAAGGAGATTTCCAAACACTGCCACGAATGAGAACACAAAGTAAAATACATCTAGGGATAACATGAATTGTTTCTCAATATAAACCGTTTTGGCAACTTCTTCAAGCCGGGTCTTGCAGACTTCATCAACCATGTTCACCGTTTGAAGTGCGTTGTTTGCAGCGATGGGAGGAAAAGTCAGCCTTATCTGAAGTATTCTTACTTTAAATTATTAAACGCCTAAGCTGTCATTCGATATCGAGAAGCAAATTAAATTTGCCCAAATCCTTAATTACCGGCAAATAATGTAACCTTCTTGTGCACATTTATCTCGTATCCAATCACGAGGCAAAGTTCATGTTGTTTGTTTAACGTCGGTCAGCTGCCAGTTCCAAAGCTGAATATTCTTGAATATTTATTAAAAGAGAAGACGTATTGAAGCAGGAGTAAATGCAAAAGATAAATACGTTGCTATCGTCAAAAATGTCACTAGTGATTTAAGAACGAACGAGGCTGAATTAGGTCAAGCATTATACTTTTCCAAATATCTAAAACGACGACCATTCACTAGCACGTACAATACAAACAATAAAAACTGCCTTTATTAATCTTTTCTTTATGCTTTCAAATAAGTTAAAGACAAAGCACAGGAAAAAAAATAGATCAATTTTTTCCTTGACGGAGCCAACAAAGAAGGCTCCTGGGGATATTTCATTTACAAATGTCTAGAACCGAAAAAGACAAGCGGCACGTAAAACATACTTTTTTTACAAGCGTAATTAATATGTAATTCTAACAGGAAGTTCTACTCAAGCGTCGTGGGCGACATCAAAGCCAACTGGAAAACATGTATATAAATTTGCCTTCCAGTAAAAGACAAGGATGTTTTTCGTGTCGGCAGAAGTGTTTTGTCAGGAAAAGACTGACTTGGCCGGCCATAAAAAATATCAATAACAGCTTTAAAAATAACTTAATCTCAGGAAGTCGCTCAGCTGAATCAAATTAATCACCTTTTTACCAAGATGGTTAATGAATAAACGTATTTTTGGGACACTGACACACTCGTTAATATCTCCACGGACAGAGCAAGGCTGCCAATCAGTTCAAGACTTTCAGTGAACCCCTGTACACAATCCAACGAATCAATCATTTTAACTTAAATCGGTTTACTAGATGGCTTGTCAATTTGGCGACGACCCGACATTCTTAATTGCTTAGTAGCTCTTGGAAGCTAAGCAGTTGGGACTTACCAATTACGCCCTCGGACGTACAAGCAAATTCATACCCTCACCGTGGTACAAGGGCAGGGGAAGGAGGTTAGATGGACCCCCCACCCTTCCCTAAATTTAATGCATATTTTAATATTTTGCATTGAGTAGAAAGCACTCTGCTCACTCTACAAGGTAATGTAATTTTTGTCGGCTGTGCCGTTAGATGACGTCATTAGAGCAAACATCTTGGATCCACAATCTTGGACTTTAACGCAAAATCAAGGCAAAATGCGTTTGAAATGTCAAAAAAATGTACGAATCGTACAGTTTTTCGTACGATTTTTGGCCACACAAACATATGATTATGGCGTTGCCATGCCAACGTCAAAAAACATGGGCACATGCTTATCGTATCAAAATTTCCGCAAAGTTTGAATAAACAGTTACTGAAAGTTTCAGAACCATAGTTCCTCGATAAAGGACTTCATATTCTCATTGAGCACCCAAATTCAATATAGCACATCTTGAATAAGTTACTATTTACTTATATAAATTACATTACTCGTCTCAATCGTCTTGTTATTCTTGCATTAACTTTCGAAATAGCCTGCGTGGCTGGCGGTTTTGTTGGGTTAATGAGCTCGCGAGTAAGCGGCGAAGCGGTGAGGTGAAGCAAAATCGCCAGCTACCCGGCTACTTTCCAAATAAATCTTAGGTTTGCTGGTGCTAATACCTTAGCTGGTAAACAATACGGCGTTTTTATGTTTTAGAATTGACATGCTCTTGTAGATTTAATATGTACATCAAGGTCTAGATCTTTGCGTATGAAAATTATTAGTTTTTTACTCATCCGGAGTCGACAGGTTTAATTCATTTAATTATGCAGATCGTTTTGTCTACTGACGAAGTATACTTGTATATATTGAGAGTGTCATTGGTTTTCAGATTAAATATGTTTGAAACCTCAAGATAACCCTCTTATTTAATCAACTGGGATTTCTTTTTAATAACTAATTCAAATTGCTTAATGTCATTGTAAGAGTGTTACCTTCGGGTAGAAGCAGATTATGTTGGAAACAAATTTAATCTGAAAACCAATTCGACCTGCAGCATGTACACTGATAGGTCACATGTGCTTAATTCTTAATTCTATGTACTAATTTACAATGTAAGAGTTCCCTACTTGGAACAGTTTCAAGATTTCATGTTCAAGATTTCAAGGCCCTCGCAATGTCCTCCAGCTACACACTCGTTTCCTCTAAGTGTGCATCGAGTTGTTAATCTGGAAACGTCTGACGTGGAGGTTAAATTATTTTACGCCCTGCTGGTTTTTCGACCATCTTCCCTGATATCGATCTTCCGCTCTCCCGCATCTTCAAACGCCTTTCCATGCTTCCAACTTTGGCAAAGATCGAGCGGCGTTAGGAGAATTTAAATCACACCGCAACAAGAGAATCAGCAGAATCTTTACGGACAGGCAAATAATTGCATTTGACTTCAGTTTTCTTCGGTGAAGTCACTTCCATAGTTTTCATCTCTGTTCCCTCGCCAGCGCTGGGGTTTTTGCCTTGTTTCATGTTTGACCGACGTCTGCGCCATAGTAGTACCAAAAGCCCTGCCACGATAAGAAGGAATAACAGAGAACCTGCACCAGAAGCCGCGTACACATACCAGGCCATTTGTGTTTCCGTTTTAGCTGCAAGAACTGGTTCAAAGTAAAATTTATTAGCCTAATTAATAAACACATGCATTTGATCTGATTTGCAAACTGTGGGCGAGGCTAGAGTTTAGTATATATAATTCAGCAGCTTTGAAGACAGCCTGAAAAAAATTGAGGTACAACGAAATTGAAATCGTAATGTTTGCGACTGCCAAAGTAAGAGGACTATCTCTTTGGTATGCATGATTAAAAGTTAAATGTAAAGCTTTGTCTCTCAGGGTAAAGAGATTTTCGTATTAGAAATCTGTTCTAGGCAGATCATCAATAAATTTTCTTCACGACATTATCACATTAAGAAGAAATGGTAAGACAAAGGCGCGTGTGGGTGGACGGAATTGAATTGTTAACATTTGGCAGAACAGTGAACGCGTATCCAACCCACAATCTCCTGCTTTACGCCGGTGAAGCGCTAACAGGCGTCAGTTGTTTACATGGTAGCGAATGAACTTAATTAGCAAGTGTTTACAGTAAGTCACTATTTTTACCTCGTGCGCAGACAGGAACACTGCCATTCCATTGCCCGTGCTCATTACAGGTCAGTGTGGCTTCTCCATCGATGCTGTAACCTTCGTCACAGTCAAATCGATAAGCCGCACCTGATGTAGATCCATTGCCAATGATGTGCCCATGTTCCAAGGTAGTGTTCATTTGAGGACAGTCTTGATGATCACAAAAAAAAATGGATAAATGTAAAGAATGTTTATTAATTATTTAGTATGACATCTCACGACAAAACAGGTGAGTTCGTTTCGAAAGTCAAAAGTACGAAGATCAAATGAGCGAATCGATCCTTAGCTTTGTTGAATCTTTGCGTAAAAGAGATAAAAAGAAAACAAAACACAACGAAAACCGTTCTGGTTTAACTTTACCTTTAAAACAACTTGGTGTTGTGCCGTTCCAATGTCCCTTCTCATCGCAGTACAAATACTTATTTCCAACAAGAGAATAACCATCTTCACAGCTGAACCAAGCCAAAGAACCTTCCACCGAACCAATGCCATGTTTGTGACCGTTATCAATACTTGCGGCCAGAGAGGGGCATTCTTAAAAGAGAGAACGCAATTCAGAAAACGTAGTTGATTTGCAATGTTTTGACTTGTTTTATACACTACTGCAAGAGCATTTTTAGGGCTCAAAATTGTAAACGAGCTTACAGCGGTAGGTGGGCTTTTCCGCGCATTTATCGAGTCCCCGGCTCAAATTCCATCGATAAAGAAGGAGTTCTCTCAGTAATGGTTGTAAGCAGTTAAAGAACTACCTTTTAAGCAAGCAGGCACAGAGCCACTCCATATTCCCTTGTGATTACAGAACAATGTATTTCTTCCAATGAGTAGATATCCTTGCCTACACCTAAACTGATGCTGAGACCCCTCCACGGATCCATTTCCACTTACAAATCCGTTTGTTATAGATGAGGCAAGGAGAGGACAGTCTGAAATATGAGCAAACGTAACATAGATTATTATAATAGGAAGCACTAAAGAAAACGATCAAGTTCTTTGAAGAAACAAGCGTTTAGCAATTAGACGTCAATTCCGTTGAACAGAAACTATCGATGAAGATTGTGTTTTAAGAAGTTAAATGAGAAGTTACTTTCAAAGTTAAATAACGTTGGATTCTATTTAATTATTGTTGATTAAATTTAATAACGTGAATTCAGAGGACTTGGCTTGCGATTCAAATTACTAGCATTTTCTTCTGCGTTATCACTGGAGTTTAAAACATTCACGTGATACGCGATGTTTCTGGCATCAACCTTATGCAACCTACATTAGACAAAAACATGATGAGAAATTTCTCATGAGTTTGAGAGCCACTAGTGAAAAACATATCCGAAAACGTTTAGTACCTTTAAGACAACTAGGGATGCTGGCATTCCACGCTCCTTCGGCAGTACAGTACAGATTCTGCTCACCAACAAGCGAGTAACCATGTCTGCAACCAAATCTGTACACAGAACCTTGCACCGATCCCGTACCATTGATGTAACCATGTCGTATTGACAAGGGAAGAACTGGACATTCTAAGGGAAGATGCGATATCAAATTATACTCTATTGCACAGCGGGAAAATGAAAATAAACATTTATTACACGAATAGCTTGATAGATATATTGGAGCCTAGTGGGTGGGCAACTAGAAGAGTTATGTATAATTTTACGAGGTAACAATTCCGTTTATGACCAGCGAGCTTAGGTTGTTTGTGCTATCTGATTTCCCAAAAGGCAGAAACAGTGTTCATTATAGCCGTAAAAAATCCGGCCACCGAATTTGAAAATGCCGTTCTAGAAGAGCTGTTCGTTGCATTATAGTTTGTTCCATCTGACGGAGTCTTATCAGGGTAGGGTGGTACTACCTTAAGCTAGGTATGTGCAGTGCCAAAGGGTAGAGTTCTTGAGCCGTTTTCGTCTGAAACAGAGTATAGATTTTGTACATTTTGGTCTGAAACATGGCTTTTTCACTCGGCGGGGCAGGAATTTGGTATGGTTCGTAGAAGTACTCGTTTTATTATGATTGTCGTTTATCTCTGAGAAGTGCAGTTAAATAATCGTTTTAAAGAAAACGAAATCGAAGCAGTTCCAGGGTTGTGTCTAATCTAAACAAATGGGTTCCACGAGGCGCGCCCTCACCTAGTTTCATCCCCTCCCCCCACCCCCCGCCTCCGCACCTACCCCAGGGTCTATTACGTAGTTGTCGAGCTGCACCTTAGGATGATATATCCAATGACGCTATCAATCAAAGGTTGAGTTTAATTTCCTCACCGATAAGGCAAATAGGAAGCGAACCATTCCAGACACCAGAATCCGTGCAAACTAACAGATCATCCCCAATAAGGGAGTATCCTCTTTCACAGCTGAACTGGTAACGAGCACCTTCCAGTGAGCCACTGCCATTTACGAAACCATGTGCTAAGTATGACGGTAAACTAGTACATTCTAAAAAATAACAGGCCCATCATGTTTCATGATTCAAATAAATACTGGTGGAATGGAATCCGGACATAGCACACAATTGATACTAGAGACCGATACAACACCAACATCTTTGAAAGTTAACTGCTCTAAATTTTGAATCGTATGAATCCAAATCTGCATAAATGAAAGGATGTTAATTGCGAGTCTATTACACTGTTGTTACCTCTGAGACAGGTAGGAATGCTGGCGTTCCACCGACCCATCTCAGTACAATAAAGAACATCCTGGCCCACTAGGGAATAACCACTGTTGCAACTAAATCTGTGAAGAGCACCTTCCACGTGGCCTGTACCGTTTATTTTGCCGTGGTTTAGTGTCGAGGGTAGTTGAGGACACTCTATATGGAAAAAAGACAATGTTTCCTTGTTATTTGTTGCATATTCGTTACATTGTGTCCGAAAGATATCACTTTGTTACGCTATAGTTTGAATTGAGGTCTTTTTCAACCAAGATTTCTCATAAGGGATTAACATAAGTTTCTCTTACTAATAAGGCACGTAGGAAGCGAGCCATTCCAGACACCGGCATCTGTGCACACCAATGTATCGACGCCAATAAGTGAGTAACCCCTCTTACAGCTGAACTGATACCGAGCACCTTCTAGTGAACCGCTGCCGTTGATGAAGCCATGCGATATGGAAGACGGAAGAATAGGGCATTCTGAAAAATCAACACAGAGCAGAAACATAAGGAATAACTACGTACCGATTTCGTATTGAAGCGACGGGTGAGTAGTAGAGTGGTACAATCAAAACATATTCAGTGCTTAGTGATCAATGCAACCGCCAACCAGTGCTAACAAAAATTAATGTTACAACGCGTCTGGACATACAATAGCGTGTAACAGATAACTTGCAAGTTCATCAGTTTTTTTACCTCTGAGGCATCTTGGAATGCTTGCGTTCCACCGACCAGCCTTTGTACAATACAGAACATTTTTTCCAACAATAGAATAGCCATTATTGCAACTAAATGTGTGCAGGGAGCCTTCCACGTGGCCTGAACCATTAACAACACCATGTTGTATCGTAGAAGGCAGTCGTGGACAATCTAAATGGAGAAAATATTAGTTGTTGACACTCTTTTTGAAGGAAACAACATTATCATGAATGACAGCTTTCATATGCACATATATACAGCTATTTCAATTAACGTTGTCGGATTAAATCTTCAAACCTACAAGTCAAGACCGAATGGTGCCATGGGTATTTACTGCAATTTGCATATCACCATTGAGGAAATCTACAAGTTTGTATTTTTGCACGTGGAATATTTTGTTTTTCTTTCCGTGAAACCTTTCTTGTATCTTTTCTTTCGCCGTTATGTGGTTTGGATTATTCTTTTTAAATGAAATGAGGCGAAAAAGCATCTTTTCTACACATGTCTGAAGAGAAAGGAAACGAAAAACGTCTCGTTTGCTATATCGCTGTATCTCATTAGTATTCAGCACGCGTGGAACACTCTTTCTTCGCCCATACTACCTTTCGGTCTTGTCTTTAAGCTTTGAGCTTCGATCCGACAACGTTGATTGAAATAGCTGTATACTTTAGATTCCAAAAGCATTGACTTAACCATTGTGATTTGCTGGTGTCTGATTTTTCCTCAGTGAATCTTAAGTGAGATTTGAGATAAGAAACTGACTATAACGTGATGAATCTTATTATGCATTTTCTACCACCATTATCTAAATCAGATTTGACACTTATTTGACTACAATACCTATGAGACATATGGGTACAGAGCCATTCCATGAACCCTCTTTATTGCAGTGCAATGTGTGTTTTCCTACGAGTGAATATCCTTCATTGCATCTGAATTTATGACGAGAACCTTCCACTGAACCAGTTCCTCTCCCGATTCCATTTGGGATGGACAAAGGCAGGGTAGGACAATCTAAAAAATATTAGACGAAAGGAAACTCAATGGCATCACAGTCGAAATATATGCCATTGCTAAATTCAAAAGCCACACCATTATTATCTTGGTTACTAGAAAAGGAGGCACACTAGTAATAACAAGTATTAGTAGAATTCTACTAGTACACTAATGCAAATGCTGCAATGTGATTGGCTGAGCTATTGAACACTATCAGCCATTAGTGTGCAGTTGCCGATGGTCGTCCAGAAAATGCGACGTTTTTATCGTTTTTCCGAAGTTTTGGAAGGAAGTTTAGATGTAAATGGATAAAAAAATTCCCAAGAAGACTAAAAGAAGGACATTAGCGGTTTCTTGACTTTAAAAGCTTGAAATTATTGAAAAACGGGTGCACGCGCGTAAACAACTTAAAATTTACCAAGGACAATTCAATGCGTGCGATTTTGTTAAAGCGTTTAATAGTTCGATAATGCGTAGAAAAATAATTAGAAACCATTATTTGCGTTTATTTCAGTTAGAATTCTACTAAAACAATTAGATTATTCGCTCTCAATTTCTATGAGGTGATAGTTGATTCGGCCTGCGGCCTCATCAACTATCACCTCATAGAAATCTCGAGCTCATAATCTAATTGTTAAATAGCATATATTGTGTGCGTAGTGTCATTCCAATCAACAAGATGCCAGTTTGAAATCAGTAATAAAGTGTTTCGTTATCGATACACTCAGTTTCAAATTAGATATATATCCTGCATGGAACAGGTAAAATTTCAAGGGACACGAAATTCCGGGATTCTGGTTTGAGACGCCGTGAATTTCGAGATTCAGCAAGTTTTCCATGAGGCAACCCTGTTTTCACTTTTGTTGCAAGTAACTTATTTACCTTTAAGACACCTAGGAACACTGGCATTCCAATTTCCATCTTCGGTACACAGCAAGGTTTTCTGTCCAATAAGAGAATAGCCCTGCATGCAACTAAATACGTGGAGGGAGCCATGTATCGAGCCTGTGCCATTTGCATGGCCATTAGGTATCGAGGAAGGCAGCTGAGGACATTCTTAAAAAAGGAAAAATATATCTTCTGAAAGATAAGACAAGAATTGTTCAGGATGGATCCAAAACTGCGTCATCGTATTAAATACGTCTTTTGAATGAGGATTGAATGCTATCGCAATACTATTTACAACTTTTGGCCAATTTAGATTTGGCTGTCCTTGCGCTTAAAAATTGGTTTAATATTCCAGGTTAACATTTTGCATTACAAAATGTATCTATACAATATCTGCTCATGCGCTGTTCAATGATGCTGTGCTTGTAGGAATCAGCATACTTAGTCATTTTAAACAGGTCAATTGACGTGACCAAGAGTACAGTCTTGCGAATCTACAGCACGAGGTTATGACAGAAATTTTACGAGTTAAATGGGTTTAAAGACGTCCAAAATACACAGCCATGCCATATTTATTCACCAATTCTTATTATCATTGACATATGTGTGCCCTACCGATGAGGCATGTTGGGATCGAGCCATTCCAAACTCCCTGATCGTTACAGTACAGTGCATTTGCCCCTACAAGCGAATACCCTTGTCTGCATCTGAATTGGTAGAGTGACCCTTCTACCGAGCCCCTTCCATTAATGAATCCATTTGTTATAGATGAAGGAAGGAGAGGGCATTCTAAGGACAGAAAAGAATTGCAAGCCAGTTATGAATAGAACTGATGAACTAATTAAAGACGTTCGCAAAATTATGCCAACTGGAAAGCTAGAAAACTTGAACAAATAGGACAGTGGAAATCGAATATTGACGAGCAGTGATCAGAATGTTGCCAAATATTTGTCAGTTATCAAAGCTGGAGCATGGAATAATGGTCTACCAAAGTTGTCTTAATTGCAAGAAGCTTGAAATCTGTTACCTCTTAGACAGGTAGGAATGCTAGCATTCCATCTTCCATGTTCAGTGCAATATAAAATCTCCTGGCCAACAAGAGAATAACCATCGTGGCAGCTAAACCTGTGGCGCGAGCCTTGCACGTGACCCGAGCCATGGACGTTACCGTTTGATATGGATGAAGGCAGTATTGGACACTCTGTAAGTAATCAAGAACACGGTTAAGTCACACACAGTTAGTAGTAAGAGTGTTAGCCAGAGTCCGAAATTAAGCCACCTAACTGTTGGCATAGTTTGTTACCTTTCAAACAGCTGGGTGTAGTGCCGTTCCAGGTGCCATTTTCCGTACAGGTGACTGTATCGTGGCCAAGAAGAACGTAGCCATCGTTACAGACGAAGCGATACGTTGAACGATAAACACTTCCATATCCTTCAACAAGACCATTAGTGAGATTACCTGGACCGGGCGGCGGACACTCTGTAAGAGAAAAAACATTCAATCCACCATGTCCAAGGTCACAGTCTTTGATAGGGGAAGATTAATAACTGCAATTAAGTGAGCAACATAACTAAACGCTATGGGCGCCGAGCTTTTACTGAGCGTCACAGACCTGTAGTTCAAATGCTCCATACTCTGACACCTAGCTGGATTGGTAGTACGTCAGCAGCTAAATAAAGCCCCCACCAGCTAGAGGTTTGCTTTAGTTTAAAGCAAAAGCAGTGCTAAATACATCGACGACTTATTTATCTTTAAACTGAACAAAGTTTATGGGCTTGGTTTTCTTCGATCATTCGAGCACATGACCCCTGGTGAGAGCGAAGCAACTGGAAAAAACACGTTCTATATCGAGCATTACGTATATTTGGCACATTTATTTAACTACTTGCACAAAAAATGACTCTGTAACGCTGTTAGATAGTAAGCAAACGAGAAGGCAAAGGGGAAAAGTCGATAGCCAAGAGTCGCATTACTTTTGACGCAGGAGCAGCCGCAAGAGAGGCATACAAGAGTAGCTGTATGCAAACCGAGGTTACGCTATTTTAACATACATATATTCGTTTATGCTAAAAATAGATCTGCTTATATCACCTTTGGGCAAGCATGCTGGGGCTGAACCGTTGTAAACTCCATCTTCGCATGTCACGTGATTTGAACCGTTCATGACGAAGCCGCTGTTGCAATCAAACGTGTAATCAATTCCACCCTCCGTGTCATTTCTGTGTACAACACCACCAGCTAGCTGAGAATCAAGCGGCACACAAGCTAAGAAGTAAAGGATGTCATTATTACTAAAGAAATAGCCAACGCACCTTTATTACGGCTAGTCATTCGTGTTCTTACAAAGGGTGGGCCTTTTAAATGGGGCTCGATTACAATTTCAAGTCATTTTGTAAATATTTTTCTGCCTTTAAACTTATGTTTCGAGTTCCACAGGATTACAAACACAACTTGGCCATATGAGAAAAGAAAAGGTTTGCACGCATACAAAATGTAGCTTATTTGACACCTAAAGCGATGTCTAATTCTAAGTTATAAATCCAGGCCCGTAAAACGTTCGCGCTTTTTTATAAGTTATTGTTATTTCCCTGAAATTTCCGTGCTCCACCAAGCTTTTCAGTAGGAGCATGTCGATCAAACTTTTTTTCTCGGGGTAACTTACCTTACGGGTTATGTCAATGCGAATGAGGAGAATATATTATGCATGACTCACTAAGAACGTAACATTGTTCAATTACCTGGTTTAACAGTATCGTTTACCACCGCGACAAACTGTTTCACAGTTTCTTTGGTTGCTCGTCCGATGCGCACTTTTCCAGTCGTGTAAATATCAAACATGCACTCTGAGCTGTCTCCACAAATGTCCTGAGCCTCTTTTTCCAACGCTTTGTCGGTGAAGTCCAGGCTTTGACTGTCTGGGAAGATGGGCTGGTAGTTAGGATTGTGAAATGTAGAGTGGCTTTGTCCTTGCTGGTAGACAAACAGTGATTCGTCGGGTCTGGTAACCCCTAGAAACAGAAAGTAATGGTAACAAACTATCAAGTGGTCGCATATAACCTTACATAGCTTTAGTTTGGTTGAAGAAAACCTTGGCGCCAAATCTTCACGCGGGAAACAGTTAGTGAGCATTAAGGTTTCCTTTCTTTACCGCAAAAAAAAGAAAGAAAAAGAATGTCATCAATTTGCTGCCATGTTTTCTCAAAGAGAAAGAAATCATGCGTCATGCTTTCTTATTTGGACTGGCCGTGTTTTTAGAACACAGTACTGAGAGAAGATTAAAAAATGTATACCCTCCCTTTTCATTACGTACCACTTATATGGTGTGGATTACATCCACAAAAACGTGCATATGACGCTTAATATAAATGATTGAAACCCCCCAAGTGGGATCCCCATCCTGGGTTTCTGCACTGACATTTAATTGGAAACAGTCGAAACTAAAATCGTGCAGAGATGCAAGGTAGTGCAGCAGTTCTGCCAGGTTGCCCCAACAATTAACTGACACCCATGCATTTAGGTCATGGGTGAAAAGATCGAGGAACTGTAAGAGTAAATACCTCGCCCATGATCCTGGCTGTCAGCTGCTAGTCCGTCCATAGATCTTTAAGAGCGCTTTGTAACCTATTTAACATTTTGTAAATTGCTTCAGTTACTTACATAGCTGTCCAAAATCTCTGTGTATAACTTCAAGGCTGGCGTTCGTGTTCAGGAAAGTTCCATCGGGTCGAAGGAATTCTGACTCTTGACTGTCATCCCAATACCCAAGGAGGCCGGTTGTATTCTCTGAAAGGAAAAGATTCAGATTGCCTCTCAGATTGCCTCTCTTTTTTTGTACACTGCAGTCTAAACATAGTACTAAACATGCACTGAGAGAGAGCTAAAAATACCTGAGCCTCTATTTGCAAGCGCATTTCAGTTCCTTTCCCCAAGTAAAGAGGAGCCTCAGAGTTTGACAAATAGCATCATATTGATGAGCCAAACAATCTTGCTTATCTTTCGAAGAATATGAAAAAACGTACAATTGCTAATAGAAACACAAACAGTAAGGTCTACCTTTAAAAATTGTCGGTACCAACGTCACCAGACCAAGCAGTTCTTGTTGCCCTTCTACGGTGACGGAGATCCCAGAGTTAAAAATGGCTGAATACTTTGAGGTGTTGACATACTGTAACACGGACACTCCGTTGAACTCCAAAAGAGAAAGCTCGTCAAAAGTCACTGTTTCTCCATTCACTAATACGTCCACCAATCCACGACCATTTAACTGAATCTAACTCAGCAGAGTAATAAAAAAACTGGACGTTACTTCGCATCAGAGTGGCAAGCTGTTAGGGAGTTGGAGCCGCGACGGCGGTGCAAGGACAGCGTCGATTAAAAAGTGAGTTTACATTATATTTGAGAATCTCTGTTTCGGTTTCAAAACTATCCCCAGCTGAATATTGCAAACCAGCTTTCAATTCTAAACAGGAACTTTGAAAAATTCGCAGTTGTGATTCACACTCTCAACATGACATAGAGAATTTCCATTTCACGTCTTTGTTTTTTTGCCAAACTCATTTTAATTATCTTCTCTGAGTGCCCCCATAGCGATGAGTGCATTTACTTTTATAGCTAATGCTATGCGATGCGAGATGCAAATAACAAGGTATTGTCTCGTGTATTTTTAATTGGTTTGAATTTTACTTCATTTCTTTTTTACTTGCATCTTTTGTGTAACTAATTTTCTGAATTCTTTGTAATCGTGCTTAAAAAAGCAGAATCCTGTCTGCAGAATACCTGGTGCCAAAAGAACATGTTTGTAATTCTGCCAGCAGACTTGAGCTGCAATCCTTAATTATCCAAAGCTAATTTGTAAGCCCTTTACTCCTCACCTGCACTGTATCTGATCCATGCTCATTGGCGGCAAATGCTGTATAGACAGTGGCACGTGATAAAGATCCATCGTCTCCCACAAGAGGCTCCATGCGCCCCTGCAATGCAAAGTCCACCCCGCTCACTTTTAAAATGAAGTACTCTCCATAACCGTTGAACGTGAAGGGCGTACCGTCTAACGTCACCATGTGCGGGTCACCAAATCCAGTTGCTAAGGGAGATAAGGAAACGTTTTTTCTTCCAGTATGATTACGTTCTCCGGTTAAAGGAAACAGGCACGGCTGGTAAAACCTGCTTCAAATTGTTATAAATATGGCCTATAAGTGAAGACTATAAAGAAGAAATATTGAAAAATGTGAAGAATGGCATTAATTTCTCGATGACAGCTTCGATAGAAGTACCAGGTATCCGGGGTTATGAATACCACGCGCGCCGAGATGAGAGATCTATTGGCGAACACGGGCGTTCAGCCCCGAACCCGCAGTGGCAGAGTTGTAGAACCCTAGAGAGACCAGAAATTTGACTTTACCACCCCTCCCCCGACTTTTTTTAGTTTATATTATGGGATGGCTTTGTTTTTTTTTGCATGTGGTACAGAAAGATATGTTTTGTAGCGAATTCGGTAAGTGAAGCATGTTCCTTGTTTCATTGTTAACTGAAAATTTATCAAAATAGCTGCATTGTAAACAGTCATGTCAGCGATCTCGGAACGTCCATGGCGTAGGAGGAGGTGTTTTCCTTCATTAGGTAAAATACACCTATATTACTAATATATTCATCGTCAAATATATTCAATTTGCTTTGAAACATCATTGTTTCCTAATTAAAACTATTGGCCATTACAACAACATAAAAAAAGCAGGCAGTGCTTCCTTTATTGTTTGATGGTTTGAAGAACACAGAAAGTTCGTCAATGTGGCATTAATTTTGCTTCCTCGCATTCACTCCTTATTCATGAGATAATGTTATCTATCACCTTTCTGATCAGAAGGCGATCAACATCAACTGAGCCGTGTAATCTGATAGGTGAACTTGTGGCCCAGATAATATTTTATCTTGACCACTGGGACCGCTTGCACGCGCTGGCCATTTTTAAGTCTTCTTGAATGTCAGAAAAATAACGAAAATCGTATCAAGTAGCTTCATTCGGTTCTGATGTAGAAATATTGCTCTCGCTCATACTTGTGTTCATAAACTGACAAAGAAGAAGCCGAGGTCCACAAAGGAAAAAAAGTGCGCGCGGGTCAATATTTTTGTAATAATTTTACATACCAGGTCTCGGCGCTTGATACTGTGACCCGTCATCTGAAGGCCGCTTTTCAAAATACTTGTCACAATTCTTCGTCAGTTCACAACAGTCTTGGTACGGTACAATGTCGTGGAAGAAATGGGATATCACAGGAACACCAGCATTGGGGTGAACTCGGTCAAGAGATCCTGCATCTGGTTTGCCCATCATCAAATTACCGAAGTTATTATAGCAGCACTGTTGCCCTGCACCTGTGGCACTGGTGATGAACAAATGATGAACAACCTATCAGTACAACTCGAATTAGAAGACGCTTGTATGGCATCAAGCTAGACAATTGCGCAGTGATTCTTTTTATATACGAGACATTAAATGCTAATTATTTGCAGATATGAGCGCGTGATAAAAATCTTTGGAACCACTATTTCCGACACTATTTTAAGAGCTCCGACAGCCTTCCTGCTGGGATTAAAATGCCTCAACTGCGACATTACCTGACCAAAATGCTGGGGGAACCTATCATTAACTAGACTCTCATCCAAGGTAAGAGAGAAGTTGCCACCGGTGCTAACTAGCAGTCCCCTCCCCCCCCCCCCCCACCCTCCCCGATCTCCAATACTGTACTCTTCTTCAAACATTCTATGTACGCCAATAACTGACCAAAATCCATTGACAATAGCTGACCTGGGATTAACCATTTTGAAACATTGAATAGCTCCTTTATGGTAGCGAGCACATCCATCTCGATTGTCCCGATTGCACTCTTCATCTGGCATGAAGCGCCCTCGATCAGCCATTGCTTGCGTCAGAATCCTGGGACAGGGTTGCAGGCTGGGATCACCTTAAAAATAACGATAGACATTACATTAAAATTATTGCTTATTTCCTCCATTCCAATAGAAATTATTTTTTTATGGAAAGAGCAATTGCTATGAGTTGCCAGCCTTCCATCGCGAGAGCCCACACTTATTCGCGTTTGAATCCTCACTGAAACTGTCTAGAACAATCCATTATTAATCGAATCATGGCTGACACTGACGAGAACTGAGCGATGAGTTTTCGACGAAAACCCCACACGCAATCGTCCCGCCTCCCAAAACAAAAGATGCGATGACTATCAATTCTACTCCAAATGGAAGCCCAGCTATCAGGTTAAAACATTCACTGTTTAACAGAGCATGGTTAACTCCAAGCATGATGCAGATACCTTTGAATTTGTCTGGACTGGGTTCCTTTAGATGCCAATTCTTGCACCTGTCATTGGCCAGTGGCGCGTTATTCCAGGCAAACAAGTCACTCCACACCCAGTTGGACTGTGACACATTGTTACTTCCGCTTTTACTTGACACCCGTACAAGGTTAATAAAGCGATCCTCTATATCTCTGGCACAACGAGAAAGAGAAATAAAATAATAAATTATAATGAAAATGCTATTCTTGTTCTTTTATTCACGCGTTATGATGTCTCTGTATTGTTTACGGATGTCTTTTTGGTGATTGAAAGATGATCCCATAAAAGTAATTTTGTAAATCGCAACGCAGAAGAAACATTTATTGATTTCGATTTAATTCTCCCCTTCCAACAAGGCCCCCTCCCAGCCACTCAATCAATATGCTACTTTCTCCACGTAATTATAGTGGACGACGTACCGAGTCGAATGTAACTGCGAGTTCAGAGTGATCTGTTTACATAGTTTAGAGCTGATTTCAGGTGTACAGCTTGTAACCTGGGGCCAAGTCCGAAATGAACCCCCTGTCTCCTCTCTATAGCAGTCACCCTTGGGCTACAAACATGTAATAAGGGCCCCAGTGCAGGATCGAACATTTACCTGCCCTTTGGTAGGATAGACTGGATTCGGCTATCGTGTTTCTGGCATCCTTGTTGCCACCTAATTCAGACTACGTGATGATTCATTTGGGAGGTTACAATTGTACAATTTGTCACACGCAGCTGATTGCATGGCAGTATGTACGAACAGAACAAATGCATCAACTGAGTCATCACATGCATGATCTGAACTGAGTGACAACAAAGGTGTAACTGAACACGTTAACCGAACCCGTCTCAGATATTTTTTAAAGCCAAAAAGCAAGGTCTCACCCGTCCCCTTGCCCTGTGGTGACAACAAACTGGCTGTGACCATTATTCAGCTGAGAGTCCACCACCGTGTGAAAGCTGTCCAGTACTGGTACATCATCATCGTTCATTTTATACCGAGCCAAATCAATCGATACGTCGTCGTCAACACCACCAATGCTTCCCGAGTCCCAGCTGATTTCTACTGAGGAATCCTCCTCCCATAAATTGCTATCTGTTCGTTGGACACTGGGAGTGTATCGATTGATGGGGACTAAAGAGAAGCAGGTAGAGTGTTAACGATACAAATTGCTCCAATAGGAAATGTGTATCTAGTTTAGTTTATGAGCTTTTATGATGATTCGCAAACATTTTAGCATTTTTGTCTTTGTTTAGTTTCGATAACAACAACATCAATTTAATTGCACAACATGCTATAAGAATTATAATATTACACGTTTAATTCACAAAAAGTTGAATTGGTAGCTGGGGTCGACCAGCTATTGTATATATATATTATATTATATATATATTATATTATATATATATATATATATATATATATATATATATATATATATATATATATATATATATATATATATATATATATATATATATATATATATATATGGCTGAATAAAGAAGTGAAACCCATCCCGTAAATACAACATGTAAGGTAATTGAGTGAAAAAGAAGAAAGAATTGCCCTGAGCGGGATTTGAACCCACGTCCCCCTGAAACCGGTAGGGTGTGATGACCACTACACTATCAGGACAACCACGCTGTTAACGCAGTTGTTTTTAGATAGTGTTTTTGGGCCGTTCGCGGGCATCCCGGGATTCTTTCTCCGGGTTGAGATGGGAAAGCCTGCAACCCTTCATAGCCTTAAATATATATATATATATATATATATATATATATATATATATATATATATATATATATATATATATATATATATATATATATATATATATATATATATATATATATATATATATAATAGATTGTGTAATAGATTGTGTAGTAAAACTACTCCGGTGTATCACCTTCATATATATCCGCAGTTCATATATGAATCATTTCATATACTACACGTCATTTCACTCCTTTCACGGGAAAATAAGAACTCACAATTGACCTCGCTCCCAATGTGTGGCTTCATAGCTCAGTTGGTAGAGCATCGCACCGGTATCGCGGAGGTCACGGGTTCGAATCCCGTTGAAGCCCTGATTTTTTTCAGGCTTCTTCATTCCAATTGCTTAAATTGGAAATTCACTGCGAAGATCACATATCACCTTCATATATATCCGCAGTTCATATATGAATCATTTCATATACTACACGTCAATGTCTAAATGGTTAAGGTATAAACTTAAACGCTACTTGCCCGATTCAATTAAATGCGGTTTTCAGTTGGCGACAAGGAGTCTCGAGAGGCCACAACACACTCTGAAGAAGATTCCTTGCCATGACTCTTTGTAAACACAGAACATTATTCTTCAAATCTGCTTTGTGCAAATGCTTTATGCAATTTCTACTACGGTCAGCGAAACTAGCCCGTCTTTAACGAACGCTCGAATACAATTTAGTGCTGGGTCTTTTGCTGGCGGCGTGTGCGTTGTAAGCAGGCGATCGCGAGCGTTTCAAATCTGGGGTTAATTCACAACTCACCGATTCCGCCTCCTACAAATCGAAAATCTTCAAATGAAATCGCTCGCTTACAACTGTGTCAAATTACTTCCCCTTTATAAACTGCAGTTTCATTGGTTCTGATAGTACCTCAAACCTGATTGGTGTGACATACAAACATACTCCATTGACTACACGGTCCATCGCGCCGACTAAAGAGTTATTTTTGGAAAAATAACTCAAAAACAGTTTTGCAACTGACAAACCTGTGGCCCTAAGATTCTTGATCAAATTGGAATTAAGAAGAGTTATTTTTTTGGAGGGAGGAAACCTGGACAAGCCGGAGAAAAGCCCTCGGAGAGCAGAAACGAGAACCAACAATATACACCTACATATGACGCCAGGCCCGTGTATCGAACCCGGGCTACGTTGGGGGGGGGGGGGGGGGGGGGGGAGGAGGGGGTGAGTGCTCCCGAAACTGCGCCTGCGCTATCCCTGCTCTCTTATACTGTAGTGATAGATTTTCCAACATGAAAACTTAAAACAATCACTTTGTGCTTTATTAGTTTCAGAGTGCTGTCTCGCAGGGCCGTAACGAGGTATGCCGAGGGAGGGATCAATGAAATGGGTTCAGGAATTTCAGCACCTGGATCATGGATTCCAGCGATGAAATTACGGATCAGAGCAAAATGGACTGCTTTAAATGGGATCATTAACCAGATTATGGGATCAGGGATCAAAATTAATTCTGTGAAAAGAGGAAATATTCAAGAGATGAAAAACGTCTTTACGACCCCGGTCTTAATGTGCCTCGAAATGTTCACAAGTAGCGCCAAAATGTGATGGAAGTATAGAAATTAATAACAAGAATTTATATTTCATCTTGGGACTGCAAGGATTCACTTGAAGCAACAGCACTAAGTGTCAGATTGCCAGAAATACAAACGAAAAATTACCTGAAGTGTAAACTCCGGTGTAATTGAAAGAATTTCCACCATCAATGGAGAGTTTGATTGGAAGCCTTCCCGTCTTGTTTAGCACTGGTACAGTGACTGAAGACTGCAGTTCATTGCCAAACGAAGCGTTGATGTTGACGTCGTTATCAAACTGAACGACAATGTTGTCGTCCGCGGTGAAACAGGGTCCACTCATCTTGACGTTTGTTCCTCCTAACATAATCCCTGAACGAGGCGACAGGGTCAAAGTTGGAGTTCCTGAATGTGAAAATACAAGAAAGATATGATAGCCAGAATGAACGCAGATGGCTTTAAGTAGTTTGGTAATCCATCTCAACCGTCGTCAATCTTAACTATCCTTGTTGATTTATGACATATTGTTACTTCTTTGATGTTTGTCTACCTTACTATCGCTTTACGTTTGGTTTCAACAACAAAAAAGTGACTTCATCACTGGAAGCTTTTAAACTTCCAGTGAATTCTGGCTTTTAATGCTGAAGTGTCTGGCTTTTGAATTCTGGCTTTTAAGCTTTTATGAAACTCCTGCGTCAAAGTTTTGTGAGTGATAGATGGAGACAAGGAATGGACGGCAACATGTCGGAATTTTTTATGATTGATGTAGAGCAGTTTTTAATTGCTGTCAAGTTTACGTTAAATAATAAATTATAATAAATAAATATTTACGTAGCGCCTATCCAGTCCTACGCTTCGCGCTTCACAATAATGTTAAAAAATATGAAAAACACTACTAGAAGTACAATATAAAAAATCTATAAAAATTCGCTTAAAATGAGATGTATAAATACTTAACAATTTAAAATGCCCATCAGAATAAAACAGTTTTTTTTTTTTTTTTTAAAAAAGATAAGTTTTGAGTTTATATGTAAAAGAACTTAAATTGTAACATTCCTTATACGGGAAATGTTGCGCAGATGATAAGAGGCCAATTTACAAATAGAACTTATGTGCGGAAGCAAGTGTATGTTACAAGACCCCTGCCTATGCACTCCCCCACCTCCCTCCCCCCAGGGTATAGGCCTATCTTAACATGTCTTCTAACGACAAAAATATCCAGGTTATCAGCCCTCCCGGACTTAAACAAGATATGTAACAATAAGCAAACGACTGTACCTCTTGACTCACACCCTCCGGCTTCTACAGAAGCCTCGTCCGTTCGGAACATCCACTGTCCTGCTAGAGCAACGTTTGAGGTAGAGGGAAGATTAAGAATTTCATTTGTTCTTGATCCAGGAATATTAAAGAACCTGATACCATCTCCTGCATTAAACCCACCCTGCAAAGCAGTACCTATGACATTAGTAATAAATATACCATATTTTATTGTTTAGAAGATCGACGCAAGTACATATATAATTATAAGACTAGAGATAATTTCAACTTCTCCAGTTTCTCGGAACATTAATTTTAAAAGTCCTACCAATTTTGAAAGGACAGAGGATACATTTAAGTATAAATTACACCAGACTTGACTTCAGTTGCTTCATTTACCGTTCATGCTCACAAGTGAAGCGGATTATCACGCCCAAATACCTTTTTCCTCCAAGTGCTCTGCTATGAAAATTTGTCATAGTTAGAGACGGACAAGTAGCGAGTCAACGTTTTGGCAATCCTCCATGAGGCACCGATTTGAAATCGTCCAATTCTACGGACGCGATCACTACGAAATTCTCTGTCTCCCTGTTATCTGCAGAAAGGCCGCAACGTAGTCAATTCCCTACGAGAGGTATGCGATTTCAACCTATCGTCAGTCCGACTGTGTACCCGTACCCGTGTACCCGTATAACCGTTGTAATATTCCTGAAAAATTGAACTTTCGGTTTAATATTTCTTTAAAACGGGTGTTTTTCCAGCCCCTACCCCTCCCCCTACTCCGTCACTCACCTGAGCAGGGGTGCCGCCCAGTCCATCATCATTTCCTCCGCTGGCCGTTCCAGTTGTCCACACAATCAGATTATAATTGAAGATGGCAAACGAATGGCGTCCGTCTGTGACCAGCACTGCTTGAAAAGTGTTCACCTGTGATAGGCACAAAAAATCTCTCGGTGTAAATTCGCTGTATTTATTCCCTGTCTAAAGAATCGTGGACAGAAGGCAGAAGGACAAAGCTGCATGTAGCCTACTATATATGGCTCGAGCGATTCTCTTCTGTCGATTGATTAACCCCGAGGTAAGAAACGGATATTCCATAAAATCCTATTTCATAAAAATACACCTTATTCGATGGTTTAACATATAATATGCGCGGATATTTTGCGGGTTGCGTAGTAGCTTAAAATACAAGCAAAATGTCCGCACGTATGACATGTTAAACCATTGAATTAGGGATTTTTATTATTCTACCATTGTTAATCAAAGTTTGGGTCGTTTAGTCTGGCCATTTTGTTGCTCCGCTGTATTATTGCCCTGTTCTACAGTGTAATAACGCGCCAAATTTTGTCCGTTCTTTTAACTTAATACGGTAAAATGTAGATTTTCAATAAAGTCCTTCGTCTTTATTATGGCGCACCGGGACCTCTCGGTACTTCGTCGCTCGCTACTGCCTAGGACGCTTCGCTCGCTCTTGAGGTCGACTTGTAGCAAGTATAGGTAAAATGGAGGAATGGTGGAATAATAAAAAGAAAAAAAGGTTGCGTTTTCAAACTTATCCGGATTATTGTGGACAGGGCCTAAAACACAAACCAAACACACTTTCGGAACCTGACGATATTTGCGTTTTAAGCCCGCGGGCAGATCGACACCGCCCCTCCCCCCCCCCCCCCCCCCCCTCACCCCAGCCCCCGCCCCCCGCCACCCCGATCCCGTTCTAATTTCCTTTACCTTGCTCTTAGCGATATCACTAGCTCCGAAGAAAGCAACCCTGTCCCAAGTTGCTATGAAAATCCATGCTGCCGAGAACTTTTGATGAGCTAGGAAGGCACGACGAACATCTTTAGTAGCCCTCTGTAGTAACACAGTGTCTGTGGACTCTCTGTACGAAACTGTTCCGCCATTCCGGGTATCCACGTCACCCCAAAACGGCGAAATAAGGCGCCGCTGATCTCCCAGTGGAAAGGCAGCTGGGGTATATTGACTTACTGCCACTAAAAAGGATACAACGCCGTTTGTGTTCACCTAAAATCGAGAAGGAAAAGAGTGCAAGATTGACATGAGAAATGAATTTAAAAAATGCCTTACTCAAGCTCTTTCAAAATAAAACATCTGAATGGAATGGTCAAACTACACAACTCCGCGGTTTGATCCGAATCGCCTTAAGGCGGGGGTACATCTGAACAACCTCGTTCCCAGGGCTTTTCATCTGAAGCCCGTTTTTCCACGGCTTAACTTCGTTTTAATGCAACTATCTCGTTTCAAGCAATCTAAAAACCCTCTGCTCATTTCACAAATCTATGTTTAGCGGTGTTTTGTACATTTTTAGGTAACTTTTGGGGATGATTGGGAAGATATAAATTTTCTCAAAGGATTAGTAAAATTTGGAGAAATAAGAAATATTAGAGATATACACTACCACACTTTCACACTTCTACACTTCTACACTGCATATTGAGTGCTACATAATTATGCGCTAGTACATAATTAAGTGGTAACTTGTGTTAAATTATGCGATATCATAAATTCCATTCTGATGACGTGTTCTGTGCTCTTCTACCCGAAGTAAAAGCCAATTGTGCACATTGCGTGATTGCCGCGAAAATTAGCAAATGAAGAAATAGGCACAAAAATGATAAAAGCGCTTCTAACGCAAACCCATAAACCAAAATAATGCTTGTTAAGTTTACATTTGCTGCTGTGATTTGCTCAGTATTTCTTAACAATCCTTACAACAATCTAAAAAATAGTATATACTTTACTCGGCGAGGAAATTATTGGAGGCTGACGCGAGCTTACCTCGAAAAAAAATTATGATTTACAAAACGACATCGATCGACTGTATAGAGAGACAATTGTTGGTGTTTCACAAGATCAAGAAGAACGTAAAAGATCAATATATTGACCTGGCAAGTGATTTAACCAATAAAACTTTTATATAAGATATGGTATACATGTAGGAGATCGATAAACCACCATTATTTAATACCCGTGTAGTGTAGCCGTATAGTTAACGGCGAAATTGCTTCTGGAGCCAATTGATCTCAAGTAGCTCCAGAAACAGAAGCACCATTTGCAATTCTTAAAAGGTCTTAAAAGCTTTTGACATATGAACATGGTTTTTGAGCAAAATTTGTCCTGTTTATTTAAAGGTCAAATGAACCAAAACTTCGAATTTTCTTTTTTTTAGGCCAATTTGTTGATTAAGAACCAAATAAACATATTCCGAAGTTTCAAAGGAATTGGACTTTGCAAAACAGAGAAATTTCAAGTTGAAAAATGCTTAGTTTTGGCCTTCATAATCGTAGAGCGCTCGGGAAAATTGTCGGGGAATTTTCGGAACATAAAACTGTGACGTCAGTATTGGTGCGCTGTGAAATTGCGGGAAATTCAAAATGTTAGTGATGAAGCTCACAAGAATGGACCATCATGGTGTTTTGTGCAGCACTAAACTGCTTAACGAACAGTGCTGTCTTGGAGAGAGCAGGCATCCCTTCCGTATATACCCTTCTTCGCCAAAGACGTCTGCGGTGGATTGGCCATGTTCATCGAATGGATGAGGGCCGCATTCCTAAGCAACTCTTGTACGGAGAACTAGCACAAGGAAAAAGACCGGTTGGACGACCCAAGCTCCGTTTCAAGGATGTGGTTAAGAGGGACATGCAGGCCATTGGTCTTCCAACCGATTCGTGGGAGACTCTTGCCAGTGACAAGAGTGCGTGGAAAACAAATTGTGCCAAAGCCCTACAAGAGGAAGAAAAACTTCTACACATCACAGTGGATACCAGGAGAGAACGTCAGAAGGCCAGGGCCCTTGCTCCACCCACTAATTCCACCTATGTCTGTGGTTCTTGTCACCGCATCTGCCGATCAAGAATTGGACTCCAAAGCCATCTCAGAAAATGTTTAAGGAAATGTACAATTACGAACTCACGCTAAAATTATGGACGAGAATGTCCGATAATGCCAATACAATCAATGATATACAAGAACCTTTAAGCATATGGAAAAAAAAAATAATTGTGAATAGCAGAATATTATATATTTCCATCTCTGTTGTTGTTACAGTTCTCAAGTATTGAAATCAAGGAAAACCAAAATTTCTAAAGATATTTATTGAAGATATTTATTGATAAAAAATAATTTTTTAATTCTTTATGTGCCAGTTAGTTTTACCTTCATTCTTTTCTTCTTTTCACACCTACATACTTCCACACTTCCACACTTCCAGAATTCCAGACTTCCAGACTTCCAAACTTCCACACTTCCACACTTCCACACTTCCAGATTTCCAGACTTCCAGACTTCCAGACTTCCAGACTTCTACACTTCCAGACTTCCACACTTCCACACTTCCAGACTTTAACACTTCCAGACTTCCACACTTCCACACTTCCACACTTCTACACTTCTACGCTTCCAGACTTCCAGACTTCCACACTACCAAACTTCCAGGCCTCTACACTTCCAAACTTCCAGACTTCCACACTACTAAACTTCTAGACTTCCAAACTTCCACACTTTCACACTTCTACACTTCTACACTGATGACGTGTTCGGTGCTCTTCTACCCGAAGTAAAAGCCGAGAATCGTGACAAGCCGACACAGACTCACCACTGCGGATTTGTCTTTGTTTTGACATGTTACACGTTTGCATGCCCTTGCATGATGCACTGCTCGAGCGGTTTGGCTGGCTTCTATTTGCAAGATATTTTGACTTCGCAAAATGTTCGCTCTGAACGGACAAGATCTGAAAATTTTTCGTTAAAGATGATGATTACCTGCATTTAAACAGCTAAGCTCGGCTGTCTAATTTAACTGTTACAAATCTTGCAAGATGTATTGTATCTTATCACGGATGAAATATTTATCTTTGTCCGGCTTCACCAGAGACTGCTGTAACTTATACATGTAATAGCTATTAAGTTTGTTTTAAAGAGACGCGAAGCTAGTTCTGGCTCCAACATTTGCGAACAGCAATGGACTTGTATGTCGCCGTCTCTTTCACGATGTCAATAACCACCGTTTCTGACTGTAGGTTGAATTACAAAATCATTTTCACCATTATCCAGCTCCTCTAATGCTTTCTTGAAGTAGATCTTCCAGGTTTAAAGTTTAAAGCGCTCCAAAACATGAACGCATGCCTTGTCACTTTCGCATTCATCATTTCGAAGTCTGCTCCAGAAAAATAATTTATTCTGCCTGCACGATTTGAGCAGGCGACGTTCTGATTGGTGGAAATCAACAATGGTCAATCCACGCGTCCAGCCGTCGTTTCGGGGAGGAGCGCGGGCTCATTCCCCGAACAGCGGCTGGTAATCGAGCCTACACAAGTGTCTAATCTCGGTAAACTCAATCTCGTCCCCAGAGCCCGCGATCCTTCTGGACTGCTCCAGGAATCGAGACCTCTGGGCTAGACTACGCGAAAGTATTTGTACACCGGCAAATGTTCCGACAAAGAGTGGCGAACAAGAAGTTGGGAATAACTTTCAAGAAACTTACCAGTATCCCGAGTGAATATGTGACACCAGAAAACTTAGCAGAGGTAGACGATTATTTGAATATAACTTCAGGGCTCAATAATTGTCGACGAATTAAAGATCCGATATTGTCATTTCCGGCAAACGCATGTTTCAGCATGTTTTGCTAGCGGTTATCCAATCTCGTTCCCAGAGTCCACAGGCTCCACGGTCAGCGGTTTAGTCGCCGGGTGAAACTCTGGGGAAATGGAATTATTCGAATTAATTCGAATTTTTTTGATTGGCTGTTTCAATACAATAGCCTTCGAACTCAGACGTATTTCCGGAAGTTGCTTATGAAGCTTTAGCGGCCATTTTGCCGAGATTTTTGGAGTTCCTTCATTTGTGTTTTGCAGTATCTTGGCCTTAAATCGCGATTTATGATTCCATTTCCCGTTAAGTTTTCAAGGTAGGTAAAATCTAGCTTTAGATTTTGGTATTCACCCATTTTCACCCGGTTTTTTAATAGTATTTTCTTCGATCGAGGAGCTGGAAATTGTCCGATGTGTTTTTTAATACAACTCCTATTTTTTGGTAAATTCTGGTGCTTTTCTAAGTGTAAATACATCCCGGCGACTGCATCTGTGTGCAACGCCGGCTGTTATCAGCTGTTATACAGGAATATTGTTTATATTGAAAATTATCGGACATTGATTATGTAGAGTATTTATTGTAATAAAGGAAATAGAAAACTTCCATATTTGCAACAGGGCATGCAACTGTTTATGAGAATTTCTTTAGACAGTTAGTAATGGTATGTGAAAAAATTGTGAACCACATTGAACCTTGAAAGGGCATGATATAAAGTTCAAACACCAGTCCTTGCTTAGAAAACTGCACTTTGCTTGTTGATATACTTTTACAATGTTTACCTTTTGGTCTCAGATGGAAAAGATATAACTCTCTCTCTCTCTCTTGGTTCCTACAATAATTTATTCTAAAATTACCCCTTTACCACCACCCCAGCCAAACCACCAACTGCTTAAGACTGTGGAAACCTGGATGGACTTATAGGCCACTAGGCGGTATCCAGTCACCTCGCCACCAGGGAATCTCGCCACCAACCAACTCGCCACCAAAACTGGTGTATTCCTCGTTCTTTAATCCATGAGCCGAGGTGACTTTGCTTGGTGGCGAGGTCGTTGGCGGCGAGTCTTCCTGGTGGTGAGGTAACCGGTAACCCACTAGGCTCAAATGAAGACTTAACCAAGAGTTGTGCTGTCCTATCATCCCCTATTGCAATTGTTACACAATCATTTCTTTCTAATGGCTTCAAGGACTCACACTATAAAGCGCCTTTTGTGATCATAGATATATTTTAATTTATTTTTGCAGGTCCTGCAGTTGGCTAAATTACAACCAATAGACACCTATGTCCACTAACTGTAACATGAGAATGAAGTTGACATTTTTGCCACTCATTCTGACTGCTTATCATTTTGTGTTTTGTACAAGTTACTGGGTGGTGTTTATTCCAGCCCACACCTCTTGACAGTCTTGTGGAGTTTCGGGGGTTTTTGCAAGATATGTTTATTTCACAAATATTTGTTTTGGTGAATCTGCCGAATCAAATCAAATCTATGTAACTTGCCAAAATAACCTGTAGTACAACAAACAAGATGGGGGGCACAGTGGGTTAATGTAAGGCCCCACCACTAAACTTCGGATTGAATGGTCCAGGTTTCAAGCCCCAGCTAGGGTCATCGTGTTGTGTTCTGGGAAAGACACTTAACTCTCAAATACAAATGGGTTCCAACAAATCTGGGGCGGATCTAGGGGGGGTTCGGTCGAACCCCCTAAATTGGAACCACTGACGTCAAATAAATTGTAAAGTATTACTAAGTAAATTCAAGCTTGAATGCAATAAATTAAGAGAAAAGCTAAACCTTAACTGGTCAATGAAACTACCGCGTTTTCTGAATAAAAAGCAAATAAATTTTTGAATATTTGAATTTTTCATTCTTTTCTGGTTCTTTTAATTGTCCATCTTTTTTTGCGCTTCTGCAAAGCATCGCGCCAAAAGTGACATTTTGTGTAACCACATCTTTTAGTTTTTATCACTTCAGTCACGGAAAATTTAGTCACTGCAACGAACAGTGCACGCAATTAATAGGAGCGGTGAATTAGAAAGCACCAATTCGGTGAGCCTTCGATATCTGTTATTCTGTAAAGTTAAAACGCGAGATTTTAGTTTCTGCAAAGATGTCTAAAAGAGTAAATTCCCGACAACTGTCAAGTTCAGGAACACAGCAGCAAATTGACTTATTTTTCAGAAGGTAAGCAAAATGTTTTTTATTATTCTGTTCTGTACCATCAGCTTAGTTTAGTGAGAAAAATTTATTGCCTTTTTGACTTGCCTTCTTAATTCTATCGTTCTTCGTAAATGCAAATTTGAATACGAATACATAATTTTTATTATTTTAGCGTAGTTTTGCAATATTTTGATGCAAAAGAGTGACATTTTGGCTTGAAAAAAACAAGACCTCAAAACACCATGACTTGGCCTCAAGACGTCGGAAATCGCATTTCCGAGGACTTGAATTTCAAAATTTTCCGGGGGAGGATGCCCCCGGACCCCCCTACAGAGGACCGCCTTCGGCGGTCCTAATATCGAACCCCCTTCTTTGAAATTCTGGATCCGCCCCAGCAAATATACTTTGGGCAGTATTCCTGCAATGGACTAATATTCCTTCCGGGGGGACAGGGGAAGAAGAGATATGCCTAGTCACTTATGCTACAGAAATGGGGTAACACAACAAGCCATTCAAGCAATCTATGACACACAAGCAGTATTTCTTGGGCTGTGCTGGTTGCATGCAGTTGGGGGTAGGCTATGTACAGAAAACCAATACCATATTCAACCAATATTCACATGGTAGCACTCAGTGAATGTTACAAATAGCTAAATCAGTTCAAAGAAACACCCTTGGCGAACTTTAATTTCAGCAAAAATAAAGTACAATTACACTGTATTCATAAATGTTGCAAGGCCATATTTTTCTGATAAGTGACAGCATTTTATAAATGCTTTAAACAGTCACTTTTATCTACAAATAGTTCGGTTAAAGATAAAACAAATTCATCATTTGTCTAGTTACAAATGCCAGATGAAATTTTCGATTTTAAGTCATGACGAAAATGTACCGAGGAACTTCGTCAACAACAGAGGGAAAATGAATAAATTTGAGTAAAACTATCTAGAATATTTCTCGTTCTTTAAGCATGAGAAAAGCGTGACTACGTTAGAAATCGGTGGGTGCGAAATCGGTTGGGAGCGAAACCTGCATCATTCGTAAAACCGATGACAAACGAGCAAGAAGTTCCATGGGATGACAACCAAACCGCTACATATCTGTTATTGCTACGGACCGCCAAAGTTCCAGCTTTTTTGGTGAAACCAATCTTACAACTGTAGTCTCCCACTGTAGTGGAAAATACGGCACATAACTGCTTACCTGCCTATTCGATTGCATTTCAATGAAAATTTGATTTTCGAAATGAGCTTTCGATCGGCGTGCAGTTGCTCCGTGCTCTCACGGCCGTCGTTTACAATGCTGTGTGTAAATGTATATTCGACCACTGGCCTTCCTCGAAAAATTTCTTCCAGAGAAAAAATACATTCGTATACAACTTGGCACTACGACTCCCTTTGTTTACGTTTGTCCTCCAGGAGCTTACACAATCCAGACAGTCTGACGTGCATGTTTTGCTTTCAAACAGCACTATCGATCTATCGCAGTTTTCCCGTTGAGCTGTTTTTTCTTCAACGGAGCCTTTAAATCACCCATAAAAGCGTTGATCCACTTGACTTTACGAGTTGTATATCGAGTCGTATATCGCGATCGAGAGAGTGGAGTTCTCAGATGTAATTCTCGTCCCCAGAGGCCGCGATCCTTCTGGTCTGCGCCATTGAGCCTTCGGTTTTCCCGATTTTTTCACTTCCGTTTTACTAGCTAAGCATGCGCACAACAACCGGAACCCATGAATTCGTGGGAAAAAAATTCCATTTCCCCAGAGTTTCACCCGGCGACTAAACCGCTGACCGTGGAGCCTGTGGACTCTGGGAACGAGATTGGCGGTTATCGAGTACGACCAGCGATTGAATTTCAAAGGTCTTGAAAGATATGCTTTGGGCCTTTTGCTTAGATAAGGTCGTGTTCGTTCAACAAATTAAACGGAAAAGCGTATCCGTTGCTCTCCATCTTAATCTTTATAAGAATATCCGCCATTTTCCATATTTTCAGTCGTTTCAGCATAAAATCTACAATTGGATGGTTCGATTATTCGAAACATGATCCTTATCTTTCAATCTTGCGGTGAAAGCGTGTCAATCAAATTCATTTATGAAATGTTCACGTGAATATTGGAACCTTACGTCGCCGAGCGTTCATGCGTGAGGCGCGTTGACTGTAAAAATACGGAAGAATTAAAAAAATGAAAAACATACAAGTACTTTATAATAAGTCTCATCAAATAAAAAGTCAAGATTAAACCGAATATGCGTCCCCAGCAGTAAGTAATCACACATGCAGTAAATGTAATTCACCTCAGAAAACGCGACATTAAAATTCATGTTATCAAACGTTATTATGGACAAGAGGAGTATTAAATAATTGAAGCGAAACAAAAATTGCGACATCACGCTCGAGTTCAAAGGAACACCAAACAAATAGGGAACTTGACTTCAATTAATACTTCCCAATTATCCTTGAAGAATATAGACTTGGGACAAATTATAAGCTTGCAGGCTATCAAAGAGGTCGATTGCATTTGCACTTCGAATTGTTGCTCGGTGAGGTCACGAGATTTGTACGTCCATCATATGCACAGCAACATTGAAAAATATATATTAGCATTTCAAGATACCGCGAGACATGAAATAAACGCAGTACAAACAACATTAAGCATATAGAATTGAAGCACATATACTTACAAAGAGGGAATCGTGGTTCTGGTCGAAATACGGGAAGAGAATCGAAATTGATATTTCACCAGAGCTGCCGTCGTCATTTGCAGGAAGTGCTCTGTCGCCTTCGCTCACTCCATACGGATAGAAATCACTCAAAGGAATTGTAAAACACGAATTAATATGAAGAAATAGCGCCACAAATATCTTCGACCGCTGCGAAAGCATCACTTTGTAGGCTCTATAGGAACAATTGTTGTGAAATACTCGAAGATCCTGTCTGAGGTTCTTATGCAGACAACGCTCAGACGAGCCCAATATTTACATTTGCAAAGCAAATCAAATTTGCGACCGATAATCCATGCAAAAGACACTTGATAAGGAACTCAACTTCCGGTTTCAGATACGTTTCAGTGAGCAGTCAAAAAGTCAAAGCGAGACCGGAAGTCTTATCAAAACTGAAACATTACGATGTATAAACGGGGAACTCGGACACTTTTTTCGATTTCCTTTTTATTTATATTTATTTATTGATTGATTTTTCCTTTTTTTCTTTCTGACTTCAAATTAATTCGAAGTGATAAAATGATATTACAGCTCGCACAAAAAGCGGCCAAGTTCATTTCTGTTGGGGCACGTTTTATGCTGTGACGTCATCTGGTATCCAGCTAAGCGGACGGAAGTGCAACCTCGTTTCCACGGCCTGAGGGCCTTCCTTCCTCGTGGTCCTAACAAACTAAGGCCGAATAACGCTGCTGGGGTAAAACCTGACAGGAAACATGTGCAAAAAGACAGCAAGGGCACAAACTCATTGTAGCAGGCAACTGAGTCAGCACTGCCAGTACAGCAAACAACGCAAAGAACAAGCAAGTCAACCAGAGTCTGAATAGAGATAAATAATTCATCTCTAATTATTAGCAGCTATCGTTTCGACCAATCAAATGCAGGCCAAATTAATGCGCTGAGCTTGAAAGGATTTTTCCGCGTCTAGTTGGTTGATTAGTTGCTTTGGACAATTTTGAAAAAGACAACATATTTTTTTGTTGTTGTTTCAGACATTTACGATTGGCCTTTACGGTTGACCTTGTTAAATACGTGCACAGCAGAGTCAACAGCAACAGTGGCAGCCGATGGTTAAAACGAATTTTAGACAGCGTTTAGGCGGGGGTACACCTGAAGCCTGTTTTTCCACCGCTAAACTTGGTTTAATGCGAATATCTCGTCCGCGTTTCAAGAAATCCAGAAACTCTGTGCTCATTTCACCAAGCTTTGTCTAGCGGGTTTTGTAAATTTTTGGGTGATTTTTGGGAATGTTTGGGAAGAGATAGTTTTTCTCAAAGGTTTAGTAAAATTTAGAGAAATAAGAAATATAAAAAGATTTAATGTGATTTTAAAATTAGAATTTGAAGTTAAAAATTAGTAGGTGGACAAACTGGGGTGCTCTTGCGTGGGGGTCAACTGTCTGCTGGTGTTTCAAAAGTAATTTTCTTTTTTCTATCCCTTCCTAGCTTAAGGCTCTTAAAAATTCACTCAAAATCGGGTGTACCCCCACCTAAATAACGTGAGCTAAGCTGGAATCGGCAGACCCGCACTTGCTACACGTCTACTGAAACGAACTCTACGTAAGTTAACTTACTGTGGTTATCCAGTTTGTATGAGGTAATATCTGTAATATGCCGACCAGTTGTGGCTTATAGTCTCTCACATGAGTAGTGGTAATTTGGCCGATGACTGAAAATCTATACAAGCGGGTGAACCGGTCCAGTGTGCAAAGCGCGGGAAAACGTACCCGAGCGACACACGATTGGTTTTGGTTTAACATCTGAATGGATGAAAAAGTGATGGAAGATTTTTAAACCAATCACTAAGCATAGTAATGTAAAACCAAAGCAAATGCGAACTTCTTTCGACGCTCAAGTGAAAATCGCTCTTGTGGTTAATATTTAGCTCTTATTAACCGAGCAGGAGGTCAATATGGGAGATCCCAATCTATCGATCTCTGGAATTTAGGGACAAAATACCTGACGCTACAGAATCCTTTTTCTCTCTCACGTTAGGAGAAGCCTTAAAAACAGTTTCATAGAGCGTACCATCATCTGGAACGACTCAAGAGACTTGTGGGAAGAGAAGATGATCGCTCTTCAGTGAGCTCCGCCACAAGTTTAGCACCCAAATATAAGAAATAGTTTAGTTAGTTAGTTTAAAGTTATTTGAGCATATACCGGTATGCTGATCTCATGGAGCGCGCGCTGTCGTTATTTAGTTACTCTCGATCGACTCTCGATTCTCTCCTAATCTTGATCATGGTGCTTTCCCCTCTTCACACTTCTTGCTGACTGGCGTATATGCACTGAGACTGTGGCCCTTCGTGTCCATACGCATTTTAGGAGGAGTGTTATGCTCGTTAGTTTTAGAGTCACCAAGATTATTAAAATTCAGTTGTGAAAAGGATTAACACAAGGCCTAAATGCAAACCATTAGGCCGTTGTTCCTTTCGTTTCGGAGCCAAAATAAGAGAAAAGGAAAGTAAATGCCTGTTTTCTTGAATTGCAACAAGGTTGAACTATTTTTGTTGATTTTTATCTGTAAACGTACAATGACAGAATTTTAATTTTATCAGTGTCGGCTACATAGCGAAAAAGAATATGCTTTCTTAACATTAATAGACCACGTTTAATACAAATTGACAAACCAAGAGACAGTTTAATACAATCCGATAAAATTGTAGCCAACTTTGGCCATCTCTTTTTTCTCGGGATAGGGTGTGTACCCAGCATTTTATATGAGTTTTCATTAGTTTGTCGTTTCAAGATCACTTTGAATTGGAGGTATACCCTTAAGAGACGTACATTTGTCAGTTGAAATGTTTGAGTCAGTTGTCATTTGTCACGAAGTCTAGATTTCTGCTTGTACTTTCTCCATTGTAACACGAAATGCCTCAGTTCTCTCAATTATGCTATGCAAATTCAACCAAATATGAGTCGCTTTGGAGAAACATACCTTGAGTTCCTGTATGGTATAAGTACTTACCTTATTCGTACTAATTTTCGCGGGAACCTAATTTCGCAAAAATGGAAGAGGGAGATTTCGCGAGAACTAAATTTCACGATTCAGCGGGAAAAGCGTGTTGAAAGGAACTAAATCTCGCGAAAATTTACCAAAGAATAACCCTTGCCAACAAACGGATAGCTTCAGAGTCACCTATCTTAAAGCTATATCTTACAATATTTGAATAAAACCTTAACAAAACAGAAGTATAAACAGGTTGGTATGTTCGTTTGCGACAACAAACAACGTTATCATACACAGGTCATATGTCCTCTCTCTCTCTCTTGTATGATTCGGATCAGGAAAGAGGACGTGAACATGGCTAATCATCTGCCTCCTCCTCAGGCGCCTCGATTTTCGCTGAAACAAAGAGCGCGAGAGCGCAAGTGACTGGTGACGATGCATGATAAGAGAATCTTACAGAGGGTATTAAATTTCGTGTCATTTATTTTCGCTGGAACATTTTTTCGCGAGTCTTTAATTTCGTGATTTTTTTTTTTTGCAAATCGCGAATATCGCGAAAATTAATCCCGTGAAAATTAGTACGATAGGCTGAAATTTCAGTCGTCACTTCGTTCTCAACCCTAACCCCATCCTCGGAGACCCAGGGGCAGTTAGTGGGGGCGAAACGAAGTAAACCGGGCAGAAATCGTAGCGGCAAAAGTTTTCTATAAAAGTGTAAGAGCCCCTGGGAAACGAGTCTCTCTAGACCATTTCCAGTTGGTTCTGCGAATGCTGACTCCTGATTGAGCAAAAAAAAATCCTTTGTATTATTTTGCCCAATCAGCGAGTAGTAACTTCAGAGTCACTTTCGTGTGTTCTCAAGGCGGTTATTGCATCGGCCATATTTTATTTTAATTAACATAAGATAGCCGAAAAATGTCGGAAGTCATTTCGGATGTCAGAAAGAAAAATATATCAACATCCACCGGTAATTTTTGTTTGAACCGATCAGATGTATCGTAAATATAAATTGTGTCTTGTTTACCTGTGCAGCGTATTGAGGGCGGTTCGGCATACTCGTCTAGCCCGCACTTATTTCTTTGCAGCACGGGAATATTCCAGTTGCCCGAAATATCCGAAAATAAAAAAAAATATAAAAAAGAAATTAAATGAGTGATTGATGTAAACTTCAAGGTCTCAATTTTCTGAAATTTACTAGTACTGGCTTGTACGTTTGATTTTACATTTTTCTGACTTCCTTATCTCAACATTTTTCGCCCGACTGCAATTTGTCCGCGCTGCGTACATTGTTTTACCGCACGTGCCAGACGAGATAAGACGAGTGTGCCGAGCGGCCGCCAATGTGTCGCATACAGGTAAACAAGCCACTGTTTTCGATCGATTCCTCTGATCAGTCCAAGTGACAATATCCGGGTAGATCTTGAAATATATTTCTTTCTAACATCCGAAATGATTCCCCGACTTTTCGTGGTTCTCTAATGTAAATTGAAATAGAATGCCCTGTAAGAACACACCAAAGTGACCCTGAAATTACTGTTCGCCGATTGGTCAAAATAATACAAAGGATTTTTTTTTTTTGCTCAATTAGGGGCCAGCATTCGCAGAGATGCTTGGAAAATGGTCTGGAGAGACTTGTTTCCCAGGGGCTCTTAAACTTTTATAGAAAACTTTCGCTGGTACGATTTCTGCCCGGTTTACTTCGTTTTGCCCCGACTAACTGCCCCTGGGTCTCCGAGGATGCCCTAACCCCGGGTTGGGAGGTTGGATTTGCCGTTCGAGGAAAGACTTAGAGATCAGAGATTAACGATTATTCAGATACTATGATCATTTATTGAATTTTTTTTTCAAGCCTATTTCTATACCTTTACTAAGTTACATTTATTAAAATTTGGCTTTATCATTATGACGAGATACAGAGAACTTTTCCAGGCGGGCAGTCTTCGTCGGTTTATTTCACTGAACGCTTACTTTGCCTTAATTTTAACTTGAACCAACATTTTACAGAACCGACGAGACCCATGTTTTCATTTGGCAGTTACGCTGTTGAGCATGGTCTTCATTCCTAGTTTGCAGAACCAGACTCCTGGATCGCACTCTTCGTCACGCTCCTCGATCACGTTTTTCTTACAGTGACTCCCTGGAAGACAGTCCTCTTCGGTCCTCTTTTCTTCTGTTAGTGGGAGTGCACGTTTACATCGGGGGCAGGCGCCTTCCCACGCCCTCATGTGTCTGGCCAGAGGATTGCAGGTGGCCTGTTGTGAAAGGATGAGGATTGTTGTAACCGCGATAAATAACCAACTCATTGTCCTGAAAAGGAAATGCATCACAATATTAAAACAATGTCACTGGAAAAACGTCCAAGAAGTCACTTTTGCTTAATTGACTAAAAAAGTAAGACCTGATCAGTCGGTGTACTTCATAGGAGTAAAATCTTCCATCTTGTTAACTCGCGCATATAATGACAATGAAATAAAAAGACAACTCAAAGAAATGGCCGAAAGACATTCTTTCAAGACAATAAGAAAAAATGAAAAAAGTTTCGACTTGTTAGTCCATAATTATAGACCGATCCTAATAGCTCAAAGGCATGTACAGCAAGAAATAATTAAAATAAAATGGAAAAAGAAAGGAAGGAAGAGCGGAAAGAGAGAAAGAAATGATTGTAAAACTTTAGTCGTCTTCCTTCTTGTCAAAAGAAACAAAGAAATATTATAAATTTAAAATATATAAACGGTTTAAACAGATCTAAAAAATATAAAAAGGGATACTCTAAATTTTCGATCGCCTTCTGCGGTCTTCTTCAGAGAATGATGGATTTGCAAGGTTCGCAGAATTCTAATAAGTGCATTGACGTTATTGTTCGTTGCTCCCCTGGGGAGCAACCAGCGATGCGTAAACCCTTGGGAAGGGCGTTCTTTCGTTTATAGTGTTTTTGTCGAGGAAAGAATGTAAAGACGAGGAAAGAATGTTTTAAATATTATAAACTATTCGCGCCAGTCCCTTACAAGCGCGAGTATAAATAAGAGATCTGCATCTCATTTCGGCTCAGTTCGCGTAAGAATCTTTATATAGGTAAAGGTATTTTGTTGGTATACAGAAAAATCTCGATTCGATCAAAGTGGGCGCGCTGAGGGTCTCGGGAATGGGCACGCATATACGACGATTGGTTAATAATAACGTAAGATCAAGGAACATCGTATTCAAATTGAGTGATGATGACGACAACTCACGTCCTTTTGAACCTTAGTTCTATTCAACAAGTTTCCCTAAAATGTTTTCTGGAAGATTTCTTTAGCTTTTACAGCGATTAAGAAGCGTGTCCGGCGGTCGTCGCGGTAAAATCGTGAGGTGAAAGTTATAACATGCAGTCACGAAAGCGAACGTATCAAAAGTTTGTTTTTTACTTTTGCGAACGCTTACTACGATCGATAGAAGTTTTACAAGAGATCGAGGAATCAATGACATTTATTTACAAAATAAATCTAAACCATAGCTGATTCATTGTAGTTGAAAGCGTTGTATATATGTAAGAAAAACACACACACACACAAAATAAAGACACGTACAGGGAAAAACCTAGATCATGGAATTGCTCGGAATGTTTGTTATTTTGTAGTTGAATAAATGGGTTTGATTCGCTAGTCTTTGTAAAACTATGAAAATTAATATTTACTTGATGTAAGTTTATGTGAAATATATGGCGTTATTCTGAGCAATACATTGCAGTCATAACCCTGGGAACTAGTGTACACTTGGCTTCGCCTAATAAATAAGGTTCTGTTCTCATATTGGTCGGGTTCAAAACGATGATGAATAGTACATTATGTATACTTCATAAAGTATGTCGCCTGAGTCACCGAATAAGGTCACCTCCTTCAGGGGGACCAACAGAACACAAGATTAGGCTTCCAAGGCAATGTCAAAAGAAATAAATAATAGTTGAAAATTGGAAAATTAAAAAGTTTGAATATAAAGATATAAAACGCCTAAAAACGAAACAAAGTATATGTCATCTCTGCTCATCTCTAAATTTTTGACATTTTACGGCGTACCAAGAATGATTCCTTGTTATTTTCACGAGAGGGATAAGACCCCTTCCTAAGTATAAGGAACCGAACTCAGAAAATACCTCAGAACCAGAAGAATAAAGATACTGAATATATATCAATACTTCTACAATAGTTACAATAGATACAGTTACATAAGTTTACATTTGGATCTGCATTTCAAAGTAGTATTTTATTCTTGCGTTATATTCCTCAAAAGTTAATGTCCAAAAGTTAATCTGGATTTTTAATTATAACCAATAAAAATATTATATTCTGAAAACTGCATCAATCTTCTGCATGAAAAACTAACTTCCTTTCATGTACAATAAATCACTTTCGTACTAGAAATCAATAGTGAAAGACAACTGTATTTACTAACGTCAGCTGTATATAAGCAGGAACCGGTCACTATTTATCACCTGGGGAAGCGGAGGTTTAAGGGGGGATCACATGGTTTTCTTAAGAACGAAGGAGGGGATCAGCCGTAATTGACAGGCATTAGGGGTGGGGGGGGACCAGAAAAAATGAGAATTTCAGGTGGTGGTGGGATCACTATAAATAATAAAAACCCTTACCCTAACCCTGACTGTGTAGCAACAAAAATCCACTGCGCTACCCCTCCCCCACTCCCAACCCAAGCGATAAACAATGACTGGTTCCTTAGTTCTCACCTTAAAGATTGCCTTGATGATTATCTTACAACGATCTGTGGAAGGAGAATGCACTGTATTCGGAGAAATTAGCTTGGTCCTCTGTCTTCTATATTTACGAACAGAACTTCTTGTTGGTAACTATTTCTTGTTCTCTGAATCTAGCACTTTTTTACTGTACGAGCTGTTCACAACATCTAGTGACATCTGACTCAAAAATCTTGCTCAAGCTCTTTTATCGGGACCACGTATAAACTGTCAATCATCTGTCAAAATGTCAAAATTCTTGATTTATGCTTACGCAGTGACCTGCGCAGTCCATTCTAGGAACAGGTGCAGCTGCGTAGAAGACTACTTTCATGTACGTTCCTTCCCGTGAGTAAACATTGTCAGAATCGTTTTCTTTCCAAAGTTTTACTACGATCCCGAAAATGCCTGGTAAACACAAAACAACACGAGCAATATAACACTTACAGAGAACATTTTTACAGAATAAAATTAAACTTTAGTAACAAGATTATACAAAAAAAGTTAAACTAAAGATTGTTATAAAATCAATTCAAACAAACTACTTTACAAGATATCTCGGAGAAGAAAATGCGTGTCACTGCACTCGCTTTGATCCAACCCACTTCCTCCATATTTTAATACTAAGTTGTTTACGATTTTCAAGTCGAACCAGAAGTGTTACCATCTGTTCCTGTACAAACAAAATTCTAAAGAATACTTATTTTTAATTTACACATCATACTAGTAATTTATTCCTGGCACGTTCAACTCAAGGTTAGGGATAACTATTTTTAATATTGTAAGTAACTAAGCTTCTACATGTACAATAGATCTCTTTTGTACTAGAAATCAATAGTGACAAGTATATAAGCAACGTGCACCTTAAAGAGAATCATTATCATCATCTATGTAAAACTCACTTAAAAGGGAGACGGAAACTAAAAGAGTCGTAAATTTACATCGAAAAAGTGGTACTTTTAAGAGCTCTTAAAAGTGGTACTTTTAAGAACTGTTAAAAGTGGCACTTTTGTGTACGCTTAAAAGTGGCAATTTAAGGAACTTGGAAAGTGACAATTTTAAGGACAAACTCTGTGGCAATTAAAGAACTACTTCAAGTGTACTTTTAAGGACTCCGAAAAGTGGCAAACCAACCACAAATAGAGTGAGTAGCCGTTTCGATAACTTCGCTTGCAGTTTGCTCGCTTAAATGGTCGGTGACCCTTACTTTTTTCTTAACAGATCACTTTTGTTAACGATTATCTACGTTTTGTGAGAAAATGAAAAAAAATCTATCGATTAAAAGGTTGATTTTTTTTGCCCCACGCACGTTCGAATTCCGCTTTTTGATCTTTTCGTTTTGCCGTACGACGGGTTCAAATGCCTCTTCCAGGGCTAAGTTTTGCATAAAAGATGGCAAAACTTAAAATTATTTACGCAACAGACGCACTTCTTCAAAATATCACCAAGATCGTTTGCCTCCGTTTTCTCATCATCGATAATTTAAACTACAAACCTTGAAAGCCGTGCGAAATTACGTGCGCCAATTTTTCAAAATCAGGGTAGTTTTCTACAGACTTTATCTCTGAAACGAAGTCGGTGACCCCCACTTTTTTTTGTATTTCTGGCACAAGTAACTCATTATCCGTCCTCAGTAAGCATTTTAGAAAAATCTATCGACTAGAAAATTTTCGCGCGAACGTCCTTAAGAACTGTTTTAAGTGGCAATTTTAAAAACAGTTTTAAGTGGCACATCTAAGGACTCTTAAAAGTGGCAATTTTAAGGCCGACAAACTCCGTGGCAATTTAAGGTAGCTTACTACAGTTTTTATGACGCAAGAGCACGCGCTACGATTCGGCTGCCTGACGTCAATATCGCTCGCGCTAGCAAAACGTTCGCGAGCAACACTAAACGAAACGAAAACAAGTTTGAGCCCTTTATTCGAAAGTTAACAGTTTCAGAAAATTTCAGAAGGTTTTAGACATGTCATAGGACGAAAACAATACTTCAGATAGGTGGTTGATAAACAACCGACAGAGGAGTTCTAATTCGCTTTTTTCATCGCTCATAACGAGTGTGGCATCATACGAGCGCGCGCACAAATAAAAGGGCATGCGCAATTCGATTCTCGTCGGAGGTCGTAAAAACCTGACTTCGGCTCAAAATTTCTCAAAAACCTACCGTACAACCCATAATGAAATTTTCACAATTATTTTTTTGGGCCCGAATCGCGTCAACTGCCAAAATTTAAATAAAATCTGTAAGACAGATTTTGAGCTATTTTTAAAATAGGCAAAAAAACACATTTGCCTATTTTACAAAAAATCTGTCTTACAGATTTTTAATTTATTTTGCATGGATGTTTAATCTGATTTAATTTCTAATTTCTGAATTTTTGAGGCAGGGTTATACAGGCAGATTTTGAGAAAAACGCCATTGAAAGTGCAAGTGCCCAGTCTCCTCTTAAGCACTCAGATATTCATTTTGGCTGTTTATTAGCATCTATATTTCTCAAATGTCGCATATATTGGTTGTGGGATGCAACAAACAGTAATATGTGAAAGTTAAAACCTTTCTGAACACTTTACAAAAGAGTTAAAAGCTGGGCTCATTTACCCCCTCAAAACTGTAGTAAGCCACCTTAAGACTACTTTTAGTGTATTTTTAAGGACTCCTAAAAGTGCAATTTTAAGAACTGTTTTAAGTTGCAATTTTAAAAACAGTTTTAAGTAGCACATGTAAGGACTCCTAAAAGTGAAAATTTTAGGAACTGTTTAAGAGGCTGCCTTTGTAAGAACCACCCACTCGCGAAATCGCATAAAAATAATTTGCTTCAAACTCTGGCAACTGAAAGACTTTAACAAGACTAGAACATAAACACAATTGGTTTGATTCGAAATGATTTTTTGGTTGTGTTAGTAGCGATAACAAATTTTGCCTCTTCCAGGCACGCCACAACTGCTGAAAAATTTTAAAAATAGGCTTTTTTAAGTCATTGTAAAATATTTTACTCGCATCGTCTACCAAGACATTTTATATCAATTTGCTCATATGCATTTCTAGTTTACTATGAAAGTAGCAAATCTTCCCTAAATTTATCTGGAAATGCGAAATTAAGTTTATTATGAGCACTACAATTCGGCTTCGATCGAAGGTTGAAAATGACCTTGATTTAGAGGCTCATCATTGAAAATTGGGACCTAGTTGCTAAATCTACCCTACACAGCCGGAAAGTGTATTCATTCATCGGTCAAAATATGCAAAATCCAATGTACGTTTTCGGTATTTTAAAAGTTATGACCTTTTGTATCAGTATACATTTACGAGTATTTACGACATTTTCGCCTATATCGAAATCGACATGGGATTTTTCAAATTTTGGCCGACAAAGGACTACTCTTCGCGGCTGTGTAGGATAGAGTTAGCAACTACGTCCCAATTTTCAAAAATTAGGGAGCTTAAGCAAACTACGACGGCAACGGCAACGGCAACGGCAACGAGAACGTCACCAAACAAAAGGTTTAATGAGCAGAACAACAGCTCCGCACGTGCGTTTGAAATCTTGATACATTTCCTAGCTGTTCTCTGCAAAACAACAACGTGAAATGACCCAATTCTGCGTATTCTGGACAACGTGAACGACGACGGCAAATTTTTTATTTTTCTATTTGGAGTTGAACGCTCTGATCTCTTTACACATTTAGCTTGAGCCAGTTCTTAAACCGACAGATACGCTGAATACATCTGAATAATCGCGAGATTCTAGAGTAAAATATAAATTCATTTTTCACCAGGCGTTGTCCTCGGCGTCGCCGTCGTCATTGCTGAAGCTCCCTAATTAGCTTCTAAATCACGGCCATTTTCAGCCTTCGATCGACAACAATTTGTAGCGGTCATAATGTACTTCGAGCTAAATCGAGGGAAAACGCGTTACTTTCGTGGTAACCTAAAAATGTTTCTCCGCAAATTGATTTAAAATTTGTCGGTATTCGACGCGAGTAAGATATTTTACAGGGGCTCGAAAAATGCCTACTTTTTTATTTTTCAGACGTTGCGGCAGACCCAGAAGGGGCAAAATCTTTTATGGCTCCTACACGCGGCCAGAAAATCATTTTGAATCAAACCAAATCTATTTTAGTTCTAGCCTTGGTTAAATATTTTAGTTGGCAGAGTTTCAAGCAAAATTATTTTTTACGCGAATTTGCGAGTACGTGGTTTTACAGAGACAGCCTCTTAAAGTGCACGTTTAAGGACTCTTAAAAATGGAAATTTTAAGAACTGTTTTAAGTGGCAATTTACGACTTTTGTTACCCTGAATTATATGAGGCATTTTTGGCAACTTTTTTTGGTGATTTTACGTACAGGGCTTGGCCCAGATACAGAGAATGATCCAAAGATTACCTTAATGATTACCTCATTCAAATAATGATTACTTCGATGAACCTGACGTTCAGCTACGATTACCTTCAGCAGTTTGTACTATGAGCTAGTATCGTCGAGGCAAATTCTGCAATAAAGACGATTTGCTGAGTTCCAAACAACACACGAAAGTGACTCTGAAGTTACTGTTCGCCGACTGGGCAAAATAATACAAAGGATTTTTTTTGCTCAATCAGGAGCCAGCATTCGCAGAGCCGCTTGGAAATGGTCTGGAGAGACTCGTTCCCTGGGGCTACGATGTCTGCCCTGTTTACTTCGTTTTGCCCCGACTAACTGCCCCTGTGTCTCGAGGATGTACATTAATGAACAAGAGAATAAAGGGGAGATAAATCATTTGGTCGTTTCATTTTGTCCTTTGTGTGTCTACCCCAGATGTCATTGGACTTTAAGGCGTAAGTAGACATGGGTATACTGCATATTGCAAATGACAGCGAATGTCACCGAATGGTCTGATTAAATGTAAAATTTGCTTTGGAAGCTTTCCAGTTGTGTTTAAATAAGCATTTTCTAGAGAAAATTACTTTGGGGACCTCCTCATTCGACTGATCTCCCTTATTATTGTGCAACAAGACTTGAAACCAATAAATGGTTAAAGGGCCCAATGCAGGATATTTTCTTGACGCAAACCCGGGGTGGGCAATCGATAAAAATTGATAATTATAGTCGAAGAAAACGATATGAATTAGTCAAAAATTTCTGCAATCGATAAAAATGGATAAAAGGTTTGTGGTGAGTAAGCTATAATTAGCGATCTTTGAATTAACATTATTGGTTTATCGATTTTCAGAAATTTTATCTATAAGGTATTTATTTAAAATAATGAAAGGAAATATTTGTGGAATAAATAAACGGGACTAGAAAAAAAATCTTGTAAAAATTTTGTATTCGCTGAGCTGGCGGAACTTTCCATCAGCTCAGCGAACATAAAGGAAAAGAGGCCTCTGCTAGCAGGGAACCTGAAATTAGTTTAAAATAAACTTAGTTGTATCTGATAGGGGAAAGTTTTGTTAAACTAAGTGTAAAAACAAAAATACCATCAAAGAATTATTGATTAAAACCCCAAAACGTCAAAGTTAATGGTAACGTAGCATTAGAAGCAAAATGTTGCCAGTACGAGTTGAGGAAAAGTCGCCACATTTGGTGGTTATAGCTTAAAAGAAGTTGAGGCTACAAATCTTAGAGTGAGAGAGGGTAGCAATGACATCACGGTTAAAATAAAAGCCTAATAAAAGTCTTCTCTCAAAATGTTCATGTAGCAATTATAACAAATATCTGGGAGGCCATGGGTTCAATTCCCATCGGGGACTCAGCATTTTTTCTTTGTCCCACGCTCATGACAAATGAAAATTTCATCTTTTTCAAATAATATATTACTTTACACAACTGAACAATGTACATAATTTTGATATTTTTAATAAATTATTAACTATTAAATATTGCTATTCTTTTAATGCAAGTATAAGTAGGTGATATAGTGTATAAGTAAACAATCAACATTTTGTAACGTTCAGCACATAAAGCCATTTAGTAAAATACTGACTTGTAAGTATATAAGTGTAATGAGTTTGTAAGCTTTCTTTTTAAGTGTATCTGGGTTCAAATAATGGTTTATGAAGGGAAAAGATAACATACATTGAAAGTGCATGGTACTGTACAAAGGCCACCCAACCTTTGTAACATTACATGTATTTTGTTTTAATTTTGTTTTATTTTTATTTTTCAATCAATGCAATCTCACAAGGCAGGTTAAGTGCTTTGGAAATAGACAAGATGCCAGTAACCTACACTTTATGTTCCACTTATTTATAAAAACAAACAAACAAAAAACAAAACAAAACAAACAGGACACATGAACTTTGAAACTAATGGAATGTTTAAATTGAGGATAAAACTGAACATCTGTGATATTAAAACACCACACATTTCTTACAGAGGATTTTTGCTTTGAATTTTTTTTTGGTTAAACAGTGAACATCGCATCCTAAACAATCGTACGTGTGGCTAAAAATATAGGAATGCAATAGGTGCTAAGAGCTACAGCCACCTAATTGTAGTGCTAAGAACATGTTGCATGCATATGTGATAGTGCAATAACAGTTCATATTCGGTTCTGTTCTGCTGTCTCCCCGTCATGAGGACTGATCAAAGTGACCAGTTTACACAGTCCTTGCCGGGCACTTTCTATGTCATCTTTGGAGCATGGCTGTATGTGCCAGTCTCTTTTCTGTGCTATTACATCCAATCCCATCATTCTTGATAACTGTGGAGTAGGAAAAAACACAGTAAGAAGAAAATTTGTTTTTTGATGATTCAACACAAAGGTAGACATAATCCGAAGTATGTTATTTAATTTATTACATCAGATAAAGTTTGCTCATAAATTGACCTTTCCTGACTACTGGCAATGACTGATTCCTGTTTAGTAACCTGGCTGACAAATAGCATGTATTACGTAAAACAAAAACCTGGAATGTGCCCATTTGGGGCTATTGCCAGTCAGTCTGAAGAGTTTTGCTTTAAGTTCATGTAACGCCAGTATGAGTGCAGTCATCAGAGCTTTATTATTTTATAGCTTATGATGCTATACGATGCAAGATGCCAATTACAAGGTGTTTTGATTAGTTCTGATTTTTTCGCCACTTTTTGGATTAAATTTTGTGTAAATGATTTTGCAAAATTTGAAGTTTGCTCAGGGTTGCACTAGGGGAAATATTACTGATCCTGGGTCTTTTCTGTTGAGACCTAGGGCTAATATTCTTCCTGGAGTACTGCCCTTAAGTAGGCTTGATGCTGTACATATGTAGATGTTACAGTGTAATCAAAGTCCAATTTTGACCTCATCTGCAGTACGAGCTCCCTTCGCATCCTGTTTGCTTGCAAACACCAAAAGTGGAAGAGAATCTAGGGAGGGGTTGGAGAGGGCTTCCTGAAGTTCAGCTGCTGCTAAGTCCACATCGTCGTCATTGCTGCTGCTGTCCACCACAAACACCTGAACAGAATACACCATAAGAGCTAATTTAGTAATGGGCAGCCCTGGTGTGGCTAAGATATTACAAGGATATGATTACACTTTTTTGGAAAATACATTGTAACAGTTGGAAAAAGGCAGACACAAAGGACAGGCTAGTAGAATCAATTATTCTTTCCTGGTGTTAATTTTTTTAAACAATATTTGTCCTTTTGTTCTCTAAAGAGTTGTGCATTTTTTTCTACCTAATTTATATACAACACAATTAAGTGATGTTTATGCTCAAATTATGACAGCATTTACAGCTGTAAACCAGGATGAACATTTACGTATTTTTGCTTAGAACTGACTGAATAAGACTTTTATATGATCATTTTTTCTATTATACAAGTCATGTACTAGTTTTAGTTTCAGACCAGTTAAATAGTCACTGAAAGCACTTTTCAGTTAAAATAGTTCATACAGATTGAAATATTCCTTACTATCCCCTGAGCTCCTGAAAAATAATGTGGCCAGTACTTCCTGACACTGTCTCCACCTATAAACACAACACACAATTAGACACTGAGTAAGGGAGATTAATTACCATTAGTCAGAACAGGCCAGCCAGACTGAATTCCATTGTTAGTCAGATTTTTCCTGACAAATCAGGCAATGAATAAATATTATACACTGTTGTACTGTAGTGGATTTGTACGTAAATCTTGTGAAAATGGCCCATTTCACATTCAAAGCCACTGGACTGGCCAGCCAGTTCTGAGTTATGGTAAGCGCCCAAAAGGTTCAATACATCAAGCAATCATTGACGACCAAACTGATTTCCAGGCCCATTTTGTCAAATCCAGTTTCAGTATCATTAGCTAAAAGCTATTATTACAGTACAACCTTTTATAAGTGCAAATAAACTTGTCTGGCAGCCACATTGCAACTTTAAATAAAACTTGTCCACTGCATAGTTTCTTTATACATGTGTACCAACCCTATCAATTATTGTCAACAGACAATATCAACTTTAAGGAGCAAGCTTGCTTCACAATTTTCACAGAGGTAATATGCAAGAGAAGCAAGCTTGAGAAAGAAAACAGGGCCTTGTTGTAAGTACATGACTGATTGTACAGTGTAACTACTCTTGCATGTCGGCACTAAACACGCCAGGGTGCAAAGAAAATTAAGGGATCTTCCAACTTGCCAGAAGGTCAAGTTGGATTGAACCATTGTGTGCTAACCAGATCTTTCTTAGTGGCCTTACTTCATCTGCCAAGTAAAAAGTCCAAAAAGCTTGCTCATCATGCTAGTGATGAATAAAATCCACTAGCCCGACAGGAAAATACACTAGCCCTGGGCTAATCAGGACAGGACTTTCTTAGAAACACTGCACCACAAAGTAATCCTGGAATTTGTTATTTTGACTTCCAGAGGGAGTTCATGTTGCCCCCCCCCCCCCCCCCCCCTCTAAAATTAAGCAACACACCAAAACACCAGTAAGCCTCACCAGGCTCACCAGAGATGCAGCTAAGATTTGAAACTGGGTAGGTGGAAATTTCTTTGCAATAGGTTGGTATTAGTCAAGGAAAGGTCTTCCAAACCTACCCAGCTTCTTCACCTTCAGAGGCAGTAAAACTAATGCAACAGACTGGTGTTTACCCAACTCCCAGCTTTAATCAGTATCTACATTGCTGCTCACACTGAACATACATGTACAGACTCTATAAATGAAAACATCACCTCTTGACATCAATAAAAATTTTGTTTTAGAGGAAGAATTAGAAAGGTAGAGGGTGGTGGCACTGCAATTTTTTTTATATATACCGGTATTTATTTTATTATCATAAGATTGGAAAAAATAAAAAATTAATTAAAGTAAATTTAACACTGACCTCCAAGTTCCTTGACATTTAGAATAGCAGTTGGCAGTTGCACTGCTTTCACAGAAAAACCTGATGTACATATAAAATATACAGTTATACAGAATCAATAGCAACCAAATCGCACAGGCTTCTATGCATACCGAATTTATCTATATGGGTGAAATAAAAATTATTTCAGATTAAAGGAAACTTATAAGATGATTGCTTAATAGTAACATTTGAAAGAAGACTGTCATTAAAATTGTGCAAGAAGAATACTGATTTATCATAAAGAGCAGAAAAAAGTTTGATCTTTGTTCTAAGGAGAAAAATAGTTAGCGGTATCTCAGACTTGTGACAAATTAACTCAGTCTAACATCAATACCCAATGACGTTTTACCCGGTAATAAATTACATCTTGCCATAAAAAAAACAGCTTGTAATAAATTACATCTTGCCTTAATAAAACAGTTTGTAATAAATTACATCTTGTCATCAACTTGTCATTAGTTAATCTTAATACATCTTGACACATAATGCCAAGATGAAGTACTTTCATTATTAAAGTGATAAATGATCATCGCAGTGAATTTCCAATTTAAGCAGTTGGAATAAGGAAGCCTGAAAAAAATTCAGGGCTTCAATGGGATTCGAACCCGTGACCTCCGCGGTTGAAGCCCTTTCATATACATCCGCAGTGCATATATGAGTCATTTCATATACATTACATCACTTTCATTATTGCCGATGTTCCAGCCACCTTCATTGTTAATTCATACATGATTTTATCTGCCACAGGGCTACAGTCAGTAGTGTAATGATTAAAGTGGCAACATTTACTTGCTGCTTTCAATCCTGATAACACAAACCTTGAAAAGTAATCAAAAAAGGTTCATAAAATTGGTTAAAATTCATTATCAAAGAACTCACCAACTGTGGGTTTAAGGTCTTCGACAGTGTCCCCACTCAACTTAGCAAACAACACTGACTTGCCAGCCTGACCCAGTCCAATTGCAATCACTGAGTATGTTGGCCTTGGTACAGCTGGCTCCTTACAGCAAAGCTTCTGACCACACTAGACCACATTAAAGTAATTTTAGAATTTATACAAACCAACATGTACAGTGTAGTTTCAATTTAAGTATAATGGTAATTTGCTAAAGAAGAACAAAAAAATAAGAACAGTTGCCCCTGCATTGAGAGACAGCTAATTAGCAGCTGTAATCAATGTCACATTTAGTATAGGCCCAGGTTGCCCCAGGTAAGAAGACCTACAGGTAACAGTTAAGTCCACAGTCAGGCTTAGTGGCTCATCCTGGAGTATTTCTACTCCTCTTTGCCCATCACAGGATTAACCCCAGCATTAAATTTGTCAGCACCCAACATCCCCCCGGGCATTTGACTTGTCAATAATGTGCCAAGCAGGTGGGAATTTGAATTCAATAGTTATTGGGGTGGGAAATTTGAAACTACATGTATATGAGAGGGATCTAGAAAAAAAAACGTTGGGATGCAGAGGACCAGGCAACAAAGACTAAAACTACTTGGCCAGTCTGTTGCCAGATCTCTTGTTAAAGAAATGCTCAAACCAGACGTCACGTTAACGTTGAGTGCAGATAAAACCAAATATTTCATTGCAAGGCTGGTACCTGTCATACAGCACAAGGACAAAATTTATTGAGCAATATTTCAATTAGCAGAGCTAGTCTGTCTTCTTCAGAGCCAGAGGAAAAGAAGACTAGCTCTGCTAGTTAAAATAGTGGCCAATACATTTTGCCTTTCTGCCGTAGTACCAGCCTCGCAATCAAACTTGGTTTCATATGGGAGAGCTGGTGGGAGATTTGAACACTAGCAAAAAAAAAAAGGTAAAAAGGCACACTATGAAAATAAAATGATAGCAAACTATAGCTAGATAAACTAAAGAAGTGTTGATAAGAAGTAAGCTTAAAAAAGAAGTAATAGCTTTCTACCCTAACCAAACAAAAAAAAAATAGGGGAAGTTTTATTGACAAAATGTATTTCATATTTAAGCTTATAGATAAAAGATTTTATGCTCTTTCAAGTATGTTTTTACCAGAATATTCAAGGGTCTATTATCATGGCTTTATGTAATAAATTTTATTTCATACAGTAATTTTTTTCAGAAATTAAATGTTCATGTACGAATTAAACAAGCTGTTACTTACCCGAAAACATCCAATGCGGCAAATTGCACACATCAAAGAACACCACTGACATTTTTCGTCCATGGCATCACCTTTGAGCGGTGAGTAATCACGTTATCAACAGAGATTTCTCCATCGAAATGAGGAAAGCTGAAATTAGACCAGGAACAAAAACTCTTCGATTGACTTGTTTGCGCGGGCTTTCAATTTTCTTTTCGTCCGCCATTTTGAGTCATGTGACTAGGGTCCAGTCCTAAGGTGGAAGGAAGTGAGAGCAGTCGACGTGACAGCATAACTGCCTGAATCAGGCGCTATTTTTGTCAATTTACGTGTGTATTTCCCGCTTGAAAATCGTTTTGTACATCAGTGAACATACGATCAAGAAGCATAAAGATCAAAAGAAAGCCATCATGTCTTTAGCAGGGTTTAAGAAACAAATTAACAAGGCGAATCAGGTGGGGTGTTCCGCTGTTACGTTCCCTTTGACAGTGCAGGGAGAACGAAGACATGTTCTTTTTCATGAATAACTTTGATTTCCGTTTGTGTAAAACAGTTCATGAGCGAGAAGATCGGCAGTGCCAAAGGATCAAGACTAGACGAAGACTTTGTGGAATTAGAACGGGTAAGTTTTCAACTCAATTTTTTTCTAATTTAACTCCAGAACAGATAAGTACGGTTTTCCTAAGCTCAACTGCTCATCAAATCTAAACTTCGAGAACTAAGCTTCTACATGTACTAACAGTTGATGATTGTAATTTATTGCATACATTCTTGCTGTAAGATACCTTTGCCTGGTGTGATTTTTTAAAAGCAATAGCGCTTTTGTAGTTTCCTCCGGGAATAAATATTTTGTTTTGTCTTAAAACTGCGCGGATATAGAAATGTCAAGTACAGCCTGATACCGTACACCGCTGACGCCATGTTTTTACATCGGTCATGCCGAATCAACCATGTGTTGTGTTGTATTATAAATTTCGAAGAAAATTCGCTTTACTGTAGATTTCCTTTATCATTAAATAATTTACGAATGTTTTGCCCAGCAAGAGTCAAACTTCGGTTTCCCAGTGTTTTATAATGACTTCGAAAATATTCATTGTAAGTTTCTTGCATTGTACTGTCAGGGTTTTACGCGTGCGTAATTAGAACTGCTCGTTAAACAATGAAGCTTAATTTTAATTTGTTTGAATCTTCTGTTACTTTATAACAATATTTTGCATGTGGAACTGTTAAACATTGTACATTTAACGCCCGTACATCTAGTTTGCAACAGAATTCTAGTCCCAAAGTAAACCAAAAAGTTTTCGTTTTCCCAATCCGGATGATGGCCGATATAATAGTTCTAAACGCGACTATCATAAGCTTATATCTTTACATTGTAAACAGGCAGATATTAAGCTTTACTGGATCTAATGTAAAGGGATATTAAATATCGGCTTTTATATGTACAGCAATTTAAGTCATTATTTCAATATGATTGTAGTACAAAGCGGACCTTTTCATGTACAGGTGTATGTTGGTCTGAGGGGTGGGGTGCTAATAATACATGTAATAACAATAATAATAGTGAATTGATTTGGGGGAAGGGGAAGCCTTGCAGATGAGTGTTATAGAGTTCTTCTGATAATAAATTAAAGTTAGTGTGCAACTTTTTTGTTGTCAAGTGGCAGTCATCCTCTGCTTACTTTTTTCATACTACATGTATTAATGAAGAAAAAGAAACGAAAAACATCAGACAGATAGACTCTAGGTAAATAATTAGTCACTTTAAATATATTGAGAAGCTTGCCCATTAACTTCTTTTCCAACATGTGCAATATACATGTAATCCAATAAAAATAATGTTACTCTTGTCCTTAGCTGTTGTCTGATTTTGGCCTTCCGACAATAATTTTAACTGATTAAAGTCTAATATTCGCAAGAAGACAAGACAGCTCATACTACCTGTCTTGTGTTTACCATATTATTCAACACTTCATGACTGGTCTCAAGAGAAGGGTTTATATATTTTTTCCTGAGATATCAATGTTTCCTGAGATGGAGCCGAGAGAGACATCAAAATTCAAGGGAAATGAAATTTCTCTTGAATCAGTTAAAATTGGTTTCCTTAGGGATAAGTCATAAATACTGTATGTGTTTTGCTACATGTCCTGTATACAGCAAAACAAAGACGTTAAGTTAAAGTTATGTTTTTGTGAAATGTAGTTGTCGGTCAACATCCACAGGTAACAATTTATGCACTGTTAACCTCTAATAGTGATGTCATCATGTGTATTTTGCAATGTTGTCTGCTCAGAGACGTTCGGCAAGAAACAGCCTTTATTGTTAGATGTCACATGACCTTGTAGTAGCCAATGAGAATGTGTGCTGTACGTTGGGAAAAAAAAGAACTCTATCTAACAATTGAATTATTTCTAATACCAAGATCAGATGTTGTATACAAATACTCGTTTCAGCTAAACTACTGTATTCTTGACAGTGAACTGTATTGATTTCCTTTTTGTGCAGAAAACTGATGTTACTGCAAATCTTGTTGAACATGTCAGTACCAAAACAAAGGAATACCTTCAGCCCAATCCAGGTATTTACATGTAAATTTTAACAGCTTAGGAAGACCCAACTTGTAGTCAATCGGACATCTAGTAATTGTACTGTAGCTGTTTTGCTCAATGCATTGCATCTGTGCCATTTTTTAAATCACTTCATTTTTATTTAGAATAATGTGTATGTCACTCAATTACAATTACATTTATTACATTATTCAATTACAGTTAATCTGAGTGATAAATCAAATCAGGTTTTAATGAGAGCTAGTCATAAGACAGTACATGCGCCACGAGTGGTTGCAAGAAGATCTTCCACTAGTAATACCATAATTCAGAATACAGTGTATTCGGAATTATGGCAGTGATGCCTGAAATGTTGTTTTAATTTAAAGCTGCCAGGGCTAAACTAACAATGCAGTCAACTGTCCATAAAGTACGAGGTGAGGCCAAAGTGTCAAGGTACCCTCAACCAGAAGGACTGCTAGGAGAAACCATGCAGAAAGGAGGCCAAGACCTTGGAGAAGAGTCACTGTTTGGTAAGCTATAATACAGTGATACAATGAAAATTGTACAGCACCCACCAAGAGACTTCTCATTATCAAAGTAACTTGATACACAGGGAACCCAGTATGCAGGCCCTTTTCCATTGTAGGCTACTTTAAACTCATCACCAATAGATGATTGTGATGATGGTGCCTAAAAGGCTTAGTGGGTGTGGGGGGGGGGGGGGGTGCAGCAAGAGCAAGAGGTAACCATGACAACCCTCTGAGCGGCCACCACCACCAAGACTTGTCACACTGATAGAAATCAGTGGAGAGTGGGTAAGTGAGCAATTACCGATACTTACCTAGGGGAGGGAGGGGCTGGGAGCAAAAGCGATCAAGCAGGTTAAAGCCATGCAAGCAAACGCTTGACGTTTGCATGAGAGCTCTAAATTACGCAGAGGCCCTGCAAATACTATCGGCCCACCCCTAAGTATTGTCTCGAGTTTAACCTTGCCTAAATTACATTTAGCCCCATTTAATTTGTGTACATTGAAATCTTTTATCATGAAGAACCATAGAGACTTTGCGCAACTTTAGTTTCTTGGCATTCATTGTTTATGTACAATTTGCTTTGCTGCTCCTAGGCCAAGCCCTACAGGATGCTGGTGAGGCATTCTCAAATCTAGCTGAAATTAAAGAAGCACTTGACAGTACTGTCAAACAGAATTTCCTGGACCCTCTTGATCAGCTCAGAGGCAGGGATATCAAGGAAATCATGGTAAGTTTTTATCTTCAGGGTGAAACAGATTTGTAACCTGATAACCAATATGACCTACAACATACATGTACCAATTTCAGTTTTTAGTACAGGGGTAAATGTTCAACATAAAGAAATGTCCAACTAAAATTGTTCTTTTGTTCGACCAAAATGATGACTTAGCTGGTCATATTAAGTCCTTTCAAGAAAATATAATTATTTGCAGCCCTGTGTATGGATTAACCCTTTCAGTGCCAAAGTTGACATTTTTAGGGAAAATACATGTAAGCATCGCAGTACCAAAAATTTAGTTCAAGGGTAAAAAACACGTTTTCTTGATCTAAGCATTTGCAGTGAAAAGGTTAGTGGTTATATAACTGTCATTTTTATTTACCTGTTGTTGAAAAAAATCACTTCCGTAAAATTAACTGAAAACAAATTTCCCTTGTTCTTTTTAGCACCACAGAAAGAAACTGCAGGGAAGACGGCTTGATTTTGACTGCAAGAAGAGGAAGGGGCACAAAGGTATTATTCCAGAGTTGAAAGGATTACAAGTAAACATGAAGAGCAAAACCTGGGATTACTTCAATTTACTTCACCTATAATTGTTGGGAGATACATTGTACATATACCGTATTAAGTGGTACAGTGTATTTGCCATCCAATAAGAGAAAGTTTGAATAGTTCCAAATGGTGTCTCTACTGAGTAGTGGCTTCCAAAGTAAATGCAAATAATATTTATCTATTTCAATCTGTTCTGTTTTCTTTCTCCCAGTCAAACCATTTTTCATGTCTGTTTAATAAGTATTTATTTACTTTTGACCAGCGATACTATTTAGCATGCATGCTAAGTACATGTAATTATTATTGAATCTTATAATTAATGTGCAATTTTATATTTTTGACCCAATGTAATTCATTTACTTTTCGTTTGTTATTTTTTTAGTTCCAGAAGAGGAGATCAGAGCTGCAGAGGAGAAATTTGAAGAATCAAAAGAGATCTGTTATAACAGCATGTTAAATCTTATTGAGACTGCTGATGTAAGTTAATTGACTGGTCTCTCTCTCTGGTAGTAATGTTCATCTGATGAAATGTTTTTGTACTAACCTGGAAATGCATGTACTGTTTGTAGTGATATACATGTACATGTATGTTGTGTTGTTGAATATTGCCTCAAGAAAATCTGGTATTTTTTTTTGTTAAATACACATGTATGTATTCATTATTATATAAATTATAACCATACATGTACACCAGGGAAATATCGATAATTGTATAATACATGTAACTGTTGTAAGGTCATTGGCCTTTTTACAACGTACTACATGTACTTATCTTTGTTGTACTTACTGTATGTTTTATAAGTCAAGGTTTGTTTTAATTTTAATCATTGATCACATTATTATGTTCATGATTTTATTTTAGTTTTGGTGTAAGATGAAATAAAACTTAATGGATGTATTATTTGTCAATACTAGGTGGAACAAGTCAGCCAGCTAGCTACCCTGGCAGAAGCCATTTTTGACTACCATAAACACTGCTCTGATGTAATGGAGAGTCTTGTTGCCACTTTGAATAACAAGTAGGTGAACTAGCAAAAAATAAATGGCAACATGAAGAAAAGGGAAAACTCCCAAACAAGGTTTACTGTACGTTTCAATATCACGCGAACTCTTAAGTTTAAAATCAGTGAGCAGTGGCAAGCTACATGTACTTGAAATCTTTACCTAGTAATCTTTTTTCTTTATTTTGTCACTCCACTGTTTCAGTTTAGAAAAACAAGTTGAAACAGACTTATGATTCTTCAGTCTGATGGAGCTTCATGCCAGCAATGTACACCAGACTTTCATTGAATAATAGACAAAGAACGTTTGATATTATCATGTACACTATAAACAGTAACTACATGTACTTAACTGGTAACTATAATGGCAGCATATTACATGTAATACATGTAGAGAAACTACGTATGCAATTATAATGACCAGGCCATTTTATTTGTTATAAGTTTCTTCATTCTTGTGCAAGCAGTACAAATGTTTTTAACATGTACGGTACCTGTCGTGGTTCATGCAGCTGTAGATGTCTATTGTAAATAATATTAATAAGTTACTACCCATAATTATGTCTTCAAAAACCTTTGTAATAACTTTATTTAACAGGGTCTCAGAAGCTTCTAGTCGTCCACGCACTGAACGCCGAACCGTAAAGAACCATCACGACTCTGATAGTGATGAAGAAGAATCCAGGTCAGCATACAGCTTGTCACCCACCCCTGAGGTTGCTCCATCAGCCCCACCCCCAGCATCAAATGGCTCCTACTACAGTGGCCCCTTTAAAGCACTGTATGACTTTGAGTCAGGTAAAGCATTATTAATTCTTAATAGAATACAATAGAATACAACCACAAAAACTACTAGTAAGTTGTAATTTATGAATAGCATAGTAATGTTGCAGGAGTTTCCTTTTCAAATAAATTTGGTGTAGAAGAACTGCAAACAGGCTGTGAAATCAACATAAACTAAATTGTTCAAAAATCCAAAGATTGTTTTGCCGGCGAAGGAAACACTCACAGGTGGCAAAAATTGCCTGCTGCAGAAAAAGAAAACCCTGTTGTTGTAGAGCTATGCAAAGAAAGCTCTTAAAACCCATTAACAGTTGATAAGACAGTTTTAGTGCAAGTATCATTTTATTATGATGTGGTTTAAATTGATACTTGGTTAAAAAAATTTTCAGACTAGTTTGATTTTTAGTTTTCTTTGTCTGATATTCATTAATCTGAAACAAGGGGAAATAAAAAATCAAACTGGTTTGAAAAAATTAAGCCCAACATAAAATAAGCTCAAACCATATTTTATGAGTTGGAGCTTGCAGGGTGAATCAAAACACAAACAACAAGTAATAAGTGATACTAAACAGCCGCTTACTGTCTAATTAGAGATTTATTATTCAACTGATGTTAGACTGCTGCACAAAAACAAAGAAACAGAGGCAAACGCTATTGATTTTATGTTTTGATTCGTTACTTTGGCCCCACAAACTACCTGTTAAGGTAAAGGTACTGTGCCACAGTGTTTAAGGTCATTTTTTTGCTGTGCAAAATTTCTTTCAAATTGAAGGAAACCCTAGATGAAAATAGTTTAATTTATTTGTACAGTCGCGAAAAAAAAAATACATAATGGAAAATAAACAAGCTTAGGGTGGGTACAACTGAGAGAGATTGAGACAGATTGCAAAAGACAAGCTTGAAAAAAAAAGTTGTGCACACTGCGACAGCATGTTTAACATGATTGTATACTTATTACTGATAATAAGTATACTCATTTAACATTGGTAATAAGGGATAGATAATTAGAAAAGTTATGGGGTGTGGGCCAATACAAAAAAAAATTATGCAAGTGAACATTTCCAAACAAAATCACAGCAAAAAGAGGAGAAAAATTCATGCATTGACCCTATTTTCCAGTCATCAAAAGAAAAAAAAACTGCACAGCAAAAGAAGGGGAAAATATTCATGCGTACTAAAAAAATACCTGCTCTCCAGAACTTTTCTATATGGTCATTTCCTACTCTTCCTGTGCACATACACACAAAGAATGATGTGTACAGAGAATCCCCCCTCTCCCCCCCCCCCCCCCCCCCCCCCATACTGACATCTGGTTGTCTGATCTGTTTTTTGTTTTGTTTTGTTTTGTTTTTTCAGAGAATGATCAAGAACTTGATTTTAATGAAGGGGATATAATCCAAGTTGAAGAACAAATAGACGAGAATTGGCTGTCTGGCTCTTGCAAAGGCAAAACTGGAATGTTCCCTACTAATTATGTAGAAAAGGCTTAATTTCGATGATGGTAATATTAATATTGTTAGGTTTTCAATGGCGATGGGATTTATTCATTAAGATGTCAACTATATTAGTTAATGCAACAAACGTTTTAGATGTAGTAAAAGCAGGGTAAATCTGTGAGTTGAATATCTGAGATGCCTTCAACTTGGTCGTACATGTAAAAATTAATGCAAAGAGAAGTATATAAAATTGTGTCGCAGTAAGACATCTTGATGTGAAAATTAATAATATGTGTGAACAATGACTGTCAGAGTATAGTATGAGTCACTTGATGCTACATGCATGTACCTGTACATGTACTATTATTATTGTATTACTAATATTATAAGGAGAATTTGTAATACTACATACATGTATGTAGAAATACTACTCAGGAGTACATACTAGTGCTGTGGTCAACAAGCACGTTTAGTATTATTATTAATTATAATTTTAGTGTTTACGAGCAGTCAATAATTAACTTAGTTCATTAATATTCAATTACAGTAAAGTTTAAAAAGTAACGACCCTATTACTTTTTAGTCGTGACCTTACCCCACTGCTACTTTAATAGGGTCACGACTTTCAGGGGGTCGCTGCATGTTTGTTTTATTAAAATGAAAGGACAAAATCTCTTTGAAAAGAATTTTATAATATTATTATGTCTGTAATACATGTACAGACATGTATTACCTCTGGAAAGTACTGTCATCCACATAAAACAAATAATTTATATCATTATTTTAATACAGCCTGTTGTACATGTATGTAAAGTTGAATCTCGATAACCCAAACCTTTAAGGAGATTTGAAAAAGATTTGTGTGAGTTATCAAGGGTAAAATTAGAAGACAATGACCTGGAGGGGAATTGAGAAAGGTTCAAGTTATTGAGGGTTCGAGTTGTTGGAATTCAACTGTACATCTGTTAGTTCCATAAAATAATGATTGTTCCTTTGAAAAAGTCAAGTTGCATTGCAGGTTGCTGCTTTTGGAGGGTCCAAACTACCATATTTACTCAATTGAGTGCCCCAGCTCTTTAAGTTTTTTTGTTTTGGTTGCTCCCCTTACTTGGGGGCAGCACTTACGTGTATTTGAAAACGGCGTTCTTTAAGATAACATTGCATTAATTTGTAAATGATAACAAGTCAAGAGAGCAATGAAATATAACTACAACTTTGAACTGAAAAACATTGAAATCTAGGATAATCAATTTTTGAGGCTGGTTTAGATTAAGGTGTACCATACTTGCTTTTCTAGTTTGACTCCTCAACCAATTTAGTCTGATGATGCTCCGATTAAGTGCTACATTGATGTGAATGAATATGGCACTTAGTCAAGGGCAGTGCTCTTTAATATAATTTATAATATTATGCAGGGCTTAATCGGGTGTGGCGCTTGAATAGAGGAGGTACTTAATTGAGTAAATTCAGTATAAGATGGTTGTTACTTTCAGGATTTTCTAACCACCACGAAATCTTATCTCTACTTTCTGGGGTCTTTACTGTTTTGCAAAATTATCGTTAGTAGGTTCACGACACTTTAGGTATTAGTAACCATTTCAGGTTTATTATTGCACATGGTTCATACCCTACATGTATGTTCCTTGTTAAATAATATTATTTGGAAAGCTCGCTTGCAAGTATTACAGCGTATGTCAACTCCTTGGGACTGTCAACATAACAGCTCAAATCCGTTCAAAAAAACTTCAAAGTTATTAATTTTTTAATAAAATTCAGGGATTTTTATATTGTGGGAGTGCAGTCTGCCAGTCACTAGAATTTCTTATAGGTCAGTCAGGGCTGCCTAACTTATGACTCAGATCATTAAATTGTCTAGTTTTTCCTTGACTAACAGCATTCATTCACTTAGGTACTTACAGTCTGTAATGAAGGACAACAAAATGGAGCCTCTACAGTCTATAGCACAAGGCTCATAATAATTCTTATCATTTTAGCTCAACCCAGAGACCAGTCTATTTCACAAAACGTTCAGTGAATGTAGCTTCTTTGCCTTTCGAGTTTTGGTTTGTGATTTCAACAGTTTTACTTGTGCACGCTCCCAGGGCGGTCCTGAAATTATCAGACTGCCCTTGTGTAGCCAATCAGATTTCAAGTTTTCCTAATAGGTGTGCGGTTACTAGGTTGTGCTAACATAATTATAATGCAGACTGAGAGAAGCCTCTCTCTCTCTTCCTAGGGTCAGTCAAGTGGATGGGCGAGCAAAAAAATATAGTTGCATAAGCTAGAAGATGTGATGTTTGAGTGCGAGTCGCTGTTTTGTTGGTAATCGTTGAGTGTACTGTTTTGTTATGCGCAGTACAATTATAATAAATATACGTGTACTTTAACAATGGCAATTTAAGTGTTTCTTTAAATTGTGCACTCAAGTAAGAGTCATCATGAACAATTAAAATTCCAAGGTATTTTTCCCCTTTGTCTATTGTTAACTTGATTCTATAAATAGTGACTCTATTCTCTAGTAGGGGGTACATCTAAACGTCTTTGTAAAATGTTGTATGAGCATCATCTGCTGTGGGGTGGGGGGGAGGGATACTCCCTATAATGGGCTATACAGGGGTGCTTCTCACAAAAGAGGTGCCTAGTATTATATAAAAGGGTATAAAAATTGGAGTGTGAGGAAAGTCAAAAATCTTTCACTTAGGTCTAAAAGGGGCTAGTGGTGTTTCTATTAGGGGTCAAGCTTATCTGCAGGGAACAATGACCTATCCATAGTTATATATTAGTACACCTGTAAGGAGAGGTTTGACTGTAAAAACATTCTGCATCCATGTCATTTGAATAAAGGCATTCCAGTGCATACATATGCACTGTAAGCAGGATCCCTTTTTCCTCTCAGATTTACAGTGTGGCTTGTCTCCACTGCTACATTTTATTCTCAAGTCTACTTCCAAATGGTTTGACATTGTATTTTTTTCTATGGGGAGACTCCACCCCAAGGTCTAAACAGTTACCGTTTTTAATATAATTATTATAGAATTTTGACAGAACTGGACCTCTCACAAACTTACATTTGTGATACTGCACCTCTTCTTAACTCTTCAAAAACCAGTTTAAAGTTACTAGATGAATTATTGTTCCCTCTGGGGTCCATATAATGAATAGATTTGACTGAGTTCATTGCCGACCGTGTGAAAGTACTCAATAATATTCTCGATCAAATTTGATGTGTGAAGTGGCAAGACCTCTCACTCACTTCTGTGATGTCTTCTGTGTATCAGTAGAAAGAAAACTTCAAGTCAAATCTCGAGAAGATTAGACAAGTTACCAGACCTGAACACAGGAAACACCATAAAACTCAAATGGGATATTGAGTTGAAAGATAAGAATGCCCACATACATAATACATGTACAATGCTGTGAAAAATGCGGTATTATTAAAGTTATGGCATAATAAAAACCAATATTTACTGACTTTCTTTAGTAGCATTTCAATTTGTTTTGTTTTACTTTTTTCATGTAAACAGTAATCAAATAATTATGTCAGGTTATAATGTTATTTCTGATTTGTAAATTAAAAATCAGAATTCAACCATTTTCCTCCAAGTTTTAGTGTCTCTAAATTCACACACAGTTTGGGAGTAGTACGAGTTACGCACACATCACCAATATTTATTCAAACCAGGTGTCCCCCCAAATAATATCCATCACTTACCATGATTTACATTTTGCTCCAAAATCACTTGCCACAAAATACCGCCTTTATAGCAACTTGCCCCCACCACCCCCCCCCCCCCCCCCCCCTTCCCAAGATAAGTGCAGACTGTTTCCCAGGATGTTATACATGCAATAATTATTTTCATATATTAAATTGAGTTCTTAAGGTCCAACCCAAAGCCATTAACAATGATATGAGAGGGTAGGTCAAATATTTCATTTCCAACAAATACAAGTGGAATAATTGTTTTATTACAAACACCCAAAGAATTGCAAATATAATATTTTCAGGAGCTCCTGGCTGTTCTCGCTGACATGTACAACTACCATACTTGTGGTCCATGGTATATGAGCTCAGATACCACAGCGTGCAAACCAATCAAAACTCAGGAATCATGCAATATACCATGGCTAGTTTTTAATAACGGAAATAATTCTCTTCAAGATCAAGGAATCTAGTACATATCACTCAGTCTCACAAAGTTTATTTACAACACTGTCATCCAACACAGTTACAGATCACTGTTTCATAACTGATCTCATTTTTGATGTTTTTACAAAAGAAAAATTTTCCCTTCACTGTTTTAAAACAATGCTCTTTTTGTAATTTGTTATTTAGTTGAAACTCTTGTCTTCTTGTTCCAAGAAAAGTTTGCTCCATAAGATTTTGCTTTCATCTTAACTTCGTGTTTTTCATCTATTTCATAGTTCCAACCTAGAATTCAGAAAAAAAAAGAAATTGAAAATATACATTACTGGTAGACGTACATGCAGTTTATTTCTGCAGTGCATCCTTGAAGCTGTACATTTACAAGTAAAAATGAAATGATGAATTGCCTTTCAAATCTACCAAGTTTATTGCAGTGGAGTCCCAGTACAATGAAACCCTTTGTAGTGTTGGTCTGCAGTATAAAGATCAACAATGTTCTTCAGCCAAAACCCACATACAGGTATATAAATATGTAAGGAACCCCCATCACAATGGACACAATAATTTTTCCAAGTCTCTAAGCTCTTTGTTTTATCAGGGTTCTAATGTACATGCATTACAATAATACTGCATACACCTTATTTACAGCAATACCAGCAAATAAGTAATTTTAGCATCTGTCTTGAGAATCAAAGAGCTACATAAAGAACATGTAGAACTTGAAAGAGTGGTTTGTCATTTTTAAACTGTCTACTTTTTCCACAGTCGAGTATTCTTTCAGGCCACTTCTTTGATTTTCAGAAAGGCCTCTTTTCTAGATATAAAAAGAAAGTCAGATGAAAATTCCTGAAAATTTCAATGGTGGGCTGAGTGGATGCCATTTCGTTGGTAGGTACATGTTCAGCTCACGCATGCATGCACAGATTTGGGGACACACAGACAGATGGGCAGATGGGCAGGGGAACAATCATGTGACGAAGACTAGCTATCATGTGACAACAACAACTTCTCAATTTTCTTTTGCATGCAGCATGCAGAGCTGTCATTAAGGGCCGTAACCCGTAACACCTGTTACGGCTGAGCTCACACGACTGTTACAGGTGAAGATGCCTATTGGTGTTGCATTCTACATTAAACTTGCATACGTATTGCACTGCTACGGGTGATACCTAAGATGTAACAGCTGCTCAAAAACATAATGACAGCACTGGCATGGCTCTATTCACTAGAACCCTCACTTTGAAGCACAGTATCACAGGACACTAAACAAGCCATGCTCTATTTTCAAAAGCACAACTTATTAGTTGACAATGCCATTGGAATGGCACTGTGCACTACAATGTAAAATGTCCCCAGAGAAAAAGCTATCCTTTTGGCCAGCACTAAGAATTATGACCTCTATCCTCAATGTTCAAAAAAGGGCAGGGAAAAGAAAGGAAAATCACCTAATTACTGGAATTATTTTAAATATCTTTGCACGCGTGCTGATTCATAAACAGCTTCCCTAGTGCTGTTCCTTAATACAGGTTGCAGTTATTAAAACACAGCCATACATGTAAACTATAGGTTTTTTCCTAAAAAGAAGACAGGCCCATGTGTAATTACCATGTTTCTCCGCATAGCTGACAGCAGCCTCTTTTGAGGGAAAGGTGAGACACAAGTTTGACAAGGGATCTGCACTGTAATGAAAAGGGAGACGATACTATATTATGAACTGTACTTCTTGAAATTACACAAAAACGATATTGCATGTATATGTTGCAGTTAATTTTTTTCTTCAGTAAATTTTTATTTTTCCTTTGTTTTAAACTCATCATCATACATGTACATTACCATACCCAAAAACAAAGGAAAAATAAAAATTAACTGAAGAAAAAAATTAACTGCAACATATATATTATTTTACATCAAATAATTGTTATTAAGGTGATTCCACTGAATTGCATTGCGCATCCTTGCTGCGCATGAGTTTTCGCGTCATTTAGCGCGTGCACGAGCGCGCGCGCACACACAACATTACGGCTTTTCTTTTAGGTTAAGCTCAGAAGAGAAATAAATGGTCATTTTCTTCTAAACGAGCACGGTGACCCCCATTTTTTAATGCATAAATTTAAAAGACATCCGGTTGACAACAATATATCGCAATTTAAAGAAAAGTTAAATACTCTACTTTGAGATATTTCTATTTCAATGCTTTAAAAAGTACGTTTTGAGGTAGTGCTGCTTACGCACGCACGCAGCAGAATCTTTAATTTCTTTCATAATTTTAATTCCAGTTTAATTAAAATGGTTTATTATGTAAGATTAAAGTCTATTTCGTTGAACTGCTTCGATATTTTAGCGCAAGAAATGATTTTGTCTAGAAATGATAGTTCCCTTTTCGGATTATGAGCGTTCCTACAGGGTTTTCAATAAGGGCCGGCAGCCGGCGAAACTCGCCGGCTACTCCACACGTTTTCGCCGCCTACTTTGATTAACAACTTACTCGAATTTTAACAATTAGCATGATAAATAATTTGCCACAACATGAACAGCGGATCGGCCAACATTTAATTCGTTTAACGCAAAAGAAACTTGCCATAATTCTTGGTTGGCTTGAAATTTAGACCAATACGGTCGCCAATGCGACTAACATTTCATAAAAATTCTGCTTTCGTCCCCAAAATGGCGACTACATTTCTGTGTGTTGACGATGAATAACGGGCATTTTCTCAGACATTGTGCCCCTCCAGAAAGTTATATCGAAAGATCTTTGCTTCTAAGACATCCAAAATAAGAAAAGAAGTCAATCCATCCACTTCCTTTGCTGTAAAAGATTCTATCACGTCGGAAACCTCACAGAAAGCTGACCGTTTTTGAAATCGCCCTATAATGCTTTGAGCCCTTGAGCACGTCATGTATGCCTATGGGTTGTGTCTCTTGTTGATTTCTTCGATAGTGGCCACAAAATCTTATATATTGTGTTTGTTTTAAACCTACTGATAAGATTGTTTTGTTTTTCCTTTTCAATATGTTATGTATTCAGTCCTTTTTTAGATTAAATTCCTAGAAATGATTTTAAACACTTTTGAATGTTCAAGGCCCTATTTGATTTTGCAATCTGGCGACTAAAAATTGCGTTTGGTGACTATTTTGTCTGCAAGATAATTAGAACCGTCGAATAAAAAGCTAGGAAATAGAGCATGTATGGTTCTGTCAAAAATGACCTAATTCTTGCCCCAGAATGCAGGAAATGCAGCCTTTGAGACTCAGATTTAAAAAGTTCCCCAGGGGAGCATGCCCCTGGGCCCCCCTAGAAGGTCGCGCCTGTGGCGTGAGTAACCCCTTCGCCGTCTACTTCTACAGTTCTGCCGCCTACTTCAATTCTTATTGAAAACCCTGTTCCTAGTATGAACCTCGTGGGTCATACGTTTACTATAATAGCCATCCAGGTTGCACGAAAACGAGCACGGTGCCCCCCATTTTTTATTGCATTTTTGTAACGCTCATAACATAGTTATGAACTGGACCAAGTCTTAGAAAATTCTAAATACTCCTTCTTTTTCAGTGGAATCACCTTAAGCTTATAATATCAAGTGAGTGTATTAACTGAAAGTTTTTTTTTTTTGTAATTATATTTACTAAATCGATTGACATTATAGATTACTGTTAAAAACAAATTTCACAGCTTTGTAAAAATATGCAACACATACAGTCATCACTCTTACTCAACTCGTACCAAAAGTGTTAGCTGTTTGTTATGAGAACTTACTTCGAAGCCCATCCCATCAGTGGATTTTCCCAGCGTTCTGCCGTATCAAACTCTAAGTGCCAATTTCTTGTATTAAACGTACCAGACTGCATCGCTGTTCTTGCGGGAACAAAGATCCTAGCTTTTCGTTCTTTGACAAGCCAGTCGGGCACACCTGTTGTGCTGTCAATTACCTCCTAAAAAGATTTGTATTAAAAACACTGTGAGTCGATAGATTAATACGTTGGCCTCGTAGCTTTGTTTTTAGTTCAAATTCTTTACTTTTCCGTCCTCATCGATCACTTCCAGAGCTTTGTCTTGCTTGTCTTCCACCGTTGGTGTTGTTGAGGTGGAATAAAACTGCCCAAGTCTCACCGCTGGACGCAGAAGACGTGAAAAATTCGCTCGATGAACAAGATTGATCATGGAGGTCGCCATCTTTGATTTCGACTGATTGGAGGAAGACTGGGGATAGCTCGGCTCCTCGGCACGTCCTCGGCAGTAATCGTGACAGCGCTGTCCCTGAAAACGACTGCATGGGAAAGCCATGTACCGAACGCCTGGAACAGGCAAACCTGCATGGATGTAAAATAAACGTCCTGCCATTCTGGCGGGCTAATAAAATTTGGGACAAATGACAGGCTCGAAAAATTTACATGTAAGTGCAATTGACATTCCACAGCCTTTGTGACAAGAATCTGGGTTGTGAGAAAGGCCGTTTAGAAGTTACCGTTGTTTGTTTAGTTGTTGTGGATATTATTGTTATTGTTATTGTTGTGAAGTGTCAATGCATGACGCATAAGTCTCGTGAGCCTGGAAGACGAGCGAGGGGACAAAGAAACAGTATAATCACATTATCAATCTCGTCCCCAGAGGCTGCAATCCTTATAGACTGCGCCAGGGATCGAGACCTCTGGGGTTTACTGAAAGCCCGCTAAAAAGACAGAGAAATCAGATTGCCTGTTGAAAACTTGTTCATTGTTTAAGTTCATTTTATGCAAAATCTCCGTCGCTGGAGGGCAAGAGATGGAGCGGAAAGAGATGAGTTAGAAGTCTTGCCAACCGACTGCCAACCTCGTTCCCAGGGCTTTTCCCTTCTTTGTGGCGGTGTCACAGTGATTTTGGCATCCCCGTAATTTAGGCACCCCCGTCCCAAAATCCCTAGTGAATTTTGCATCCCCTCTGGGGATGCCAAAATCACTAACAGCGTTAAATAGAGCAGACTGGGGCAAGTGAAGACAACCACAATTCCACTCAAAAACCATTTTGCTTTATCGCGAAGCTTTGTTTTCAAAAATTTAATCGTTCTTAGCAAACAGTACTAACGTCTTTGCAAATATTCGCAAAGCAAAACAAACCGTTTGATTCAAGGCCGCGCAGTTATTCTTATAACCGAATCACGCGTCAAAATCGTTACACGCACATGGTGCTTATCGCTAAACCTTTGAAGGCAGGTTAATATTTCAAACATTGTAAGAGGCGCATTGTAAGAGCTTCCACTGAATTTGCTCGGCGGATGAAAATTTCAAATGCGAACATGATCAAGAAACTGACTAAGGACTGTCATGCAATATAGAAAGTCAATATGTATGCAGGCGCCAGGCTGTGACTGACCTCTCCAGACTGTTAATAAGCATCTTAGACCAAAGCTTTTTTTGGTTTTTATTAATGCTCATTTATTCTATGTGAACTTATCCCTTTTGTTTGTATCGTTATGAGCAATAGGTTGTAGTGACAAATAAAAAAAAAGTAAGGGTAAACAAGACGTTAGTTTAGTAAAGAGAGAGAACTTAATGACTACCTAGTGATTTCGGTCTCCCCTCTTAAGAAGTCTATCAAACGTTGAAAACGTGGAAAGGACAAGACATATTAAAACGGAGAGGTCAGTCACAGCCTGGCGACCGCATACATATTGACTTTCTATATTGTCAATATTGCGTGACAGTCCTTTGTCAGTTTCTTGATCATGTTCGCATTTGAAATTTTCATCCGCCGAGCAAATTCAGTGGAAGCTCTTACAATGCGCCTCTTACAATGTTTGAAATATTAACCTGCCTTCAAAGGTTTAGCGATAAGCACCATGTGCGTGTTAGTACAAGGGATCTCGACGCGTGATTCGGTTATAAGAAAAACTGCGCGGCCTTGAATCAAACGGTTTGTTTTGCTTTGCGAATATTTGCAAAGACGTTAGTACTGTTTGCTAAGAACGATTAAATTTTTGAAAACAAAGCTTCGCGATAAAGCAAAATGGGTTTTGAGTGGAATTGTGGTTGTCTTCACTTGCCCCAGTCTGCTCTATTCAACGCTGTTAGTGATTTTGGCATCCCCAGAGGGGATGCAAAATTCACTAGGGATTTTGGGACGGGGGTGCCTAAATTACGGGGATGCCAAAATCACTGTGACACAGCGGTGGTCCGCCCCCACGAAGAAAGGAAAAGCCCTGGGAACGAGGTTGAAGTCTTGCGCGGGCGCAACAAGAGCTGCAAAAGATTGTGAGGGGTAGTAAGCTATTTTGAATGGCCTCAAGCGTCCTTCGGGTCTTGAATAGGTTAAGTAAGTAAGTATGCGCACAATCAAACCGGTAGAAATCCTGGTTCTGGTTTTTGAATCGCCCAGACCCGTTGTGTTTCCCGACCACGCTGGGACGCGGGCTCTGGGAACAAGATTGTCATGTTATCAGATACAGTTGAGTGCAGGGAAGTTTCCATGAAACGACTAGGAATATTGCTACTCCCCAGGACAGGATACACAACTTTGCACAATTTTCACAATTTTCCTGCAAACAGCAAGCAAACTAGTCCATTACAAGCAACCCTCTTCCCCCACCCCACCCTCACAACATTTTTGTTAGAATAGGGACGGTGAAACAGTCTCAAAGCCCACTAACTGTACATGAAATATTAACAGATTAGCGTATGAAAATAAAGCCATGTATGAGTTTCAAGTTTAGAAATGACCCTCGCAGTTTGAATTTGCGCGTGAACTCTATTCATGATTCCCCCACCCCCCCCCCCCCTCCCCCACCCCACGGACCTAGAAAAGCGGACCAAGAAATTTAAAATTTAAAATTCTGATGTGCTTAGATCACGTACATTGTCGAGAACTTAATGGTCTCCCAGTTTTATCGAGGAGTTTTATACGCATTTTAAAGCTAGGAACAAAGTCACGATCACTCATGCAGATCACCACGCATAGCGCGTTCCTCGACGAGTTCGATTGACGTTTTGGGATGACGTCACGAATTGCTCTAGACCCAGACCTTTTTTACCGTTTTTTGCCATGTTCCTAATTATTGAGAAATCGAGGTCTCAACCAAAAACACAATTTTTTTCGATATTCTGCTGGGAGAAACTAAGGCAAATACTTTTTGCACTTTTCACAAAAAGAAAAATGTTTTGGGGGGCCTTATGGGCACTTAAGAAAGCGTGATTTGGCTGCGTAGAAGATTCATCAGATGTTGGATAGAGTAGGGTGATGTGTATTGGTTTATTTATCAAAAAAGGTGTTGAATTATTTACATTTCAGCATTATAGATGTGAAGAAATTTGTAATATATATATATATTACAATTACCACTTTTTGGTACTGTCAGAGAAACATAATCTAGATCAGCTAGAGGGAGTCGTCTAAAGAAGCAGAACTCTTCCCTGCTGAATAACAAGGGAACACCGAGCTTGTTCTCTCAGAAGATGGTGGTATTACTTTGGGCACAATTAAACTTAAGTTACTTATTTAATAAGTTGACCAGGTTTCTTGTTGAATAATTACGATTCGTTCCGTAGTGACTTTGAAGGTGATTTTTCCTGAGTGTCATTGAAGCCTCAGTGCTCTGGCCTTCCTTCAACTGCCAATGCTGTGTGCATCTGAGAAAACGGATCCGGTGCACATGCTTGCGAAAGCAGCTGGCGAAAACCACGGAGCAGTGCTTTGCCTTCCGTAAAAACTTCCAGGTCTTTCCTTTACAATTAAGCGAGGAATTTTCACACATTTATCGTGGTAATGCCGTGATCAATGCCTAGCCTTTCATGTTGCTTTAACCTTTTTACACTTTTTTCTACAAAAGTAACCTAAAATATACCTTTTATGCGTCTGTTATCTGCTCTTGTGTATAAAAAAAAATTAGTGTTTATTTATATAACTCAATTCATCGAGCCCAACGCCTTCAGGATCACTGGTCAGCGGTTGACTCTCAAAGAATACGCCGCGAAAACAATCTGGTACCCAGAGTGAGTCTTCAATATTAAAGGCCACTACCTGAATGAGAGGCTTGAAAAGCCTGAAAACAACTTTGTGATCAGTAAACACAGGTCCATTTCCATAATTCAAGTTCTGTACACGATAGGCAGTGGACGTAATAGTCTTTGTAGTACATTTACATTTACCTTCCCTGAGCATTAAAATCAACGAAGAAGGATTAAAATGAAGTGCAAAATAACGGCAGTTGACAGTAAAATCCAGTTGGCTGTTACATTTGAGCTCGCATTCCCGTCTTTATTATCAGTAGATAGTGCTGTTTCCACGTCGGTGTCCGAGACAGGCGCCAAAGCCACCAACGCAGCGGTGATGTTGTGGCGAGCATGCGTTGTCCTGATCATTAAACCCACAATGAACCACAGCAATACCAACACAGTACGTCTTTGCATTATCATTTCTTGAAATCTGCAAAATTAATGCAAATAAAAGTTTTCTACATATACCAGTATGTATGTCCCCTCAGATCTCTGTAACGACCATCCTTTTATAGAGACCGTGAATTTTCGTATGGAACGTTGGCACCGATTCACACTTAATACTTATTGAGACCTTTCCACCATGAAGACCTACGTACTGCGACCATCCAACTAAAACTGCCAGCAAATTCTGCCCCATTTGAAGTTCGCCGTTACAGAGAGGTTCGAATGTACATGATTGTAAGATGACTTCTGATACACAGCGTTAAACTGAATCTTTTGCCTTAATTGAATTATGCTTCAGGGAAGTCCTGGCTTCCATTTGGTGTAGGTCAGAACGTGCTTTTCATTTATATGTACCTTTTTTTTTAAATAGAATTATACTATATTTAGTAATGGACTGTCGCGATAAAAAATAGGTGTTGTGGCGAATGTTTGTTTATAGTTTATAACCCCATTGGGGCTAATTAGTTATCGGTCGCACGGACTTTAACTCATTAGTATTCAAACATTCGTGTTAGTTTTAAACAGACATTAGTATTCGTTTTCGCGGGAAGAGAGTGGCTTAGTCGTTCTAAGTAGATTACGTTTCGTATTTTCGTTTCAATTCGATATTCGTAAAATAGTTAAATCGGACTCGTTGAAACACAAATTGGTCCTTCGAGCCGGATGAAAATGCTCTAGCGTTTGTCGATATCGGATGCGGGCGGATGGCCGAAAAAGACGGAGTCGCTGACGGAGAAAACGTGGCCGTCGGAATCGAGAAGGCAGATGACATCGAGTCATGGACTTCACGACAAATTGAGTATCTTCATCGAAGGAGAGCAGCCTTTAAAGGAGTGATTACGAAAAACACTAAGAAAGCCAAGGATATCGTCGCCAGGAATGGTAGTCGAACAGTTATTCGATGCGTAAAGGAACGTGTGTCTCAAGCGTTCCAAAACGCTCATCAAACTACGAAAGATATTATGGCCTTGCAAGGTGACAATGTACATCAGCGAGTTGAAGCTGAGGAGTGGTTAGATCAATTACGGAGCGAATTCGAGGATATCGTCGACACAATTGAAGAGTTCTTAGAACATCGTGCAGATGAACCTCCATCAGTTTTCGGAGATTTAACCGTCGATCGTTTGAGCGATGTTGACGACAAAGCCAGTCAGCCTTCTGAAGTGTCTGATGGTTCGTTAGCCTCCAGTGCAGCAGAGAAGTTCGCAAAGGCGGAGATAGCTGCTTTGAAGGCGAAACAAGAGAAAAAAAGATTGAAAGAAGAATTGAAATTACAAGAAAAAGCGGCGCAAATTAAAATTCAACAGGAAGAAGACGAGGCCGAACGCTTGAAGATGGAAGCCGAATTGTTGTCGAAATGTGCGGGTTCCAAAGTACAGAAAACTGAGAAGCCTTCTCAAAAAGTGAGCAAGAGGACCTCTTATTCTGAGAAGACAGAGAGCGATGAAGACGAAGAATTCGATTCGAAAGATGTCGACAGAATGTTCAAAGGAATTAAAAAACCCACATTGACCGTGTTCAGCGGAGACAAAGATCTTTATCACGATTGGAAGGCGCAGTTTGAAATATTTGTGGATCAGATGAAAGTTCCAGCTAAAACCAAAATGATGATGCTGAAAAATTCCCTGTCTGGTAAACCTCTTCGAGTTGTTGAGCGCTTGGGCTACACACCTAGACAATATCAAACTGCCTTGGAGAAACTTGACCAGAAATACGGAGGAGAAAAGCGCTTGATGCAACGTCATCTCGAGGCGATATTACGGGCTTCACCAGTCGAAGAAGCTAATCTAAAGGAGTTAGAGATTTTTTCAGATCGGTTAACTGACGTTGTGGCTAAGCTTGAGGATAATGACCAGCATCAGGAGCTTACCGGAGTGTCTGCCCTTTACATATCAGTACAACAAAAGATACCAGAGTCCCTTCTTGTTTCTTACCAAGAGTGGTTACACCGAAAAACGAGAAAGGATGGACTGACCACGTTTTCGAAATGGTTGCAGAAACAAGTTGTTTACCGCATGGACGTCGAAGAAGTTAAAGAAAGAACAAAGAAAAAGGAGGAAGATAGCGTCGAGTCGAAGAAAACTAAGAAGGGAGCTGCCCACAATACTACAACCAAGCCCTCTCCCAAGTGTGCTCTCTGTCATGGTCCTCACAAAATTACATCGTGCAAGAAGTGGGGCGAAACATCCGTGAAAGATAGATGGGAAGTAGCCAAAGAGAATGATCTTTGTTATCGTTGCTTGAGTTCGGGTCATCAAGGAAAGAACTGTCTGGAGAACAATCGTTGTGGTATTAATGACTGTAAAGGCACCCACCACTTCCATCTGCACTATGAACAGCGTCCTAATCCGCCTAATCCGCCTGAACGTGTGGATGCTGCAGTGGGAACACGAAGTGCTTTCGGTGAGTCTGAATTTCACTCGGCAGGAGATGTTGTGTTGCGAACGGTACCAGTTTGGCTTGAAGGCTTAGACGGGCAAGCCATCAAAGTCAACGCCTTCTTAGACGACCGATCGGATTCGACCTATGTTCGAGAGGACATCATTACAGCCCTTGGCCTTGTCGCTAACGAAAGGAGCCTAAGACTATCGACTCTCACTGACAGTTGTGTTCCTCTCAAAAGCAAGAAAGTGACGCTGACAATAAAGAGCCTCGATGGCAAGACCCAGTCTAACATTGAAGCGTGGACATTGCAAGAAATGTGTCAGGGCCTGTCGATTCCAGACTGGAACCAACACAAGATCAAATGGGATCATCTTAAGAACATTACATTCCCTAAAGCCCCTGGCAGGAACACGATTGACATTCTCATTGGGTCAGACCATCCCGAACTGTCCTTAGCCTTGTCAGAGTGCTATGGGCCAATTGGAGCACCAGTGGCAAGGAAAACGCCCTTAGGGTGGACCTGTGTTGGACGTTTACCCGCCCTGCCTTCAGCTAAGAGAATTGCTTTCGCCAGAACCTTCCGAACGCAAACCTTACGCGAGACACGCCTTGATGAACAATTGCGAGAAATGTGGGAGATTGACTCTCTCGGAGTTCGAAATTCGGACGTTAACCAATTAAGTCAGGAAGAAATCTCAGCAATGACAAAGGCGGAAAAGTCAAGGCGATGGATCGGAGGCCGTTACGAGGTCGCAATTCCGTGGAAGGAAGAATTACCCTCTCTACCTGATAACAGAGAAGAGGCAGAGAAACGTCTGTACTCGCTTGAGAAGAGTTTACTCAAAAAGCCGGAGGTTGCACAGCGTTACAAGGAAGCAATGAACGCGAACGTGGACAAGGGCTATGTCCGAAAGCTAGAGAGTGAAGTTGCGAATGACGGTCCAAGCTGGTATCTTCCACACTTCCCAGTCATCCGAGAGGACAGAGAGACAACAAAAGTACGCATAGTATTTGATTCGGCTGCGAAATGTAAAGGAAAGTCGTTGAATGACGCGATGCTTACGGGGCCAAAGCTTCAGAGAGATGTTCTGGAGATTCTCCTTCGTTTTCGACAGAAACCTGTTGCCCTAGTAGCGGACATTAAAGAGATGTTCTCTCAAATTGTCCTCGCTGAAAAAGACCGCAGGTATCACAGACTGTTATGGAGGGACTTGGATGTAACAAAGCCTGTTGAGGTTTATGAAGCAGTTCGCCTTGTATTTGGAGACCGAGCCTCCCCTTACCTCGCGCAGTTCGTAGTTCGCAGCCACGCCCAAGACTTCATAGACAAGTACCCAGTAGCAGCTCAGGTTATGATTCAAGATATGTACATGGACGACATTCTGGATTCAGAAGATTCAGAAACAGATGCTATTCTCGTGCATGAGGACTTAACTAAACTCCTGAGTGACGCGGGCTTCCACGCTCAAAAATGGTGTAGCAATCGAATGAAAGTGCTAGAAGGGATTACAGAGAACGATCGAGCAACTGGGGTAAAGTTTGAAGAATCAGAGTTACCGAGTGTCAAAACATTAGGCGTTAAATGGAATGCAAATGAAGATGAGTTTAGTTTCATTGTCAAGGAGATCAACTTGCCCGTCTACACGAAACGAGGACTGTTGAGTCGTATTGCCACACTGTTTGATCCGCTCCAGTTCCTAGCCCCGTATACCATCAGAGCTAAAATGGCATTACAAGAATCTTGGTTAAGAGGCCTTGACTGGGATGAAGAGTTTCCTGACGACTTGAAAGCGTCCACTCGGCAATGGGTAGAACAGTTATCCGAAGCTCCAAAGGTGAAAATACCACGTTGCTATCGACACGACGAGGAAGTAGATCAAGTATCGCTTCATACATTCGTAGACGCTTCCAGACTTGCGTATGGTGCAGTCAGCTACGCGAGATACAGATATGTGAGTGGTCACATTTCCGCCGCCCTAGTAACAGCCAAAGCAAGAGTAGCACCGATCAAAGCGGTGAGCATCCCGCGCCTTGAATTAATGGCGGCAGTGCTTGGAGTGCGTCTAGCTGAAACGGTCTCTGAGCAGCTAGAAATACCGCTAAGTCAACACACCGTGTGGACGGACAGCATGGATGTGATCTACTGGATCCGGGGTCATTCAAGACGACTGAAATCGTTTGTTGCTAATCGAGTAGCAGAAATTCAACGGAAATCGCGCCCAACACAATGGCGGCACGTGCCAAGTGAAGAGAACCCTGCTGATGACGCAACGAGGGGTCTTGACCTTAGAGACTTGTCAGCTGAGAGCCGTTGGTTTCGCGGACCTGCCTTTTTACACGAGGGGGAGGAATTTTGGCCCTCGGGAAGTCGACCTGGTCAGACTGATTGCACTGAAGAAGGCAAACAAGAATTGTTGAAAATCAATTTCACGTTTCAAGGCAAGAAATCGCTTCCATTGCTTGACGCCGAGAAGTTTTCGTCCTGGCTCAGATTATTAAGAACCACCGCGTATGTCCTGCGATTTATATCCAAGTGTAAGAAAGAGCAGAGAAATGTGTCAAGTGATAACCAGGAGAAAAATGTCTGGCCAAACGCTAACCTGAAAGAAACCCTGGAACCAGAGGAAATCAAGAATGCAGAGAAGTACTGGGTTTGCGAAGCTCAAAGAGAACGCTTTACGGAAGAGCTGACGAATTTGAAAGGAGGAGGAACTGTCTCTAAAAGTAGCCAGCTTTGGAGATTGTCGCCGTTTATGGACAGTGACGGGATCTTGCGTGTGGGTGGCAGACTAGAGTTGTCCAGTTTACCTTATGATGCTAAGCACCCCGTTATATTACCCAAGAAACATCACATCTCGAAACTCGTCGTTGCACACGTTCATAATCGAGGTCATCACAACCTTGGCGTGAACTTTACTCTTGCTGAATTACGTCAAAAATTCTGGATTGTCAGTGGCAGAGAAGAAATCAAGCGATGGGAACGAGAGTGCAACTTTTGTAAGCTTCAAAGAAAACGCAGAGGGGAACAAATTATGGCACCCCTACCAGATGTCAGGCTGGGAACATCGTTGCGATGCTTCGCCCATTGTGGAGTCGATTTTGCTGGTCCATTCGTTGTCAAGCTGACAAGAAAAGTGACCGTGAAGCGTTATTTGTATCTCTTTACTTGTGCGAGTTCACGGGCAGTTCATTTGGAGGTAGCCTTTTCGTTGGATACAGCAAGTTTCCTGAACGCATTTTCCAGGATGGTCCGAAGGCGTGGCAAACCGGATGTAATGATCAGTGACAATGGCACGAACTTTACTTCAGCCGACAAAGAATTACGCGACCTTGTTTCAAATCTGGATCAAACGAAGATCAAAGAGCAGGCTACCAATGACGGAATTCAGTGGCGATTTAACCCCCCTGGCGGACCCATCATGGAGGGATATTCGAAGCCCTAATCAAATCTGCAAAGAAAGCCTTGCGCGCAATTCTGGGAGAGACCAAAGTTACAGATGAAGAACTTTTAACCGCTGTTGTCGAAGTTGAGGGGATTTTGAATTCTCGTCCACTCACCTATTGTAGCAGTGATCCAAACGACGAACATGTTTTAACTCCTAACCATTTCCTCTATGGCCAAGTTGGAGGTCAACTCGCACCACGAGTCATCGACGACATTGCATTCAATCCCAGAAATCGCTGGCGTTTCGTACAAGATCTTATTAACAAGTGTTGGAGAAGATGGATGAAAGAGTACCTTTCAACGCTGAACACTCGCAATAAATGGGTTGATCAGAAACGCAATGTTGCACCTGGAGATGTTGTCCTCTTAGTCGATACCAGTAACCCAAAGGGGCATTGGCCTTTGGGACGAATTCAAGAAGTGTTTCCAGGACCTGATGGTCAAGTCAGAGTTGTACGTGTCAGGTCCGCGGGAAAGGATTACGTGAGACCCATAACGAAATTGTGCCCACTGGAACTTTAAGAAAGAGAAAAGGAACAGAACTGTAGCCCTGTTCGAGGGGGAGAATGTTGCGGCGAATGTTTGTTTATAGTTTATAACCCCATTGGGGCTAATTAGTTATCAGTCGCACGGACTTTAACTCATTAGTATTCAAACATTCGTGTTAGTTTTAAACAGACATTAGTATTCGTTTTCGCGGGAAGAGAGTGGCTTAGTCGTTCTAAGTAGATTACGTTTCGTATTTTCGTTTCAATTCGATATTCGTAAAATAGTTAAATCGGACTCGTTGAAACAATAGGTTTAACCCAGTTTAGACCATGAATTTTTATTAACTCTGCGTTAGCTTCAGTAATCATCCCTCCGTTTTTTCACTGCCATGAAATTGGAATTAAATTAATCGACTTTGGTCATGAGATGTTTAAAAACAGCTGAGTGCAGTATAAACGTGTCAGCCCTCCCTCAGAACATACAAATTAACGATCTTAATCTTGGTTTTGAAATTAACTTCATTTAAATATTTTTCCCTTAGAAGCGATAAACGTCAGAGAAGGAAAAGCGCTTTGGAATTGATACCGGCAGGCATATACATCGGGTACCTGTTGCAGGCTTCAAAAATAATATTCGTAAATGGGATAGAATTTACTTCGGAAACAAAAGATTTAGGAGACGAAACCCGACACCGCTTTTTTCAAACTGCAGCAAAACCAAAAAAACTCTTTTTAGTTATCTTAAACTGAAACATTTTGCGTTTTAATGGAAGTCACTGACATCGTGTTTTCGAATGACACTTTGTAAGATTCTTCACTTGAGTGAACTTCAACAATAGAGTCACCAGAAAAATCTACTCTGTGGAAATAATACAACGCTTGGAAGAAAAACTGATTTCAAAATTTGTTTACGCTATTATATACGATAAGAATAGTTATTTTTAGATTATTTGCGAGTGGCTTTATAATCAATTCGCTGCTCTTCGATATTTCCAACTGAAGAAAGAACTCTGCAATAATTTTCTCCGGAAGTTTTTACCCAAATTCATCTAGGATTAAAACATATAATAAAACATACTTTGCTTTACAAACGCCAACGATAGAAAGCTAATTAAAAATAAACTATGCATGTATATCCATGGCAAAGGTTGAAGATTGGTGATCACAGTCAAACGAAGCTAGTCTTCTGAGCTCAACTTAATTTGACTTTTTGTTAGAATCGACCATGTTAGAATCAAGTAAAGGTTCATTGGCGCTCCATGTCGAGTTAATAGTTTGTCGTAGCAAAAATCAGTTAAACTTCTGCTCAAAAACTTCTCTTCACATCAGTTAGGTTCCGTTAATCTCAACGGGAAACTTCTCAGGGAAGATAGACTTTACAAGTAAGCCCCCAGCGCTATCAGATCACTAAATTTCTAGTTGTCTGTCAGATCAGTGACTCGTGCTATAACTGAATTATATGTTTTGTGACTGCGATTTTGATATCATGTCTCGCCTTGACTTAAAGGAAAAGCCGTACCGTAGATAACCCAAAGAAACAAACATTAACTCACCTTTAATTCCCTGGGTTTTTTGAATTCTGCCTCGGCCAGAGCGCACCCTTTTTGGGGGGTTTTAACACGATGCTTCTTCAAACAGGGCAATAAACTTTAAATCCTGCACTGGAAAGCGCGCCACGTAAAACAAACAGCAACTCCGATCGCTTTGAACCTGCCATAAGCCCTAAGAGTCTCCAACGAGCCGGTAAATTGACAAATTAACGGCCGCTTGACAAAACTCGAACTTGCGATATGAACCCATTCAAGTGAATTATTGTTCGAGCTCGACGTGAGCCAATCACAGCGTCTGTACACTTGTCAGCACCGCGCAGCCCTTGAAGCGTGCTGTCATGACCTCATCACAGCCGGGCGCCATGTCTTCCTTATGAGGTAACGTGAATAGGTAATGCGCCGCCGTGCCTGGGACATGAGATAACCATGGATACTATCAAACGCAGCTCCTTACAAGTTTTGAAACACTCTCCAAGCTGCTGCTTCAAAAGCCAGGACTACAGCTGCTGCAATCTAGGACCTTGTACCTCTAACTAGAAGCCAGTATTGCAATAACTTTCGTTTCATCCCGCAGCGAGATAGTAAGGTTGATTTTTGTACCTTTTCTCTGTTAAACGAGCGTGTTTTTCACCTGGTGTGAGGATAACAAACAGCCTCTTCCATGGTGTAGAAGGAGATTTCCCCGAAAACGTAACATGGAATACTGACGCCTTGATCGTAACGTTATTGAATATTATCATTATCAAGTTTGAATATCAGGTCTTCCTTTTTTTGAGATAACTGATGCGCTTCGCAAGAAATTATTGACTTTACAGGTATGGTATTGACTTTCAAAATTTACTGATCGATTTGAACAGACACATTTGTAGTTGGTGATTATTGTCAGGTAAAAACGCACTGTAGCTCAGGTAGAGACAGCCCATATCAATTGTGGTGCTAGAATTGAGTTGCATAACGCGAGCATCTTTCTAAACTGCCTTATCTAGAATGTTAAAAGAACTTTTTCAGTCGAACTGCGCAAAAATGTCTGAAGTTTTAATTTACTTGTGCTCGCATTATATCAAGAAAAGAATCGAAAAAGTAAATATGTTGTCGAAGTCAATGCAAAAGAGGATAACATTATATGATGTTTGCTTTCTTATCGGAACCGTCAAAGCGTTTGATATTACAACAATGCTAACTAACCAACCACGGCATGACCAAACAATGACTAGATGAAAGACCAGAAAAATGTTATATAAAGCGCTGACTTTTTATATTTCCTGTATCCCAAAATCGCATAATGTATATGAAAAGTGGAATTTTAGTTACGTCCATTGAGTCGTTTTCCAATCCATAGTGTCATCGGTGGTATTCAAACTTCACGTTACTAATTTCATTTGTATACAACACTCAAACAAATGCTTCACGCCGCGAAAGGTCACCTGTTGGCGAGTTGACGCTGGATGCTTCGTGTGTACGGCTTTCACTTTTTAATCCGCAGTGTATTCTAGAACGTGGATCAGTGGACGGTAACTGATTTGAAACACTCAAATTAAAATGACACAATCCACATGTACTTCCCGATCATCCATCTCAAGCGGACGTCTTACCACAAATGCAACAGCACTGGCTGACATTTTAGATGCTTGAAGATTGGGAGCCTGTAGTTGTACAATTCAGCGGAGAGCCACAAAGAGATCAAATTGGATCCTGGTGTGTCGAGTCGGCACCAGTTTCCTCAAAACTAACAATGGGTGATCGGCTGAAAGGTTTTTCTTATCTATTGAGCAATTTTTATTTGAATTCATCATCGCGGCTAGGTCCATATAAAATGGCACCGAGAATGCAATTTATGGAAATTTCGCATTCCGTACGCATTTTGTCGATAATAGCAGTTTCACTTCTCGGCCAAAGTTTCACGGCTAACGAGTTGAAAATACCCCGTTTATTTTAATTTATTAAGTCCAGTAAACTTTTACCTGTTATCATTCAAGTGCGACTTAACCGTGAAGATCACAGTGCCGTACTGGAGAGGTGGCAAATCTCATGTTCGCAAAAGCGTTTGTTGACACTCTGGAGAATTTCAGCAGGTTCACTTAAAATCTGAGAACGAAATCGTTCCCAGTTCTCCTGAGACGGATTTCACTGGATTTAACAAATGACATCATTTCTTCCCAGTCATCATTTCTTCCCAGTCTTATCACCTTTGAGAAACAAATATTAGGGGCTAGGAACGAGTCTGAGCTGAGAGTGAATGAGAGTTGATGAGGGCTCGCAAGTTGACGGGACGAGAGCAAGAATAGGAACTCTCCCATAACCTCATGTTTGTGTTGGGAGGGGGGGGGGGGGGGGGGGGGGGGAGTGGAGTGGCCTGGGTTTGACGAGTTAGCTAAGGCAGTTTCCAGTTAGAAAGGCCTTAAAAATAAAGAAATAATTAAATTCACTATTTCCTCCGCACGAAAAGTAAGAATTTAAATCTGAAATTGAAGCAAACTTATATAATATTCTACCCTAGTTTTCTTGTTTGCTATCCATGTTGCGGGCTGTACAAGTTTTTAAGTACAGAAGTTGGCCACTGGCATCTGGTAAACAAATCACTGTAAGTCCTCTGCATAGTTAAGGCAACTTGTGATGGAATTCCTTCACCAGAGCTCTCCATAAACAACACTCTAGCTTATAACTTTTCTACCTGCTGTTAAATGTATTCTATATAATCAAGCCACACTCCAGAGCGATCAAGTACTGCCATGTGAAGTGAAGTGATACTCTATAAGATACTATATACCATATAATATAATATACTATATAATATACTATTATAGTATAATATATAATTGGGCCATACTTCAAAGCGGTCAGGTGCTGCCATGCTATAGCGGGATTGCGTTTCTGGTATACCGGCTGTCAAACGGTAAAAGTACAATTATTAAAAGATAAATAACATTAATTTGCGACGCTTAGGATGGGATGAAATTTCTGTTACCTTCGCGGTATCCCTTGCTAGCATTATTTATTAACGCTAGGAAGGGATGCCGGGAAGGAGCTGGAACTTGACGTCATCTCATTACCAGTCTTTATCACTAACGATAAATATCATTATGGTAACTTGTAGAACTTACTAAAAGAAGAGATACACTGAAATATTCGGTTAAACAGCTTATGGGTTTGTTGCGGACATCATGCGGTAACTTTACAGTATTGCCAAGAACATATGATTGATCAACGAATGCAATGCATATGAGGATAAAGAAGCACAAGCTAGTGTACCTTCGAAATAAAGCTCTGTTGTTGTATACTTAAAGGGGCTTTGTCACGGATTTTAACAGATTTTTGAACAGCCAAAATCTCTATTTGTGTCGAAGGAAACCAAAAAGTAATAGTCCATTTTTATTAAGAATTGCTATGTTAGAGCACCGAAACTGTTAACAAGCATCTTTAGCTGCAGATGGCTACGATGGAAATGGATTGCAACTTGAAAAGAGGATTATATTACCACACAAGTTGAATAACTAGCGCACAAAAACATTACTTTCGGTATCTAAAGCGACGCGCGAAGCCATTTTGTTTCTCCTCGACTGCTTGGAGGTGAATAGCACTTTGCTAATCACCTCCGAGTTAACCAATCAGTGCGTGCGGAAAGCACTAACTTGTGGTATATACTAATAATGGCTAATTCTGGTCTCCTGCGCATGCCTATATTTAAACTGGTCGGGAGCGATAAGAGGCGGCTGTATTCGCAGGCTAACGGTTTGGATGCTCAGTAATTTTTTTTAAACACAAAAATTAGCGAAAATAATAAACGACGTTTCGACATCTTCGAGATGTCATTGTCAAGTAAAATGTGTAGGTTAGTTCGTGCATTATAAAAAGATCTACAAATCCTACAAATATGCGCATATGACAAAATAATGTGTAAAGTGATAAGAAAAAGTGACTCTTAGGAAACTACGTTATTTAAACAAAAAACAATTTCGCTTTGATTGAATCTGACTGAGTATTGAGCACTGGCTTGAATTCTCTGATATAAAATATTTCATATATCAGGCAGTCAAGTTCACTCTTGCATTTCTTTATGATGGTAAAATTGTCCTCGAGAATCCTTGGCTCCCTATTGTGTTCCTTAATGTGATTTCCGATTCAGACTTTTGTAAAAATCGCCGAGTTTAAATGCAGCTGTATAACAAATAACAAAGTTATCATCTAAAAACTGATCACAGCTAGGTTTTCTAGAAACTTTCTACATAAAGAAATATATAAGTCCACAATTAAATGAAGGCCTTTCAGCCTCCAACATGTCCAGATAGTTAGACTTGTTCTAAAAGCTCTTTCTCGAACTTCGCTACATGTACTAGAAAAAGATCAATCATAGGTCAAAGTTGGTGGAAACGATGTTCATCATAATAAAGCCAAATTTTGAGTCCTTAAATTCATGATGTGGCTTATCTGCGGGTGTTTACGGTAATTAATATTCATGAAAAAAAAAAACTGGGACCACAGAAGCAAGTCTGGATAATCGAGAAATCCGGATAATCGATGTTCAACTGTATCTCGAAATTCGCGCTACTTCAAACAGCTTGCTCTTTCCATTGACCTAATTTTTTATAAACTAATTTTTCTCCGGACGGGTATGATAGAACGATCTTTTGATTGATTATCGTAAAACCAAAACCAAAGTTATAAACCTGGCCAATAAGAAATTAAAGGACACAGACAAACCAGTGAACCTTTTATAATTTTGATTGGCTAAGGAAGTGGCGCGAATTTTTGGAACTAATCACTAAGCGCAGTAATTCAAAACCAAACAAAATCGAACGACTTTCGACGCTCAAGTGCTGATAATCACTCCCACTAAAAGAATGAATTACTGTGGCGCACTATTGATGTTACATCAATAAAGAACACTGTTAAAAGCGGGGCTGTATTTACAGAAACGACTGAGAAAATGACCAAATCCAAAGGGAAATGAATTTTTGTTCCAGATAGCTGGCGGGGAGTTTGAGATAAGCAAGATCCTGTTATAAAGCCGTCGTGTTCATGGACCCGGTTAAAATGATCGCTCTCGGTTTCAAAACTTTCGGTAGATACCTGGCAAAGCAAAGTAAATGTCTCTATTGGTAAATTATGGTTTCCAAGAGTATGAATGGAGGTTCGCTAGAATGCGACTTCATTATATTGCTAAAAATGTATATTAATAGAGGACCTGGGTTTTGCAGGAACGACTCCCAGAAACGTCAATGCGAGGAAGAATTTTGTGACCCTCCCAACCTTAAACGTGCCACCAATAACTTTCCACTTATTTGGTTACCGTATTTTAGCCGTGTCAAAAAGTATACATTAAATGTAAATAAAGAGTGTGTTGTTGTCATCGTTGTCGTTGTTGTTTATTTGTTTTGGATTGTTCTACGTCCTTCTGGCCTTTTTTCTGGTTTATCTTTTATTTAAAAAATATTCTGTGATGTTTGTGTCAAAAAATTTTCAGATTAGCTGATCTTATTGTATTTTCGACTTTTTGTAATCAATTTTTGTAGTTAGATTCTTAGACATTTGTGAAAATCTTCGAAATCCATGATGGCTGTTTGGAAAAAGGATGACGCCTTCTTATTGCGATATAACGTCATCATTGGCACGTAATTAACCACGAATCAAAAACAACTTTGGATGCTTGATGCTTTTTACGCCATACTGGTTTTATTACCACTGGACACATTTGCATCTGTCTCCCCACCCCTCCCCCGGCTACACCCCCATATGCATCCCCCTTTTAAGCCCACGATCTCTTAAAAAGGCCAGGCCTACTGAACTGCTGAGAAAACTTCATTAATGCATCACTAAAAGTTTCTTTGCCAGTCCAGGCAAAATCTTACTTCGCCAACCTTGTGACGATTAAATTACTACATGTACTTTGAGGGCAAAATGTATCATCGCCACAATTTTTTTTAAAGTTTCCCCCATCTAACAATGGAATTGCTGTATAAACGCATTGAGGAAGTGCAAAATACGCATATAATAAACCAGCTCAACTTGATCGCAATCCAAACTTACACTGAACCTTCTAAGGTTCAAAAACAGGATTAAGCGTTTTTTGGTAGAATCTAATAGTGGATATTTTGCCCCAGATCACACGGTTTCTTTGCGCCCAAAGAGAAAAAAATTGATCCGACATTGGATTATTGCTACTACATGCCCATACGTATACCGTAGATTACCTGCGCGAGGAAAACCTACTGTAGTAATCGTGATAAAATGAGATGGACTCGTAATTTCGCAACAAAATGCCACATGGCAAATCCCCATTTAACGAACACGCGGACCGCGAATCATAAAAATCCGGATTGGATTTGAGCAATTAAAACTACCCAGAGAGTGGATGGATTTTTTTTGGATTCACGATTTTGTTTCTGATAAGCGTTTCTTCCTGCGAGGTTTTATTTTATGCATGGCTTGCGCTGCTCTCGGATTTGGAAAATTCTTGTTGGCCGAAGTTTACTGGAAGTTTTCCGAAGACGACCGAAGGCTTTCAAATGCTTACGAAGATTTCCAAAGATCACCCAAAGACTTCCTTCAAGCTCGTGCAATTTCAAATTTATCTTAAAAAATTTCCTTGTGCTTATTATTACCTATGTTAAAATAAGCACATTAAGTAAGTCAAGCTTCTATCTTTCAAATAACAAAGCGACATGATGTTGGTGTTTTAGAATATTGAATTGTAGAGCTAATTGTGGAATGACAGTATTAACAAACTTGCTGATCTGATTTGAACTTGTCACTTATCACACGCTATTACCGGTATTAGGCAACCGAAACAGACGCCTTTTTGACAGATTCGAGATGGCCGATTAGTTGATCACAATGTTCGGAGTTGAGCCTTGTGAAAAATTCTAAAAAGCCCAGATCGTTAGCGAAGGTCAGCTAGAATAACGTTAAAAAATAAATACGATAATGCATGCCAGCTCTGTACTGTTAAGTACAGGCTTGTAATCTGAAAACAATAATTAAAGGGAACAAATCACTTTCCTTCAACTATAGCTGTCAAAATGATCACTCTAATCCAAGCAAAAACGGACAAAACAAATAATTTGTGATAGTCTAGCCGGAACAGAGGAGATGGTCGCAATCTAGATCTGTTACTGCTTGTCTGGATGAAATCTCTTTTTCTAACCTTCTTTGTTCATATTAACCATGCGCTTTCACAAATTACTCCTTGGACAAACCTACCTTGCCAGTCCTGCTCTAGCTTACTGATTTTAGTCCGACGTTAAAAGTATCGGCAAGTATTAATGTTGTTGACACAACCTGCAATACTAAACAGGCGGTCTTCTCTTATTTTCTTATCCTATTTGTTTTTGTCTTTTACCAGACAAAATACTTTTAACAAATTAATGGAAGCAAATGATTCCAATGTATTGCAATGGCGGGACCTAAGATTATTGAGTTAAATTTCTACCTTAGCTTGACACTGTCTCCCTAAGTCACGCCCGAAAATATATTCTACAAAGGCTGGGAGGATCTCTAAGATCACCAGCTAAAATTTCTTACTCACTGAACAACTGTCTTCTCTAATTTGCTTGCCCATTGTTCTGTGCCTCTTCAGAGGCGGCAAAGCGTTTTGAAACGTGTGAGGGGGAGGGGGGGGGGGGGGGGGGAGGTGGCTCCCCGCCTATGCTCTTTTCAATATTGATTGAAGTAGTTACAGATGAAAAAGAATAGAAAATGTAAAACGAAACAAATATAAGGAGGTGTGCGGGGAGAGGAGAGCAGGGGAGGGGAGGGGAGAGGAGAGAAGAGTGAAGAAGAGGAGAGGAGTTTATCTTTTATCAGGACATCCTTTTGTTGATGACTTTCTCTTTCCTCATTTATACCAGTCTGCTCAACTGAAAACGAGAAGTTGTTATGGGAAATTAGATATCGATCAGTGTGGGTGATATAGATGAATGATGACTTTTTATCAATCTTGTCATTTGACAAAGTACATTAGCATTCCAAATCGTGTGGTTTAAAAAGGATTAGTTGAAAATGGACATAACTAGAAGTTAGTGTCCTTGGCAGGTTTTCACCTCTACCAGGCTACCAGTTAATTGAAAAGCTTTAGTTTTAACATTGAAGGAGTGACGTTTTTGGCGACAAGTCCATAACACACGCAAAGAGGAGAACATTTGACTTCCGGTTACCATCCATGACTCGACATCTGTGCTGACTCTTCAGTTTATACAACCCAGGTTAGCATTTGAACTTCCGCGTGTTAGCAGCCTTGTGAGATTTCAAGATTATCAGGTAAAATCACCTAAGCTTCCTCCACCACGTGAGTTTGATCACTGAAAACCTTATACGGAACGGAGACGATAACTCCTTCATGTTGCTTGTCTTATTTGTTGTTGACACTTTTGAAGCCTTATAACGGGTATTAGACCATTTTAATAGACGCCCTTTTGACAGACATGTTAGATCATATTAGTGACAATAAGTGACTTCAAGGTGTTATGGGCACTCAAGCCTGCAAAATGAATCCAAATCATTGTAGTGTATAGCTTTGATATGGAAAAATATCAATTTGAACAATGCAAGTAAACATTTCGCTGTCTTTAGTCACAAGAAAATTAGATGAACAAAGATTTCGCCAATGACCTGGTACTTCAGCTATTTATGATTTATGACCTGAGCAATGAAGGATGGCACAGAAATAAAATCTCCAAAGGTAACAAGAAGGACCTTATCTAACAAATTCAAAAATGTTTTTGTGTCCACACGTTAGCTTGATTATTTTGACCTTAACAACAAAGTCTTCTTGTTGTTTATCTTTTTAGTAAGGTGTTCTCGCGGGTGTCAGATTGTACACGAACAAATGGGTATTGAGGTCATTCTCCAAACTTAACGAACCATAGCGTAACAGCCAATTACCCGTCGGTGATTTGTTAACCACTGGACCAATCAGGAGCTTCAATGAACGGCATAACCCGTGGTATCATATCCACTCAGGTATCTGAGTGAGTCCGTTTCACAGGTAAGTCTTACGCCTATGTTTGATTTTAATCTCCGCCTAATGAATCGAAAATGCACGGTATCCAAATTGATTGCAAACTTTTAAAATCACTGCAGGTTCTTTTTCGTGTTTACAAGAATAAGGATTTAATTTAATAACGTGTAGGCTAGTTCCATAACCTTTCATTTGTTATGCTCCAATTTTTCTTATATTTCTATAGCAATGATACAAACTAAACAAACAAATAAAACTCTTTGGTGCGATGAATCCGCGTAGGTCGATTGGGAAGCGTTTACGGTAATGCTATTTGATTTAATTTGAATTTCTGCTGTTTTGGAATTTTTTTTTTGTAGCGTCACGGAGCAAGTTAGCGTGTATGTTTCAAGGCCACAGAACACGCTCCACCAGTTCAGAACATGTTTATGAGAAACCACTTCACAGACAATGATTTCATTCTGGTTACCGGCCAATTAAAACGGTCATGACTTTTTGGGGTTCATTCTGACGGCGTTTCTTGTTCATCTTTGGTTCGATGAACCGCGAGAAAGAATCACAAACAAGCGTCCAAGTTAACTGAGCGTTTGTCTTTTTAGACAATCAATCGTTTATCAGAGCTAATATGATAGGCGTTAAGTCGTCAAGCATTTTCGATCTAGTGCTTTTAATGTCTGGATATCCAAAAACTACATTTTGATATGTGAATTCGATACGGATTCACTTCTAGTCACAACGATGTTTCTCTGTTGATTATTTGGATAGCTTGAATACAACTCCGCCTTATTCTTTGGCTATCGTTTGGTACCCGTTTCCCACCTAAAATAACCTACTAAACTATAGAGATCAACCACTTTTTTTATTCCAGGTGTAGTCAGGCGGACACTTGGCTATCTTATTGTCCGTTTATAAGACGAATTTAATATAATTAACTCTTTCTTTTGACTGTACACCATTGCAGATTATCTTCTTGCTACCACTAAATTTCCGTGCAATTTTGAAAAGGTTCTCTGTTGGACTTCACTGTTCGGAGTTATCAATAAAATACGTGTTCAGGCATCATGAATTATTTACTCTTTTAAGACCATGTATTTCAGTTGTGTTTTCTTCTCTGACTTAATCCAAGAGGAATAGTATGTGAAGAACACGATTCCTTCGCTCAATATTGCAAAGGAGGGATTGTACAGACACCGTTATAACTTTGAGTAATTAACGTATTTTCTCCCGTCGACAGTTGGACATTCCCTTGGAGCAACAATTATGAGAGCATACGCCGTGGTCGTATGCTTGCTTCTTATTTTATACCATGTTCATGCGGCTCCAAGACCTTGTAGAAAACGGAGGGATGTAAGCGAGAAAACTAGCGACGACAAAACGGAACATAAAGCAGAGGAACATCAAAAATCCGCCGGTAGTAAGGACAAGGAGAAACAAAAGGATAAGAAACAATATGTACCTTATGCTTCAGCCGTTCCGGCTGTACCGGCGTATAATATGGGCGACGTTATTTGCGAGGACAGCCAGCCTGTGCAAGTCATCCAGATAAGGGATTTAAGCATCGCAAATGGTGTTATCAAGTCAAGCAATATTTTGCAGAAGAAGTAAACTGAAGTGAGTGAAGCTCTTCATATATTTGATTTTGCTTTCACAACTGAGTTACTGTTGCGTAGTCGCATTCACTGACTAAGAAAATTCGTCGCCTTTTCTGCCCTCAAAACATCTTGGTTTTTGCTCGATTAATCTAGTAGGACAGCGGAATTGCCTATGAACATTCTTGTCTGGCACAAAAAAGTCGCTTTTAAGGGTAACGCATTCATAAAGATGACGAATAAGAAAATTTAATTTGTTCACAAATGTGATCAATGGCTTTTCAAAGCGGCGTCAAACTGAATGTTTAGCAGGTACACAAGATGACTTCTCCACTTTACGAATCAATTCTAGTGCTTTATTAAAGTTACGTAGAATTGTTAGCTTAGTTTCGCTTAAGTCGCCGCCACAAAGGCTCAATTCCCCTTGAATTTGATAATATATAAAAATTAACACTATTTTATCCCACAGTTTATGATTTTTGTTAAATATATTTATTGCCGTAACCTGTCGGCTTGAAACTGTATCGATATGGCAGGGAGAAGTTGCATATTGATCACACTAGCAAACATGTGTAAATTGGCAAACAAACGGTATCTATGATGCAGCTATAATTTTACGATTTTTCTGTGATATTGCAATAGTAAGTTTCGAATTGTCGTTTTAAGACGTATTTACTGGCAAGCAACGGTGAGTGACTATACGATTTTTTTCCGTGATGCTGCAATGGAAAGCAAATAAGGCTTAAATTATTATTTCGATCACAGTAGTAAAAAGAATGGTTATCGTCAAACATGTGTAAATTGACAAAATAGGGTAAGCTATGACGAAACGATTTTACGTTTTTTCTCTGATACTACAATGATAAGTAAATTGGGCTTACAGTCAAGCGAGCCAACCGACAAAGTTTTTGGCATCTTTTTGACAAGTTTTTGATTACTTTGATGAGTTTTATGGCTTCCGGTTGCTTTAAACTACCAATCATAGGCCTTGAAAAATGGAAGGCGAATGAACCAGATGACTGGGTTAAATGAACATCCTTTTCACCATCTGTTACCAAGACCAGCACTAATAGAGTCTAAGTATAACTCAACGCAGAAAGCGCCAAGGTAATTATGTCATAACATGCAGGACAAAAAGAGCTGAAAGCTTTTTTACATTTCGCTACTTTTCGTAAATAATATTATGCGTAGTCATTTTTTTGCAGAGGCGGATCCAGGGGAGGGGTGATGGGGGTTGCAACCCCCCCTTTGGGCAAAATTTTTTAGTTATTTTTTTTTTATTCTTCCTGAAAAATAATTTAATAAAATTGTTTTTTGCATTAAAGGTTACTACAATAGTGTACAACCCCCCCTTTAAAAAATTCCTGGATCCGCCCCTGTTTTGATAGATTGTTAATTGTAAATAATATACTTATCATATCTCAGGTGAGAGTTACTCGCTAATTCAGTTTCTTTTTAACTGTAAAAGAGTTCTAATAAACTATTATTATTATGAACCGTTGCATGATTAAGCATCAAACGTCAGACTCTGAAAGGGTTTCAAACAACGTTTCGGAAAAGCGATTATGCGAAGTTCAACTGGCGATAAATAAATTTTACGCCGATTAAAATTTGGTGAAATTTAACTTTTCGTACAGGAAATGCATTTTAAAGATTTTTGTGAGACCTTACTTTCAATTTCACTTCTTCTGGGTTTGTAACTGAACGTTTCACCGATCGTTCGTATGAACCGTTGTGCAACCGGAAGCCATCAAACTAATCAAAAACTTGTCAAAAACTTAGTCGGGTGGCTACGGTTCGAGGCGCTTGACTGTAATTATTTCGAATTGTCGTTTCTATTAGGTATTTACTGCCAGACAATAGCGAATTATTATTTTAGTCTTGAGAAGAGAAATTTGTGTTTGTCGGATAATGTAGTATCTTGTAGCTGTAATATAACGGACTGAGGTCCTGTTTTTATGGACTAAAGTTGTTCCCATTCCCCAAATCAACCCGGCTGGATGAGCTAATTACATATTACCAGAAACTCATAAGGAGTTTTCAACCCTTATGGGTTTCTGATATTACTGATTCCAACACTTCTTTATGGCACAGTGGAGCGTTCACATGACCAACTGCAAACTTGGCTTTTGGTTGGTTTTAACTTTTGTTGATACACTCTTTGGTAATGAAAGTACAGAAGTCTGAGCGGACGGACAGAAAAATATTACTTCTATTTGGAATTTGCCTGTGGTTAGCGGGACGAATTTTACAGAAGAGGAACTCTTGAGTCAAGGAGTAGAGCATTTTGCGTGACCTCATCAAAATTCTAAATTTAAAACCCTTGGACCCGCAAAGCTGTTCTTTTAGTACATTCCAAACACCAGTCGAGATTTTTGTGCCAGGAGAGTGCTTTGTTTCAGAGATAGAGCGTTTTGAAACTTGAGACATCTTAACTCAACGCTATCTGAAATGTTACAGAAACCAACATTTCCAGCTTATTTCTGCACTTTTTAAGTGCTTTTCAGATATGGTTATAAGTTAAAAATGATAGCTAAGGCATTCCGAAGTGCAACGGATGACTTTAGTAGCAAAATCTTTCTTTCTTCTCTCAGACAGTTTTGGCTGCCACATTGATGTAGCAAAGTGGAACACCAATTTGGCGGACCCATACGAAGCTCTGTAATTTTCCGAGTTTTGTTTCCCCAATAACTTGGCTGCAATAAACACTACCATGTTAAAATTTGGGGAATATGTTCCTTTACACCTACTTCACAATCTGTGAGTTTGTTGATGTTTTCGATAGAAGTAAAACGATCTTGTTATCAAAGTGAGCATACACAGGCCTTAATTAAATACTGAACGCTTTATTTTAGTGCAACAGTTGTAAAGCCTTGTTTCTCTTTCCTTTGCAGGTTACCAGTAAGAGAGCGAGCTTGAGGATGTTGGAAGCCTTTTTTACAGTGATATGTTTGGAACGTGTACAGAAAACTTGTGTGAGTGGTTAACAGTTCATTTAGGGATGTTTGTGCCTTCTGACGTTCCTAAAATTATTTTGCTCAACAACACACTAACACGACAGGAAAAGATAGGGATCATTGAGTAAATTTCACCGAATTATCGTGAATTCGTTTAAATTTACAGCATGCAGGCAATCGACATCTTGATTACCTCAGAGCAATTCAACAGGATTGAAAAGGAATCTTGGCAAAGAACTATACCGTTTTGTTGGAACACAAACAGCTTTTTGCAGCTAGTTTACACTGGAGTGAAAAAGACTCTTGAGAGGAATGCACTCCCCTCACCCCCCTTGTCAATATGTTGGTGCAGAATGACACTTATGTACATATGCTGTATAAATATTATAAAGCCTTAAAAACCTACGAGGCTGTGCTATATTAGAAGTGCACGCGAAGATTAATTTATGCGATCCATCATGACTAATGCAATAGGAGTTGTCTCTGATGAAGTTGTTTTTTAAAAGGAAACAAATCACATATTAAAAAAATAGATCTAGGTTGTTATAATTCCACTGGTCTCTCCTTTTTTATATATTTATCACACACCCAGGACAGCTGATGGAACCAATAACAAAAGCTAGCCAATCACAATACTATATGGTTGGTCTAACAATTCCTGAGTATTGAACCGGCTAAAGTTTCTACAGTCTTCAATCATTAAGACGTGCAATAAATCCCTTATTAACCCAGCTTATTCGCCTAACGGTCCTGGTAGATTATCGGTCTTCTGTCTTTCCTTCACGTATCTGGGCCCTAATTCATCAGGTGCGTTCCTCGCATGGACTTCATAGGATTTATTAAAAATTAGTATGTACTAAAACAGTGGGTAGCGTTGTTGGCGCGCGCTGATTGGCTACTCAATGTCCTTTGTCAATGTCCTACTCAATATAGTGCTATTCACCTCCGAACAACTCGCACGCGAAAACTGTAATCGTTGACAGGAATAAATGAGTTAACAATAATTCATTTTGGAGTACATTATACGCTAAAACATTGAACTATTTACCAAAGTGTCGGTGGCTATAGCTAGTGGTGGATATTTACCTCGCCACTTCGCGGCTCGATAAATATCCACCACTAGCCACCTCCACTTCGGTGAATAGTTGTTACTTAGCCATGGTATATTGCAATTCCCGAGTTTTAATTACACTGTGGTTTACAGGCCATGGTATATGAGCTCATTCAACTCATATACCATGGACCACAATTACGGTAGGTGTACGAATCAGCAAGAACAGCCGGGTATAAAGTCAAATATTGCAAATCTTTGGGAGTACTTTCTAAAACAGCTATTTCACTGGCACTTGTTGGATATGAGATTATCATAGTTTTGGCCAACTCGGCACTCCGTGAGATATCACAAGTCACTTGTGTGTGTGTTTCTTCGCGCGGTTATGTCTCGGGAAAACATTGCTGATACTATTTTATCCCATGTATGTGTCTCCAATGCTCATAACTATATCCTGTTTTGATATTTCACCGACTGCTTTTCAGAAAACGAAATAAACTGGCACAGATAGTTTTTGAGTTCTGATGGTTGTAAGCTTATGGGGGTACTTCGATAACACTAAACACTTAAGTTTTAGGCTCTGTAACATGAAAGAGTAAAATTTTAGGCATTTTAACACTAACAGTAAAAAATTCACTGTAACAGTAAATTTTATCCAGAAAAACAAAAAAACAAAAACGGCTTGACGATAGCCAAGATTGTTTTTTAGTATATCAAGACGTTTACCGCCATTTTCCGACGATTTCTGATCATTTCGGAAGATTTCCGAAGACTAACGATGATCTTCGGGGACTACCGAAGATGCCCGAAGGCTCTCGAAGGTATCCGAACAATATTGAAGATTTCCGAGGACAAATCCGAAATTTTTTTACTATCTTTTCCTGCTTATATTTACATATGAAAAAGATATATTTCTGACAGGGTACAAAAGAAATTCTTTGTTCACTGTAATTTATATAATAACAGGATATCAGTTACATATATCGTAGAAATAGGATAGAAGTAGGATTTACAAAAATTCACAAACCAACTTTGGTCGGCCGTCCCTATCATATCGGGCTGTGATGGCCCAACACAACACCTATCATCCTTTGTAGACGAAGCGCAGATATAAGACAGATTTCATTACGTTTATTGAAAACACTAAGGTTCCAAGTAACGCAATCCTAGTCTCAATGGATGTCACTAGCCTTTACACAAACATCCCGCAGGAGCTACACATTATCTTAGAAAAATGCTGAACCCCTATCCTAAAAGAAAATTCCTTCCATTTTAATGGAAAATCTACCTCTTAACACACGGAACAGCCATGGGCACTAAAATAGCCTTTGCGAATATTTTTATGGCAAAAATATAAAAGGAGATCTTGAGGCAAAGCACTAAGCAACCACTGGTGCGGGAAAGGTTTATTGACGATATTTTCAATTTGCATGACACTAACGAAAAAAAAAACATTCAGCTTTTCATTGAGAAAGCAAATTCTTATCAAGTTCACTGCTGAAGTCTCAGAAAATGAAACAACATTCTTGGACACAAGAGTCTATAAGGGAGAACAATTCGAGAATGAAAACATTCTTAATGTGCGTACACATTTCAAACCAACTGAAACCTTTCAATGCACTCACTTCAACAGCTGTCATCCACCAGGCGTGGAGAAGCTCTCAGACTTCTAAGAACAAATTATTCAAGAGTTACTTTTACAAACAACATTAAAACCTTTAAAACGCGCCTTATTTCTAGGGGTTTTCCTAAGAAATTGGTGGAAAAGATCCTAATTCTCCGAAGTTAACTATGCAGACAGAAAAACAGCTCTAACACGGAAACAGAGAACGCACAAAAAGCTTCTACCCTTTGTGACGCAATTTCAACCTTCATTACAGTGTTTGGAAAGCATACTAAAATGGACAAATGGCATTTAATACAAGAACAACCATTACTTAGAGAGATATTCAAGGAGCCTCCCTTGATTCGTTATAGAAAAGGAAAATCGCGTAAAGACATGCTTGTAAAAGCAAAAATTTAAAGGCTGTAGAACAACACAAAGGACTCACAGCAGGAGTTGCGTAGGTCTGTCAATCCCCATTTTAATCATGATTTTTGAAGAGCAGGTAAAAATTTACAATGTAAAAGACTGAAAAAACACTCCAAACACTTAACAGTATTTCTTCCGGAAACAGTAATCATTAAAAAAATATAACAGCAAACACTAAAAGATGTGGGCAAATAACACTAAACATTAAACCCCATTCATACCCTCATTCGAGGCTTTGCATAAATCAGCCGAGGTCGACAGGCGTCCTGAAAAGGGGAACGCGCAAGAGAGAAAAAGGGGTAGCCATCGGTTAAGAGCGATTTTTAAAGGAACTTGTGTGGTTTGGAGGTAGGATTGAAACATCATTCAGAGAAAATATTTCAAGGCTGTTTTTCAACTGGTCAGTTTTGTATTTTAGCTCTTGTTGTGGGTAATCAAAATGGCGACTAATCACGAAGACTGAGTGAAGGAAAAACAAATCATGGTCTGATGCAGAGCTAAACCTATTTGCAAGTGTATTTCCATCAAATGACAACAGAAATCGAGCTTGGACTCTTACTTCAGAAATGTTGGCTCGCATAAAAAGAAAACAACATGGCAAGCGTTGTCTGTTTGCCCGTCTTGATATGAATTTAAGACGACCAAACCAAGATGAGTTGTTCGTCTAGTTTTCACACTAGACGAAAATATCGTTAGTCGACTTCTCCGTCTAGGCGATTTGTCCTTTCTCTAGTGTGAAAACAGCCAATATAAAAGGACAGACGTAATTAATGACATGATGCCAGAATAATCGATGTATTTTCATTGGTATTTGTAATACCGATTGGTTTTTGTTTTCAAATATTCGAATTTTAATTCGACTATTTGAAAACCTCAAATTTTTAAATTTAGGTCGCTTCTTTTGGATGGTCGTTTCTTTCGAGATTTTCTAGCAACTTATAAGTTTCATCAGTACTTCCAGAACAAGGGGGGAGTAGGGGGAGGGGGGAGGGGGGGTGACTCGTGAGATATTCCATACTTCCACCACTCGGAAGCGTTGCCTAACTAGTATATATACTGACCAAAGGGCTACAGTTACTACACACAACAGGATCTGGAAAGTACAAAATAAACTTGGAAATGAGCGCTCATTTTTTTTTATTCAAAGCTGAATACAAAAAGATAAATATATAAAAATCACCAAGTGAGAGTTTGGTGCACAAAAAGATACATGTCAAAATCATCAAAGTGAATGCTTGGTATATGAAACATCACTCGATCTTGAGAACAGGCCACATGTAACATCAGTAATCTACAAAAGAAAAATAACGGTAATTTTGAGTCTTTATCTCATGTTTATATCTTTGTGTAGGAGAAGGGGGGTAGTTGTCGACCGCACCAATGGCTTACTGGGGTGGGGAAGGAGGAATCAAAATCAAAACAAGAAGAAGATATCATTTTTTGCCTTTTTGGGTAAGATTCCTCTTCATTGGTTGGCTAGAATTTCAGTGCGTAAACGTCCAGCTAAGCGAAAAAGATATGGTGTGATAAAACTGAACTTCTCGCTTAACTCTCCCTGGCTACTGAAATGAAATAAAAACGACTTGCTGACAAAATCCTTACTTATCGTTTAATCCTTGAATAGGGTGCCATTCGTTAGGTTTGAGCATTGAAAGGGTATCTCAACTTTCGTTCTTCTATCTTTAAATAGAGTTAGGGCTTAAGACCCTTTGGGGTAAGCACCTACCCTAAATTTTCCAGGAGTAACCCCTCCCCGAATTTAAAGGTTTTTCAGAAAAACGACTTGCAGCAGAGTCAGCAGACAAAGTGGTTTTTTTAATTGAAGTGGGCGTAAAATGGATTTTCTTTTTCCGATAATGAGAATTTAAGTTTAATATCTGGTTTTCTAGTCATGGAGCTGACAGAATAAAGGTGACATATTTCTTATCCATAGCTGAAAGGAAAGACTAGCCTCCCGTTACTAATTATGGCAACCTAAAAGTTACCTTCAAATAAATAAAAATAAATAAAATAAATCACTTTATTTAAGTGTCAATGTATTTAGCACGGCTGTACTAATTGAGGACACTATAAATAGTGAAACAAATCACTTATTGATTAATTAACTTCTTACTAAAAATTACAAATATTTAACTATATAGAGAGAGTACAACCTCCACCGTAACCAGGGCAGTGGAATCATACCTGGATGTCATTTTGGCCATGCAAACAGTGACGAACTAATCGCAGCATTCGTAACATGGCGATTTGCGGCAGCCTTGAAGGCAAGCCGGGTCAAAAGTTATCCTGCGGAATTTCTCGTCCGGCACTTCTCGGTCCTCTGCCACAATTGGTTGCCGCCCTGTTGTGAAAAGGAACGCATTTCACTCATTTCGTTTTATTAAGAAGTTCAGTTATAAAATATGTGGATTACATTCACCCTACAACATTCCAGGGAACTGTATTCTTCTCCAATTTATTAGGGCTTTTTTTTTCCATTTCCGAATTTGCGAGCTGTTGTTACCTTTCCGAAAATAATCCAAGCTGCCATTTTCCTGTACTCTAAACGGCATCTTCACCACGCATAAAATTTTTATCTCATCATGAAAGATAGAGGTTACACGTTTTACTGAAGAAAATCCGAGGGGACTGAAGGTTTTAGGGGTGGACCTAGGATTTTTCTTAGGAAGGGGTACATGTAGTTTTTGTTGTTGTTGTTGTTTTTTTTTTTTTGCTGAATACCAGGTTGTATTAGAAAGCCGCGCATCATCTTGGTCATCTAGGTATGCCCCTGGGTCTTCAAAACTGGGATGCAGAAAATTGTTCATGGGGTGCCCCTGTTGTAAGCATAATTTGTAAGTGGCCAAGTACAGTCAATGGTTAATAATTTAATACTTATAAATAATTGACCTGTGAGAGAATTTTCAATGCTGATATTTGGGTTTAAAGGGCTACCGTTCATAACTTACTTTCCAATATTCCCAGTTTTCCTCTCATCCGTTGCCCCCGGCCGGAAAGGTCCTGGGACGACACCGAGACAATCAACACAGCAAACAGAACAACGTAGATAGTCTTCATGATAAATGACAGCAGAGAACAGCGCGCAGTAAAAAGATCTAAAAAAGGAGACAAGCCAAAATGATGTACAAATGACGCCCTTATTTAATAACATCTTTATTTAAGCTACGAGTTTTAGGCGACTGAAATTTTCCAGCCCTTGTACTTTGATGGATAAGTACTGCTTTACAATTCTTGATCAGTTGCTTTTAAAGCAAAAATAGGGTTAGGTGGCGTGTGCTAGTTGAGGACCTATGTTCCACATAGGAACGAGGAGGATTAACTAAGTAAGTATTATAAAACGTTCGAGTAATTGCGCGCGCTGTGATTGGTCAGTTCGAGGTCATTATAGCTCCATAAAGCACGCTGCTTACGTCACGCGCGTGCTTTATCGAGTTTTATTATATGTCTACAATAGTACGCGCGCTCTGATTGGCTGATGAGCGGGCAAGATTTTCTTGTAATGACCGGGCATTATGAAAATTTTTCTTGCCTTAGCTTTTTATAACTTTTTAAGGGTCAAACACTTGTAAACACAGGTCAGTTTGTTTTGTGAAAATTATAGTGGTTAAATTTGCCCTAGATCTTGGCGCAATGAAGACAAAAATTGCCTCATTGTCAAAGAAACCGTTTCTTCTGGTTTGGATCGCATGACCTCGAATGACCTCTTGCGCGCGCAAGCGGATATTGAAAAACGTTTCCCTTTTTCAGCGCTAAAAAGGCCATATAATAAATAACTTATTAACCTCGTCCGTTCGGTCATTACAGGGAAATCTCAGACCTCGGCCTTGATGTATTGACCTCGCTATCGCTCGGTCAATACATCAAGGCCTCGGTCTGAGATTTCCCTGTAATGACCTCACTCTCGGTTAATAAGTAGTATATAATGCACGCTGCTTACGTAAAGAGTTTGAGCGCGCGCTGTTTCCTTAGCATTTTATAAAAGAAATAAAAAACTTCATCCTCGTGCATTGTTGAGTAATATAAGCACTTGGGGATTTTTAAGAACACTCGAGAAGTGCGAGAAGCACTCGGCTGCGCCTCGTGCTTCTCTATGCACTTCTCTCGTGTTCTTTAAAATTCCCGCGTGCTTATATAACTCGACAATGCACTCGGATGCGTTTTTTATTTCTTTATTAAAGTAATGGTAGGAAACAAAGGTCGAAGGATTTTGATCATTTTCTTGACATTAGTGGTTACCATGAGAAAAGTATAATCTGTTAAAAACACCCTTAATTTTAGCTTTCAGGGCTAATAACTCAAAAATGAGGTCGGTGATCTCAATTTTTTATTAATGGCTTATGATAAACTTGTCGTAATACAATTTTTGTAAAAGTTAAAAAAATTCTTTCAGAGGGGTTCAGGGCCATCCTAATTTTTTGAAAATTTAAGGTGATGTGGTTTTATTAGGATGTTGCTATCAACTGTATCAGGACATGTGTTTACTATTTGTTTTCTTTCAGTCTCGAGTGATTAGTTAAGTGTTACTTAGCCAAAGGATGCAGGGAGAATCAACTTTACCCCCCGTGTATAAATTAAAGGATAACACCTTAACTAGACAGACAACCCTGGCGATAATTGATTGTTTAGTACCGGATGCGTCTATTTAGTTATCGTATATGGAAAGGTATCCCTCATACATTAAAAGCTTCCCTCGCGTTTTATTTGGCTAGTAGTTGCCGCTAGGAATGTTGTTAAATAATATGTTCAAGTGTAACAGCATTAAGGGTGAAACTATTGCTGATATAGTTGGAAGTGATATATCTTTTACGAAAATTACATTAATTTATATATTAATAAAGTCTTTGCGACTTGGAACGTGCGTTTGCCGCCATAATTTTGCGCTATAAGCCAGTGATGTATTTATAAGTACAAATGGCTTTTCGTTGAGCTTTTTGGCTCATTACAACCTATTTTGCGCTAACTTAATAATTTAATTAAATAGCTTTAATTTCCACCAAAATAAACCAATTTCAACTGATCGATATCGTGCCTTTGAGCTCGAAGAATTGTGGTTTAAAGTATTAGCAACTTGCTTTGCGCCAAAGATTTGCTGTGCATCTCTTTCGAAACTGTCTCCAAATTGGTCGAAGTATAATTGATAGTCAACCCACCTTAGTTAGAAGCTTGGGTCTTTGTTACGAATACCTCAATGACTGAAATCTAACAGCAACTAGGCGAAACAAATTGGATGACTGGCTTAAAGAGTTGAACCTGTTCTTAAAATGGGAGCGGTTAACCGACATCTGTCAATCAACGCGTCGCGACTGAGATTAACTACTTTTGCTGCCTTCTTGCTTCTAAACATTCTATTATGCCCGGTGAAACATTAATAGTTCCGACTAAAAATATTCCTATGGCGAAGTTAGAAATTTTTATTTCTTTCAGATTCTGTTATTCATCACAAGTATTCCGAGTAGTAAGCTTGTTCCTGTCAAAAAATGTTTTGTAAAAATCAGTTCTTCAGACGCTTGCATGAAATGGACTCTGGACTCTATGAATTGCCTTTTGTTCTGAATTTCGTCTCGGGTGAAGGTGTTTTCATTGAGATTTAATCTCTGACAAATCAAGCTAGCTCTTAGACACACGACTTTAACTGCTCGTTGAGTAAGTAAAGTGTATCGCCCGGCTAGTACAGAATAATTACCCTGCTGCTTTTTAAGACGGAAAAATATTCTTGGGAAACACAAGGGATCAAAAAGTCGCATATCGTAGATAATAAAGTGCTTCTTGACTTACTGAATTCTTTGTCTATAACTAATCAAGTGCATGGTCAATTTATCGTGCTTCAGTGGAAAACGCTGTCTATTAGAAATGGGTGAGAGTTGGTTTCAAAATAAAATTAATCGAGGTAGGTATTCTGAGAAAAGTTAAGATTTCTTAGTATTCGAATGGGGAGAAAACCAACTTAATCTTACGTTGATTTAGTGTATGGTACTGTGCTAACTTTGTAAACGGGAATGTGCCTTTTGCCAATGTTCTTTACAGGATTTTGACAAGTTTTTACTGCTCGTGAATGGGCCCTTATATCAGGTTTTGAGAAAAATATTGTGCATCCGTTTTTTTTTTGGCGAAAAAAAGTGTACTGGATTTAAAGGTGTAATTCAAAGATGTTGAACGTCAACCTACCTTAATCGAAAGCCTCGGACTTGACCACTGACTCCCGTAATACCTGAAGATCTTTTTAGGCAAATCAAATGGGTGGCCTACTTTATGGCCATGCAATTCAGCCGGAATGCTTACCAACTGACATCTTACCTCGCTTCCTATTGGTGGATGAAATTTGCCTTTGGCGATTAGATTATAATCTCTGAGAAATCGTCACGGTTTCTCAAGTGCTCCATTTTCAGTAGGACTCGTTTAGCCCTACGCATAGTCCATGAATATGACAAGAATTACTTATCTTTCCAAATACACTCACTTTCCAAGGAAGTACCCTCTTTAGAAATATGGTTTGCCGTTATATCAAGTGTCATTTTGTTAATAGACAGTGGGTCGGATCGCCCTTTCTTCTTTCGTCTTCCATTGTTGTGACCAGTCAACTGTTAACTTCACCAAAATATGGAGGGCGGACTACTGAATTTGCAAGTTTAATTATTTAGGATACAGTACACTGGTTTTAAGAGTTGGGTGCATAGTTTTGAGGTAAATGAACACATTTTCTGGACAAAGTTAGTGAGGTGTGGAGTCGTTCGTGGAGCTCGTTGCTTTTGAATGAAGTATCAACTTATACTTTTGATTACTTGTAAAAGTATTGGGAAACAAATTACGACTGACATACCTGGAACTATTAAAGCCATGCTTTAATAACGAAACCATTATGCAGTAGCAATTAGTAATTTGCCTAAAAGGAATGCAACTTAACTACAATAGTGGCTCTCTTTATAGTTTGCGATCTTATCGTGCTACTTATCATTCTAGAATTATCATTGTGAAACTTTATTTGTTCTACATGTCCTTGGGCCAAGTCACATGTATTGTTAGTTTCGCGTCACAAGTTCAGTAAATCGTGTTTATGGTTGAGCTGGTACCGTAGTTAATAACTAGCCTGATGTTTATTGTTTTTGTTTTTTTACACAAACCGAAACTGGAACTATATGAATACGCTGTTGGCAGTTAATGAGGTTCGTATCTGAGACATTTCATTCTGAACGGGACATTCAGGTGTAAGGTGTGTATAAAATGGACGTTAATTGCATTGTTCTGAATTTCGCCTTGGGTGGAGTAGATTTTAATCGCTTCATCTCTTCTTGCATCACGTTTAAAGCAGGTGCTGGAACCGAATCTTTGGATTGAATCTTTGGAGATGTGGATCTATTTGGATGTTATTTAACGTGGTTGCTTTAAATGGAATCTGTGTCAGGACATGGGCTTACTTATTGTTTTCTTCAGGTTTCGTGTGATCAGTCAAGCAGTTTGAAGGGGAGGGGGGAATTAATTTTACCACTTAAGTATGCATTAATGGATAACACCAGAAGAAGGCAGGCCCTGTTTGACGGAGTCAACTTTTCCCCCGTTTATGCGGTCATCGTTTTAATGTATCTTGCAACAATAAGAGCTTCCCTCCCTTTCGTTTTATTCATGAGCCACAATTGACTTGTGACTTCGTGACGTGTACTTGATTAGAACATGTATTTAGTGAAGAAAGAAAGAAAGCGTTTATAGGAATAGGCCGGACAGTTTGCGTATATGGCATCTACGAGAAAGTTAGTGAGGTGTGTAATAGCTACTCGGATCTTTTCAAATCCGAAACAAAATTCACATCTACTTGATTAGCTCCAAGCATTTTGACAGGTATTATAAATGGCCGATATAATTCGAACAGTCTCTTATTGGAAGGTGTCTGCCATGTCTTCCGCCATGATTTTGCACTGTTGGTGATGCATGTGTATACATCCAGAATTCTGCTTTTCGTCGAGCTTTTGGAAATGCATGCAAGTAAAAATGTCAATAACACGGACAGTGCTTGCGCAATCTCCTGAGCCAGAGGCTCATGTTAACATGTGTTTATAAATGCACAAATTTTTTACTTAAAACAAACAGAATTCAATTCATCAATGACGTGCCTTTGAGTTCAAAACACCGAAAACATTTTAGCCTATTCGAAAAAGAGGTAAAAAAAATATTGAGCAAGTTGTCGTACGCCAAACATCCGAAACATCATGTTGTGCTGTGCATCTCTTTCGAAACTGTCCTTAAATTAGTGATAATTGATAGTCAACTTACCTTGGGCCTTTGTGATGAAAACCGAAGTGATTGAAGTCTGAAGACGAGTAAGCAAAATGAATTGGATGATTTGCTTTAAGAGTTGAAACAGTTCTTAAAATGGGTGCGATTATTAAGTGACCTGTCAATCAACGCTTTAGTATACACGATGAAACTTTGATGAAGATGTCTTGGGCTAAGTTGGATAATTCAAGGGGATGGTGTCATTACCGGCTTGAGATTTTATTTATTTATTTATTTATTTATTTATTAAAAGCATTTCAACGCGATGCTGTTGAAATTGTTTGTAGTTCAAGTCCATATGAGTAGAGAAAATTATTCATTTCGCCACTACATGGAACAGGCAGATGTCTAAGTGAGTACAGTTCAATCTTTTGGAATATGATTTAATATATTGCTTTTAAAGATATTTGCACGAAATCGACCTTGCAATATGACTTAGAAATGCCTTTTGCTCTGGATTTCGTCTTGAGCGAAGAAAATTATCGCGGACTTAAAAAAGCCAGTGGAGTGTAGCGGCTTGCTAGTACAGAATAATTATCCTGTTTCTTAAGAAATATATTTGAGAAACACGTTTGCAGAGAAAGTAAAAGTTTCTGTTTACAACTGCTTAAGCTGCGTACTTAACTGGAATGAACTCTAAATTTTCTCCGGCATTTCAAATATATATGGCATTTCATATATTCACTTTCATATCTTCATCATCTTCTACGGGTGTATTACGAACCCAGAAAATGACCAGCTTCCAGTTGGTTTCATAGCTCAGTTGGCTGAAGAGCACTGCACCGGTATCAAAGTGCTCATGGGCTCGAATCTCGTTCAAACATAATTTTTCAGGCTTTAACTGCGATGATCCTTCGTATCTTAAAGCTTTCTCCCGCAGTTCAAATATATGACGTTTCATTTATTCCCTTTGATAAAAGCCAGTAGACAGAAACAGCACCTTTAGCCAAAGGATGTTCTTTAGTGATATAGTTGAATTCTTTACTGTAAGTAAGGCTTTACTTATATTTAAAACTAATATAGTGTGTTTACAGTTATTGTGCTTCAGTAGTTAATAATGCTGTCTATTAGAAAGTGGCGCGCACCGGGGGGTGGGGCTACACACATCGACAATTTCATATTGGTTGAGGCTGAGCCCCCAGTATGCTTCAAGGTTTTGAGCAAAAATATATAGATCAATTTCTTCAAAAAAGCGATGAGCGTGTACTGGGTTTAACTTGATTAACTTATTTTTCTTTGTTTCAACGATGTTAAGACGCAACCTACCTTAAAATGCAACCCTCTCACTTCACCACCGACTCTCGTAATACCTGAAGATCTTCTGAGCGAAATAAAGTGGGTGGTCTACGTTATGTCCATACATTTGTTGAAAGGAATACTTATAAACTGACATCTGTCATTCAAAATGTTGTGGTTAAGACAAATTACACTTGCGGTTTCTGGTTTATTTTTGCGGTTTTAGCGCGCTTCTAATTGGTAGATGACTAGCAGCACAAAATTCTTGAAATATCACTGCGAAGCACCATTTGTTCTAAACTTTGGCGAAGTCAAGTTATTAAAATGAGATTTTAATCTTTGAGAAATCATCACGGTTTTTTAAGTACTCCATTAGAACTCTTACAGTCATGCATGGTCCATTCATACGAGAATTAATTTTGGTTGTATAAATACACTTACTACGCAAGAAATTTCCTTCTTTGGAAATATGTTTTGATGGAATGTTATATCAAGAGTTACTTTGTTAATGGACACTGGGCCGGATCGGCCTTGGCCTCTTTGTCTGCTGTGGCTAGTCAATTGTGGTGGGCGGACTAATTTGCAAGTTTGAGGATAAAATACACTGATCAATGCTGGAGAAACGATTGCAAAAGATATTACTTTTGAGCCGGGAGTTTCAGTCACCATAGGCGTACGGGCCGGGGGGGCTGGGGGGGCTGCAGCCCCCCAAAATTTTGGGCAACTCAGATTTTTTGGGCAGCAAAAGAAATTTGGGCAAAGCCAGTTTTAAAAGAAGTTTCCATGTTTTTGTTTTTTGAAGAGATAGATATTTTCTGTTTTAACCTGAAGTCGGCGTGGTAAAGCCAATTCAATTCACACGAGACAGTGGTTGCCCAGCACGTGATGAGTTTCTGGTTATTAATGTATCCTTGCACTGATACCTGCTACATCGTGTTCAGCAGAACCATCATTCAGTGCGTTGCGCAGATTGAAAACTTACCTGCGCAACACCATGGGGCAACAACGTGTCACTAATGTTCATCCCACTTGTTAACATTGAAAGGGCATATGCCAACTCTGTAGTCAACAATGACATGGATCGTATCATTGATATCTTTGGCCGTCGAAATGGCCGAGACAGCTATTTCTTTTAACGTGTTTTATGAGCTCATATGATAGATTCATTTGTAAGGATATTTTCACTTCGTAAGTAGGCCTATGTTAGAGCATCGTATATGACCCTCGTTTCTTTTCGACTTTTTCGTAAAAAATTTGGGCAACTTGCGAGATTTTTTTGGGCAAATGGTTCACCGCCCCCCCCCCCCCCCCCCCACCCCCCGGTAAAAAAATTGCCCGTACGCCTATGTCAGTCACTGCCAGCAAGCAAAACGTTCTATCATTGTGAAACTATATTTGTTCTAAATGTCCTTGGGCGAAGTTGTGTAACGGTGAGAGTTAATTACAGGTATTGCACGCATCCGATTTAAGTCATGTTTATGGGTGAGCTGGTACCATTGTTAATTTAGCCGGCTACTTTTGACATTTTTAAAACACAGGCCTATACTAAAAGAAATGTGCTTAAATTTTCTTTTTCTAATTGATAAGTTTCTACCTGGGAAACAAGCCTTATTGTCAATATGCAAGGAGATACTTCATTAGATGGGCTTTGCCAGTGATGCGTTGCTTTGTTTGGAATTTCGCCTTGGGTGGGTTGAGATAACAGAGATAATGGAAGATTTTTTTAATCTCCAATTTGATGAATCATCACAGCTCTTGTGGAACCGCCCGACATCACTGCCTGCTAATAATTAATCTGCTGCTAAAGAGGATATTTGCGGAATACAAGTCCAGACTGGAAAATTATTTCTGTTGTAAATACATTGGTTCCTTGGTTTTATTGGGATGTTATATTGATTGGTTGCTTACAATGGAATTTGTATCAGGACATGGGCTCAATCTTTGTTTTTTTATTTGTTTCGTGTTATCAGCCAAGTGGTTTGAAGGGTGGAATTAATTTTTACACTTGACTATACATCAACTAAAAGCCTGCGCTGTGAAAAAGAGTTGTAACCTGATTGTTAAATATTGAATGTATGAAGTGTGAAAACCTCATGAGTAAAATCAGGAAATAACGACGGTTGTAAACCAGTAAAACAAGTGTCACTTATTCAATGTTCCGTGTCTATTGATTTACACAAAATATTATGTCCACATGGCGAATATTGCAAAGATTTTTTGCTTCATTTATTTGACGGCAAATTAAAAATCCCTTCATTGCTTTTAACCAATTATGTTTTAACTGATGAAAGTAGCGGAGAACAAGCTTACCGAAAACTGCAATGACTGATTTAAAGATTGCAGCTTTACTTTGAGTGAGAAAAATTCTTCTAAAATTCAGAGTGGCTAAACATACCTTATTTCCACATGTCTAAAGAGAAAGAAAACGTGCAAATTCGCGTTTATTTTGTCGTCATATCTCAGTATTCAACACGTACAGTAGCTCAATACTTCTACCCATAATAACGTTCGATCTTGTTGCGTGCAGTTGAGTGCTTTTTCTTCGACAGCGTTTCTCGAAACAGCTCTATACACAAGCGCTATGCATTAGTCAGCGGATTAACGAAATGACCAACAGGAATCGAAGGAGTGAAATTGAGCATCGCACATTCTGAAACACATTCAGAGCTCACAAACGTTTCGCTCTGTATAATCACCAGCCAATTTTGACATCATTGATCAGGCCTCTTCAAAGTATGCTCGCAAGTTCAAAAAAACGCTTCACATCAGTTGGGTAAAACCAACATTCAACGCACAAGTTCATCACGTTAATTTAAAACTTTCTGTTTTAACTTTAAGCTACTATTGCTACTGTTCTAATTATTACTATTATTATTTTAATTTTCTTAAATATTTATATTTTTTCTTCACCTTTCAAATCACACTGGAGATGGCAGATGCATCTGCCGAAACATGTCTGTAAAACTCAAAAGTGTCGTGTTTTTCTTAAAACATACAAAGTAGTCATATCAAAAAAATTCAAGCTTTCATTTAAGGCTTCAGTCTCGGCGTTCCAAGTAAGAACCATAATGTATATTTGGCTCTCTGAACTTATGTAAGAGTTCTAGTCAAATATTTCATAGAGTGCTCTTAGAAGACTGCCTGGCTATACCCTACGGTGTTTTTAATACCGTCTAGAACTGTTATTTGTTTTCACCTTCACCCCAGGCTTACTTTTGCACCTGCTTGCTTATAAATTAAATTCAAATGATTGACGAGAAATTAGCATAATAGAAAGATTAAGCATGACGATTGTTTTTCCCGCGAACGGTAAAAATTCCACTTCTGCCGTTTGGCGTTTGTACGCGGAAATGAGTTGGTTCGTGTTTGTCATGAATGTGTGATGTTTTCCCCATTTTTCTAGGGGATTTATTTTAGAAATCGATAAAAAGGTAACAAAAAGAAGTGCAAGTTAGCGTTTGCCGATTGCCGGATAACGTCATGCTAAATTTCTCTAATCTCTCAAAAATATACATTTTGTCGGTTGCAGTTAAATAATAGACGCATCTCAACTAAAAAGTTCAAAAGATGGAAGCCGTAAAGCAAACAGGCAAATGATTACAACTCTGTAGCAAGGCAGATTTTAGAAGGAGCAGGATGACACAAAGAACTTCGGTTCCACTGGTTTATTCTCTAGCGTCAGCTCAGCAACGTAGCGAGATTACAGCATCAAGAGCGAGTAAATAGCAAGTGAAGAGTCTTTGTCTTCTCCTTCAGTCCCTCTTGAGTGTCTCTGGTGTTTCTTAGGTCTCTCTTAGGTTTTTTAGTGAGTTACCAGGCAGCGTTATTTATGTGAGAGAATTAAGTGAATTGTTTTTTCGCAAGGTTAGATGCCTATTGATATGCGGTGTTAATAAAAATTAAAGGAAATTATCTGTGTGATCTTAAGGTTTAGATTCCAACACAGAAAAATAGTTCGCTTAGTTAAAAGCTGATAACTTAACCTATAAGTTTCTATCGAAAAGGATTCCAGTTTACAGTTGAAGAAATATACGAAATTCAACGACAACTATTTCGACGGAGAACAAAGGAACTCGCGCCATCATCTCGTCAACAGCTCGTGCTAGTTCTGTGTTTCTATCGAGTTATGGAAACACAATTTTTAACCAATCAGCGCGCATATTTTCGTAGGACTGTTTTAAAGTTAAATAATAGACGCATCCCAACTAAAAGCTTCAAAACAAGGAAGCCGTTAAACAAACGGGCAAATAATTATCAGCCGCCTTCCGATTATGAATAGAAATGCCGCTAGCATTTTGAGTTCTCGATCTTCCCATCGTGAGATATAAAGTTCACCTGACGTCAATGTGATTTTCTTAATTACGCAAAATGGAGAAGATCCCTCATGGATATTAATTTTATATTATTTAAATTTTGTTGGCGTTATTTTTGTTAACGCATTTTAAGTGGGCGAACATTCAAAACATATTTAGGCGTACTTTAGTCTGCCATTGACTTGTCCACGCAATCTTTCAAACAGTTGAGGTAAACAAGTTTTTCGTGGATCATTAGATTCTGGCGACAAATGGGTATCCAAATCTGCAACAAACGTTTGGAAGAAATTGTCAAACTAGCCGAACTTCAAAATAGTTTTTTGTTGTCTCTTTGTATATTGAACTTTGTATTTTGCATTGTGGCTATTCTTGGAAATCTCCTGGTCATTCGTGCACTGCGGAAAGCGAAAATGATGTCTTCAACTTTAAAAGCGATGTTCCTGAATCTTGCCTTGTCTGATCTTGCTGTGGGATTATTTGTTCATCCAATGCATGGTGTAATCATCGCAGTGACATTAGACAAGGCTTCAACACGAAACTATAACGTCGACTTCCTTTGTCCGACTGTCATAACGATGTACTTGTACTTTGCATACTTTTTTGCAGTGGCATCCTTCTTGTCGATAGTAACCATTGCTGTCGACAGGCTCCTCGCTGTTTCTCTGCATCTACGTTATAACGAATTTGTTACAACGAAACGTGTCGTGGTCTGCTTGGTTCTCTTGTGGTTAACCAGTGGCCTTGTTACATCAGTTTATATTGTCCTCCCAAACAACAACGACATCGTGGCTGTGCTTCTAGAAGTTTTGGGCCTTCTTGTTACCAGTGTTGCATACTTTCGTATTTTCAAAGTGGCGCGATATCACCAAAACAAAATACATGGCCAATGTCAGGTTAATAATGATTTGGAAAGAATGAGAGTGGTGCGAGTTAAGAGATCAGCTTTTAACGCATTTTTTGTGTATGCTGTATTTATCTTGTGCTATATACCGAATATATTTTGTGGGATTTTGCTGGTAGCTTCGGATTTCCGTTTGTCATTAATAATAGCTTTTTATATCACAATCTTTGTAATCTATCTCAACTCCTCCGTAAATATTCTTGTTTATTGTTGGAGGTATCGAGAGATTCGTGAAATTGTGAAAAACACCTTGGCGAAAATTTTCAGAGTGAATGCTACAAACGAGGTAAACAACTTGAGAGAAATGAATTCGACATAATAGGGAAAATTACAACGGGCCGTCATGTAGATGAACAGGTGGTGAATTGAAAATGAATCATTATGGCCACAGTGGAATATTAACTATTCCTCGGAGTGTATTGCCTATGCTGCAATTGTTCACGCCGATAGAGGACGATAGGCATACGAAGGGCGAAACTATCCAGTTGACAAACAACGACGGCACTGGAATGGGTCATAATGAGCCAAGACGTTTGAGGATGTAACTGAATTTTCTACAATATTGAAGGCTCCTTCACACCAGAGGCAGCAGGTGAGGAATTCTTGGAAGAAGTTGATTGACAGGTTGGAGAACTGACGTCAATGCCATACGATGCAAAACTGGGGGAAGGCTCTCAACTGAGTGCTATTTTTAGGGCGTGATGCTCCTGTATTGTCTTCATTTGGTGAGATGCCTTTAGGGAGATACAGTCCAGTGTAGGTGACTAATTTCCGCGTAAACTTGAACTTGTTATGCTGCAGGCACAATCCATAGCCATCCAACCGGTTTGAATAGAACACTGAGGTTTAAATTAATTATACATGTATGTAAATCCTCGTCTGTAGCGGTAGAGACCATGATGTCTATTGAGAGTCAGTATACTGCTAACTATTTTGCCCCAATGGCGACTGCTTAGTTAGTAAGACTTGGTGTTGTGGAACGTTACGTTGTGGTTATCATCGGTTTTGGAAAACGTGCCATGGAAGTTGACATTGGCTGAACTCAACAATCGGATACCTGGCAATTGAACTTTGCATCTACATCCGTCCACGATAGAGGGCGTAAGGGACTGTGTGTCCCTTGGATTTTGCCTGACCATCGTGCTTTATTTCCAGTGTAACTGTAATCAGCCTTTTTCAGTCCCTTGGCTAAAAAGCAAGACATTAAATTCCGATTAAGCTTTTTACGAACTGTGAACTCAATTAAGGTTACTGATAACCTTTTAGGGTGTCTTCTGAAATGTTTCGTTTTGTGTTGTACGCGCATAATTTTCGGTAAAACCACAGCTAACTAAATATCTCTGGAAAGGTAATGAAAAGTAGAATTCAAACATGTTAACATTTTGAAAATTTATGGCTTCGGTAAGCGCACACGAGCCTTCAGACTAGAAACTCTTTGTTCTGTTTATCTATTAATTTAATAATTCTGGTTTTTGGGATGATGATAGCTCGCCGTGTTTAAACCCACAGTTTAAAGAGTCGAACATTAAATGTCTTACAATGGGCCAAACGGCTTCATAAAATTCAGCGCTTAGTCCATCGCTTCTAAGGGATTTACCATTCTGAAATTCATAGAGTGCTTTAAAACATTCTGCATACGTGAGACGTCCTTCACAGAGCAATTTCTTTTCATTTGACAGTTTAGGGAGACTTGAGCAACGATCGAAAAACTGTTCGACTATTACGTGGCGGAATTAAGAGTCCTTGTTCTCATACAAGGCAGCATAAAAAATATATAATTCGTCCCTAATAGTTTTTGGTTCAAAAATCAATTTGCTTTCCTTGTTAAACACCTTTCTAATGTATGTTTTACTCATTGCCTTATTTTCCAGGTTAAAAAAAAATACTTGTTTTTTTTCTCTCCGTATTCGTATCATTTGGTTTTGGATCTAACAATAAAGGCTTTCTTTTAACTGCTCTTTTCCCGTCTTAATTGTTTTCGTTTTTGTCTTTCCCACTGGCTCTTATATTTGAAAACTAAATATTGGAGAGACTTGTCGTAAAACCAGATTTTTTTTTTATTTGATATGCAATAATGGTGTGTTTATCAGTGTTCTTACAAGAAAGAAACGATATAGTTGAGTGACTCGATATTGCAAGAGACCGCAACTCTTGAGTAAACTGAAAAATATTAATAGTTGATAGTAACTAAAATGATATGACAGATCCTAGGGAACCGTCTTTGAGCACAAGGTGAGAATCCTGATGACACCTTCTGAAATGCCACGTTTTCAAGGAAGGAAAATTCGACATTTTACGTACTTGTTAATAAAAGGGTTAAAATTCTCTTCTTGGGTCTTCGGGATGAGATAATATGCTTGTATGATAACTCCAAACGCTGGGTGGAACTGTGCTGCAGGGATATGTTGCTGCCTGCAACACAAGATCTCTCCCCCACACAGGGGCTCACTGGGACTTTGGTGTGGGGAGAATACGTTGAGCGAAGTGTTTCTCTTGCCGTTTTCGCCTGCACTCACTTTTCCCAGCGGATTTCCACAACGAAGGCCCGAATCTCTGCAGAGGAGAGTGACACAAGACTGTATGAGCTATCGAAACTGATTGATAACATTTTGTGTCATAGGTACGAAAATAAAGAACGATGACAACACCAGGATTGTGTTTGTGACTGAAACGACTGAAACTGAAACGAAGTGAAATGTATGCTAAATATTATAATGTGCTAAAATATAGCTCTTTGACGAAAATCTGCTCAGTCAGGTAAATTTGCACAATTTCAGGAAAAAACTAACAACTTATTGGCTCTACAAAACTACGCATTTTTAGCCATTGTAATGAAAATATGAGGCAGCTTTTCTTTCCTTTCCTTTAAGTTGTTTATCTAAAAGATACCGTTCGAAATTGAAAGCTGTTGTCACAAGATAATTTCAAGCAATTATCATACTTTGTGTCATCGATCGTCAACATTTGAGGAAAGATCACTGCTCCCGACGCTGATTGATTTGGTTTTCATTTCGAGGCTGACTTATCTAAGGACGGTAAGTACAGTAAGTTTAACCCATGTTTTGATTCAAAGTGGTTGACGTGTTAACATTTAATTAACTTCAGTTGTAAAGGAATATTCATGTAACATAAGCAGTGAGGAGGATTAGAAATGGTTTTGGCATAAGGACGCTACTGTGGCGATATGTGTACACGCATTCTTAAATACTGGTTCGAAGTATGAACCCTTTTACACTGCCCTTTTGACTACCTGAACTAATGAAGAAAAGATGGAGGGGTTTGGAATTCTCTTTGTTTAATCTGGTCTAATCTTGACCGCGATTATTGAAGAGAAAGTTACATTCCCGTTGTTAACTGTTTGTGCAAGGGAACTAGTGAGTGCAACAGCCATTTGGGCTACTAATAATTATGTTACGAAAATTTAAATATTCCTTTTCTTATGATTCCATATTTCTATGAAAAACATAATAGCCCCTTTTCATCTTCTGTAGGTTTCACTTTCTGAAGGCATACGTACTGGATAATGACGTGTTAATTCAGCTGCGTGTCGTTTAAATAAGAAAGTGTGTTTACTTAATAATTCTCTAAATAAAACCCGAATTCACGGTCCGCTAAGCTTCAGTTGATTCCCAAGAACTCCCTGATAAGATTCAGGTGTGGATTTTTAGATGTGCTGAAAAGTTGGTCCCCTAGTTAAGTTGGGATTTTTCCAAATTTAAGAAGGGCCGGGTTGGGGGATTCTTGGTCCTGCGGGTCTTACGTTGTTGTACAAAAAGGTATGGGAATCCGAGGTCTCTTTACCCAACCACTGAATCCGTGACTGGGATAATAGGCTTAAAGTAAATTGTGCAAGTATGGCGACAGAGATGGAAAAGCTAGATATTTCCTCTTTTAATTTGAGAATTTTTGCGTATTCGATGCACCGACGATGAAATCAAAAGATCGCTGGCGATGAACAAATGAAATAAGTGCACTCGTTATTTGATATTTTGACGGGACGACTCCTCTTTCTGATAAAAATCAGATTGATTGAGTTTCATTCCAATTTCAAAGAAATCCCACGGCACGGTAAGTAAGTGCGCAAGGGAGTTTCGCCAAAGTTTCGATTCAAAAGAGGTGACGAGAACAAAATAAAACATGTGGATGGTGCGGAAGGAAAAGTTGCCTTTTGTCCAATAGAATACATGAATCAGACTTTCAGTTTTGTGCAGTAGAATACAGTGGCACTGTCGACCACTCTCCGACCTATCGACCCCATAGAGGCAGCCAAGGAGTCAAGGGTAGCGATAAGCATGTTACGGGAAGATAGAAACCAACAAATGGTTTGGAGCAAGCAGTTTGAGAGTGCAAACGAGTTGGCATCAATCCCAGCATGCCAAGGGTTTATCCAGCGTTACCGAGCCAAGTGAGCGAACTTGCAGCCACGCCACAGCAACTATTGGCACAGAGCCCTCGACTTGCCCCTTGTTGATCATCTTCTAATGACAGACTGCTTATGCATAGTTGCAGTCGTCTTCCCAAGTGCCTCTGAGCGGGTCAATTTACCTTCCCAGAATTAGATAATTGGCGACTTGGTTAGCTCTGTCAGCATAGAAGATCGCTTGTAAACTCGTACCCGGTACGAGTTTACATGCGATCTACTATGCTGACAGAGCGGCTATCACCTATAGCTCTTATTAACGCATACAGAGAGACGTCTATATGGTCCTATATTGACCCTGAGAATAGCCTGCAGTGCAGGCGCCTTTTATCCGACGAGCGCATTTTGATCGGACGAGTACCGTCTTGGATTTGAACTTGGAGGAAGCTAGGGGAGAAGGTAAAAAGCGTCCTTTTGAGGCCTGAGTTTGGTTACCTGCCCGCTGCCCGGCTTCGTTCAGATCTCGTCTTCACCCTCTATTATCCGGCTTCCAGCAATTCAAAACGCCTGCATTGCAGGCTACCTTGAGAAAGACATCAGAAATTTCTGGGCGAACAAGCCAGGAAGGTCTGCATTTGAGTGACTGATATTCTGAAACAATTACACTCATGACCATGGCATTCTTTGTAAATTGTTTAGTTTCCTTTTTCATTTGGAAAATCGAACAAGAAAAGGAGTCAGCTGCGCTTTTGTATAAAGCAAAGCATTAGATTATTGACTAGCAGCGAAAAACTAGTATGACTACCTGTTCCTCTTTTGGACATTGGCAAAGCTTATGTACTCAAATTTTGCTAGCCAAGTATCTCGGGCTCAAAGGGGAAAAATGACGGGTCTTGTGATCAACATCGTGGTCTGTTGTACACTGGAAGAAAATGCATCTATAGCCCTCAAGGCTTCAATACAAAGACTATCAAAATGCACTGACTTTTTTCCAACTTAATAAAGTATCTTCCTCGGGCAGAGAGGCGGCCATATCGAGACGAAATATAATAACACACTCGAGTTATACCCCCGGCAAAGAAGCAAAACACGCAATCCTGTGTAATTCTATTTGGCATTTGCATTCTATTGCTGCTTCGTAAATATGAATGAAATTTGTCAATCTCAGGATAACGTTACCTTCAGTGAACCATCTGTTGATTGCAGTTTTGACTATTTTAATTGCTGAAACAATTAGAGGTTTCCCGAGTTTATTTTGTGAGCAAATGGCTAGCGAGCCACAGCAGACTTCACTACCGCTATAGAAAGCGACTTAGGGCGAGTGCATGGGGTCTAATTGGTTTTGTAGACACAGGGGATTGTAGTACAACAACCTAAAATTTTAAGGTTCACATATTTTATACCAAAACATCAAATTGGCCCTCGATCATGTTCTATTATTAATAAACATTAATTTATGTTTCTTGTTATTCTTACAGAATTGCTGGCATGAACAACAGAGATTGTACAAGCCATGTTTATTGGCATTTTGGTGGCTAATTTCCTTTCCAACACCTGTCGCGTTCTTAAAGCCATCGAGTTATACAAAGAATGCTTGGCTATCCTAAACAACAAAGCATTCTTAAATAAAGATACAGAGGCACTAACAAAATGGTTTTGCAAATATTTATATCAGGCAATTTTAAAGGCTTACAGTCGTATCCATAACTACACTCGTGCGATAAAATACTCCAGAAAACTTCTTGCCATACACATCGAATTAGGAGAAAGAGTTGAAGAAAGTGAGCTGAGCATAAAAATGGCGTCATGGTATTACCATCAAAGTAAATTTGCAGAAGCAAAAGAACTGTATCAGAGAGCGCTCATAATATCTGCTGAAATTGATGACAAGAAAGGAGAAGCCTTATGTTGCATAAACCTTGGAAATGTGCTACCATCCCTTGGTGAATATGTCAAGGCCGTAGTATATCTTGAGAAAGGACTGACGGCCACGAAAGAAATTGGTGACAGAAATGGAGAAGCCTCATGTTACCTAAACCTCGGAAACGTGTCTAAATCCCTTGGCGAATATCTCAAGGCGAAAGAGTATCTTGAGAAATCACTCATAATCAAGAGTGAAATTGGCGACAGAAACGGAGAAGCGCTTTGTTACGGAAACCTAGGAAATGTGTTTACATCCCTGGGCGAATACATAAAGGCAATAGAGTGTCATGAGAAAGCACTTACGATACAGAGAGAAATTTGTAACAAATACGGAGAAGCCTCATGCTATGGAGACCTAGGAAATGTGTTTCAATGCCTGGGTGAATATGTCAAGGCGATAGAATATCATGAGAAAGCACTTACGATCAAGAGTGCATTTGGGGACATAGACGGAGAAGCCTCATGCTACCTAAACCTCGGAAATGTGTTCACATCCCTGGGCGAATATGCCAAGGCGAAAGAATATCTTGAGAAAGCACTTATCATGGAGAGAGAAATTGGTAACAGAGACGGAGAAGCCACGTCTTACATAAACCTAGGAATTGTGTTCACACACCTGGGCGTAAATGTCAAAGCGAAAGAATATCTCGAGAAAGCGCTTATGATAGAACGGGAAATTGGAAATCGAGACGGACAAGCCTTGTGCTACAGAAACCTAGGAACTGTGTTTACATCCCTGGGCGAATACATCAAAGCAAAAGAATATCTTGAGAAAGCACTTACGCTCATGAGCGAAATTGGTGACAGAAATGGAGAAGCATCATGTTATGGAGGCCTAGGAATTGTTTTTGCATCCCTAGACGAATATGCCAAAGCGAAAGAATATCTTCAGAAAGCACTTGTTATCAACAGGGAAATTGGTGACAGAAATGGAGAAGCGACATGTTACGAAAACCTAGGATATGTGTTTGATTGTTTGGCTGAAAATGACAAGGCGAAAGAATATCTCGAGAAAGCACTACCGATCGCGAGAGAAATTGGTGACAGAAACGGAGAAGCCGTATGCTACGGAAACATAGGAGCTGTGTTAAAATCCCTGGGCGAATCTTTCAAGGCGAAAGAATATTTGGAGAAAGCGCTTATGGTCATGAAGGAAATTGGCGACAGAAATGGGGAAGCCGCATATTATAGTAGCCTAGGAAATCTGTTTGAATCCTTGGGCGAATATGTAAAGGCGATACAATGTTTTGAGAAAGCTCTTATTATCGCTAGAGAAATTGATGACAAGAATAGAGAGGCCAGATGTGCATCGAACCTAGGTTGTGTGTTTAGATCCATTGGTGATAATATCAAGGCGGTAAAAAATATCGAGGAAGCGCTTCCGATGATGAGAGAAATTGGTGACAGAAATGGAGAGGCTGCGTGTTACGGAAATCTAGGAGGGCTGCTTGAGTGTCTTGGTAAATATCCCATGGCCAACGAATACCTTGAAAAAGCGCTTGGAATAACAAAAGAAATTGGAGACAAACAAGGGGAAGCAAGTTGTTATGCAAAATTTGGAGAACTGTTCCTAAATATTGGCGATTGTGGCAAGAGTGAGGAGTATTTTGAGACATCACTTGAGATCTTTAAAGAAATTGGTTGCAAAATCGGCGAAGCAGTAACTAACATAGCTATGGCATCATTGTTTCGTTGCCTTGGTGAATATGTTAAGGCCAAAGAACATTGTAGAAAAGGACTTGCATTAAGTGAGGAGTCTGGGTACGCTAAAGGACAGTTGGAATCGCGTTGCCATCTCGCTTATGTTAAGTGTGATGAAGGAAAGGCACAGGAGGCTATTTCGTATCTTCTTCCCGCCATTCAAAAAGCGGATCATTTGCGAGGTTCTCTTGGAGACAATGATCAGTTTAAGATATTATTTACAGACGGGAACGTTATTCGTTACTGGTCTCTCAGTTATTTGTTTTGTGCTGCCGGAAATTTCAAAGAAGGCCTTTATGTTTCAGAACTCGGGAGGGCCAGAGCCCTGGCAGAATTGATGTCCGCTCAGTACTCTGTGGAGAATCAATTATCAGCAGATCCTCAAACGTGGGGCTCAATTGAAGAGATCGTCAAGAATGAAAGTAACTGTACTTGCATGTATATTTCCTATTATTTTCAGACCGTACTTTTGTGGATTCTTAAGCCAAGCGGAGCCATGCATTTCCGATTACAAACAGTAAAAGCAAACACACTTCAAGAAGGAGTAGTTATTAGCAATTTGGATGAGTTCTTCATTAAAGGAAGCTTCAGAAGTTTTGGCATTTTACCTGAGGAACATTGCGAAGATCGATCTCTAAATGAAATTCGAATCGCATATGAACCATGCGAGGAAAATAGCGATGGGCCACTGCGAAAGAATGGCCAAGAAAGCCTTGGAGAAAAACAGGATCTTCCTCTGTGTTATGAATTGATCATCGCTCCTGTGGCAGACTTACTTGACGAGCCTGAAGTCATCATTGTTCCTGATCGTTCCTTGTGCAGTGTTCCATTTGCGGCGTTACCTGATGAAAGTGGGAAGTGTTTTGCAGAAAAATTCAGGATCCGCTTTGTTCCTTCATTATCGACCCTCAAGCTCATTCAGAACAGTCCAGCAGATTATCACAGCCAGACGGGTGCACTGATTGTTGGGAACCCGGATGTTGGTCAGGTGCGTTTAAGAGGACGTCTTAAGGAGGTAGCGCGACTTCCTTGTGCAGAGAAGGAAGCAATCATGGTTGGAAAAACGCTGGGTGTTAAGCCCCTGTTAGGAAAGGAAGCAACTAAGCAGGCAGTACTTCAGGAGATACATTCAGTAAGTCTTGTACATTTCGCTGCACACGGGGATGAAGAAAGAGGAGAAATTCTCCTTTCCCCCTCTAGCACTTCTAATGGGGTCCCGCGAGAAGAAGACTACTTATTGACAATGTCTGAGATTTCGCAAGTTCAGCTGCGAGCTAAACTGGTAGTACTAAGCTGTTGTCACAGTGCACGTGGGCAGGTCAAAGCCAAAGGAGTTGTTGGAATCGCTCGAGCATTCTTAGGCTCTGGTGCACGTTCAGTGTTGGTGGCACTGTGGGCTCTGGATGACAGTAAAACACAGTACTTCATGAGCAATTTCTACGAGCACCTTGCTCGTGGGGAAAGTGCCAGCGAATGTCTTCACGAGGCCATGAAGTGGATGAGAGGTAACGGCTATCCTGACGTGAGGAACTGGGTTCCTTTCATGCTGATTGGAGATAATGTGACATTTGATTTTGAAAATAAAGGTGAGCAACGAAAACGTTCATGAATTTATTTAGCTGTGTTTACACAACTCTCATCACTCTTTCCCCAGTATGACTTTCCTCTTGTTGAACGGCTAGGAGTCCAATTTACCCAGGTACATTTACTTACCCAGCCTCTTGAAAGGTTAACCAGCGGATTACGTAACGCGCGTGCACTGTCTTTAACCGTAGACTTCATATAGGTCCGCATAACATGTTTATCTGGAGTAATCAGCAAACCTCAAGACGCAAGTAGTTTCCTAAGGGTTTTTCAGTTGTTGAAAGTTACTTAACCATGAATATAAATTTCCATAGGTAAATTTTCCCAAGATAAGATCGGTTACATTTGAAAAGACACAAGGAAATTTATATTTAAGTGAGATAATGAATCAGCGAAACCATCTTTTCTGAGACTTAATGATCCCAACATTGTTAATCTTCAAAGTGGACTTTCTAACAGTAATAATTACTATTCCCTTTTGTTGTAGGCCCCTCTTATCGACCACGTGCTTTGCATGTTTGATTAATTGTTTATCGCAATTTACATATTTGTGATCAGCGACTCGTTCTTTTAAAATGTAGTTAGGCACATCAGATCAGAAAAAAGCAGTAAAAGTGGAATAATAGATCAACTTGTTATTGTTCTTTTTCCTTGCAAGGAGGAAGGACCTGCCCTGCACAGCACTGAAGTGAGAAGTAAAGGACACTATGGCCTAACGACCTTGACTGAATTGTAGAGTGTTTCCTAGAACAACGCATCCGTTTATGTCTAGGCAAAGTTGGGCTCAAAACTTCGCTAGAGGCTAGATTTGTAAGCAAATTCATCATAAAAGGACAAGGCCAATAAGTTACTTAATACAGCAAAACTGTTCTGTATCCGTGGAATGCGAACACACGACTTTGTAAGCGCTCGACATTATATCCCTTTGTGTTAGCATGTAAAATAGTTTTCCAATTGAGAATATCAGCAGATAATGTTAAAGACAATTTTAAAACAATTACTTAAGAATTGGCGTAATCATTTTTCACTTATCAAGTCTTCCTATCAAATTTGTAAATAGAGCCAGTATTGAATTTATTATAGCTTTACATTGCATTAGAATTTGTAACTGATGCAAGAGAAAGACTGATCCCTTAGCAAGGCTTACGTTAGGAATCTTAGTTCTCATCAGGATGGGTTCGGAGGTTTACCCATTTCAATAATTACATCTATGAACATATATTATATTGTGCACGTTAAATTCATTTAATTTAAGTTTTAAGACGGAATCCGCCAGGACTTCGAGTAGTTATTGGACAAAATTATGTACCAAAATTATTTACACCTTATTGCAAGCTTTTGTGTTACTGCTTCAAATATCGTATCAAAAGAAATCTTTTCTAACAACACCAAACATCGAAAACCAATTTCGAAGTTCAGCTGAATTCCACTAAATCGCTTAAAAGACGTGAGCTTTTGCCTATAGCTTGTGAACCGTTGAATTTCATTTTCTCAGGCTCTGATAAGAAATTGTTGTACCAAAATTATTTACACCTTATTGCAAAGTTTTGTGTTACTGCTTCAAATATCGTATCAAAAGAAATCTTTTCTAACAACACCAAACGCCGAAAACAAATTTCGAAGTTTCACTGAATTCCACTGAATCGCTTAAAGACGATTTTACAAAATGGCTGCACGTGAGAATTTGCTTATCGCTTGTGAACTTTGAAATTCATTTTCTAAGACTCTGATGAGAAATTGTTGTTGATGTTATCAGGGATTATCACTTACATCTTTACCTTTTCTTAAGGGTAGAAAATAACGCAATAGGATTTAAATTATTCTGGTACTCGATTTTCGTCCAACTTAAATAAATATTACTCGACTTCCTGGTGGATTCCGTCTTAAGCCTTTGTGAAAACGGAAGAGCCTGTTATCAGTTGATATCTTACTAGTCTTGTAGTTAATTTTCAAGTGTCTTAGACTCAGAAGGTACAATACAGTTCATCTCAATTTTAATCAAGAGTTGTAAACGGCAAGCTGTTTGCCTTAGGCTAAACTGCACTCTTGTAGTTGAGGAATATTAAATTCTCCGTTCCTGTTTTTATACTCTGATAAAGACCTTTCACTCCCGAGATTGCGTAGAGGAAACCTGAGCCATGGCGAGGATTCTCTCTGCCATCAGCTTTTTGTATTTCATACAGGAAGGCAAACGAAAATCGCTGCTATACAGCTGCTATAATTGTCGTCATAATTGTTGGGAAAGTCCTCCCACCTCCCCACGCAATGTGGGAAAAGGCTAAATAGAATGGCATCAGTAGTTAGTTGTAGCGCGATAACAATAGCTTTCATTGTTCAGTTGGTCGAGGTCTGCTCGGAAGTGCATCATTCTCGTTCCCAGAGGCCGCGATCCTTCTGGTCTGCGCCAGGAATCGAGACCTCTGGGCGCTTCCAAAACCGGAAGTCCGCGATTCACGGACTCATTGTCAAATATGACAAATCTGATTGGCTGAAAAACACAGAACGAGTACTCTGCGCATGCTCAGAAATTGGGAGCGGCCAGAAGTTTCGATTCCTGGCGCAGACCAGAAGGATCGCGGCCTCTGGGGACGAGAATGGTAAATGCATGCAAAAGCTGAATTTCCTGCAAACAAGCCCTACTTGACTGCACGTACTTGTGTTCTTACGTCAAATCTATTTTACTGACTCTGGTAAACACAACGCTTTTTCGGTAAGAAGCATATCCGCGAGATTCTCAGCTATTTTATAAAAAAAAAATAAAGGGGAGTTTGAATCCTACTAAAATTATGCATGAGACAATCGTCTGTGACTTTCGGTTTCGGTCATTCATTTTCGTCTCAGTAAGTAAATTAGATAAACTCAGAGTTTATAAGTAACAACCTCAGTAGATTTATTCTGGTGTACTCTTCCTGAACGAGACATTCTCCTTTTCCTACATTTAATTATTCTGTTAAAAGAAATGTATGTATGTAGGTATTGCTTTGAAATGCCACGTTTTCAAGGAGGGGAAATTAGACAATTACGTACTTGTTAATAAAAAGGTTAAAATTCTTTTGTTATGACCTCAACTGAGATGAGATGCTATTCTTGTGTGACAAACCCAAATGCTGGGCGGGAATGTTTCAGCAAGGAAATTTTGCTGCCTGCAACACAAGACCTCTTTCTCCCGCGCAGAGGCTCATGGGTGCTTTCGGTGTGAAGAGAATCCGCTGAGCGAAGTGGTTCTCTCGCCTTTTGCGCTCGCACCAATTCTCCCAGCGGATTTCCACAATGAAGGCCCCTTGGATTTTCTGCAGAGCAGAGAGGCACAAGACTGTATGAGCTATCGAAACTGATTAATAACATTTTGTGTCATAGGTACGAAAATATAGAACAATGACAGCACCTGGATTGTGTTTTGTGACTTGAAATGTGCTTATAATTTATAATACAATAGCCATATCATACGTCACCACTCTATAAATTGACATTTCCTGTTTCATTTCGTATTATTGATAGTAACAGAGTGTAGCAAGGAGGCTCATTGCAAAGAATTGAAGCGATAAACTTTGAAGGTAGGTTTCTTATTAGATAAAGGTTCCATTCACATTTTTCTAAGTAAAAATGAAGTATTCGCGATAAACCTGTCGTTTTAGCTGTTGAGAAGGTTTTGTCCATATAAGACATATAAACGCCACTGTCAGGTTTGTTGGTTGCCACACTGTGAGTGTTTACTGACCAAAAATATCTTGCCAAAAACATCCAAAATACGCCAGTATTCGGCCCAACTTACCTCGAACAAACTGAACATTTTGCCTCTGCTTAAAGTTTGAATTTTTGCTTCACGCTAGCTTAGCTTATAAATTTTATTCAACAGTACCATTGTTATGTTATGTTATGTCCTTTTAATTCGTGTTATCGTTCTATTTCTTAACTTTTAAGGAAAGTATCGCATTGACTGGATTGAATGGAGTGTTTTGTCAGTTCGATGCAAGTAATAAACCTTGCTTCGCGATGGAATATCAAAAATATAGAAAATCAGGCAGTATAAAAGTAATATAGGGAAAGTTAAGGACTATATATCGAAACAACGGAACCGAAAAGCGATTAGCAAGACATCCTTGGCACTGTCTTATTGCAAGGCTATTTCCGAAAATTCAAGGCTGTAATCATTTAGTTACAAAGGACTGAAAATTACGCAAAAGTAAAGTTACTTGACAAATCCTACTCTGTTGTAATCAGGAGTCCACCTAATACAAAGATGAATCCAAACAGATCATTTCGTTTCCCCTTGTACAGCCAATATCGCTTACGCGATTCCATCAAAAACTTTCTCAACAAAGTACTCAAGCTAAATATTTACATAACCGCAGCGGCAATTAAAAACACTGCATTATTATTGTGCTGGCAAATGAATTGTTCATAATTATTTATAAAATTGAACCAAACTTGTTTACGTACTTATCCCTGATAAAACAACGACAAGAAAATAATTTTTACTCGGTTTGTAACGATTTCTAAAGCTACGTTGTTCTAAAAGTTTTAACAGAAAGAACCACTTCACCCTTTTGCCTGAAAATATAAGGCTAAATTTTCGAATTATTCTTGCCATGGTTAACTTTTGTGCTGTGTTTGGCTGTTCAAATCGTTCTAATAGAGAGAAAGATCGTAGCTATTATCGCCTTCCAGCTTTAATCACGCGATCGAATGAGAAAAAGCAAGCGTTGAGCAGGGAACGTCGAGCGACTGGGCTGGCGAGGATACGAAGAGAAGATCTTTCTTCAAATCAAGGCAAATTCGTAAGAGTTCGCAGTGACCATTTTATGAAGTATGAAAAATAGTAATTTCCGAAGCCTAAAGAAAGCAGATAAGGCGATAAACAAGACCGGCTGAAGTATCTTTGCGGAATTCCACACGTACCGCATTCAAGTGTCCTGAGTTCATCGATGTTTCATGTTAGTGTTGTAGCAAACTAGAAAGTCTACTTTCATTGATTTACGATAAAGCCAACCTGGACTGGGCTCCTAGTTAAAACCTTGGCCACGTCATGACGATTTCCTAAAAGTGACAGCAACAAGCCAGGGGTGATATAATCGAACCCAGGAATGAGAAAAGCAGGACTGGAACTGGAACAGGAACAGGAACTGTCCAAGCCAGCAACGATAGAAGAGCGAACACTTTCGTCGAAGAATCAAACTACAAAGCATGTCATACTGACATCACTGCTCAGTACAGAAACCTTTGAAAATGCTGACTGAGAGACTGGAAAAAGAAAATGCTTCCCTAAAAGGGCAGTTGGAACTGAACTTCTTATGCACGGACTAATTTGAAGAGGATAATGAGAAGGGTCTCTTTTATACTGTACTGCCAAATTGACTCAAATTGGACGGTGTTGCTTTGTCCATTTAGTTTTGTTGAGGATTTATGGCAGCTTCAAAAGAAGATTGAAGACTGCAATAAATCCATAAAAATTTTCAAAACAATCTATTATCATAATGAACAGCTGGCAGTGTTTGTGGAAGTCCATTGTAAGGGTTTTTCCTAGAACACACAGAAGTTCTTACTGTGTGTAATTCGCTTAAGGCTGTACTTATCAGGGAAGAACTTGGGGCACAGGGTTGGGGGCATCAGCGAATCTACTGTATCACGCACATTTCTTGATGTTGTTTGCTGTCCAGAACCAGCGACTGAAACGCTTGATCATATGGCTTGATAGGGATATTCCAGGAAAAAAAACCCTTCCACTGGACTTCCGCAAACACTGCCAGCTGTGCTGTGATAATAGCGATTGTTTTGAAATTTTTCTTGACCAGCCTTTTAATCCCCTTTGCAAGGGCCACAACATTTTCATTGTACAAGCGTGATAACACAGGTATCTGATGGGAATTACCTCTCTAGGAACAGTGCAAAATGTTAGAATTCATGTGGAACGAGTGATCAGTAACATTTCTATGAAGTATAGTATCTTAAGTGCAACTTTTCCCATTGACTTTGTTACTATGAGAAATGGTAGATACAATTGTAACAATTTGTTTTGCTCTTGTAAATATGTGTGACTCAGTTGACTCAGTTGTTCCCTTTGAATAAAATTGTTTATGTTTGTTTATTTTTACAAAACCAAATAAATCATTTGATACGTTATGGGTAATATGATTAACTTACTTTGCAATCACGATTTCAAATAATAAAACCAAGCATACTTTGTACGTCATATGGTGTTTGTTGTTAATACAAGTCTATTTCTGGAATGCAGCAATGTAGTCTGTATGTTTGACCCGCATACATTTTCCTTTGCGACGCTTTGTGGCGCAGTCCGGCAGTACTAAGTCTTACCACTTTTACCTTACGTTTTTGTCTCTCGGTTATTCTAAAACGATTATCGCCAACTATTAAAAGCCGATAGAAACCTAGAGCGAGCTGTCTAATTGTTAATTAGGCCGTTCTTGGGTATCCAATCAGATTGAGAATTTGCTCAATAGTCAGCCACTGAGTTATACTGAAAGGCAATATACCGCAGGACGAGTTTCCTCAATTCCGATCGATACCTCTTAAAATGTAAAATAACATTTGAATTTCCACTCACTTCACTTACTTTTTTTGCTGTGCAAAAATGTAAGAACAACCCAAAATAGATATAAGCATTAAAACGTAGAGTGAAGAAGAAAATGCAGAACATGTTCACAGTAATCAATTAAAAGTAGCTTGCACTTTTGGTCACTGAATATGTATGGTAATATTCCTTTTTACTGCAAAGCCGCGTTTCCAGAAAACTTTGAAGCGAAGCAAATTATTGGCGTGGTAGTACATTTTACGATGGGTTTCCTTCAAATGTCTCTTCCCAAGTCTTCAATTTATTTATTAAAATAAACAGAGCTAAAATAAAAAATGACCAAAAAAATAAATTAATCTTTAATGTTATATGTTATCCATTGGTTTTGAAAGTACAGACAAACTACAGGTGTTATTTTATTCTCTTGTTTTCTGACAGAAGTACGTAATATGAATATCATGGACGAGGTTACAGAAGCCGTCGCCATCGGCGCACTTGTAGCCTTTTTCCTCTTCAATACTTCTCGAGCGCCGAAGGCTATCGAACTTTTGGAGGAATGCTTGTTCGTGCTCAACAACAAATTAGTGGACAAACAAAACATAATAATCAAGCTATGGTATGAACAGATTCATTGGTTAATAATAGAGGCGTACTGTCGTATTAACGATTACCAAAGTGCGATAAAACGTTGCAGAAAACTTTTTGCCCTGAGCCGTGAATGTGGAGAAAGAGCTAAAGAAGGTCAGCTATTAATGAAGCTGGCAACACTGTATCAACATCAGTGTAAATATGTAGAAGCAGAAGAATTCTTTGAGAAAGCAATTGGGGTCAGTAAAGAAATTGGCGATAGGCAAAGAGAAGCCGAATCTTGGAGTAGGCTAGCAATCATGTGTAAACTTCAAAGTAAATATGTAAAGGCTGAAGAATATCTTAAGAAAGCACTTACTATAAACACAGAAATTGGTGACAGACAAGGAGAAGCAGCAGATTATGGAAACCTTGGAACTGTGTTTCGATCTTTGGGTAAGTACTTCAAAGCTAAAGAATATCAAGAGAAAGCACTTGCGATCAATAAAGAAATTGGCAACAGAAATGGAATGGCAGCTAATTACGGAAACCTAGGCACTGTGTTTGAATGTCTTGGAGAATATTCTAAGGCTAAGGAATGTATAGAGAAAGCACTCGCGATCGGAAGAGAAACTGGTGACAGAAATGGGCGAGCAACAGATTACAGCCGGTTAGGAGCTGTGTTCGGTTCTCTTGGTGAATATGTCAAATCCAAAGAAAGTTATGGCAAAGCACTAGCGATTGCAAACGAAATTGGCGACAAGTACATAGAGTCCGTGTCTCAGAGAGGCCTGGGAAGTGCGTTTCACTCTCTTGGTGAATATAAGAAGGCAGTTGAACATTACGAGAAAGCACTTGTCATCAGCAAACAAACTGGTCACAGAGAAGGCGAAGCCTCATCCTACGGTAACCTGGGAGCAATATTTCAAGTTCTTGGTGAATATGCCAAAGCTAAAGAGTATCACGAGAAAGCACTTTCTGTCAGAAAGGAAATTGGAGATAAAGAAGGGGAAGCAGCAGATTACGGAAACCTTGGAGCTGTGTTTCACTTTCTTGGTGAAAATATCGACGCGAAAGAACGTATTGGCAAAGAGCTCGCGATCAGAAAAGAAATTGGTGACAGAAAAGGAGAAGCCTCGTCATATGGGCGTCTAGGATATTTGTTTTTCTCACTTGGTGAATACGCGAAGGCTAACGAATATTATGTGAAAGAACTCGAGATCACAACAGAAATTGGCAACAGAGGAGGAGAAGCTTCATCTTACCACCACCTTGGTGCTGTTCTTGCCTCTATTGGTAAATATGATGAGGCTGAAGCACATTTCGAGAAAGCACTTGCGATCACAAGAGAAATCGGTGACAGAGGAGGGGAAGCTGTGTCTTATAACCAACTAGGTGCTGTGTATGACTCTCTTGGTAAATATGATAAGGCTAAAGCACATTACGAGAAGGCACTTGCCATCAGAAAAGAAATCGGCCACAGAAGTGGAGAAGCGTCATCTTATGCTTCTCTAGGAAACGTGTCTTGCGCTCTTGGTGAATTTTTCAAGGCGAGCGAATATCACGAGAAAGCACTTGCGATCGATAAAGAGATTGGAGATAGACACGGAGAAGCAAAGAGGAACGCAAACTTAGGAGGTTTGTTTTACTCTCTTGGTGAATACAATAAGGCTGTAGAATATCAGGAAAAAGGACTCAAGGTCCTCCAAGATATTGGCGATAGAGCAGGAGAAGCGACAGTAATCGGAAACCTTGGTGCCTCGTTTCATCATCTGGGTCAACGTGATAAGGCTAACGAATATTTCGAGAACGCCCTCGAAACCACAAAACAAATTGGTGACATCGAAGGAGAAGCACAAGAATATTCAAAACTTGGAACATTGTGTCGTGTTATTGGCAAATACACCAAGGCTAAAGAATATCACGAAAAAGCACTTGCGATCACGAAGAAAACTGGTTATAGAGAGGGAGAAGCAATAAATTACGGAAATCTCGGAACTGCGTTTCAATACCTTGGAGAGTGCGCTAAGGCAGAAGAAAATTTTAAGAATGCACTCAAAATAAGTGAAGAGATTGGAAACGTTCCCATCCAGGTTCCATTCCTTTGCAAGCTTGCATGGCTGAAATTCTCGGAAGGAAAAGCTCAGGAAGCTTATGACTACCTCCTTCCAAGTATTCAAAAATGCGAAACAATGCGAGGTTTCCTCGGAAACAATGACCAGTTAAAAATTTCTTTTTCTGACAAGCACACATTTCCCTATTGGACGCTTAGCGACATGTTGTGTTCCACAGGAAATCATTATGAAGCTCTCTGTGTTTCAGAACTTGGACGTGCCAGGGCCCTGTCGGACTTGATGGCGACTCAGTACTCTGTGGAAAACCAGATCTCGGCTAATCCTCAGTCGTGGGTTGGTATTGAAAGGATCACAAAGAAAGAAAGTAATTGCAATTGTTTATATATCGCTTATGTTGCTCGAAAGTTGTTTTTGTGGGTTATCAAAGCAAGCGGGGTGGTTCATTTTCGACAGATGGAAGTTAATGAAAACTCTGGTCATAGTGGTGTTGTTTCAAATGCTGATGTTTTTTCTGCTGAAAGTTTCAGAACCTTTTCTACTTCACTTGAGAAACATTGTGAAGATCGATCTTTAAATGAAATGCAACCGACACCTAAATCATCTCTGAAAGACAGTCTCGCAGATATCCCAAGTGTAGAGGAGAGTAAAGAAAGCCAAAAAGCCGAACCAATTCTGGCCCTTCATTACAAATTGATCATCGCTCCTGTGGTTAATTTCTTTGAGCAACCTGAAATCATCATTGTTCCTGATAACTCTTTGTACACGGTCCCATTTGCAGCGTTACCAAATGAATGTGGAAAGTGCTTATCAGAAACTTTCAGGATCCGCGTTGTTCCTTCTTTGACGACTCTCAAGCTCATTCAGGACAGTCCGGCCGACTATCACAGTCAGACTGGCGCACTGATAGTGGGAGATCCTGATGTTGGTTTGGTGCGCTACAGAGGAAGTAAAAAAGATATATCTAGATTACCTTGTGCAGGAAAGGAAGCAAAGATGATTGGACGACTGCTGGCTGTTCAGCCTTTGTTAGGAGAGCAAGCAACTAAGCAGGTGGTGCTTGAAAGATTAAATTCAGTGAGCCTGATTCACTTCGCTGCTCATGGTGATTCTGACACAGGTGAAATTGCGCTTGCCCCTAAACGCCCTACAGCTAAGAAGATGCCACAAGAAAAAGACTACCTACTGACAATGTCTGACATTTCAAACGTTAAACTGCGGGCTAAACTGGTAGTACTGAGCTGCTGTCATAGTGGGCGTGGACAGATCAGAGCTGAAGAAGTTATTGGAATCGCTCGAGCGTTCTTGGGGTCCGGTGCACGCTCAGTGTTGGTAGCGCTATGGGCCTTGGAAGACAGTGCTACAGAGGCGTTCATGTGTCGTTTTTACGAGCACCTTGTACATGGGGAAAGTGCAAGCGAGTCTCTTCAAGAGGCCATGAAGTGGATGAGAGATAACGGTTATTCTCACGTGAGGCAGTGGGCGCCCTTTGTGCTGATTGGAGATAACGTGGCGTTTGACTTTGGAAAATAAAAGTAAGTAAGGAAAACTTTTTATATATCCAATGATTGTAGTCGTGTTTACACCACTCTAGTTAACAATGATTTCGCAATATGACTGCCCTCTCGTAAAATAGCCATGGTTTGAGTCCAACCGGGCTACTGTGCATGTGGTCCAAGGCATGTGGTCCATTTAGCATTCCACCATCTATTCTCAAGATCTTAAAAAGTGTTTTGGCAATACCTCTTCAATTGCTTTTTAATTACTCATTTTATTCTGGTACAGTTCCTGATCAATTTAAAGTTGCTAGAGTAGTCCCAATTCACAAGAAAGGATCCACCTGTGTAGTATCCAACTATAGACCTATTTCTTTGTTATCCATATTTAATAAATTAATTGAAAAATTAATGTATAATAGAATTATTTCCTTTCTTGATAAATTTTCAATTCTACACAACAATCAGTTTGGTTTTAGGTCACAGCATTCAACTACCCAAGCTCTTCTTCTTTTGACTGATAAGATTCAAAGATCAATTGATAAAGGCATGTACTGTAGTGGTATATTCCTAGATCTATGTAAAGCATTTGATACAGTCAACCATAAAATTTTATTAACTAAACTGGAGTATTATGGCATACGAGGGGTTTCAAATGATTGGTTTTCATCTTATTTGAGTAACAGAAGACAGTTTGTCTCTCTGTCTGGTATTAATTCTGATTACCAAACTATAACTTGTGGTGTCCCACAGGGGTCAGTCCTTGGACCACTTTTATTTCTTTTATATATAAATGATATGCCTAAATGCTCCAATATTTTAGAATTTCACCTCTTTGCTGATGATACAAATCTATTTCTGAATAATCCTAACATTCTAAATCTAGAAACAGACTTAAATATTGAATTAGAAAAGGTGAGCCAGTGGTTATATGCTAACAAATTATCCTTGAACATTGATAAAACAAATTTTGTTGTGTTTCATTCTCCACAAAGACGAATAATGCACAATATGAATCTTAGAATTTCCAATACTTCTATTAAATCCGACACTCGTGTCAAATATTTGGGACTTATTTTAGATTCAAATCTGAATTGGAAAGCATATATACATGAAGTAAGTAAAAAAATTTCAAGAGGTATTGGAGTTCTATCCAAACTTAGATATTATGTAAAGAAAAATATATTGAAACAACTTTACTATTCACTTATCTATCCCTACTTAACATATGGCTTATTACTCTGGGGCAATACCTATAGTTCTTCGATCAAACCTTTAATAACTCTTCAGAAGAGCGCCATGCGTATAATAACTTTTTCAAAACCAGATGAACACTCAGAGCCTCTCTTTAAAGAACTAGAGATTCTAAAATTAGGTGACCTTGTTAGCTTGCATAATGCAATTTTTTTGTATCAGTATCATAAGAACCTTCTTCCGTCTTCCTTTGATAACTTTCTTCAATCTGTTTCATCAATTCACCAGGACAAAACCAGGCTTGCGTCCAGATCAACTTATTATATTAACTCTGTCAAAACAAACTATGGTAAATTCAACATTCGCTTTGCTGCTGTAAAAGTTTGGAATGACTTGGATGAAAACATCAAATACCTCCCCCTCAAAATGTTCAAAAATGAAGTTAAACTTAACATCTTACAGAAATACTGCCAACATTAATGAGTGTTCATCTGGCACCTAGTAGTTACTTAATATTCAATACTTATTTTCTTTATTTAGCTTTTATATATTTTGCTGTAGAATGTTTGTTAGCTATTAACGTTTTCCATTAACCGTTTTATTTATTTATTTAATTTTGCTTTATTGCCAACCACCGTCCTAGTTTTAATCTAATTTAACTTCGCTCAGCTCGATAAGCTTTTTAGTTTTTCTGAGTGTTGTTACCAATATCCTGTTTTAATTTATTTTTTTTATGAAGCATTGTATGAAGTCTTTTTTTGGTAATAAAGTTGTTGTTGTTGTTGTTGTGCAGGCTATGTGCTAACCCAGGGAATTAGAGTGGTTGCCCACGACGCCTTGCCAAACGTCAACCAGCAGATCTCGGAAAGGTTAACTAGTGGATCACGCAGTGCACGTGCAGCAGCACTGTCTAAAAACTAGGCTTCTCATAGCAGTTTTATGTGGAGAAAAGAACGACCCTGAATGCACAAATAGTTTTGACAGTTAGAGTAGTTTTAGTTGTTGACAGTCACTCAACCATGCATGTTAATTTCTATAAATAAAAAAAAAATGCTAATGTCAGACTTTATGATCCCACCTTTGTTGCCCATCACAGAAAACTATCCAAGAGCTATGACAAGCGATAATAAAGTCCATCTTTCTACAGAATCCATGTCCGATACAGACAGTATAACGAAGTGATTTGGATAGTTCATCGATTGTTTAGTGGGTGGGGACAGGTGGGCGAGAGCCCGGGACAAAAGGAGCAGGAGGCGGCAATCGAGAGGGCGGGAAGCGGGAGTCCCAAGCTGGCGGGAACAGGAAAAATTGAGAAATAAAATTGCAAAATTTCGTTTTATTTCGCAATATAAATTAATGGAAATGGGACAAAGAGGAGAGAACCACTAAGAAAAGGGGCGTGAAGAGGGAGGTTCAGACCCCACTGTCCCCCACCTTAATCTCAACTTATATACAGCTATTTCAATTAACGTTGTCGGGTCAAAGATTAAAGCTAAAAGACAAGACCGTATGGCGTTCTGGGTATTCACTATAAATTTGCATATAAGCTTCATTAAATGTACAAATTTGTATTTCGCACGCGAAGAATTCACGAGTTTGGTTTTCCTCTCAGGAGGCCTTTCTGTAGCTTTACTTTTAGTGTCGCTTGGCTCTGAGTTTTGAAAATTCTTCTTAAATTCAGTGTGGTTAAAAGCACCTTGTTTCACATGTCTGAAAAGAAAGAAAACGGGCAAATCCGCGTTTGTCATGTCACTATATATTTTAGTATTCAGCACATGCAGTTGCTCTCTTCCTCTACCCATACTGCCTTTCAGTCTTGTCTTTAAGCTTTGATCCGGACAACGTTATCTGAAATAGCTGTATATTCAACGATTCGTTCTTTTAAAAATTGTAGTTAGGTACATCAGCTAAACCTTTTGTCTTGAAAGTGCTATGAGATCCACTTTAGTAAATAATCAGGTTAATTATGCTCTTTCCTCTTTCTTTTTTAACCTGCAGGAAAGGACGCGATTGATGTACACATTCCTAAAGTGAAAAGTAAAGTAACCATGGCTTGACAACCTGGAGTGACAATTTAATGTAGGAAAGCTTTTAATTAATGAAACAAATGTAGCTTTTTTGAGTGACCTTAGCCTGAAAAAGCCTGAATATGCTATGTGAAAATTCCTTCTCAACGCATGCTTCTAAATTCCAAGTAAAATTACCTGCGGTATTACTCAAGGCTCTATTCTTGGCCCGCGCTGCTTCCTCTGATATGTAAATGATCTACCAGAGTGTCTAAAGCAGGCTACTCATCGAATGTTTGCAGATCATACAGATCTTGCGACATCTGGTAATACTTAGAGGAAGTTGAACGGGCCATAAGCAACGACCTTGACAGTGTAAAGGATTAGCTTTTGGCTCACAAACTGAGTTTGAATGTAGCAAAACCCGAATTTATGTTGATTGGTTCACAATACAAGCTAGGATCCCTCCAGCCCCAACCTTACATTACAATTGATGGCAAAAACCTCAAACCGGTCAACTATAGTAGAGTTCTTGGCATTGAAATTGATCAACACCTATCCTGGACTAAGCACATCGAAAAAGTTGGCTTGGGAATAGGTGTTATGAGGGGAATTTGGGTTTCTTGGCATTAGTAATAAGCACTAGTAACTTGTTTAAGTAATTAGCGCCTTAGTGTTAGTACTACAATATAGCAATATATGTTAAATAATTTTACGAATGAAATATTATAGAAACTGTACGTAGGATGAGTTACTGGAGTTTCAAGCACGAAGCGATCATCAGACTGTGTCGTTATCGGCGGTTGAAATACATCTTAAACTATACTCACGGATGACGGGTGGAGCGATCCTGCTTCTGATTGGCTGCATAGAATTGGTTTTCAGACCTGCATTTGGTGATCAGTTCAGATCTCTTGTTTAGGAACGTAGATCTGCCAGCCAATCAGAAGCAGGATTGCTTCACCCGCCCTCCATGATTTTAGTTCAAATTGTATTTCACCCGCCGCTAACGACAGTTGATGATCGCTTAGTGCGTTAAGCTAGAGTAACTGTCATCCTATGTACAGTTTCTATCTTTAATTCGTATTTCGCTCTGCATGTTTTTGCATCGAGCACACCTACGATTATGTGAAACCGTTTACATTTTTCGTTTATTAAATAATTTTTGATAGTTTTAGTCTTCTTAGTGTTACCACATGCCCCTTGTGAAGTCAGCTTTCTTGTACTTATATAGTTGACAAGGGCAAGCGTGTTCAAATAACGTTTTACCCATCTGTTAATTGTGTTAAGGTTTTTTCCTAAAACACTTGCAAGCATTTTGCCGTTAGTTCAACTCGCAAGTTGGGCTGAACACTCAATCGGACGCTTGCTAGCTAGTTGACTAGATGTGTACATACGATAGCAAAACGAAGGAGTCCAAAATATATCCGTGTGGTAAATCGGGTGTTATAAAACGTACTTAACATGCGCTCAACATTATATATCCCTTTGAGCAAGCGTGCGAAATAGTAGTTTTTGTTTGGTATTAAGTACTACGAGAAGAGCTTACTCTCGTAGTTGTTTTTGAGTTTATTGAGCATCAGTGTTGAAGACTGATATACGAGGACGTTTTTCTATAGATGGAGACTTCAAAACATTTTCAGCTTAACAGTGATTAGCATGTAACTTCGTTCTCTTCAAAATGTTAGTACAAAGTCAGGCATGGAAGTAATAAGAATCTTGACAATGATCACCAAGACTTAGCTGACAGATTTTTCGCACCTGGTGCAGTAAGAAGTGAATGTAGATAGATCATTGATCGAAGGGAATATATATAATAATGGTGTGTGAACTTTTAAGCACTCAAATGTTACTGCTTGCATTTTTTTAAAGAAATAAAAGTACAATTTGAGCCATTACAAAACCAGTCTTGAGTCCATCAATATAGTTACGCAATGCAGTGCCAGCTGGTGCTCGCAAATTGTGTTTTTAGATCAAACCGGCATAAAATATGCCAGGAAGTATTTGTTTGAACGCAATCGGTACAGGAAGCATGTTGCTTACACGAAGCAAGGGGAGGCGGGGGAAAGGGGTGCATTTGTTAGAGCTAGTGTGCAATGTTCGGAAACAGACAGACATGTGAATACCGGGCCTCCACTGTTTCTAAATAATATAGTTACGGATAACAGGATCGCAGTTTTCCAATACTAACATTCCCATAATCATCGATGCATGTAAACTTATGAAACGTTGAAAGCGCAAACTACTGAGCAGCTGTCAAGCTTGAACTGTTGTTGCCAAGACTCCTAAAGCTTGAAGATACTAAGACTTTTTATTTCACCTGTAGGAGCTTGGAAAGACATTTATTTATTCTGGTAAACAAAAAATACAATTCCTGTTTTCTATTGGGCAATCTTTCCGAACCAAGAGATAGTGGGTTTCAGTCCCCCCACTTGACATAACTATCAAAAATATATATGCGTAATATTTTGATTTGCTAGATTTTCTTCCCCATTTGTTCTATTGTTTTATTATTTGCTCTCTTTCGAAAATAATTTTATTGAAAAGCCTTGCGGTCCCTTAAACTAAACGACTTTAGTTAGCAGCTCAATTGCGGTTATCTCGTACTAAATTTTGCAAGATTTGCACTACACTTCCTTTCGTGTTCCAAATCCTTTGAAGTTCATGCCACAATATGAGTTTTAACCTGTATTTTCATCATGATGATGTAAATGCTGAGCGGTCTTCATGGTGCGTTATCCATTGATAACAATATGTTTCGAACCATTTCATTTCTTCTCTTCTTCTCCAATACACCGTCCTACAATATAGGATTTCAGACGTTACACATTGACAACAAAAAATACCTGAAAACATGCTATAAAGAAGAAAATGAAAACTATATCAACGTTGAAACTTCAGGCAGCTGCAGTAACCATTTGAGGTAAATACAACCTGTTGTGATTGTACTTGCTTTCAAGTAGTTAAATCAATACAGCGCGCTGTGTTTCATGTTCTTGCGTCTATAGCACTAGAAGGCCAATTCTCTATTTTCCAATTGCCCATAATACACTTTGTTTGCCTCCCCCCCCCCCCCCCCCCCGCCCAAAAAAAAATGCATAAACTATTGTTTTAGGAAAAGGCAGTCCTCCCAAGAGAATTTGAAAACAATAGTTTATGCAAATTTTTTTTTTTGGGGGGGGGGGGGGGGGGGCAAACAAAGTGTATTATGGGCAATTGGAAAACAGAGAATTCCAATATATTGGACACGAGAGAATTTGAACTCATAAGTTTAAATATATGCGTGAGAATATTTAGTTATGTCACATCTTTTGTCTTTTTGTTTTTCTATTCAGAATAGTTTCGTTTGCATGTTTCTTTGCTTTAAATATCTATGTAAATTTAGGTTTATTAAATTTAGACCACTTCTCCACGTATTTTCAAATTTAGGTTTACTGCGTTCGTTTCAATAAGATTTTTATAATTCGGTATTCGGGTTTCAACGTTGGACGAAACCAAATCGTTGGGACATTTTCGAGGTTTTCGAGGACATAAGGACAGAAGTAGATCGATGGACGTGTTAATAGTTTTTGAATTAATCGAGTGAATCAAGTAATCGGTCATTGTGAAACCAATAAAATGTTTCTTGTGAACATATATTAAAACTCTAACTTGGACCCGAGGCATTCTCCTCCACCTCGATGTGATGTCTTTTGTCCCCCAAGCTTTGGATTCTCTGAAGCAAGTCAGAATTTTAATTTATCGGAATTGGCCAATTGACACAAGTACGAGCCCAGGGCCGGGGGAGGGAGAAAAAGAACACACTACGTACCTTCCACAATACAACAAGGCCATCGCATCCGCATGAAGCAAAACCCTCCTCACCAAGATTTACTGCCATCTTAGAGAAAGAAAAGAACGAGTCTGCAGGCCTTAATTGAGGTGAACGACACCAGTACCAGTTGGATGGTAGGGGCTTTCACAAAACTCGCGTATTCAACACTGTTTGTTGAGGGTAGGGTGTTCGTCGTCTCAGTGGTCTTTTGGGAGTTAGTAGGTGATCTTGCTGTTAGTATTGGGCATAGCTACAGTAACCCGTTCTTTCATTACTTCTTTTACTTAGCTATTTTCTTACTGTTTTAGCCCACTACCGTCGTCCTTGCGATTTTAAATGAAATTTCCTTTACTTACATTAATTGCGCCAGTGTGAGCAAGACACTCTCCAAGAAGGGCTGGAATCATGGGCGTTTTTGAAGTTTGAATTTCTGAAATGCTAGGAGAGAAAGAAAATATAAGATAAGAAGGAAGGGACGGGAAGATACGAGAACTAGTAAACATGGACGTCATATCACCTTTTACCAAGAAATCTTTCTACTTGCAAAGTGAAGGGTTTTAACTCAGAACCATCGCCTGTTGAGAGAATACAGTTTAAAAAGAGTTATAAACGTTAAGACTTAATTAAAAAAAGAAACTGGCCGAAAGTGACCAATTTCTGCCGAAACGGTAATTGCGTTCAATACAAAAAGGTTTTCGTCATCCCCCCCCCCCCCCCCCCCCCCAAAAAAAAAATCACGAATACCAAGTGAAATCGGTGAGAGGGTGGGTGGGGAAGGAGGGGAAAAGCGCTTTTCTTATTTGGTGATTGCTCCTGCAGCATACGTTTTTTAAGAATCTCGTCTCCGCAAATTGCATGTTCAGTTTAATTTTTCCGATTGTCGATTGCGTTACATGGATACCTTGTACTACTTGTACTGCCATCAGTTCGCACAACATTGGTAATTTTAACATATTATTTCAAGCGCTTTACAGGAAGAGGATCGCATTTCAATGTACAGTATTGTTAACAGTGAACTATGATTCGCTTCAATATTTATTGCATACACGGCAGACAGCTGTTGGAAACAAAATTTAAAACTAGTATCGTGATCAGTTACAAATTTGGTAACAGAAGGTTTGAATGGAGCCAGAGCAGTTCGTATTGTACTACCAGCATCGATTAAAATTCAGTTACGTTACAAGACAATTGTAACTGGTCAAAACATAGCCTGCGAGCAGGCTCACCTTTGGGTCACACACGTATGCGATGCAAAGAGCGAATCTGCGAGCTAAGCGATCCAGCCGGGAGGAGCCTGGTGCGGAAGCGCCAATAAAGTGACTTTCTCGTCAATAAAGTCATGTTCTCCTTTGGCGTGGCTTCACCGCTCGTTCACCGCGGTCAAACGTCTGAGGCTGTTTTTGTTTTCTTATTTCGAGAGAAATCATTCACGTTAACGTGAAAGCATCAGTAAGGATATGTGAAATAGCTGCTGAGGGTAAATATATTTCTCAGTTCTCTCAAACGAGATTCTTTTACTTATAAAATGCTCCGCACCCGAACAAAATTGCTTTGACAATGGCGCCGACAGTGTTAAACTTTGAACAGTGAAAATGAAAACCTTATCTTTGAAGTAGTTTTCTTATTTTTTACGTTTTACCGCGGTGAACACCGCTCGTGCGTGTGACCCAAAGGTGTTCTTCGTGTTTGCTGTGTGCCTGCCATCTAACTAATACAAATTTTAAATAGTGAATCACTTACAGACTAAAAGAGGATTTGGAGAACCCCAAATTCTAACAGAACCATCTTCAGAGCAAGTGGCCAGGATGTAACTTTGACAAGAAAACAAAACAGATAATTTTTTTATTCATTACAAGAACTAAAACTGTATTGCATCAATGGCAAATAGGACTTTGACCTGGCAACTGCAGAGAGAATAGACAGGAACCCTTCCTAAGGAAAACAATCCATGTCCAATACACCCAAACTGAGTCGATTCGTCAAGGGTACCTGACGATTCGACTCTATTCGCGCGGAGTCAAACCGCATCACCGGAAGTCACGCCATGAGACACTGATAATATGAACCTTCCTCGACTCACTTTGGGTGTATTGGACAACCCTCATAGGTGTAAAATATAGTTGAAATGTCAATCTAAGAGGCATTGTGATAAGAAATGTTACACATTTTATTTTAAACAATCATTGGAAAACTTTACAGGCGGAATAGCAATAATGTAACGTACAATTAACCCCCAATACATCACCTTTATGAACGACGGTTTTTTTTTCCAAAATACGAAGGTTTTCTTTTTCCATTCTCTGTAACGTTTTAATGTGCATGTCAAGTCTAATTACAGTCTTGTCTAGGTAACAGAGCCAAGTTTCAAGCTAAACAACAAACATATCCAAACAAACAAGAAGACAAAAAATCTCACCCATCACACAGCAGAACAGAATGAATTATTTTCCCATGATGCGCATTTGTGACGTTGGCAAGGGAATCCCCTACAATGACAAAGAACAACTCAGACTCACATTAAATACCTAGCAAAATGACAACAACTAGAATTAAGGGCACGTTTGTGCCAGTGATCATGACAAACGCGCTCCAATTTCGATATATAAACTTTCTTTGTTGTGCCAACACTGTCTGGGGTAATACAACTGGAAAGTTGCGCAACTAATCATGCTAATGCACACTAATTTCTGCAGTACAGAGTAACGTTTAATCAAAGAAATATTCATTTAAGAAGTTCTTGTGCAGTGAACGACCGTGCATTGATCATGTCGCAATATCTGTAATTCAAGAATTGTACCTTTTTCCAAAAGCAAAATTAAAATAATTTGTTGGAACACTTTAATTTTCAGAAATGTCCAATCAGCAACATCAAGAACTTATATATATCTTGCCCCTCTTCACGCCTCATGCCGGTCTTATGCCTTATGCTGTTTTATAAAAATTGCACACGATTTTCCGAACAAAATATAATAAACAAATAAGTAGCACAATTTCCTTAGACCATGTCAAGATGTAATTAATTTACTTTCAATGAAAGGATGTACCTGACATTGCATCAAACAGAAAAAATCCATGACCAATTGAAGCAAAAATATATCTCTAGAAAGAATAAGAAAAAATAGCTATAGGGTACTGCTTACCAATAGATTTTTTGTTTATCCCTATCCACTGTTTTCACAGTCGTGCAGATTTGTACTAAAAGGGCTGGTTCACGCGAGCAAGGCAAATGCAATTTACGCAAATGCAAGGAAAAACACGTGCAAACTAGCTCAACGCAACCACAAATGCAAGCACAAGGAATGGAGAATTGTCCATTTTCTTGCATCTGGCTCGTACTTGCATTTGTACTTGCCTCACCTGCGAACATTGCTAATATAAACGCAGGCGTAAACACAAGCAAGCAAAATGTGACCTGTCCGCCATCTTGGTAAAATGGTTTCAACTCATCGCGTGTCTTACGTTCCTTGTGTTTGCGTTGTACGTGCTAACATCGCTTCAATTTACACTTACATTGACACTTGCGCTAGCGTGTAAATTTGTCTCGTACATGTGAACCAGTCTTAAAGCTCTTTGTATGTTTTGCTAGCCACTAGAGAGTAATTTTCACATGACTATCGAAAGTAATTTGCGTTTGCTTTGGTTTTCCATTACTACGCTTATTGATTAGTTTAAAAGTCTCGTGCCACTTTCTCTTAAACCAATAAGAAGTAATTTACCAAAGCCAATCGTTACTCACTCTCACACGTTTTCCCGCGTTTTATGCCGGCTACAATATTTGCTTCGAGTTTGAGATTGGCCAGAGTAATTACTTTGCTTTTGGTTTTATGACACTCATTAATTGAAAACCGCTCTAAGCAATTGATCTGCACATTACTACTGGTTTAATGCTTGAGAAATTACTGGTTGCTTAGCTCAAAAGAATAGAACAGTTACAATGTGCTTTAATTTACAGAAACAAGTTTAAACGTTGTATAATTATCATACCTGATCTACAGTAAACACGTGCTGAGCACTAGCAGGGTAAGTGTGATTTGGCCCTTCATAATTCTTGACAAAGTTAAACTGACGAGTGCAAGATAAGCTATGAGAGCTCCAAAGAACAATGGCTCCGTCCAAAGATGCAGAAGCAAACATACAGTCTAGAGTAGAGAGAAATAAGCTATTTTGTTATACCTCATAACGGAAATAGCTATTTGACTAGTCAGACAAGCTCAAGCTCAGCCATAGCTCATAACCATCCTCGGAAACCCAGGGGCCATTGGCCAGGGTGGCACAAAGTAAACCGACTACTGTAGCACAGTCAACGCGATGAAAGTTGAAAAGAATGCTGCATGTAACTACCCTTGGGAAATCGGACTCGTTCCAAAACCACTCGGAATTCCGGCCTCAGATTGGGCAAAAAAAAAAAAATGAATTGTGCCCAATCCGCGAGTTCCATCTAATCCTGCGACGTTCATGCCCTATAAACACAGGTCTACTTTTGCACACAATGAATGGATTAGAAATTTGTTCCTGTACCAACAACATGTACTATGCTAGGTTTGAAATTTTGACAACTTTTCTTTGCGTATTTGTGAGTGTGTTTCAGGGTTTTTGTGCACTATGGAGAGGATAAATGAGGGAAATTTGGAGAGGCAGGTGTCTTCAAGTGAGCTAAGAACAACTCCAGCTATAATGTGTGCTCTCCCACCTTTATTTACATGTACTTTATAATTTTACTAGGACTAGACAAACCTGCTACACTGATCAGACATCTAATTGATTCCCTGTGTGGTGAAAGTTTCTTGAATTCCACTATCGTTAGATTTTCTGAATCATCTCCAGTCCTCTCCACAGAGTACACCACTGTCAAAAAAACAACCAATATTTAAAATAACTTGATCAGTGATAGATGGACACCAACTGGGAAGAGAATTTTAAGAGGCAGGTCAAAAACCACCTGGCAGATCTATCAGAGGATGATGAAGGGGATGGGAGAGATCGGGTCTATCATGGGGCAAAGCCCGGTGCATAGATAGATAGATAACTTTACTTCAACCCGGGTTGATGAGGCTGTTTAGGCCTCCAGCAAAATTATGCTAATTTACCAAGAAAAATGATATTGAGCGATAGGAAAAAGCAAAAGCATGGGACAGGGTTGCAGCCTGTGGGGATGAAGAGGACGAGTGAGTGACTTAAAATAAGACTCACTGAGAATTAAGATGGCTGCAATATACTTACTAGATAACATATTAAATAATAACCTACTTACCCAGGGATGATTTATTGGAGGCGGCCACTATTCTGTTATTTTTTATTGGCAGCAAACAGTGGATATCAGCTGAAATGGAAGAGGTTGAATTAAATGACTGAATTATTAATATAATTTGGATACTATAGATAAAACTCAGAAAAAAATATACACACTATATAATGTTCTAGAATTTGCTCTTTAACAACACATACAGTGTTCACTATTTCTTGCCAGTTTGTCAAGCATCTCTCCTTTCTCACTCCAAACACACAGGTCCTGACCACCAGAGAAGAAAATCTTGTGCTCTTTCATGTTAACCAGGCACTGTATGACAAGCAAACAAAAACAAAAGAACAAATAAACAAACAAAATCAACCAAACAAACAAACAAACAAATTAAAGACAATATAATTATTAAAATAATTGTGATCCAGAGTAACATTTGTGTCTGAATGTCATGATATTCTCCAGCAAGATGGACACATTGGCTTGATGCAGAATTTATTTTTTTTTTAAACTAATTAATTACATTATCTTATAAATTAAAAGAACTTGTAAAGTGTAGCCTGCGGGCAGATGTCTCCTATTTCCTTGCTTCTCTCATCTGCATGCAGGCTAGTAAAGTGCACATGCACACCTTCACTGAGCCACCGTGTTCTGTGATTGAGTGAAGACACTGACCATCATCCACATCCCAAACCTTTTGAAAACCACCACAAATAAAGAGAGGGTTAAGGAAGTTAAGCATATAAAACCTCGCTTAACTTGTTAATTTAAGTACCTGTAACTTTGATTGCAATTTATGTACAAGATAATTTTACATTAAAATACAATCTGTGTTGAAAATTATTCCACAAGAAATTTCTAAATGCAAAATAAATTACAAACAGTATTAATATTTAGATAGGAAGCCATATCAGCCCTTTTTACTTTAAAGAACTGATTAACTGAACTTTTATTTGCTTTTCGATTGCTCGCCCTCGCTACTATAGTGACAACTAATCGAGAAGTTTTTTTTTTAACTTTAATTTATATTTAGTTTATGGAGCTGTGTTGGACGAAAATGTACATTGTGTGAAAAGACAGACCTTCCTGTAGATGGAAGATATAATTCCATTTTCTGCATCATGTTTACGAGTCTGTTGGTTATGATCCAGTAAAAACTAAATTGTTGGCATTACAAGCACAAAGGAACCACTCAGAGGGCCTCAGGGCTTGCATTGTGATTGGTTTGTTCTTCTGCTTCTGCTTGCGACTCCCTTGATCTCTTTTTCCACTGATCATAAGCAACACAGTCGTAAGTGAATTCAGAGGAAAATGGAAAATTATGTTCTGATACTTCTGACTCCAATTCTGATGAGCATATATATGACTCCACTCCAATTTTCGATTTTCACTCAGTTGTATATAGGCACTTTGATTTATGACTGATTATGACTCCAACTAAGACTTGGCTGTTTGTGAACTGAAAGCCAGCCTTTACTTAGCATGCAAGCAATTGATGCAAGGATACTAGTATGGTCCTGTCAGAGGAGCCAGTCAGCAAGAGAGTGGTGTCTATGTCTTCATTCTGATACTCCTGTCTCTGGTGCAACAGAAGCATGCATTTAATGGGTCGCGAGTGACCTCTAAGAACACTAAGACGTTTTCCAGTCTGTAAAAAGATAATAAAATACTGAATTCAAATTCATAGCTATGTAGCTTTAGTAATAACTGTCTTGATATTTACTATAATTCATTTTCAAAAGCCATGTCTAGCACAAAATGAAATGTTCTGAAGAGTGAAACCGTGTCTTGTGCATAACATAACTGCAGTTTCTATCCATAGTTAGTAGAGGAGACTGGTTATGAAACCCGGCGAACTTCAAAGAAATATCTCTTTGTTATGGTTTTTGCATCGTCACGTGACATTGACCCTGCACAAGCAAAATTACAAGATGGCGTCCCGAGTGAGTTCTATTCGAAGCGTGGTTGAATCCACTGTGAAAGTTGGCTTGTCCTGGTTGAAAATGAGTCAAAAACCATAAGTTTTGGAAGATAAAAGATCGTCGATAATTCCGCTGCCTTCGGCTGTGGATCACGCAGAAGGAGACGAGAAATCGACATTTGGAAGCTATTCGCACCAGCACTAAGAGGCACACATAGGAAATGGAAGAAATGCTGGCTGAACAAAATAGCCGAGTCGAGAGTGATAGGGTACTGTTTATCTGTGTAAATTATTTTGAAGCCAAAGACACAGAAATATGTATAAGGTTTGTTTGACCATAGCATAGTACTAAGTAGAAGGGAAGGTGTTTATACCCACCATCGCATGCATACAAATTTCGAATTCACTGTAAAGCGAAAGTTTCTTTCTCGACGAATATCTTTCTTTCCTTACAATTTTATTTTATTGCTGTCCAACGCATTTGTAAATGGTTGTTTTTTAATAGTCTCTCCTTGTATAATTGTGTTTTGTTCTTATTAATAAGAATAAAAGTGTTTCTGTTGTGAGTCAGAGGCTGACCCATTGCAATATCTTCACACATATGCATAGGTAATGAAACAGTGAACATTCATGTCACAGTAACAGTTGCTCTTTTTTATGTAGGGATTTCTTTTTCATTTCCATATAGCAGTAAACTCTTCGAGTCACAGATTGCTGATCATAATAAAAAAGTCTCCTTGTAATATCCATATTACCTGTACTCCATCACACAGGCCATGATAATTTATCCCTGGGAATGTATCTTAAAAGTTGAAATAAATCTTCCTCCTATAACTGTTAGAAATATGAACTTATTTTGTTGATCATGGGTTTTCTCCTTCCCTGGTCTACAAGAGGCTCATTTGCAAAAAGGTCTTCCTTGTTGTCACTACAGGTATTGCTAGCTCTCTTGGTCAGTCATGAAGTATTCTGAGATTCACACATAATTGTAGAGCCTGTTTGATTTCTACTTCAGGAGTGAAGATTATTTAGAAGTTATCAAATTGAAACTTAGCTATGAGCCTGATGATGAATACATGATTTTAAATTATAAAAAATTTGAATGCTTTATTCTCAAATGATATCAAAGTGATTACTTTTGTGTTCCATCATCCCAGGTGATCATGTTTGGATCCAGGGTAGATGTTGTATCCACTTATGTTCATCTAAGACACCCTAAATGCTGTTGTGCAAGGGTGACCTATTTGGTAGAATGACGGAATGCCACTAGTTTGCTTGCGGTTAGGTTCACCCCGGTTTGTGTGTCGTTAGGCTCAACCTGGTTTGTTTGTGGTTAGCTTTTACTTCGGTTTGCTTGCAGTTAACTTTTGCAAACATTCTCTTAATGCTGAGCCTACAACAATAACACCCCAAAAATGTATTTGTCTATGGTAACTGAAGAATATTTGAAGAGTTAAAACATTAAGTGCAGCAGCCAAATTGTATGCTGAGCTTTTTTGACTCACTGGAACTATTATTAGGAAGCACAAATTATCTAATAGGTATCTACTAGACTACTACAAGGTCTAGCACTAAAACAATATAAACGGATCACCATATCCCAGATCTTTCTCAAAGGTTTAATATAGGAATTTTGTGATTCGCAGGAACCCGAGAGGACATAACCATCGACAGATAGGCAATATATTAGCTTATATTGTAGGTGAGCGTTTGTAGGATTCCACACGAATTGAGCAGCAAATGTGCCGAACATTTAAGCTCATTAGTTTGAAATTATGACTCAAAATGGCAACCTGTTATGCTTTCATTACTAACTGTGACCGAAAATGCTTTTCTTATACTCCATCGCTTTCCAAAATGTCAAAAATTGCCTCTAAATCGTCTTCCCAAACAAACAGATCGTGTGCTCCGTCCGCCATCTTGAATAAACTTGTGCATGGTCAGAGTCACGTGATGGGTCTGTTCAACATCGGAGACCGCTCTATTGTTTAGCTCTTTGAAGTTCGCCGGCTTTCATAACCAGTCTCCTCTACTAACTATGTTCTATCTAATGGTGTTTAATAGAAACACAAGTGGAAGTTTGGGAGAATGTCAGAATATTGTTGGCTGGGGGAACATGAACGACAGGCAGGTATTTGAACAGCTTTTTTGAGTTCACCAATACCTATAAGTGTTTTTATAACTCAATAGAAGCATGCATGTAGAAAAACTTGTTTGAATTCTTTTAGAAGTAACTTGTCAGTTTTCCTTTAAATATCAAATAGTTTAGCTTGCTCATGTCATCATACCCTCATTGAACAGCTTGTGCATGCTTGCTCTGTGTTTCTGTCAAGTCATAGAAGTGCGGCTTTTAAGCCTGGTTCTCATATGCCGACAACCTACCTACGACATCTAGACGCCGGTACTGCCTGGGATACTGTTCCCACAAAAGAGAACATACGCCACCGGCAACAAAGATCATTGAAGGTTTTTACTGCCAGCATGCCTGCGATGTTGAACTCACTTTAGGTGGTTTTTCCAGAGCGCTGATGATAAAGATATTTTATGAGAACAGTATCCCAGGCATGTAGCAGCGGCTACAGTGCTATGTCGCAGGTAGGATGGCAGAATATGAGAATCAGGCTTTAGTGTGCCCTCTCTTAAAGGGTGTTCTTTCTTAATTGATTGTTTAACAAATAAGGTGGAGACCTTGGCATCCCAAATGACTGCAAGATTGTCATCAGAGGCTGATGCAAACCTGAGGATTAAAATATCTTTATCAGTTCAGCATTTGTTAGGTTAAGACCTTTACAGTATAATTTTTATTGATTTCATTAGGAAACAATTTCAAATGCAGCTCTCAACTGATCAAATAATTAGAACATAGCGCCATATAAGGCAAGCAGAGAACCAATCACAATAAAGATTTTTTTTTGTTCTTGATACTTGTAGCTAAGGCATTTGAGCAACTGTTCCTTTTGCTTACTATAACCTGCAGGGAGAACACTGATCAGCACCCTATTATTGGGTTTAAACTGGAGTTATACTGAATATTGCATTGAATACCAGATAAAACTTGAGTATTTTTTTAAAAAGGAATATTCTATATATGTACACATAGGTCAAAGTGCAGGGGGCATCCAATGAGGCAATTTCTTAGAATTCAGTCAGGGAACGTAACTGTTGGCTACAAAGTAAACAGCAAATAAATGCTTATTTTCAGCTGCTGGGAAAATTGCTGTTCTGCACTCCCAGGAGAAATAATCTTTCAGCCAGGAAGAACGCAAGCCAAATATACCCCATGACAAAATGTGATGCTGGGTGTGGCAGTAGGTCTCAATTTACCACTTCAGAGCAGGGGAAGGGGAAAGGGGGGGGGGGGGGGGAGAATTGAGGGGCCCACAGGATAGCACCGAGCATGGGAAAAAGACAAGATGTCATCATAACTATCAATATAAACCCGTGCCATGCCAGCCCTTTCCAAAAAAGAATACTTTCCCAGCAGACCAAACACATCTCCTAGCAACACAAACAACTCTTTTTCTCAGTCAGCAAGAAAAGCCCTTGCAGAACACCTATTGTGTGGCTCCAGAAAATATCCATACCCCCCACGGAAGGGATTTGCCCTATGACCCCGCCACCCCTCCGGAAATTCCAATTTAGCTTCAAACATTGCTTTAAATTTTTGGGTCTTGGAGACCCCCCTCCTCCCTGGAATTTCCAATCCCTTCTGTGGGGGGAGTATGGATATTTTCTGGAACTACACATTTTGTGGAACACCTCCATTGGGTGCACCTGAAAATGATTTTGAATTTTCTTTTGCTTCACATTTATTATCATATTAATATCCTTATAATTAAAAATTAATAAAGAAAAAATCCCAGGGAAAAAAAAGTCAGACTAGTTTAAATTCATTTTTAATTAAAAACCATGTATATTGCATTGCACAAATTCGCACACCATTTTCTATTTTCTTTTATTGATGTCCATGATTCTGGGACCAGTTTTAAGTACTTTATTTTTCCTGGTTAGCAAATTAAAATAAGTTATTCAGAATAATTATTCCTTGGAATGACTATGGATCACACAAGGAGTGTGCAAAAGACAAAAGACATTAAAGTGTCCTTTCTACATGTCATGGAGGAATATTCTACATCAAACCATGATTTTTACCTTCTGTCGTCAATGATAGTTAACAGATGAACAATGTCTGTGTGGGAGGAGAGAAGTCTCAACTCTGTAAATGGATTTCCTGGTTGATCATCCTCGATTTCGGGTACAGTATCCTCCTACAGACATCAAGACAAGATATAAATAGTGGCATTCTACAGGAACATTAGGAGGCCATTCCAAACCAGTGGCCATTCGAAAACTGTGCAACATACTGGCACAGTTGGGTTAGGGTTATGCTTGAGTTATGCATATGTTACAGGTCAAAATTAGCTTTAGGTTATTTTTTTCAACCTAGGTTATTTTTGTTTTAACCTAGCTTATTTTTTTTTACTAGGTTAATAAGTAGAAAATTAAATTAAAATTACCTCCCCTCCCTTGATGTCTCTGAACCCCCTCCACCATCTTACTTACCCTTCCCTACCATCTGCATGTAGTTTTCTGAAAAATACATTGTTTCAGAAAAGCTTGTTGCAGAATACACTGAGCATCTAACTGACATTGAAATGAGAAAAGATAAGCGGCGAACAGATAATGACAGGAAGCGCACAGAAAGGAAGCAACAGGAATACATTTGACATTGACTGGGAAGATCTCTATCACAGAAACCAGTTGGCATCCTTTAGAGTAGGTGAACTTGAACTGTATGTTAATCACCACAATATTGCATTTAAAGAAAAGAAAGATGAGAAAGTGAGTGTGGTGAAGGCACATATTGACAGTAAGATTTTGACTTCTATTGTGCAGGACAGTCAGAACAACATTCATCTACCCTCTGACTCAAATTCAGAGTCTGACAGTGACAGTGACAGGTACAAAGCACATTGTTGGATCTAGTAGTAGCTCTTCAGAACTAAACCACTCAGGAGGCAGCAGAGAGTCATTACAGTCTGAGCAAGAAGCTGAAGAAACGATGCCCGAATCCAGTACATCTCGATATATCTCAATATAGACGGAAAAAGGACACGAGTCCTCCACGAAAATTATGTACCATGGCATAATATACATGTAGAAAAGTAACGTATAAACTAGACTGTCCACAGCCTCTCGATTTTTCAACGCAAAAAAGCAAACGAAGCGAGCGCGAAGCGCGAGCGCGCCGAGGGAGGAGGCGGGAAGCGAGCGAAGCGAGCGAAAGAAAAATAGAGAGGCTGTAAACATCTTTGAATAAAAGTGCAAGTTTTAGACCCCTCCCCTTGTCATCGCCTTGTAATTTACAGCTCCGCCTCTTGACCTTTCAATTAACTCGGACCAATGAAATTGAGCGGTAAAGTGCTTGTTTATAAATTTAAATTCCTACAAAAAGAGGCAGAAAGCCAAATCAAGCGGTCCTTCCGATTTCTGCAGAATATGCGGGTGTTCCTTCGCAATTCGTTTGGGGAACTTCGGTAAGACTCGCACATCTCTACGGAAAATTTATTTGAGGCCAAAACACGAAGGTGTTTTACGGCGAAAGTTGGCAGATGTGTTGGTCGATTTGGGAATTGCAGTGCAAGCAGACGAATTTCGTTCTAGTAGAGTGTGTTCATTTTGTGCATCTACATCTAGAAGCAATATTGAATTTATATAGAAATCTCTAGCGCGACCGAAAGATGGCGTAGAATCTCCTAAAAGGAAAGTTGATCGTGACGAGCGATTCAAAAGAAATATGTCACATTCGCCTCACACGTCTTCGGCGAAGCAAAAGTTATGCCAGCAAAGTGATTCGCCAAAGAATCCTGAACAACGCAAGCAAAACCCGTCAAAGCAGCCTCAAGCAAGAAGGTTCATTTCTTTTGACTGTTGTACCGCTACAACAAGAACAACAACATTCCCATCTTCTTGCATTTGTTTTGTCATAACATCCGGCACCAGTCGGTAAAATTCCAACTACGTCCTTCGAACAAAGAAGGTGTCGAATGGCCTCTTTCTGCTTGTCTTTGAGAGACGAAACGTTTGGAAATCTCTCCAACGAGCGCGTTCCAATAAATTATCGATCCATCGCAAAACACAGCAATGACAACTCGAGCGAACCGCAAGACGCGCCTGCAAGCAATCATGATCGGCCGTTGTCAAGGTCATGACATTTTTGCCGCCTTTCAACCAATGGGAATTTTCCGTTTCTGGAGAAACGGGAAATTCAATATTTTCAAAGATGTCTACAGCCCCTCTATTTTTTTCGCCCCCCGCCCCCCACCCCCTTGCTTCTTCCGTTTTGCGCTGGCGTCCAGTTTTCTAGTCGTTCTCACCACGCGCTCATTGATCGAAAAAAAAAAAAACACGAAAAAATAGAGGGCTGTGAACAGTCTACGTATAAACAAAACACCAAATTAAATCAAAGAAGGTGAAAAGACACACTTAAGAGGCTGTCCGCGTAACAGCGGATAAGGCAAATTTTGGACCTTCACCGATTTCTCTAATATTTTCAGTGAAAGTCGACCATTATATCCCATGAACAAATATCACATTTATTTGGATCAAATCTTTTATTTTTATTTTTTGCGAGGCGGTTTTCACTGCAACCTCAAAACCACCCAATTTGCATTTGAAGACTCCATAATTTAGCATTAAATGTCGGTCGCTGCCAAAGCGTATTTCCTTAACCAAACAAGCTGAATATTTTATATATCAAGGTTTTATGTTTCTTCTATACTTACACGGTTAAACAATTGTATTCTATAAAATTTTGACTGAGTTATGAATTTTCAAAAACACTTCCTAACGGACTCAGGAATGCGTGACGCGTAACATACCTGTAGTTGAAAGCGATTTTCTCGAATGTGGGACCTGATCAGAAGTCAAGTCTATTGTATCTCGAAAGTACTAATACCAGTCTAGAAACCTATCGAATAAAATTTGTGGGCACTCTGCACTTCGCGCCGTACAGAGCAGCAAGATTTTCCCAAATTTTCGCCATTTTGATTAAAACCAAAGATAACAACGGTCCGATTTCTTTACAGGGAACGCCTAGAGATACGATCATTACCACTAAACACCACACTGTGGTATGCAAATAAATAATATTTGTCGATTTAGCCGTCGTTTGAGGAAAAAATCTACCGTTGTTGCAGGATTTTCAAAAGAAAGCTGTAAATACCAATATGCAAATTAGCTCCGAAAGCGACATTTTTGCTATATTTATCTCTGTAATTCCCGAAAACGTTTTTTCTTAAAAATTATTTTACAAGGCAAAGAAATGTTCCTTACCTGAGAAAAGATGCCTTTCAGACTATGTAAAAGCGTTTCAGTTTTGCTGTGGGTGATTATTTTCATTTCCCACGCTGCGGCCGGTAACACAGTGTTTGTTTAGTTTGAAAGTTTGTTGGTTTCACCCTAATTCAATTAAAAGCGGGCAAGTTGTCTACTTTTTCAAAGCTCTCTCAGCTCATCCTTTAAAACGTCTGAGGTACCTGACTAATTGTCAATAAAAAGTTTATTGACAATTTTTTCCCAATAAATGTCAAAAAAAAATCCTGAAAGTATCATATCAAAATGAAACTTCAAGTAGTGGGTCTTAATGAGGTTAGCCGTAGGCCTTAGGCGTAACAGTCGTTGGCCGAAAAAAAAAATGTTAACCGTAAAAAGAAAATTCTAGCCACGAAAGCAGAAGTCTCAGGATTTCGTGTCAAGACTTTCACTTGTCTTGGTACCGAGAAGTGTTAGATTTGCTCCAAGTCGTTCGCTTTTTCTTTGTGTCAACAGAGCTACTGTATTTGAACATGTTGAATTGATCATTCTCGTCCCCAAAGCCCGCGATCCTTCTGGTCTCCATCAGGGTTCGAGAACTCTGATCGTTCCCAATTCCTGAGCGTTAGCATGAACATGCACAGAGTTCTCGTTCTATATCTTTAAGCCAATCAGATTTTTCAGATTTAACAATGAGTCCGTGAATCGTGGACTTGCGGTGTTGGAGGCGGAAAGAGGTCTCGATTCCTGGCGCAGAGCAGAAGGATCGAGTTACTTTTTGCCTCCGTTTGAAAATGAGTCTACGTGCGAAGCCATTCATATGAAAATGCCATCCACCTTCACGTCCATTTTCATGCAAATCAAACCTCTTTTTATTTGAATGGTTTCGCACGAGGACTCGTTTTGAATCTGAGGCAAAAGGCAACTCGGAGATGGCCTATAGACCTTTTGCGCTTGGGCGACTTGTTGCCCCACTTACTGACCATACTAGTCGCGTGTATATGAATGAATAAATTTTATGTGGATAAAAGAAAAATTCTCTAGAGAATATCACGTGGTCTGTAATGGGAAAACAGACCGCCCAAGCGAAAAAGGTCTATTGATCGCTTACAAAAAAGGATACAAAATCGCGCATTGAAGTGTTCGCGCGCGAAACGCAGGATTTCCAGGAATGGCTCATTCCACGATCAGACGCAATTTTTGATTTTTAAGCCAGACTGTGCGCCCTCCTTATCCGGCGGTCTTTTGCGAATCAAACGAGCGAGCAACTTGGAGCAAGTGCCGTAACACATTGTAATTCATAGCACTTGCTCCAAGTTGCTTCCTCGTTTGATTCGCAAAAGACCGCTGGATAAGGAGGGTGCACAGTCTGGCTTGAAAATCAAAAATTGCTACTGTTCGCGGAACGAGCCATTCCTGGAATTTAATAGTGCGCTTCGCGCGCGAACACTTCAATGCGCGATTTTGTTTCCTGTTTTGTAAGTGATCAATTCACAGTCTCGTCTCCAGAGGCTGCGATCCTTCTCGTCTGCGCCAGGAATCAAGACATCTGGCCGCCTCCAAAACCGTTAGTCCGCGATTAACGGACTCATTGTCAAATCTGACAAATCTGATTGGCTCAGAACAATAAATAATAATAATAATATTTAATATTTCTAAGGCGCAAATTAGCATGTAAATATGATCAAATGCGCCTAACAAACCATATAAGTAATATAAATTAAAAGATATGCTATAAATGGTAAGATTAATTTAAAACTAATTATTTACAATAACTATATACATTAGGCTAAGGTAAAAAGCTTAAAAATTAAAATATTAAAAACAATGGGTCTAGTAAGAATGTATATAAAATATCAAGAGCTATTCAAACGCTTTTCTAAATAAAAATGTCTTCAGAACGAGTGCTCTGCGCATGTTAATGTTCAGAAATTTGAGTTCTCGATCCCTGATGGAGACCAGAAGGATCGTGGGCTCTGGGGGCCAGAATGATTAATTCAAATAACTCTGTTGACACAAAGAAAAAGCGAACGACTTGGAGCAAATGTAACACTTCTCAGTACCAAAACACGTAAAAGTCTTGACAAGAAATCCTGAGACTTTCACTTTTGCGGCTAGAATTTTCTTTTTACGCGGTTAACATTTTTTTTTCGGCCAACGACTGGTACGCCTAAGACTTAATTTTTTGGTCGCTTTACGGCTAACGGCTAACCTCATTAAGATCCACTACTTAACGACGTTCCGTTTTAATATATACTTCGGCTTAGCTTTAGGATTTTTTTTTCGACATTTATAGAGGGAAACCAATTTGTCACCCTCCCCTCCTCGCCTCGGCTACCCCGCTCCCGTGAATTCCAATGATCCGCCATGTAACTGAGTACGTACAAAACAGAGGTGGACTAGATAGATTTTATCACGACATTTTAATAAACTTTCTATTGACAAAAATAGTCAGGTACCTAAGACATTTTAAGGATGAGCTGAGAGCGCTTTGAAAATGTAGACAGCTTGCCCGCTTTTAATTGAATTAGAGTGAAACCAACAGCCTAGCAAACAAACACTGTGTTACCGGCCGCAGCGTGGGAAATGAAAATAATCACCCACAGCAAAACTGAAACGCTTTTACATAGTCTGAAAGGCATCTTTTCTCAGGTAAGGAACATTTCTTTGCCTTGTAAAATAATTTTTAAGAAAAAACGTTTTCGGGAATTACAGAGATAAATATAGCAAAAATGTCGCTTTCGGAGCTAATTTGCATATTGGTATTTACAGCTGTTTCTTTTGAAAATCCTGCAACAACGGTAGATTTTTTCCTCAAACGACGGCTAAATCGACAAATATTATTTATTTGCATACCACAGTGTGGTGTTTAGTGGTAATGATCGTATCTATAGGCGTTCCCTGTAAAGAAATCGGACCGTCGTTATCTTTGGTTTTAATCAAAATGGCGAAAATTTGGGAAAATCTTGCTGCTCTGTACGGCGCGAAGTGCAGAGTGCCCACAAATTTTATTCGATAGGTTTCTAGACTGGTATTAGTACTTTCGAGATACAATAGACTTGACTTCTGATCAGGTCCCACATTCGAGAAAATCGCTTTCAACTACAGGTATGTTACGCGTCACGCATTCCTGAGTCCGTTAGGAAGTGTTTTTGAAAATTCATAACTCAGTCAAAATTTTATAGAATACAATTGTTTAACCGTGTAAGTATAGAAGAAACATAAAACCTTGATATATAAAATATTCAGCTTGTTTGGTTAAGGAAATACGCTTTGGCAGCGACCGACATTTAATGCTAAATTATGGAGTCTTCAAATGCAAATTGGGTGGTTTTGAGGTTGCAGTAAAAACCGCCTCGCAAAAAATAAAAATAAAAGATTTGATCCAAATAAATGTGATATTTGTTCATGGGATATAATGGTCGACTTTCACTGAAAATATTAGAGAAATCGGTGAAGGTCCAAAATTTGCCTTATCCGCTGTTACGCGGACAGCCTCTTAATCTGTATGAAAAATGGAAAGCAACATCAATTCATCATTAAAAAAATTCTGGAAAAGGTGTGTGACCCTCCCCTTGAATAGCTCACAAATAAGTATGGCCCTCCCCTTTTGGTGCTCCCTTTCACTGATGACCCTCCCCTCTGAGGCCCCAGCCCTCCCCCCGCCCCACCCCCAAGAATAAACGTACCTTCCCCAAGCAGTAGCTACAAAAACCAGAGCAAGTCAACGTATTGCGGACCAAATCAGAAAAGCAAGTGAGAGGATTTCAGATTACATTTAGCTACAAAATAGATAAGTTTAATTAAGCTTTGTAAGTTTACCCAATGAAATTGGTCTTTGAGTTGAGATCGAATAATTCGATCTCTTTTTGCAGATTTAGATTAGCATCTAAAAAAATATCTATCCCCGATTACTAGCGGTACCTTTTGTCTTTTTCTGTTATCTGGTCGTCTGCGAAACATGACGTTTTTCTGCTATTCATTGAACCACTGTCACAGACACATTGTTGAAAGTTATTTGAGCAAAACAACTGACGACATCCGCCATGTTGGATTTTATCGGAGTCAATTTTCGAGAGGGAATGGGAAAGATGGGAAGTACAAGTAGTACTGAGAGGGGTGGAGAGCGACACGAGTAAAGACCAAAACGGTTTGCATTTTCTTTGCCATATGGACGTTTTGAGTTACATATTCTGCATATTTATCCCTCATCACGTTATAGAAATAGTAATAAGAGGAAACAGCAAAAAGCCTCTCGAAGGGAAGGTCCATTGAAAAATGCATAAATTCATTTCCTTTGCCCAGTCCTTTCTATTTTGAACATAACGCGGTCTCCTTTTGTCTTCCGGTAACAACAACGAGAGCGTGTCTTTCAAAGCCTTTCGCTTTATTCGATGAGAAATTTACCACCACGATGGATTCCACTTCGACTGTTGTCATCGAAGAATCTCTTCCAAGAGATATCTTGGAAGTTTTGGACAGCATGAGGCGACGAAAAGAGTTATCCGATGTCACACTCGTGGTAAATCAGCGCGAGATCGCGGCTCACCGGGCCATTTTGGCGGCATGTAGTCCGTACTTCAGGGCCATGTTTCTGTCCGGCTTTTCTGAGGCTAGCGAGCAAAAGATTCATCTCAAAGAGGTCGATGCCGACGCGGTTCAGTTGATCGTTGACTATTTTTACACTACAGAACTCGAGCTCAATGTTTACAACGTTGAAGAAATACTGCGGATTTGCGTCCTGTTGCGGCTTACAAGTTTGGTCGATCACTGTGAGACGTTTCTTCGGCGAAACATGACTCCGTCGAATTGTATCGGTCTTCAATTCGTGGCTGATCTCTTTTGCCTCGAGGATTTAAATCAACATGCGAACCGTTTCGCTTTGTGGCACTTCGCCAACGTCTACAAGGAGGAGGAATTCAAGAAAATGCCTTACAAACAGCTGAAAGAATTGGTCATGGATGATTCACTGAAAGTTCAGTCCGAGGAAATGGTCTTTGAAGCCGTGTGGCAGTGGATTTCTCATGATATGGACGTTAGAAAGCATTTTGTTCCGGATATCATGCAGTATGTGAGGTTCCCTCTGATGAATCTCCAATATTTGCATGGCAACTCATCCATTAAGAGGCTCACAAATGAATACAGAATGTGCAAGGAGCTTATTCGTGAGGCTATCAGCTACCAAACCGCCCTGGAAAACAAGTCAACATCAGCTCTTGATAATTTCCGTGTCAGACCTCGAATGGCTTCAGAGGAGATTTTCGTCATAGGTGGTTGGTCCAATGGGCAGAAGATAAGCAGTGTGCAATGCTTCAATGTGGACACCCTGGAATGGACAGTTGTGGCTGGTATGTCTGTGGCACATGTGTCCAGAGAGGATTACATTCGCGTGGTTGCTGTTGGTGATGAGTTGTACACTGTGAGTCGCTACAAAGTTGGCAAGTATGACCCCATCGCCAATTCCTGGATTCAGGTTGCAACAGGTCCTGATGTCCAGTGTAAGTGGGCAGGCGTCTGCGAGTACGAGGGATACATCTATGCTGTTGGAGGCCACAGCAGTATGTGCGCCAAGCAGTTTGATACAGAAACCATGACTTGGAGGTCTTTACCATCCATGATGTATGCTCGCTACTATCCAGGTAATCATCCGTATGGGGTAACATCTGTTGTACTGTTTGTGGTCTGTTCATCGGTTTTGTTTATGTCGTGAATAAGCCGTTTGTAAGGTGCTGTCGATAGGCGTTTGTTCTAAGTTTGTGTACCAGCTTTCTAGGGTCAATTATTGAAAATAGCTCGTACTGTAGGTTAAACATTCAGCAGAACTTGATTTTGGTGTCAATATTGTATGAACTTGTGTCTCAATGTTACAGTTAGTTTTTACGGAGGAGATGTCTGTTCCAGCCTGAGGGATATAATTATGTACATGTACATGTACATGTAAGAAGAGGCTGATGACTTTAATGTGCTGTATCAGTGCTGGCAGTTTCATAGCCTGTGAATACATGTACAGCCACCTCTAATGCATTAGCTGCCTGGCGCTTACACTCCCCATGAAGTAACTGCAAAGCATTGCTACATATGTAAGTCATGTACTTTGCTATGGGCACTAGTCCACAAAGATTTCCCACCATGCATGTGTTTCCCTTTTTGAAGGGTGAAGACATAAAAAAGGGGGGTTTAACTGCCAGGAGCGAGGCTCTGTGACATCTTTTTTTGGCCAGGTCATTTCGATTGGCTGACAGCAATAACATAACAATTATACAACTATGTCTATCAAACCGTATCACATCAAGAGTTATGAATGACGGTATTTTTCATCTGTAGGTGTTGCTGTGGTGAAAGGCAAGATTTATGCTGTGGGAGGCTTAGACCATCTCTGGGCCCCGCTGAACACTGCCGAGAGGTATGACCCCCGTGCTAACCAGTGGGAAGCCATTTCATCAATGAGCACTGCACGCTGGAGTCTAGGTGTGGCCGTTCTTAATGGCAAACTTTATGCGATTGGAGGATCAGATAATAGAGAGTCTTGTAGCAATAGTGTTGAGATGTATGATCCGGACATAGATAGGTGGAGCCAGAGTGTGGCATCAATGAATGCCGGACGCCGCTGCCTAGGTGTGGCAGTCGTGAACGACACCATTTACGTTGTGGGCGGTCGTGTGACTAACAGCATTGAGTATTATGACAAGGACAAAAACAAGTGGATTGTAGTTGGAGCAGTAAACACAAGATGCAACTTTGGGTGTGTTGCATTGCGGATCCTGTAAGTGTATACAATGTTAGGGAAAACAGCATGGTACGTATAATGAGACAGTATACATGTATGTACATGTACGGTGAAGAATGCATATGCAGGATAATGACAATGTATTATACCACAATGAAAAGGCTGTCAGAGCATGGAAATTATCCTTACTGATTTGCCGTTGGTTTTCTTCCTTGCTCCAAGGGTTTTCATGGGCTTCCCTGTTTTCCTACCATTGAATATTGCATCACTTCTAAATTCCAATTTAATCTAGAAACAGAAGATAAATCTGAGCCACTCTGACTGTTTTTAATGTTAATTCTTGACTGTATGTTTTATTTTTATTTCTTGGGAGTGTGTTTTTCTTTTTTTATTGTCTTACCTAATTTTTAATTTAAATTACATGTACATGAATAGAAATGTTCCGACCAGTTTTTACTGAGAACAAATATTGCTGCTGTTTATCAGTAAGGATTTCAATGTTCGTGTGCAGTTCCTTGTTCTGTTGCTACATGTGCATGTACGTGTACTAAAACAGGGCTTCATTAATATAATAGCTTTGTATGTCTAAGGCCATATGAAATTTCTTGGCCCATTTTCCAGACTTGAAATTAACATGAAAAATGAAATACAATTTGTGTAAACTATATATTTTCATATTGAACCAAATGTTTCAGTCAGTGACTTAGCTATAGACCTGCATGTATGTACAGGTGTACATGCACTTGCTGTCTTTTAATGGTACTTTGTATCTGGACAAAAGGATTTAATGTTACTGCTTTAGTTTGTAGAAATTTAAATATTAATGGGATTTAATGGATATTTTTGCTATGCGAAACATGTACAAATGTAAAAATCCTGTCATTGAAACAGTAGGTATTTATTTAAAATAATGTGCATAGCACAAGACTACAGGTACACTGTAGTCTCTACACAATGTTTAAGCTAACCAACAGGCATAAGCAGTGCAATGTTAACTTATATTTTTTGCACCAAGAGCTATTTTTTGTTATTTTATTTTATATTTTGGCTCTTTAGAGAAACAATGGTTTTGAGGCATTCTTGAGCTAAGTGTGATGACAAGCAAATAATTTTATTATTTAACCTTGTAGTCTAAATTCCATCTTTAAATGCTGCACTCGCAGTGAAATAAGATAGATCTAGACAAAGTACAACAATACCTTGTATAATGCAAGTTCTCAAAAATAAGCCTGCAATTATTTTAAGTTTTCAAATGAATGTACCTGCAGATAGCATATTGTAATTATATAAATTATTAAGGAGGTTTATGGCAACACCAATGCTTTAGTTCTGTTATGAATGGACTATTGTGTATTAATGATTTTAATACAAAGTACAGTATTTGAGAAAGGCCATCTGCCCCATGACTTTAAGAGTATTAAAACATTTTTGTTTTCATTTTTTACACATAATATCATCTTTAAAATATTTATATTTTATCTACTATTTTTAGTATTGACTGTCATGTCTGAATCTTTGGCCATGTGAACTTGAAATTGAAGTAACAGGCTCAAAAGTCAAATTCTTGTATATCCTGTTCATTAAAATGCATTTTATTGATAGCCATGCACATGACAGACATGTGTATGAACTTGTAACAAAATAGTTACCATATTGACGGATGATTTAATTTATCATCTGTAAAAGAAATCTTAGTCTCAAGTGTCAGCCAATTTTAATCAATGATCTCCTAAGTCGGTCATTGGCCCTTTATTTTTTTGTTGCTCTTTTATTTGACAATGAATGTGTGTGGTGTCTTCTTTTAAGAAGACACATACATGCTGGTTTATTATTATTGTTTTATAATTATCACTTATATTAATAATAGAGTTATTACACATTTAGCAGTGCATGGATTCTTACGTCCCCGTCCCGTCCCGTCCTCCGTCTTTGCGGATTGGCCTTCCGGCCGTCCACACGTATCCGTTGAAAATGGTGACCGAAAACGCAACTTTTCGAAAACGCTCTCCAGAGTGGAAATTTTTGAAAACGCCGTTTTTCGTGTTTGCATGCATGTTGGACGGTGAAAATGGAACATTTTGAAAACGATGTCATCACAGCATCTGATCTCGCGCCGGATACGAGTGTTTCACTGCCGCCTGGCCACTTATAGGACTTATGGCATATCTTATTTTTATATTTTCTTTCAGGTAACTTTGAAATGTGCAAGCTTGTTTTTACAGTGCTTTTTAAAAGTGCTTACTGATGCAATTGTGTCGACCAAACGTTAATATCAGAGGAAGACAGGAAGACATTTAGAATCAATCCGTATAAAAAAGATATCCCTTTTCAAACAAAAACAGATTCATGTGGACGGGCGAAAACGACTCGGAAACGTTATGTGCGGACGTCAATATTAAAAAAAAACGGTAAAACAAAATGTCGTTTTCAAATGAACGGATACGTGTGGACGGGGCCTTAGACAGACATTTAATTGTAATTTATATTAATACAATACTATTCAAGAAAGTATTTTCATGTATACTGAACTGTACTCAGTGTCCCACTGAGAGAGGGACAAGCACTTTAAAACTATTAACTTATAAAATTTTAACTACCATGTAAGCTTATTTATCAGTAAAGGTAACAATATTTTATAGAAAAAGTAACTTTAAGTATCGAGGTTGTGTGGATATTTGTAAAGTATCGGCAGAGTACACAATAAAAGGATTTAGCCACACGATAGTTATTATAATTACTGGGTTTTTTTTGTATAACAAAATTAATATATAACTTCCCTTTCTGCTACATCCCAAATGGAAATGGAATTAACTTCTCTGAAAAGGAAACAAAACTCGGTAACGCACAGAGGTTGTGACAAATATGGACCCAGTTATTACGTTAATGGCTTCGACCAAGAGTCTCATGTAGCTTAGTGGTTAGAGTCAGGTTTTTTCTTTGTCCCACAGTCGTAAAACATCTCATCTTTATCAATTTTGACCACTGTTGTGAGTGAGATACTCATTGTAGGGGGTCAAATGAGGAGGTCTGACGCGGACCCGTTACCTTATGGGCCCCTTCGCGTAGGGTTTTGGATGTGTTGTTTCGCATTATATATTCTCTTCTATACAGAGTTTTAATTATACGAATTGTCTCTACGCCTCCAGTACAAGGCGTGCCGTTCTCGGACGGCATGTTTACGTAAAATCTGAGGGATTCGTTTCCCTAGAATTAAAAAAAAGAAGTTCTGCTGTAAAGGGTGGCCATTGAGCATAAGCACAATAAGCTTAAGAGCGTAAGAAGAACAAACACAGCATAAGCAGAACGAAAATTGTTCGTTCTTGACTTTGTTATTCTTGGCCGTATGCATGCTTACGACACACAAGTACAGTATACAGTGAGTATACAACCAGTGAAAACTAGCCTAAAATGAACGGCACCTCCGTCATTTTAATTTATACCTTCCGTGCTCTTGCAAACATCCTCCAAACTAGACATGTTCTAAATTTCACTAAAAGATATAACATTCAGACAAAACTAAAACATAACGCAACTGTTTCACATAACATTCTCAGAAAAAACAAAAAAATGAACACATTTTAAAAGTAGTTGTTGCAGAGAAGAAAAGCGCGGGTTTTTTGTCAGCTGCTTTCACTTTTATCATTGACAAGTTGGCGTGCATGAAAATGACCAGACCAAACCAGAAATTCTTGTTGTGTTCTTGACACGCTGATGCACCGTGTGCAAGGCCCGAACGCAAACTACCTTTTTACCTTACATGGACGCAGACCTTCCCTTGTTACCTCATAATTATGTATTATGTTTATCCGAGGCTCAGAGTGCGTTCCGCCCCTCCAGTATACCCTTTTTGACGTCTATCCATAAAAACGCTATTCCATTCGAAGGATTTGACCTTATATATGTAACACACCAGGTGGCCAAAGCAGTCAAGAGTGGATTAAAACTGACTGAGCGTATTATGAGATTTGTATGGATTTATAATTGACTTGCCAAATATCTAAAGTTTATGATGGCCTGTACAAATAAACGGTACTAAGTAAAGGCTACTTTTTTTATCCCAGGATGGTCGTAAGACCTTTACAACAATGCAAATTAATTTTTAACACGTCTGTTAACCGTAACGGAAAAAAATTAACCGTTTGCCGTAAAAAAAAGCCAAAAAATTAGCCGTTTTAAAACCGTAAATGCCACTACACCATTTGAGACCCTCGCTAAAGTACGTGTAGACCGTTGTCGGTTGAAACGAAAGAAGCACTAGAACTAAAAAAAGGGGACACCCGCTTGGAAAGGTTTCGAAGAGGGTCGTACAGGGGGGTCTCTGGTACGATTCACGGACGAAAAAAATAACAAATCACGGATCACGGATATTGAAATTTCATTTTCCCGAATCACGAAAATAAGTACTCTTTTATCCTGTTCTTACGCTACAAATAGTGTTTGAAGAAATCAAAATTGATTAAGAAATTACGAAAATAAGAAAGAAACATACTCTTTTATCCTGTTCTTACTCTACAAAGAGTGTTTGACGTTACGATAATTATACGGAGGTCACATTTGAGGTCTCGCGTCTCAAAATCACGCAAAATAAAGTCAATAAAGTGGTGAAATCACGAATATCGGTTATTAATTCAAGCTCTTCACGTTTCACGCAAAACCTTCTGGTCACGGGTCACGAAGAATAAATTTATTAAATTCACGTTTCACGGAAAATAAAATCAGCTAATCACGCGTCACGAGAATACCCCTGTACGACCCTCTTCGAACTTTATGTAGCTTTGCAAAGGTTACAGGATTGTAAATTAATCCATACAAACTCTTATATTGTACGCTTTGGTCACCTTCCATACCATATCACACCATCACTTTTCCTAACTTCGTTCTACAAACCATGCATGAAAAAACAAAAAATTGGGAAAAATAAATTAAGCTGCTAGACCACCATCATGGCAAATGGGCCAACACACAGCCCTTAGCCGTCCGGTTTCCGCCAGATGACAATCTAACCGGAGTAGACGGAGTAGTAGTTTAGACGAGTATTCAGTTGATCCCATAAGCAGACCCTGTTACATGTTGATGTTACATCACGGATCTGCATGTTACGTTTACAACTGGTTCAACTGGTAAGATGCCCAAAATTTCGCGCGCTTTTAATTTCAGGTGTACCTCGATCGCATGCGGCTCAACAGTTTACTCCAATTGAAGCTGTTCTCTTCCGCAAGCGGGAGCGCGAATTGCATTCAACGGCCTGCGAACGGTTTGAGTTTATTGTGAGCTGACTGGTCATGTAGCAGCTCTCGTAAGGTCTCACATGAGTGGCTGAGAGAACAATAGAACAAACAACAAGGACAATGCCCCTAGCCCCCAAAACAATAGCAGCTGCTACACTAGCGGACCAGTAGAATTACAAGCTTACGAGAGCTGCTACACAACTGGAGCTGACACTCACGGTGCTCATGAATTTTTTCGCCAAATTGAGCGAACATGGAAGGCTTTTAAAAAACCTGTAAGAATTCTCGCTCGCTCATTGGTCGAGGACCACAAATGACGTGTAAAACATGGCTTTCATTGGTGCATGGTAGAATGTAATATGGAACTATTGCAATTTGATTGCCCGAGAAATCGTTGACCTTCAGCCATTACAATAGCCCAGTGAACGACTAGTTTTCGTCTTGTTTTGAACTATTGGAAAACTCGCAGTCTGATTGGCTACACAGGGACCCATTAATCAAAACTTATTTATAAATGTTTTATCCGAGTTTAGATGCAACAAAAGACGTTGCGCCAAACGGCTAAAAAGGTCTAAAAACGTGCGCGGGGCCTTGCGTTCAAATGTGATCCCGACCGAAGTCGGAACTTATTTTTTATCGCCATGGCGACTGGGTCGCAACGTTCGTCTTTTTCATCATTTGACCGTTTCGTTTACTTAGGCCCGTTCCAAACGCCGCTCCACTCATGTGCCGAACCTAACTCAGTAAGGTTCGACCTTGGAGCGACTTTGGAGCGACAGCTGATTCAAACGGCGTATTTGTGTCGAACTTAATTCGCGGAAACAAGTCGTTAACAATAATAATGTTGACTGAACGTCTGCGTTGAGGATGATAAAAGGTTTTTGCAGTCGAAATCAGCAAACTATTACGCAGGTTTTGCTATAATAATAATATTTCCGGAAAAGCAAATTCATTCCGCGAGATTTATATTATTTAAACTGGTTTTCTCTCGAGAATTAGTTTGTAAATGCTAATCTCCAAATCTAATCTCACAAATTGGGGAAACTGCAAAAAGGAATTACCACCAAAACAATTTTCCCATGAAGTTCCGCTTCTCTTGAGCTGAAACATAATTAAAAGATAAACAAAATACGAGCCCGGTGAGCGAAGTAATTTCCCCGGAATTTTATGCCGTCGTGCTTCATGCATGACTGGTCAGACATAGTCACGCCACTCCACTTTAGACCAATCACGAGCGCTGTTATATCGAAAATACATTACAGTAATTCATGCATTAGGTTCGGCACATGAGAAGAACGCCGTATGAATCAGTCGCCGCTCCAATGCCGCATAGTGCGGCAGACCCTGCCGAACCTAACGTTTTTTGCCGAACCTAATTAAAACTGCCGGACCAAACTGATTCAAACGCCGCTCTTCTGCCGTACTTTATTCACCAGTTAGGTTCGGCACATGAGTGGAGCAGCGTTTGGAACGGGCCTTAGTTATTTGCCAACGGAAAAACTCCTAAACCTCGAACAATTCACATTTCTTTGACATAAGAAGCAATTACGATAGGAACTTTTCAATGCACGCGCAACGGGATTCTTTTAATTGTAGGTTAGGCCCGTTCCAAACGCCGCTCCACTCATGTGCCGAACCTAACTGGTGAATAAAGTACGGCAGAAGAGCGGCGTTTGAATCAGTTTGGTCCGGCAGTTTTAATTAGGTTCGGCAAACAACGTTAAGTTCGGCAGGGTCTGCTGCCGCACTATGCGGCATTGGAGCGGCGGCTGATTCATACGGCGTTCTTCTCATGTGCCGAACCAAATGCATGAATTACTGTAATGTATTTTCGATATAACAGCGCTGCTCGTGATTGGTATAAAGTGGAGTGGCGTGACTAGGTCTGACCAGTCATGCATGAAGCACGACGGCATAAAATTCCGGGGAAATTACTTCGCTCACCGGGCTCGCATTTTGTATATCTTTTAATATGTTTCAGCTCAAGAGAAGTGGAACTTAATGGGAAAATTGTTTTGGTGGTAATTCCTTTTTGCTGTTTCCCCAATTTGTGAGATCAGATTTGTAGATTAGCATGTACAAACTAATTCTCGAGAGAAAACCAGTTAAAATAATATAAATCTCGCGGAATGAATTTGCTTTTCCGGAATTATTATTTTTATAGCAAAACTTGCGTAATAGTTTGCTGATTTCGACTGCAAAAACCTTTTATCATCCTCAACGCAGACGTTCAGTCAACATTATTATTGTTAACGACTTGTTTCCGCGAATTAAATTCGACACAAATACGCCGTTTGAGTCAGCCGTCGCTCCAAGGTGAGTGGAGCGGCGTTTGGAACGGGCCTTAGGTGCCATTCACCCTGTTTGCAGCTCATACAGCAAGAACATTGCTAGACACTTATTTATGCCCTCAGCTAAAGCTCCTAAATATAGCTATTTCGAGTAAGGTAAAGTACCCACTTTTCCTTTCCGGATTGTCGCGTGCGCTTTTCTGGGAATAGCTGTATGCAGACCCGGATACGACCACGCCATGGTTGTGCGACTACTTATGGTGTATGGTGCTTATCCTTCGATTGGATAACATGAGTCAGTCGCACCCCATCGTGGTGCGAGAACACTGTATCTCCGAGCCCCGTTTACGTGGCTTCCTCTCTTCAGGAGACACAGGCTCTATCGTGACTCCCGTAAGCGGACGACCTTGGGAGCTGAAAAGTGTCCCATTCAGGAGGGAGCGGTAAACTCGTCAGCTCGGCTGTCCCGAGGTCTTGGGCAATCGTGACGTCACGACCATCGAAGCGTGGAAACGCAAAAAATTTTCGAAAATGGCGGCGAAGCGAATGTAAGATAAAACTGGTTCAAACTGTTTTTCTACTCTTTCCAGCTTCAAATGGTGCTGTGTTTCGGTCAACACATGTAGCTGTTTTCGTTCTCTCATTAGAGGTAAGTGGATATTAATTTCTTCCGTTAAATAATGTAAAACTGCGTTTCAAAGTATTTCGGTCAAAGCCCTGCTAGTGAAAATTCTGGGGGTAAATCCTAGTTATTCGCACGGCAAAATTCCTTTTTTTCTGTGATCGGTAACGTGAAAGAATGTTAAACTTGGCTTCAGAAAAGGTTATACCCACATGAAAACATTGTACTTAAAGATAGCTCCGTAGAATCAACAGTACAAAAGATCAGTCCATTTGAAGGCCGATCTTTGATCGTCTTAAACTCCTGCTCAAACTGTTGTGTTGTGGCAACTGACAAGAAACAGTAATATTATCACATATATGATTAAATAAGGGGGTCACAGGCTCTTCATGTTTACTTGGAATTATTCACAGTTTTTAATAAGCCTCTGAATTACTTATTTAGACTGTTGTGCGAAGTTTTCAAATTCCTTGTGATTGATAAATAACTCTATCATTAACATCATTTTAGTAACTGCTGAATATGATTTTCTGAAATTTTATTACTGGCAGGGTCCCATTATATGGCCCTGGGTTAAAACTAGCTTGGGTTGGATTGCTGCTAAGTGTGGAAATATCACATTAAACCTCAGTTAAGGATTGTGTTTGAAATTTTAATTTTTTTATTATAGCAAAATAAATTCACCTGAATGCTAAAATATCATATGGTTACTCAATAAAACACTTTATAATCCATCAAATATTTTTTTGCACACGCAATTGGTCGAAACACATCACGTGATGCACCCAACACTGGGGAACATCAGGTGATATTCCCCAAGTGATATTCCCCAGTTTTCGAATTTTGTGATTTACATTCACATGTTTAGTTTTCATCTGGACTAAAGAACTGAACATTTTGAATAGACTTACAATATTTTAAGCGCCGACAGAATTACTCTGACGTTTCAAAGCTTTGAGAAAAGGTCTCCCAAAATGCGGCCCTTGTGTAAAAATATTTGAAGGATAATAAACAAAATAGCCTTCATTTGGCTTCAAAAATAAGCACGGATATTTGTCCTTGGACATTATCTGTTCCGAGAAGCTCACAGTTTTCCTCGAGCTGCGCTGTCGGAAAAGTGTTTGTTTCTCAGAACAGATAATGTCCACGGACAAATATCCATGCATATTTTTGCACCAAGTGGAGGCTATTGTTTAATATATATTCAGTCATTTGCATAGATGACTTTCTGAATTTTCAGTTCTCTTGTTTGTCCAGCTTGTCTGCTCAGGCATTCAGGTGCTTATGCACCAGTCTGGCAGTTCATTCTTCCGTTCATTCAGTTTGCCTTTGGTGCAGATTGCATCTGTTCAGTTATTGATACAAACATAAATATATAATGACTTCATTTTCCTACTCAATTAAACCCTCTTGTAGTCAGTCAGTCGTGTGGATGAATTAGGGTCTGCATTCTCAACTTGTCTGCTCAGTCTGTTTGTTCAGAGCTTCATGAGTCTGGGACTGTTTGAGTGGTTACCTGAGTGATAAGCTCCAAAAATTACAGAATTGTGTGGCCAGTCGAGTTATTAAGATATCACCCTTTGGTACGAGCCCAAACTACCCCCTGTCCACCTACAACTGGGAGAGGCTATTTCTTCAACGAAAGAAACAGAAAGCGTTGATGATGTTTAAAAGCATGAATGGAATTGCCCTAGACTATCTTCAAAGTCTTTTCTCTCAGTATCACTCTGTTTATAACTTGAGAGACTCTTAGGGAAAGCTGACTCTACCCAAACCAAGCACTAATTATTTGAAATGAAGCTCTTACAGTGGGGCTATGTTATGGCATAACTTGCCCAAATGCCTAAAAAATGCTGTATCTGTTAATAATTTTAGCAAATTATTAAGAATGTAGCTGATATATTGGATTCCCACACGGCAATCATGTAAAGCAGTTTGTAATTAGCCCAGGGGGGTACTCGGGATTTCAAGTGACAGGGATGATGAATGGGAGCAAAAATCAAGACCCCCAAAAATCCCTAGGGCTTCCAACAAAACCCAAAAAAATCCCTGGACCAAAAATTTACCCCAAAAATATCCCATGCTGAATGTCATTAGAAATTGCATATTTGTGTTTGTTTATTCATCATATATACCACTTATTAGCCGAGAGTGAGGTCATTACAGGGAAATCTCAGACCGAGGCCTTGATGCTTTGACCATAGCGAGGTCAATACATCAAGGCCGAGGTCTGAGATTTCCCTGTAATGACCGAACGGACGAGGTTAATAAGTTATTTATTATATGGCCTTTTTAGCGCGGAAAAAAGGGAACCGTTTTTCAATATCCGCTTTCGCACGCAAGAGGTCATTCAAGGTCATGCGATCGAAACCAGAAGAAAGGGTTTCTTTGACAATGAGGCAATTTTTGTCTTCATTACACCAAGATCTAGGGCAAATTTAACCACTTTAATTTTCAAAAAACAAACTGACCTGTGTTTACAAGTGTTTGACCCGTAAAAAGTTATAAAAAGCTAAGGCAAGAAAAATTTTCATAGTGCCCGGTCATTACAAGAAAATCTTGCCTGCTCATTAGCCAATCAGAGCGTGTGTACTATTGCAGCCATATAATAACATCTGAATAAAATTACCTTCATCTTGTTTAACAACACTAGAGACATCCAAGAAGACTAACCCTAGGTTATTTTTTACCTAAGCTTAATTAACTGATGATTTTCCTCTGTGTTTAAATAAAGTTTACATTGCATTATATTAGGACAAATTTACATTGCATTAATTTACATCATGAGACGTTCAACTATATTATGCAATAATTCTAACTTTCTTCTGCTCCTCCTTCAGGACAAGACATTGTTGGGGAACATTCCTATAATGTGCTTTCATGGCAGATAAAAAGCAAGGGAGAATCAACTGGCAAGCACCTTTCCCTGATACGTTTCTTATCAGCCTCAACATCATCATCATCATCCAGTACATCAACAATGTACTGGAAAAGCTCAGATAATTTGATTTTACATTATTTGATATGTTTGTCAATTAACTCTTATGGAGTAAAGTTTCTGGTTTACAAATTCAAGGCTAGATCACAGGTATAGCAACCTGACCAAGATAATTTCTCCCATTTGTTCTGTAACTGATGGCTGCTCAAACAATCTAAAGACATCTACCAGGGGATCACTCCCTTCCAAGATCTGTTGTTGAATATTTGAATATATTATTACTATCTTTGAAATTCATGGATTGTTGCATTTTTCTAATAAAAAAAATGTACCAAAATTTGGAACACTTTTTAACTTTGCCTTTCTTCTGTAGAAAAGTGGTCCTTGCTTGTAAAACCTTTCTGTATTAAAAACTACTATTTTCAGTTGCACTGCAATATTTTTGTCTCCTTTTCTGAGTTTGCAAAGTTTCTGCCATTTTCCTCCCTGGGCTTGTTTTCCCTTCAATGAAAAAATTATTTAATGGTTTTGTTTGTGGGTGCTTACAGATAATACAAGCTGTTGGCTGAGAACAAAGATTTTCATCTGCCTAAAATTAAAAAATATATATATGCCTGGTCAATTTCTGTTATTATTATAATTATTATTATTATTTTACGTCACAGAGAATTATCACAGATGTTGTCAATAAAGTTTTTATTATCATCATTATTATTATTATTATTATTATTATTATTATTATTATTATTATTATTATTATTATTATTATTATTATTTTTGGGTGAGGACATGATAGAAAGACCACCTACCCCCACTCCATGGGTCACCCCTGGGATTGATGGGATTGTTTCAGTATGAAATTATATCAACAGCAATGATTAGGATACTACATGTAAATTGAATTGTACCCCACTAACCTAAGCATCACTGTTATGTGGATATTGTAGGTTTTTTTCAGTTGGTTGGCCAATTTACCTTTCTTTTGGTTTATGGTCATCCTTCTTTGAATTATTTTTCATTGCAATAATGCCTTTGGAATAACATATCAATGGGTATAAACAAAGTGTGCACAAAAAATGATGAGAACATGCACATTTTCATTGTAGTACTGCAGGAAAGGCCCTGGGCATGATAAATCTGCATTACAAGAATTGTTGATTGCCAAGGAATGAAAAGAGTTAAAAAGCGAGTCAAAACTTTTGGGGCCAAAAGTCTCAAGTATGGCTGTGGCTTGACCAATATAGATGTGTTTACAGGTAAATATTTTGATAAGCAGCTAATCTGCTACTATGCACCTTCTAAATGGATTTACTGTAAAATTTGCAAATACATTGTGGTGGCGGGAACAATTGAACAAATTTAAGTTAAACCAAGGTTTACCTAAATCCTGTTTAATTATTTGGGGCAGGCCTTCAATATGTCCGTAGTAGTCAAAAAGTTTAGTTTGCTGCTGAGATGACCTGAACGATGCGGACGCCCGAGGAAACAGCGTGAGAACAATTTTTAATAAACAGGACAAATTTTGCTAAAAAACCATGTCCATATGTCAATAGCCTTTAAGAGTTGCAAATGGTGCTTCGATTTCTGGAGCTACTTGAGAACAATTGGCTCCAGAAGCAATTTCGCCGTTAAGTATACGGCTACACTACACGGGTAATAATGGTGGTTTATCGATGTCATACATGTATACCACATCTTATATAAAAGTTTTATTGGTTAAAGCACTTTCCCGGTCAATATATTGATCGTTTAGGTTCTCAGCGTTCTTCCTGATCTTGTGAAACACCAACCAATGTCTCTCTATACAGTCGATCGATGTCCTTTTGTAAATCATAGTTGTTTTTTTTTTCGAGGGAAGCTCGCGTCAGCCTCCAATAATTTCCTCGCCGAGTAAAGTGTATATACTTTTTTTAGATTGTTGTAAGGATTGTTAAGAAATACTGAGTAAATCACAGCAGCAAATTTAAACTTAACAAGCAGTATTTTAGTTTATGGGTTTGCGTTAGAAACGCTTTCATCATTTTTGAGCCTATTTCTTCATTTGCTTTTTCGCGGCAATCACGCAATGTGCGCAGTTTACTCCCACTGAGCTGTGGTTAAAGTCACTGATCATTTTAAGAAAGCTATTTAACGATTTTATGTTTTCGGGCATTTAAAGTTTTATATTTTTTCCACCTCATATCGTTCTCTCCGTGGTGAACATCTTTGGGTTTCAAAGATATCGGCCTTGAAATGGCGCAACATCGTAACATTTTGAGCACGATTTCTATCGATCGTTCACGAATTTTTTGTTTTAATTCCTTGATGCTTTTGTATTTTAGCCAAATTTGAACTTAAAAGGCTTTGTCTTATGTCAGATTCAGCATGCCTTCGATCCTTTCGTGATTTTTGTTATGATCTGTATGATTACAAACGCTCAAAACACTGTTGTGGAAACCACTTGTTTACCTCACTTTAAACTTCCCGGGACAGCATACTCGTGACGTCACGATTGCCGGACACCTCGGACTTTTTTGCTCTTATTCGCTCACTGGTGCCCAGGCCTAAGTTTACCTCTCCCTCCTGGTCCCATTACACTAACGGATCCAGACCTCCAGCTAAGGAGAGGGGCCGCTTGACTATGAAAGTTGAATTCCGGCACTTCAAAGAAAATGCGCTATTTCCAAGAAATCTGGTGGGAGCCGGGCTCCCCCGGCTCCTCCCCCGAATCCGCCACTGCATTAGAAATGTAGTTGAATAACTCGAACCTTTTTCAATTCCCCTCCAAGACATTTTCTTACTAATTGTTTCCCTGGCAACTGAACCTTTTATGATTTTCCGCGAAAATAAGTAATGAAAGGTTACTTATTGGGCTCGTGACCTAGTCAGCGCTTACAGGGCTTCCGCTGCCTCGTCCCTTGGCGCCGATCGCGAAAAAACATGTAGCGCGAGGGATTCCTCGAGGGTAGATGGCTAGAAGCGAGCCGTTCGCATCAGTCCCACAACATCAAGCAAACCGCGCCCATAACACAAGGCGCACCGCATACGACCAAGGAGGGACCCCTGGGAACAAACAGAAGCCAAAGCTTGGCAAACAAAACAAGCACAACAAAAAAATGCTGATCAGGTGTTTATATTTCCTGCGGACTTGATCATTAATGAATAACCAATCGTTGTTTGCATTAACCATAAAATAAGATAATCATTTTCAAAATAAAACACACTTTAGTTTCCAACAACAAATTTTCCCACTATAGCGTTCACTGATAAAACAGAGCGCTATACATAGTTACTGTATTCAGAAATTGCATCTCATAGAGACTGCTCTTCCCTACAGTGCAACCTGCGATTTCACCACAGGTAATAGGACGAAAGAATTAAAATTGTTTGCTCTTTCCAGACTCCCAACCCTAGTAAAAACCAGGAAAAAAGGAAAAATAAGCGATAGTGGACTGAGGAGTCGTCAACTAAACCTTCCCTGATCCCCCTGTCGTTTTACTTTTATTTCTGTTTTCCCCTTGCTTTACTTCTCTGGAAACGTTTGTTAGTTTACGGCACAATCAGAATCTGGGGAGGGGAATAATACATTAGTTACAGATATTATACTAAAAAAAGTTCAAGATAAGTATAGAATCAATGATTGGGGGTTGGTTGTTCGTTTGCGCAAGCACGTAAATTAGGCCGGTTTGAAAAATAATTATTATTCCAACTTAGCTTTCAGGCTGAGAGGTACAAAACAAATTACATCGAGGCCGATGCACGCATGAATAATTGATTTGTTTTGTGATATTCCACTGATCCTTGTAGCCAAGATAGGACTGATTTAGACGAGAGGATAAGCCTTTGTTTCATGTGATGTTCGCCCCATACAAACAGCGTCTCGCGCGCCTATGATTGTCGTGGTAGGGTTTACAAACAAATTCTACTGTATTTTCATATTTCACACGACATTTAAGGCCCAGTAATGCAGGCAACATTTTTGTTCAACTTGTCTCGAAACATTGTTTCATTGTAAGTTGAACGAGTTGTTGCCCGTATTACTACCGCGTGCTCAACTTGTCTCGTAACAAATTTCAGTGTTGCAAGTTGAAAAAAATTGTTGTTGCTGCAACTTCCAACACTGAAATTTGTTGCGAGTTAAGTTGAGCACGCGGTAGTAATACGGGCAACAACTCGTTCAACTTGCAATGAAACAATGTTTCGAGACAAGTTGAACAAAAATGTTGCCCTCAATACTGGGCCTTTACAAGCATGTTGATGATTTTGTTTTTACACCAAACGACTCAAGTTTTTCGCGGGAAAGTTATCGGCCCTTAGAATTTTGATATTTTGAATGTCGCCGATTGGTAGATTATCAACAAGAAGTTTATCATATAACTAAGTTGGTCGCCGTTGCAGTCGCTAACGCTATAAAGTTTTGCGTAAATTGTGTAGCTTTCATCAGAACGCAGCGTAGTGAAAGTCTGTTAAAAGATTGGTTGTCGAGTTCACTGTCAGCAAGGACTACACAAGGGATGGACACTTGCCCGAAGGTCAAGGAGGTGAAAAATATTTTCAACAAGGATGAGAATAAAAGACAGTCTGTAAGATTTCACTTCGGGGAGTTTTGGGGGAAACCTCACAGAAACCTCACGCCCTTGCATGCCTAAGGTAGCTGTTTCGAAATCGTTTCGCATCCCCCAGATTCAACGTCCCCAATTTTTTCGCTTCACCCTCCCCCACCCATTACCACATACACGCTGAAGCCCCAAACCCAATTCTCGCTGGAATTATCTGACGGCCCAAAAAGGTAACCTCGCCGCCGCGCGACGACTTTCACGATTGTCTTTGCTTTGCGGCACGTTCTGTTTATCATCGGGGGAAAGACTTTCTTCTTCGTCCGACGAGTCCCCTTCGCCGTACGCCACTAATGAAGCAATGGCCGACGACTTGACAGCTGAGGCTTCCTCTGTCTTCGGCTTCTTTGTAACAGCGGCGGGTTGCGTAAATGGCCCGGCTTCTCGTTTGCCTGCTAGCAAAATAAACACACACCACAACACAACGGGAAAAGACAAATGGAACACAGAAAATAAAGGCAAAGAAAGTAGTTAAGTTACCAGCAGCACAGAGTCCACAGGGAATCACATGAAACAAGAACAAAAGTCAAATTAGTAAGACAGTTTATAACGTATAACGGTGTAAATCGTCATTTACTGTGAAAGTATTGTAGAACCTCCACCCCCACCCCCCCCCCCCCCCCTCCATCTCTACGCCATCCCTCTCCTCGACTAATCCTTTCAGTATCCCTTACACAGATCGCACGATGGCAAGCCACGACTTCAGTCGCCTACACCTATTTATTACGTTGCTTTCTTGACGAGATGTCTTATTAAACAGGAAGCCAAACACAAGACGGTACGAAACATAAAAATAATTATATCTTTTTATGCATTTTGATGTGCAGTATTGCTGAATTCATCATATAGTCTTGCAGTATGACGAGTAAACATATACACTACACTGTCTAATAAGATTTATTATCGAAGGTTTTTTTCTTTAGATTCTGACTTTCAACTGTTTTGAATCTTTCGCGCGGTGAAGAAAAGAGGAAAAGAGGGGTTCACGGAAACTTTTTAACCGGTCGTGTGGAGTACAAGTATCAAGGTGACCTAAATATCACTGCAGAAGACTTTGAACTTTTTAGCTAAATGATAAAGACCCAAAGTGATGAAGATAGCATGGATAAAAGTTATACAATAACAAAGCTTGTTGATCTTAATAGCTGCTACATGTATGAGTGCGGGTGACAACACAGTATAGACCTTACCTGCTGCCACTCTGTTACGGGAGGAGGCTACTGGGGCAGGCAGAGCATCTTTAGGGGGCAGCGGGGCTGTGAATTCGCGCTCTTTTGGTTTGGTTTTCGCAACTGGTGGGCCTGGAGGAGGAGGCATCATCATCTCGGTCGGTTGCTTCTGACCCTGAACTGCTGCTGCTGCAGCTTCACCTAGATTTAATATGGAGGAGTCCTAGAAGAAAGTCATCAATCAGCAGGCAGAGGAAAGAAAGAACAGACATGTTAGCAAACGCCAGTCTTGACGATGGACGGTATCAGTTAGAAAGTAAACCCTCAATGACGAGACAACCCAAGCTATTTTACTTTGTTTCATTGCAAAACCTTTGTCAGACGGGGAAGGTCTTTACAACCACAGTGACCCGCAACTGCTGCGATTTCCGTAGCAGGAGGCGACCAGGAGTATTTCCTATTTCCACCCCACCCCCCTCTTCCCCCCTGGATGGGATGCTTGGCCATCCCAGGGCTACCTCCAATGTGTTTTCTTGCTAAGTTTTTCTAACATCAATTCGCGGGTGCCAATCTATACGCCCGAGGATAACGAGAGTTAGGGGCATGCTCGTGTATACACACGGCTTTGCATCTCGAGCTCCTAAAAGAACACTGTGTTTCATGGGACCAAGCGCTTCCTACGTGGTGCCCGATTTTCATGCACGTACATAAAGACTTAATTAATACGCCTGGCAGAGTAAGACGAACTGAAATAACAAGAACAAGCCCGGAGCACCTGATGTTTGGAGCCAGTTGCTGAACGATCCTGCGTGGAAGAAGCTTTGAATGGAATCTAAATTTGTGTTTGAACAAATATTATCAAGTTACAGGGAAAGAAGAAAAGAAAAACAAGTTGTTAGCACCTGGAATAACGCAGATACTGTGCAAGGTCTGCAAAGTAATTTATAGAATGCAATCTGACATTGTGGCGAGGGGTCTTAAGGCCAAGGGACTTGGACAAATGATTCGTACTTAACCCCCAGTGGGGATTGAACCCACCACCTTTGGACCAAATGTCCAATGCTCTACCAGCTGAGCTATGGGAGTTGTTAAGATAAAAACAAGCGTGCACGTAAGAGTGTGCAGTTTTACAGTTATCTGTAGTTCAAATATGGCTTGGACATTGGTGGTACCCTTTTTCACATGGCATATGTCGGAGCACCTGGACCAGTACATGCTTTAGATACCGCGCCGGTGAAGTACTACTTACAAATGGGCCTTTACATCACGCTATAGATTTGCTCGTTGTACTTTTGCATAGCATTGGCAAGAGTACCAGTTTTATCTGTGCTACACCAGACATACAATGTACTCTAACACCTTTTTAGGGTGCTAGCGATACACGAACACCTTATTAGAACAATCAAGGAGTTTTTTAAGTTTGGTTCACATGCACACCGACTAGTAAGTGATGTTACCTTTTCTGTGAATTTTCGTTTTGGCGCTTCTTGAGGCTGCGCTGTTGCTACTTGTGACTGCTCTTGGTAACTGCAATAAAACAAACAACAAACAAACAGAAAAGAGATTATTGAACTTGAATACAAAAAACCTTTGGGAGGCACAGAGCCCTAATGGTGTCTTGTTCATTGCAATAATACACTGTATTCTCGCGCTGCCTCTATACTAGGGGGTGCAGATGGGCTAGTGGTTAGGGTACTGGGCTTGTAATTCGGGGGCCCCAAGTCCAAAACCATCCTCCCTGCCACTCAATGGATTTGTGTTCTGTGGTCCCAACATCAAATAATACAGGATTTGTGTATAGCCAACACATAGCCTGGTCCTATATGTCCCTAAAGGGCTTAGCTTTAAAAGCAATGCTTAAAATTGAGAGCACAAAAAAACCGACGATGTAACCAGATCAATGAACTCGACAAAATATGAAAATTTGCCAAATATATATATACAAAAAAAAACAATTGGGGTGGGGTCGGTGCACTGTAAAAATGCCACTTCAAAATCAAAATGTCAGCCTTCCCTTAAGTAGCAAAAAGTCATTTCACAACCTGATTTATGGCGTTCTTTTATTGTGTAATCACACACTAACCTCTTAATGTATATTTTTTCTTCTTTCTTATCCTGTTTCTCTAAATTTTTATGTTGAGATCTTTCAAGAGACTAAAGCAATAAAAATAGAGCACACTTTCTAATAACCCACACACACGTACCTTGTTGACGATGAGCTTGGAACTTCAGATTGATATTCATTTCCCATTGGAGGAGGCTAAAGAAAAAAGGCGGGATCTGACCAATGTATAATCATGCTTTGTATTTTCTCATGGTTATATACAAAGAGAGCTGCGTTCTCTCTAAATGATGATTTTGAAACGAAATACTGGAAGTTACAGAGAAATGCGATTAGACAAAATCAGAAAAAAGTTTCAAGAAATAGAATATAGAAAACAACAGAGTTATCATATTTGTCAAGTCATTTGACTGGAAGCTGCTAGAGCAGTTTCATTTAAGTGTTGTAAAACCAAAAGTAAAGTAATACCCCTTGGCTATCCAATCACAAAGGACACAGACAATCCAGCGAACCAATCAAAACTCGAAGTAAATGCACGAGACCAGCCACAACTAGTTGTGTTCTACTACTGATTGCAAGAAAAATAAGTGGCACATGATTTTTAAGCCAATAGTAAAGCAAAACAAAAGCAAATGGGAATTATTTTCCATAATACACGTGCATGTACCCTTATGAAAACCGCTTTTTAATGAGCGTCAAAAGTCACCCAGAATAGACCGAATTCATATTCTCGGTATTGAACTGGAACTAGCATGCAATGGAGGCTAATGCGGGGGAATATCATTAAACAGAGTTTCATGTGATTTGCATTTGAAACGTTTCCCCGTATTAGCCTCAGTTACAAGCTGGTTCCAGTCCAAAACTGAGAATACGAATAATGGTCTACTGCACGGGTTGTGCTATGCTATGATATGTGATTGAAATAAAAATCTTGAAACACCTTCTCAACCAATCGGATACAAAGCAAAAAACTTATTCTGACTCGGTTTAGCGGATTTTCCTTTCCTTCTGTTGTTGCTTCCCATTCATTGATCCATTGTGGCATTTGCATTTATTGTGATCAGCCATTAAGCACTTAATGACTGGCCCCAAGAGGAACAATGAGTTTTGTTTTCCCAAGACCCTTAATGTTCAAGGGTCGAGGGGAAACAAAACTCACTGTTTCCCAAGAGGCCAGTCATTTAGTTTTTTGTTATATCCCCCAGCTCAAAATAAAGCAAACTACACATGAGTGTAGTACGTTGCAGTTTAAGGTGATACCTGAAGGAACATACCTGAACAGGAGCAGGAGGTGGAGCTTGTACAGGAGCTTCTAGATGAGGCCCAGGCGGGGATGGACCAACTGGAGGTGCACCTTGGTGATGAGGGCCAGGAGGAAAACCATGATATGGTAACGGACCTCTAGCAGGTGGACCCACAGGAGGGGGATGATTACCATAGCCAGCAACTAAATTACCAAAAACATTGGAAAGTAATTAAAAAAACATTAATTTTAGCAGCTACCTACTGACTGGGGTTTTGATGTTAAAACATTGCGCACATTGAAAGGCCTTACTTTTAGTTGTTGGATCTCTGACAAGAAAGTTGTAATCTCAATTTAAGAATTGGATTTTTTTAAATCTCAAAGGGGCTATGTCATGGTACTTTACGTAATCCTATCTGTTTTCATTAATTATGAGCTCTAAACTTCAAATTGGCAAAGCAAGTGTTTCATTGGCAAAATCACGGCCATATACATGTAACAAGCAAACAATGACGTTGATTTCCAACGACGTTTTCATATAAACCGAGATAAATTTGAAAAAAAGTTGGGCCGAAGATTGATCTCCAGTTTTGTCTGACACAGATGCTTCAAGAGTGTCTTTTTAACTCTTCTAAAGGCTTTATAAACTGTTAGTGTGATCTTCCAGTTCAGTGTTGAAATTGCCCAAAATTGTGCCCTACATGTAGCACCTTTAACCCTTAGATTTCCTAGACTGATCAACATCTGCAAGTGTTATGTTAAGAGAATATAAAAAAATCATAAACTGAGAGTAAAGTACGAAAAGATAAATGATGAATCAGTAAAGGAGAATTCATAATTTGGTCAAGATTGACATTTATAAACAACAGAAGGCTACCTGGTGGTGGAGGGGGGCCATAGCGAGGTGGAAGAGGATGTGGAACACCATGACGCACTGGTGGAGGCTGAGGCTGAGGCTGAGGCTGAGGCTGAGGCTGAGGCTGCAAAATGAAGTAAAGAAAAAAATCAATTAATTTACCTTCATCCTAAAATATAGAAAAACCTACTGTACATGTGTAAGGAAATGAAATTATAATTATCTAACAGTGACTTAGAGAACTTTACACAGTATTTTAAAACTATCAAATGATTTGTGCTTGAATGCAAGAATTATCTTGACTTTGTTTCTTTGGGGTGCGGCACTTAACACACCTGAAGTCACCTAAGAGACTGACAGGATGAGTGGCGAGAGAGGTCATACCCAATTTTGAATATATGTCTTATTTCAATGATAATTCCTCATCAGTTATTTTTAGATCACTATTATCGATTCCAGTGCTTCTGTGACAATTCATCTTCGCACATTGTGTGGCTGTTTCGTAGAGTGCCTGCAGGTATTGGTTTGTAATACCTCTCTTACCCTTTAGTCCTTTATCCTCTCCTGGTTTGCCCAAGGGTGCAATCTTTTGGGATGATCTGTATCATGATCTGAGATCACTTGATTCATGGTACATCAAAGGAGCCAATGATCTCCACGCCCAGAGTGGATTTGCCAGCTCCTTTGATGCAATATGATCCAAGTGATCTCGGTTCATTGATCCTGATCAAGATCATCCCAAAGGAATGCATCCAAATGTCACATGTAGTTGTAGTAAACAATGTCAGTACCTGATGTGCGGCTGGATGTGGAGGGTGGTTGTATAGATATCCAGGTCCTGGTGGAGGCTGGGCAGGCTGTGGATAGCCATTACCAGGTGGGGGTGGCCGAGGATATCCATAAGCTGGAGGCTGTGGTGAGAATGTAACAGAGTAGGATTTAAATTGAAATGCATGCTATGTGGGTGTTCTCTTTTTATCTTTTTAATTTTGGTAAATAGAGTGTATTTCAATAAAGACCGGTTCACTTTCACAACATAACAGCAACATAATGACATGGCAAGGTCACGCCAACACAGTCCTGGTGGCCTCCAAAAGTTGTGACCCTCCTAGACTTGCCACAAGACAACATACAAAATGGACTTTGAGAAAGACCAAGACCCTTGGAAAGTACATTAGAAAAAATAAAAGTACAATAGGAAAAGGGCTGATAATGAGGGTCATTAGTTGTGGAGCTTTACTAATCCAGGGTATATCAGTCTGACTATCATTTGCTCAAGGAAAATGAGTTAGCAGAAAGCCTCTGTACAAGTACAGTGTACATAGGTGGTGGTACATTGTTAAGTCTGCATAGAAGCATAGTGTCCCATCAAGCTAGAGCTTATCCCAGTTTCAGAGGCATGAAGCAACTTGGGATATTTCTACTCCCCCCTGGATGGGATGCTAATCCATCAGCAGTAAATTCGACGGTACCCATTTATACATGTGGGTGAAGAGAGGCACTATGAGAGTAATTAAGTGTCTTGCCCAAGAACACGACACAATGACCCCAGGTAGTGCTCAATTTGCAGTCCAGTGAACTAACCATTAGGCCACTGCATCTCCCATGTACAGTACAGCACTTGTAAATATACTTGTACAAACCTGATATCCTGAAGGTGGTTGACCCATATTGGCTGGGTTGCCAACTGCTGAAACGGTTATATACAACAAAGTAAGTAGTCAACAACATCCTAAAAGTTACAATGATCAAAATGACAAAAGATGAAAACAAAATATTGTAAATTGTGGTCAATTTGTAGTAAGCACCACCTGTCCTTGTATGGTGGAGCATGTTCAACTTGACCAATTTTATATTGGAGGTTTGTATCAGCAGATGGGAAATCTAAACCATCCATCTACTTTCTTATCCCTCCTGTTTATACAATACACTATGGTGTAACATAACAGAACTGTACATACTTTAAAGCAACTACATCATGCAAATTTAGGCAATTTCAGCACTGACCAACTGGTTATTGCTTATACAAATTGCATTTTCTGCTCAAAATTCTGCTGGGGCAACAAAATTCTACCTGGTAGAGCCTTCTGCTGTGTTTCAATTGTTTTGTTGCATACATGTAGCTGCTGGCTGTTAGTAGTGTAGCATGTAAATTTACTGCTGCTGTTTATTGAGCTAGGAGCATTGTTCCTGTTGTTCTCTAAAGGATCGCAAGCCATTCATGTGACCTTGCAAGCCCTTCTGACCCTGGCTTTAGGTTGAATGACTTGGCTGTTACAGCAGGACATACATGTATCATAAGCTGCAGGGAACTCTACATTACCTACATGCTACTGCTGCTAAAAGATTCAAGGTATAATAGACAATATACACTAACCATTCATGAATGGTGAATATCCATAATGTGACCTCCTTGTTTGCTCAAATGCCTTGTATTCTGTGTGGACCTAAAATATTTATTGGACTCATTATAATAATAACATCTATGATGGAATATAAGGAAATGGTAACAAGCTATACTGTACCTAATACTTATTACTATTAAATGATAATAAATGTACAATTTGTACTTCACCAAGCTTTCTGGAATGTGATTGATCAAATGGCAAATGCATATTTCAGGTACCGTGTATAGAATAAAAGCTGAGATATAAAGTGCAATCCAATTTCAATTGTTATGGTCACTAACTGAAGACTTTCAGGGCAGATATTTTTTTCATTCAGTTAAAGATGTGGAACTGCCATTTGGAGTAAATAACAGTCAAATAACTACTTCTAAAACCCAGTTTCAAATTGATGTCCAGTTATAATTCAAGGCTCAGGGAATAAGCATCATAAATGTTCATGATACTTACAGTAGTTGCACTGCATGTACCACCCATAGATAACTCACCGTTTGTATAAGATTTTCCACTAGTTTCTTTGCTGCTGCTAAGCCATCAACTTTACTGTGGCTGAGAAGATAGATAACAGAATAATGAGAATTAACACAGTAAAGAATATTATTGTTCATTGTCCAATGTTCACTGATTCGTAGAGTACAAATAACACGCTAAAGGAGTACAAATATCACACGATTTTTGTACTCATCTCATTCCCCCGACCACGCGAAAGATTAAAAACCTTGGCAAGTCAGAATTTTGGAGAAACGAAAACGTTGGATAATAAATCTCTTATTAGACATTTTTAGTGTGTACAGGGTTCGTACGCTTTTTTTGGACTAAAAATTCAAGGACTTTTCAAGGACTTTCAAGGACATACTTTCCATTTTTCAAGGACTCCACACACTACAAAATCAAAGGATGTTCAGCATCCAATAGTAGCTGTTGTGCCGACCTAACGTAAAAATTAACAACATTCAGGTAAAAGTCAATGTCTTTTTGAGTTCACCCACAACATTTGCAATTTTGCCCTTCGCAGAAAGAGCGAATAGTACAAAACATTTCATTGGCCCTTAACATTCCAGACATTCAACCAATCAAAGGGATAAATATAACCAAGAACAGGACAAATGTGCATGGGGCGTTTTGATTGACGTTCGGAGAGGTGTTTATCGTTTTTATTTGTTCTTTTACTATTATGTGTTGCTACGCTTCTGCCAGTAGCATATATTTTCATATAAGGCACTCTAGAATCCAAGTTCGATGACATTAGCTACAAATTTCAAGGACTTTCCAGCACTGACTGCAGTTTTCAAGGATTTTCAAGGCCTTGAATTTCTATTTTGAGATTCAAGGACTTTCAAGGACTTTCAAGGCACGTGCGAACCCTGTGTGTAGTATCGCTGTGAATTTTTACTCATCATTTGTATTTTGACTCACCCTTTGAGCTCGCCAAAATACTGCATGACTCGTAAAAATATACAGTGATACTACACACTAAAATGTCTAATAAGATATATATTTATTTCATGCTGCATGATTGCAAAATTGCTGCTACATTTATTTAATAATTTTCACAGAAGCTGTAAAACCTTGGAAACTCCTTTTTACTTTGTGCTCACAATGCATAATGATTATACACAGTAGACTGAGTTGAAATGCAGTCTAAAGGACTTTATAATTAGAGACTAATAATACAATGCACATTAAGGCATGTTTTTATTAGGTATAACTGAAACTATTAGGACAAAATTCAGCGTACATATTCTTTCAATTACCTTATGTAGATGTAGAGTGCTTCAAAAGCTTCTTTACCAGAAGTAGGTTCAATAAAACCAGACCCTCTACCACGAAGTTGAACCTAAAAAAGACATATGTATATTAATTCAAATCACCAACATGAATACTAGTAGCGGATGTCGTGAATCCAGAAGCCACCAAGTCATATATTAATAGTTTTACAGAAGTTAGATTGGCATATGTAAAAGGATGAAATTCCGTCTTCTTTTTGTAGTTCTTTTTGTACTTCCCAGTTAGGCTCTGTTTTTGCCATTCTCTCGAGTGCAGTCTTTGTTCTTCCCCAAGAAGAGAGTAAAGAGTGCCTATAAGGGTATGAGGCAGGCTTATTTTACTAAACAGCTGGTGGCCGGTCATTAAGTCTACATGTATAACATTAACTAATGCACAGCAGTTTTAACTGGCTCTCACCTTGGCTCCTGTTTGCATGCTGATGTGTTGAAAATATGATCCCTGGAATACAAACAAGTAGTGTACACAATAACTACAATTGATAATAACATTTGATGAATTGAATGTAATGTGATAATCCACCACTACAGGCAACTCAAGTCTAGTAATAGCAACACTTGGCCACTCGAGGATGTGTGAAGCAAATAATTTTTGTGTGTACATGTACATATGTTATGGTTTAAATTTAGCTTTGGTTCATTGTCTTATATTCATAATCATAATGTGAAACAAAGGGAAACGAACATCAATCTGGTTTGAAAAATTTTAAACCAAAGATAAATTTAAACCACAAAATATTGCTTGAAGTGTTGGACTACACATTATGTACTGTTATGTACTGGCTTTTAGCCTCCCTCAACAACAACAGCAACTAGAACAAAAACCAGCAACAGTTACATGTACAAGAAAAATCTAGTCAATTCTAATTTATTGATTACATGACTGTATACAGTGTACAGCAGGTTTACTCTGGATTATGATTCTGGTAGCTTTCTATTTCCACCTTTCATAAAATGCAACGGCAGGAATTCCGGCCCACTATTCTCTTGCCCGTTGTTCTTAATGAACTCTAAACAAAAGGTAAGTAAGCCTATTCAACTCTACCACGTCTCACCGATTACCGCGGTATTGCTTGCCGCAAAAAACCCGGTAAAACTGGAGATTTTTTGCGGCACGCCGCGTCTATGCTGAGGTGAGAACCCAGTATCGATCTGCAGTTTGACCGAGGTAGGACCGCGGCAAATGGGTAAGTAGTTTCGGGCGGTACTGTACTGTACAACTAGATACACCCACGGCTTGTAAATTGTAACATAACCTCGCCTCATCTGGTACATACCCCTGGTCCTTGAAGCTTCTCCTTAAGATTAAATTCTGGCAAAGTGTTATCCAGACCAACAAACACTTTTTCTTGAACATAATGCATCTGCAATAATTACAGAAACATGGGCAAGAAACAATATTGAGCATCATTATTTGGTAGGTTATCAGTGCAAGTATTCCAAACTAGTTAACAATAATTTTCGTACATCACAACTGACAGTACACAATTTTGGCAATGTTTTCAGAAAATAATAATATTTTCTCCCCAGCTGTGGTAACCAAAGGTGGTGCAGCTGGGATCACTGAGTTGCAAACAGGAACTGTTTCAATCATTTTTTTTTTTTATTGCACTTACTCCTGGTGGCAATGGCTGTCTGTCAAATATCGCTAGAGGCTGACTCACAGAAGGAGTGGGCATGGGTGAAGAAACAGGCATCCTCTGGGGTTGACTGGATGGGTGAACATTCACATCAGCACCAGACATTATCTCTCTGATACGTTTTATGGCCACTAGGAAAAAAATAACAAGTCAGAATAAATTAAAGCAACTAAAATAAAATATTAACTACCTTATAGGGGAGACATGGTGGTCTGCATGTGATGGTTAAGCATGCTGGAGTCAAGATTGAGTCAGCCAGGTCCAAGTTTTGACTGGCATATCATTGTGTTGTGTTCTTGGGCAAGACACTCACAGTGCCTCTCTCCACCCAGGAGCATAAACAGCTGACCTGCGATCTATTAATTTGGGAAATCTATCAACATGCTGGGTTTAGCCTGCAGTGACTTAGTATCCAATCCAGGAAAAAAATAGCAATACTCGTTGTTGCTTCATGTTAAAGAAACCATGATTATGAAGTTTCATAAGGTACATTATTATCTAATGTCATGAATACTTGAAAATTAGCTTACAATCAACTTTCTCCTGGGTGAGTCCCTGAATGCAAAGGTATAATGGTTTTACTCTGAAACAGTGACAAATGCACAACCATTAATCAGCAGAAGGTGAAAACGTTCTGTTAAGTCGTACAGTATATCAGATGAATATTTCAGATGGTACAAAAAGGCCTAGATCTGCCAGGTCTTTGTTTCACAGCTGTCTTTCTAATGTAGTATTTGCTGCTTTTTAGGTCCATTATAATTATTATAATTATCAAGAGAAAAAGAAAAATACAGTTAACCAAGAATGGTTTCACTTAATTTGTGTTTGCAAAGGTTTTTGCTTAATATTTCTTTTATTTATCCCTTTATGTACATTGTAAAAAGATGAACATGTTGGACAAAAAAAGTCAAAGCTTGAGAATTATTGATACATAATTATAATACATAAATTAAACTGAATTTAAACCCTTAATTGGCTTAATCTTGCTACTTGTACTTATTTTGATAATTTTCTTTTGTTGCTACCAGTCTGCAATACCAGTACTATACAAAAAGAGAAGTCCATCATGTTTGGGGATTGAAGACGTAAAATAAAGTAAATGTACCCTGTTCCTTCTGCTTCTCTCTTTTCTTGTTCAGACATGAATTTTCCTCTGGTAGAAACTGCAGCTCCACTGTAACGATTGATCTGAATTGAATGTGAAAGGTAGGTCAAGACATGAACATAATATTTCCAGAAGTATCAATACTGCAATGCTGTTCATATAAGACTCATACCTATCTATACATGAACACCACCCCCCTGTCCCCCACCCCTTGCTTGTAATTAATTAGTGTCTTTACTATTAATAATAATCCTTAGAATTGTACTTTACTTTGCAATTAAATCAATTTGATAGTTTATCTAGTTTGAGAGACGGTTTCAAGGATATTTCTCATAGAAACAGTCTGTGTACTATACATGTAAAATAATTAACTGTTAGTAATTACCATTTAAGGACAGTTGTCTGTAAAGCAGAAATCCTTGTACTATCTGTTTTTCAAATCCAATCTAGACTGCCCATTAGTCACACCGGTACCCCTTTACAATTTTGAGTGATACAGTTTCAAAAGTAAGCTACCACCTCTTGCTCTGTAAAAATAGATACATCTCACAATATTGATAAGTCCCAAAAGAAACATTCAAGATGTATTACATGGAACAGTGGTAACCTTCTTTTGAGCAGTTCTGCAGCAATAAAAATGCTGTGCATGTGAACTGTGTGTAACTGTGCTTATTTGTTTCACTTTTACTGACTGACAAGACTAAAAAATAAAGATATCTTTACAGGTGTACATATACCTCATCTTGTGTTGTTCCACGACAAAGGAGTGTGCTGCAAAACAAAATTTGTTACTTATATAAATCACACATTTTTTGTTTTGTTTTTTAAATGTGGCTGAATGTAATTTAGGCTAAGTTACATTGACAGAATATCTTTTGTTTAATTTTGCAAGACCTCGGAGACAAATTATCTAAAATGTCAAAAATCATAATTGGCCTATTCTTTATCAAAGGGTGATTTACATAAACATGCACCAAGACAACAAGGCTGTGCTCTAAGAAAAATTACAAGGAGCCCAAAGGGTCCAAACTATGAGATCCAGGGTGCCCAGAATAAAGCCTATCTGAAAGAAATAAGAGATCTGGTCGCCCAAAGGCAAAAGTTAGCTGCCTGAGGCACCCGGGCGCCCTTCGAGCACAGCCCTGATATAGCAGATCAAGGGCCAAAAAGCTCATATAGTGTCATGTATATAAACCAGTTTGATTATTAACTATTTTACTTTGTTTTAGACAAATAAGAATATTGACTGAGACAAGTAAAAAAAAATGCTCAAACTAGTTTCAAGTCAAACACAAAAGTTAACAACTTAAACCATAAATTATACATTATTAATTTTGTATGTCATACCGAGCTGGAGAATCATTGATCTCCACTTCTGCAGTCAAAAGATCTTGAGTAAGGGTTTTGTTACCATTGTTAAATGCTATTGGTGGAGGAGCTGTGACTTTTGCCGCAGGTGATGGTTGGCCCTAAAGATAAAACAATGTAAATGAAAGTAGTGGACCATGGCTACAGAAGGGTAGGGATGAAGTGGTCTAAAAATTGAAAACGTCAGGCCGAGAGTAAGAGAGTGAGTTTATGCCTTTGTGTTATTTTGTGGATCAGTGAGTGCACCTTTATAATTTTAGCATAGTTTACATATGATACTGCCCATTTACAGTCAAACCAGATGTTCTTTTGATGGCAACTCTGCAATGTTGTGGCACAATGTTCCAATTTAGATTGACAGTTTGATCTAGCCAACTTGCAACTTTCAATTCAAATTTGCTTGTCTTGAGCAAGTTGCCAAGTTCTGGTTTTCGTTTTGCCGTTTAAAACAAGGTACATGTAATAAACCTCTCTTTCAAAGAAACAGAAAATAATTGTTCCATGGCCGACTGTTTGTCAACAGATGGTGAGAAATTAGCAACAGGCTTTGTTCAAATTGCTAAGCTGGGAATTGTGCTCAAGAATTCAAATTTGCTCCGAGTGACAGCTGAAAACTGGAACTTGGCAACTTGCTCACGCAAATTTGAATTGAAAGTTGCAAGTTGGTTAGATCAAACTTTCAATCAATATCTGAACATTGCGCCACAACATTGCAGAGTTCCCCTGAAATGAACATCCGGTTTTACTGTACATCTCTTTAAATACTTTTTCAGTTGTTTAAATATTTTTTTCAGTTCTCTTGTTAACCAAGCTTTTTCAAGACCTGACCAAGAGAATAATTATTGGCCAGCTGTGTTTTCTGTAACTGTCCTTCCATACTGGTAGCCCATAATGTCAAGACCTGAGACTGTTACTCTCCCAGCATGACCCTCACGCTTGGTTAATAAGATTTATTATTCCACTGTTGTGCCATTTTTGCATATTAGGACAAAGCAATGTGCAAAATATGCCACGTTATTACACTGTAGAACAGGGCAAAAATATGGACTGAAAGCGGAGCGACAAAATGGCAGAACAAAACTTTATTTCTTGGTGGAATAATAAATCCCTTATTCGATGGTTTAACATATAATACGAGCGGACATTTTGCTAAGTGGTCTATGCAGCTCACAAAATATCCGTGCGTATGATATGCTAAACTATCAAATAAGGTGTATGTATTTCATATAATTACAGTGATGCATACAGTTGTCAAAAGGTGATTCGTGAAGGTGGATCAGGTACTGGGAAAACAGGAATAATTATGTGTGAACAGTAAGCTTAGCTCTAATAAGCAAGCTTAACAACAACAATGCAAAAACAAACAAACAAACAAACAACAACAACAACAACAAAGACATACCACTGATGGAGGAGGGTTGCCTTTAGCAAGCTTTCCTTGAGCAGCCAACATTGCATTCAACTTTGCAGCTCTTTCTTTAGCTGCATCAGTAGCTGACAGATTATTGCTACTAGATGTACTGCCATCACTATCTGTGGATGGTACATCCCATTTGCTTTTCCTTGGACTATGAACAAGGGAAATAATATCATCATATAAAGTTACACTTTAAGCCTCATGGTCAATTACAACATAGAAATTCTCCAAAATGATCACCATACTTTTCTTACAGTATAAGTTATGAGAATTGCTTCAACTGTCAAAACAGTCTTTTCCTAATTGTGAACATTAAATTTGATGTTGATCACACTACATGTTGAAGTAATCTTAACAGCTGGTACTGAATATTCAAATCGAAAGAAAACAACGAAATTAGTGTCTAATATTATCCAATTCATTGCACAGTAAATACAAGACTCTATAGGTATTTCTGGTTCAAGGTCGTTTCACTACAAAGTCGATTCGCTTCAAGTTGTTTCACTTCAACTTGAAGTTGGTTCGCTGCAAACTTCAAGTCGTTTCGATACAACTCGAAGTCGATTCGCTGCAAACTTCAGAAACCCAAAAGTCGATTCGATACAAAGCGCAATTTGATCCGCTACAGAATTTGAACTCGAGAATTTTTCAAGAACATTCGTGCGTTCGACTTGAACGATGGAATTACGGTATATTAACCAGTTTCCCCATGTGATGATGACAACAAACTTTATAGTTTTACATAATCGCTGATCGTGACTTACATTCGCTCACTGGTCGAGGAAATAAGACAAACCAAATCTTCCAAAATAACTAGAACAGACAGTATTCACTTCCAAATGCAAGTTAAATGGTAACCAAAGACTATTTGTACAACACGCCTGTATATTAATTATTTACTTACTCGAAAACGGCAAAAAAACTATTGGACCATATCTAAAGTATTTACAAAAGACTAATGCCAGTCGCAAAGAAATCGAAGACGGGACGATTACCACTGAAAAACAAAGATCTCAAAATTGAAGCGAGGATTTAAAAATTTGCATGATCAGATAGAATATTAAGATATAAAACGCGTAAAAACTAAAAAATATCTCTTATCTCTGCTCATGCATCTCAAATCTTTCTGTTTCATTATTTAAGGGCTCGAAATTAAAGAAATCCTTAAATCGCCACTTGGCAACCAAGTGCTAAAAACTAGTCGCCAATGGAAATTTTTAGTCGCCAGATTGTAAAATCAATAGGGACTAGTTCAAAAGTGCCTAAAATCATTTGTAGGAATTTAATCTAAAAAGGACTGAATACATAAAGATTCGAAAAGAAAAACAAAGCAATCTTATCACAAGGTTTAAAACAAAAACATTTTATAAGATTTTATGGCCATTAACTTTGTAGCTGACGTAAAGAACTGGAAGGAACCTCGAAGGAATCAACATGGCGGAAAGCACTGCATTACAAGAGACCCAATCCATAGGCATACTCTTTGAAAAGGGTTTGAAAAGCATTGTAGAGCGACTTCAAACGTGCAAGAATCTTTTTTGGGAAAAGGAAAAGGATGGATTGGAGTGCTCAATACGACTTCTTTTCTTATTTTGAATGTTTTAGAAGCAAAAATGGCTGAGAAAATGGCCGTTATTCATCGTCAACACAGAGAAATGTAGTCGCCATTTTGGCGACTAACCCAGAAATTTAGTCGCCAAGGACGAACTGTTGGTCGCATTGGTTTGGCGACCGTATTGGTCGCAATTTCGAGCCCTGTTAATTTTCATGTTAACTTAGTGTTACTGGAAAAACCAACGAGCAACAGCTAAAAATAACGTTATTAACGTTTGATTTTCTCGTAAAAATACTCGTTTCTTGCTGTTTCAAGCAATAAATATTCAATAAAAACCACAATTGTAACACTCACCGCCGGGCCGCCATTTTGGATTTTACGCCATGTGGAATATTGCATGATGGGATGGATTTCACCCAGATCCCTCGCACACAGCCGTCAACTACTGCACGCGGTCCTGCACGCGCAGTTTCCGCATCAACCTTTGAAGCGAAAAGCCAAGTAAACAGGGGACCCAACGAGGCAATTCATCAGGGAACGTGTTGGCTACAAATTGTACAGCAAATGAACGCTTTTTAGACATTTTTTCAGTTGCTGTGAAAATTATAGCTATTCCGCACTCCCGGGAGAAACGTAACATGCACGAAGTTTCATTTCCCAGCAATGTCTAAGAAAATCTTCCAGCCAGGAAGAAGGCAAGCCAAATATACCACGACAAAATGAGGCGCTGGGGTTGGCACTAGGTCAAAATTTAGCCCTTCATTGGAGAGAGGGGAGAGAGAGGGAGGGAGAAAGAAGCCTGAAAAAATTCAGGGCTTCAACCTGTCAACGAGAAGCCCTGAATTTTTTCAGGCTTCTTTATTCCAATTGCTTAAAAATTGGATTTTCATCTGCGATGATCATTTATCACTTTCACCTCCATCATTGCGCATATAACTGCACCTGCCCAAAGCGCTGCGTTGGGAGGAAGAGGAGTTGCAATACAAAGAGCTGGAGGAGGGGATGGAAGGCTGACGGACATAAAGAGAAGGAGCTGATCATTCCGCAATCCTTTGTGGTCACCTTCATTGCCCAAGGAAGTCAAGGAAGAGGAGAATGAGGAGAAGGAGGAGGTCTTCTCACTATTCAGATTATCAAGCAGGATTAGGCAGATTATCAAGCAGGACGAAGACAGACAGACAGACAGACAGACAGCGGCTGAAGGCGTGTTTGCGACTCGTACATATGCACTAAAAATAAGAACCTAGATAAATTAATGGAAAAATGGAAAATGTAATCTAAAGAACTTCCAAATATATATACACTTGTCGGTTAAATTAGTTATTAGTAGGTGAAAATTTACGTATAAACAATTTGGCCCACACTTCTGCGATGTAGAAATGTATTTTTTTTTCTTTGTAGTTATGTATTTCTGTGTAGTTGTGTAATATTCTGTAATGTATGTATGTAAACCTTTTGAATGAATAAAATTAAAAAAAAAAAAAAGCAGGACGAAGACAGACAGACAGACAGACAGACAGCGGCTGAAGGCGTGTTTGCGACTCGTTGGGCCCGCTGGAGTGCAACAGACCTCAACCCAACAGTTCTAAAAAACGGCTCTATAGAGCCACGCTCGTAGACATTGCACTTAGTAGACTTCCTGTCATCGCGGTCATCGCGTCAACATTGCACTACGTTTGACATTGCGAGATGCAGGAAACAAACGGTCTTTTAGGAGCTATTAGAGGGCCGTAGCTACCTCAGTGTACGCACATACGCACGTACGTACCTGAAAAAGTCGGAAATACCAAAAAAATGGAATTAAGAAAAAATTAAATGTATGTAAATGTATTACACTGCCGTGAAACATGTTCATAGACACGACGTCATTTCTGAGCTTGCTGGGAAGAAAGACAGAAGACTAGCTCTTTGATTGTAACGGAGAACCGTTATAACCTCTATGAAAGAAATACACAATCATTTATTGATTTGATACAAGAGGCGCGGGCCTAAATGAAAATTAACTGGGCTACAGTTATGTCTATAAGTTGGGACATAGTTAACAAGAAAAATAATCAATCAAATACAATATGAGACTCGCCAGTAAAAATCACTCATTTGAGAACAAAACCCTGAGATACCGCTAACTTGTTGGCTAATTTATGACTTGAGCGATTGATCAGCTTTAATGAACCCAAGAAAGCAACCAAAATTTTTACGACTTAGTAGTCATTTCATCAGTATCAAGTAGGAACGCTTAGTAATCTCAACATACTGATAATAAAGTAAATGTAGTCAAAGGGCGTGAAAAAAGATTTCGGTCTTGACGGCAAGGGGAATGGGTGGGTGAGGGGGTTGGAAGGGGAATTTAAAAAATTGTGCGTCCGCTGGAAAAAATCTTGATATACACCACATCACCACCCCACATCTGCAAAAGTTATGGCCAACAATAGTATTCAATAAAGTTTGTAGTTACTTGTCCTGACCACGGGGAAAATGGGCGATACAATCCTTTCAATCGGAGTCTTTAAAAACGTTTAATCAACATGCTTACTTGAACAGAAAAAAAAAAATCATACAGTACGAAGGTTACTTCAGGTTTTAACGCATCCACCGTACAGTGCAACAAAACACACGAAACGCAACTACAATGCGGGACATAAATGTTGGGACGCTTGGCACAACTGTGAGCGAAAGTTTACGGCAAGATACCGTCGACCAGACTATACCGTCGTCCCGACTATCTGCCCCTGGGTCTGAGTTTGTAAAGTGGCGCGGACAGCCTAAGTTCTATATGTATCAAAATTCAAACATAGCACCGAGGCTTTCAGCCCAGCTTCTATATTTGGTTTGCTTTCTTTGTATCAAATCTCTTGTGGGAATCAACAGACAAACAAATTTACATAAAACCAAAAACCAAAAACAGCGAAATCCCGTGCAGCATTTGATGACGTGAACCAATCAGATACCATCTTTTTGGGCGCGTCCATGTAGCTTAAATAATTTGTTATTCAAGTTCACATGAGAAGGAGAAGGAGTTCGTCAGACGTTTTAAAGCGTAAATAAACGCCGACAGTTTGCTCGTCTTAAAGAAAATTAGCTCTGAAATTGTAGCTCTAAACATTATCTGGAACCACAAGAAATAGCAACGGCCAGAGAAAATATGGTGAGTGAGATAAAACAGATAAAATTTTTTATTATATGGACGAGAGTGTTTTACTGGGAACTAAACCACTCGTAGATTCCGTACGCCACTCCATCCGGGACCCGAGTGGCGTATTTTCCGTATGACACGCTTGCGAGTGTCATATCGCTCGATTCGCGCCATTTCTACTTTGTTGAATGAACTTGGTTTCTTGTGTCGTGCAGGTTTGTTGCGAGCAAGCATCGACAAGCAGGATTAATTTGTTTAATTAAGCGACGAAAAAGAATGAGTTTTCCGAAAAATTCAAGGACGAGAACATGATAATGGAAGCCTTGACGATTTCAAATCTTTAGAGAGAATTCTTCGCAAGGAATTGCACAAAGTGCAAGATGTTGTAAAGAAGAAAACAAAAGCAGTTGAAAACTATCGGCCGTCAAGACATTGCCGCATCGGATTCAAGTCAAAGTCAGTGATGTTTTCAGTTCTTACGTGTTAGCAATTTAGTTGACAAGTATTTCATGTATTTTGTTTGATTGGAATTCAGTTAGTGTTTCTATATCCTGGACACGGGTGCTTTGTATTTTCTGTGAAGACGGACGGTGATTTGTAAAACTTGCTCGATTTTTCGAAAGCAATGAAATAAAAATTTGCAATTTCAATTACATCTGGTCTCCATATAATAAAAAGAACATTACACGTTGGCTCAAAGATATGAATTTAATGTTCTCGTGGCAAAAACGATATCTCACTCGTTCGCTGCGCTCACTCGTGAGATATCGTTTCTGCCACTCGAACATAAAATTCATATCTTCTCGCCACCGTGTAATATCCTCTATTTATTATATAAACTGCAGTGGTATAGCGAGTGGTAGCAAATCGAGAAAAATGGTATCCCACATGTGTGGATAAAAATGATATCCACACATGTGTGATATCATTTTTGACCAATCAGCTTGCAGAGTTTGCCATGTTCCAATGCTGAATGAGCCAAAGTAAATCGATATTAAGTCGAAAAATCTTCGGATCTTCCTCGGCAATCTTCGGTAATCTTCGGTAATCTTCGGAAAACTTCGGAAATTCTCGGAAAATGTTCGGAAACATTCGTACAACCTTCGGAGAACATTTTGAAAATTTTCGGAAATCTTCGGAAATGGTCGGAAATCTTCGGAAAATCGTCAAAAACATCGTAATTAGTAGGTTTATATAATAAAAAGAATAATACATGGTTTCTTGGAGATATGAAATTTATCTTCTCGTGTTCAAATCCGATATCTCACTCGTTCGCTGCGCTCACTCGTGAGCTATCGATTTGAACACTCGAAGATAAATTTCATATCTCCGCGAAACCATGTATTATCCTCTATATATCCAATTAAGAAGAACCAAATTGTCTTATTCTGATAGAGTTGAACTGAACTTTTTTGAAACGAATATTTTCATTATTACATTTGTACTTGGCTTAACAAGTCAACTTTTTTTCGCTCTTGTCTATTTAGACGCAAGCTGCCGAAGGAATTACTCGAAGGAACGAACAAACGAAAAATATTCCAAACAACCACGTGAAATAATCGTGGCGGCGAAATGTGGACAGACACTTTGACCATGGTACGTTTGTCCGTTTGATTTAACTGTTCATTTAACATTAATGAAACACGTGTTAGTGCATGAGATATGGCTGCTGGACTTTGAAATTTTTATGAAGAATATTGACATATAAAAATGCTATTAATAGCGTTAACCAAATAAAATTACTGCAGTCTTTCTGGAATGAACAACATCTAAAAATGCCTTGTCTTAAGGTAGCTTCATTTCAATTAAATTTTATCGAACTAAAAACGTTTTATTTTATTTAAAATTTTCGTATCGGTATGTTTTATCCTGCGAGGAAAGAACAAAATTTTAATTAATAATTTAATTATACATTCTAATTGCAAATCCTTCCCAATATTTTAACTTGGTGTAAAAATGGACCCACATTTTTCTAATTCTGCTGCTTTTATTTCAGTACGTCCGAGCATCAATACATTGTAAGCATGCAGTCAGTCCACTGTCCTGGGTGAACAGTCCATGCCAGTGTAACGCCTGATGTTCTCAGCATCGCCTTGGCAGCAAAAGACAGAAGTTCTTCTTGGTAGTGGTTAGTGCGTTTTTTTGTGGGTAGGGTGCGGTGGGTAAATAGAGCTCTGGATGAACCTTACAGTCGGCTAACATTCGGCTTAACGTTCGGCTTCGGAAAAAAACGTCGGATTCGGCTTAACTTAATTTAAACAGGGTGGTTAGGATTGGGCCTTCCCTTTTTCTTTACTGGGTTTCCAATTCGGCCTTTGAATATCTCATTCGGCCAATTATTCGGCACTAGGTTTAACGTTCGGCTTTACTGTACTTCGGCTTTTTTTTCGACAACACGTCGGTCCTGCATCGGCTTCTGCGCAATCTCCCGCTTAGTGACTTTCTTGTTAAAAATGTTTTCTTTTCTAAGTTGCTCTCAATGGCAGAACTATCGCTGTCATTGACAGGAACTTCTCCCTTAAATGACAGCATTGACGCTGTTATTCATGGGGCTTTTTTCAGCTCAATTCAAGGTTCATCCAGATAATTAAATAAATAATTTATCAGTTAATAAGTAATAAAAATTAGGAAACTAGAGACTGACCACTCGACACGGGAATGAAGACTGTTTTGTTTTCTCCTGTCACATCAAGTTGTCAGTTTTCTAGTTACAGGCAGTTTATTAGTATAGACGTAGTTCAGCGTCGATTAGTTAGTGGGGCATTTGGGACAAAGCACACACCCTATTTTTATTTAGATCGCTCACAAATTTTAGTCTAGGCAGCATGCAAAACAGATTTCTTCATCGAGACGCGTCCACTGGCAAGATTCTCCTCTCATCGTATCTATTTCAATAGACAGTGAAGAAGCATAGAGCGTAAGTCAGAGTTAGTTCTACTTTCCTGGGAACTTATCTCGTTTACAGGCGGTGTTAGCAACCAGACAGTTACATGTCTCTTTGTTAGCGTTGCCTCGCGAGACGAGTCTTCTTAAGGAATCCGCTTGCATTGCACTTCGCAGGCGCAGGAAGCTTAGACCGTCTACAAATTGTAGGCGTTGGTAGCCTTCACTCCCAGAAGAGCAACTGGAGCGCCACTTGGAGAATGGATCGACACAACCTTACTTGAGATAAACTGTTGTGAAGACCTCTTAAGTTAACTTTTAAGGACTGGACAAAGAGGAGCAAAGATCTCGCGCAGTAGCAAGACAGTAATAGAATTAATTAACTGAAATAGACGCACCTTCGGCGCGTCCAGGCAAAAACGAGAAGTGGAAGGAGGAAAAACATTGGACACACACGGAAATATGGAGAAAAGATGGAGACAACAGCGTCAATCCCATCACATCTTAATTCGGTTAAAGACAAGAAAGTGTAGGTAGCACAGAGAATAATGATAAAACTAGTATGTGCCACACCGTGGTGAATATTGGTTTGTTTTCGAACTCGTTGACCAATTGACTGACTGACGGTATTCTGCATTATCCACGTGGTCTACCACAAAACAAACTCGCTCAGCCATTTTTCGCAAGATGTATCTATTCACTTTGTCCTTTATTCACTGACGCGGTACATACTACGACAATTATTCACTTTGAGGTCGGTGAACAACTGTCAATTTTTAAAAGATATTCTTACAGAAAATATTAAACCACCTTTTATAAAGTAACGTGGAGGTTGTTGTTGTTGTTGTTGTTGTGTTTTTGTCACACGAGCGGCTCGCGTGGAAAGCGCGCACGGACGAATGCTGCAAGACAATAGAATATAACGCGCACTTTTGACCACAATGTTTGTTTCCTTTCCGACTCGAACTTAATTGACTATTGTTTATAATTAAACAAAATCACTTAAATCTGTATTAGAGCTTACCGGCGGTGAGAAACAGACAATGTGGACTAAAGTGCGGGTTGTATCCTAACGTTGAGCAGAATAGCGGCCTTGCTTCGGCTTCGGTAAATCGTTTCTATTTGGATCCTTTCGGGAACACTTCGATCGGAAACTTGGAACAGTAATATCGCAACTCGGTTTTCACCGAGAATCATACTTCAGGGGCCTGGTATCGTTTTTTCTCGATAGCAGGCCAATGCGAAACCCCCGCGATGAACGTCCGAGCAACCCTGCGTGTTCCGCGAGCAGTGTCATGTTTTGAAGACACGGGAACAATCTTGGTTTCTCTGGGCACAATTTTTCAAATAGGAGCGCGTCCCCCCATGGATAACTTTAGGTCCTGTGGAATGATGTACGCTGATGTGTCTAAAAGTATTGTAAAGCAGAGACTAAGTTTTATGTCCAGCCTTTGATTACATGTCGCATATAATTTGGTGCAGTTGGCTCGTACTGAAGATCTTGTTCTCAGTGGGAGCTTATTTGTTTTGCGTGCAAAGCGACTAGCGTATCACAAAAAGATTTGAGAATAAAAAATTATTTTGAGCAAGAATTGTGCTGTCTTCTTTGTGTTTATTTATTCAGAATAGATATGTATAAAGGCTGAAAACTCTATTATTTTTATCTAATGTACATCATGTCTATTGCTAACTGGCTATTCGAAGATTGGTCTTTACTTTTCTTCAAGATAAGTTTCACTTTTCCATTCTCTGGGACACCTTCGTTGGTTCAAATCGTATCTATGAAATGTTTTCCGTCACGTTTTGGTTTTTCAACGTTATTAAAACTCTTCACACGCTGCAACTAATCGCGAAGCAGTAGCAATTCGTCCATTTTCGCGGACGTAGCACAATTCAGTTCTATCCTGGAGTTTAGAACTGTATTGTAGGGGCATCATAAGTGCTCTGCACAGCTTGGAATAAAATGACACTGTTGTACAAACGAGCTTGTTTTGTCGTATTTTGTGTTGCTTTTTCTGGGTACTCTACTAAATAGCTAAATAGAATTCTAACGCCTTTTTAGAGATTACACAACACAACACCACATCGCAATTTGATTTCTACTAACTTTCTCGTTGTCTATGCCAGGTGATTCCTTCTCTATTGAAATCGCTCTTCGTTATGGATGGCAATAATCGAACTGCGACGTGATAAACTGTCCATTTTCGGGGACATACCTAGCGCATTTTTGCCGCAATTGACCTGTGACGTTCTAAATCGTCCATTTTCGGGGACATATCAAACGCATTTTTTCAATTGACCTGCGACGTTCTGAATCGTCCATTTTTCGGGGACATTTCTAGCGCAATTTTGCAATTGACCTGCGACGTCATAAACTGTTCATTTTCGGGGACATGCGTAGCGCATTTTTTCAATTGACCTGTGACATTCTAAATCGTCCATTTTCGGGGACATATCTGCAACTGACCTATGACGTTTTAGGGATTCTTTCTAGCGCAAGTTTGCAATCGCACTACTTTGTCGTAAATGGTTCATCTTCAAGGACCTATTTAGCTGTCTCTCCTTGTAATTTTGAATATTATTATTAATTTTCTGTTTCTAGTAAAATAACAACGGTTGTACGTAGTATTGTGGTGAAAGTTCATTTGTTATCTAATAAAAATTTGTGTCAAAAAAGGATCACATTTATTATCGAACTAAAACAGCATAATCATTTATTTTCAGGACCTATGTTGAGCATTTTTATAATTGAACTGCGACGTGATAAATCGTCCATTTTCGGGGGACACTGCGGCCACATAAATTTGTCCATTTTCTGGGACATGAATAGCACATTTTTTATTTGAACTGCGAAAACTAAGCTGTCCATTTTCGGGGACCTATGAAACGCACTTTTTATAAAATGCGAAAACTTAACTGTCCATTTTCGGGGACATATGAAACGCACTTTTTATGAAATGTGAAAACTAAGCTGTCCATTTTCGGGGACATGTGAAACGCACCTTTTATGAAATGTGAAAACTAAACTGTTCATTTTCGGGGACATGTGAAACGCACTTTTTATGAAATGTGAAAACTAAACTGTCCATTTTCGGGGACATGTGAAACGCACTTTTTATGAAATGTGAAAACTAAGCTGTCCATTTTCGGGGACATGTGAAACGCACTTTTTATGAAATGTGAAAACTAAACTGTCCATTTTCGGGGACATGTAAAACCCACTTTTTATGAAATGTGAAAACTAAACTGTCCATTTTGGGGGACATATGAAACGCACTTTTTATGAAATGTGAAAACTGAACTGTCCATTTTCGGGGACATATGAAACGCACTTTTTATGTAATGTGAAAACTAAACTGTCCATTTTCGGGGACATGTGAAACGCACTTTTTATGAAATGTGAAAACTAAACTGTCCATTTTCGGGGACATATGAAACGCACTTTTTATGAAATGAAAACTAAACTGTCCATTTTCGGGGGCATGTGAAACGCACTTTTTATGAAATGTGAAAACTAAGCTGTCCATTTTCGGGGACATGTGAAACGCACTTTTTATGAAATGTGAAAACTAAACTGTCCATTTTCGGGGACATGTGAAACGCACTTTTTATGAAATGTGAAAACTAAACTGTCCATTTTCGGGGACATGTGAAACGCACTTTTTATGAAATGTGAAAACTAAACTGTCCTTTTTTGGGGGGACATGAAACGCACTTTTTATGAAATGTGAAAACTAAACTGTCCATTTTCGGGGACATGTGAAACGCACTTTTTATGAAATGTGAAAACTAAACTGTCCATTTTCGGGGACATGTGAAACGCACTTTTTATGAAATGTGAAAACTAAGCTGTCCATTTTCGGGGACATGTGAAACGCACTTTTTATGAAATGTGAAAACTAAACTGTCCATTTTCGGGGACATGTGAAACGCACTTTTTATGAAATGTGAAAACTAAACTGTCCATTTTCGGGGACATGTGAAACGCACTTTTTATGAAATGTGAAAACTAAACTGTCCTTTTTTGGGGGGACATGAAACGCACTTTTTATGAAATGTGAAAACTAAACTGTCCATTTTCGGGGACATGTGAAACGCACTTTTTATGAAATGTGAAAACTAAACTGTCCATTTTCGGGGACATATGAAACCACCTTTTATAAAATGTGAAAACTAAGCTGTCCATTTTCGGGGACATATGAAACGCACTTTTATGAAATGCAAAAACTAAACTGTCCATTTTCGGGACACATCTGGCGCATTTTTTAACTCCGCGAACTAAATTGTCCATTTTCGGGGACATGTCTAGCGCCTATTTTTTTATTGAACTGCGAAACATTTTTTGTCCATTTTCGGGGACATAAATTATTTTGTGGACTTTTTATTGAGGTGCGGAAACTAAATTGTCCGTTTTCGGGGACATATCTAGCGCATTTTTATAGCTTAAATATAACGTCACAAATCGTCCATTTTCGGGGACCTATCTAGCACAGTTTATTGAACTTCGAGAACTGAATTAACTATTTTCAGGGACATAACTAACACATTTTTTGTAAACTAAATTGTCCATTTTCGGGGACATGTTCGCCGCATTTTTATAATCGAACTTTGGCGTCATAAATACATCGTCCGTTTTTCGGTACATATCTAGCGTATTTTATTGAACTTCGAGAATGGAATTGTCCATTTTCGGGGACATTGCTAACACTTTTTCTGTGAAACTGAGGAAAACTAAATTGTCCATTTTCGGGGACATATTTGGCGCATTTTTATAATCGAACTTCGACGTCATAAATTGTCCATTTTCGGGGACCTATTCTTTTACCTCCCAAAGACCAACCCCTAACGTCCTCGTTCGTGGGAGGTGGGCAACAGCTGAGTAGGGGACTGCCTGTCAGGGTCAAGCACAGTGGGACAAAGGTCCCGAGACCACTACGGTTGCTGTGCGGAAGGCCTGGCAGGAGCCCTGAACAAGCTGGCGAATAGGGGCAATGGCAAGCATGCCGAGGGCTAATAAAGTGAACCTCTCGGAGTCGGACTACAGAAATCTTAACAGAAATTTCACAGCGCTAGAGGGAGCACCATTCCATGGATGGTAGCATGGCGCTTGTTGGTCTGCGAGCCTAATCACTTCTTGGACCAACGCCCATTACCAAAATTGGTTGTTGGAATGCAAGGACGGTATAAGAGTGCTCGAATGATCTAGCGCATTTGTTAATCGAACTGTGAAGTCCAAAATAATCCATCTTCAGGATCTATCTTGCGCACATTATTAGAATTAAACGGCGTGTCGCAAATCATTTATTTTCGGTGATTTATCAACTACAAATCCATAATTGAACTGGGGCGTGATAAATAGTCCGTATTCGGGAACCAAGCTAGCGAATTGTTATGATAAAACTGCGACGTCATAAATAGTTTGTTTTGGAGGAATTGTCAAGCGTACGTATATTTAAGATTGACATATTACGAAATAAATTGTCCATTTTAGGGAACTATATGGCGCATTTGTATAGCTGAACTGCGATGTACTAAATCTTATTTTCAGGGACATATCTTGCGTTTTGCACCGTGACGTGGTGAGTCGTTCACTTTAGGGTTTACCTTAACTTGCCCATTTCTTACTGTCATAAAGTCGTCCATTTTCGGGGACCTACGAAGCGCATTTCTGCAAATAAACTGTCGGTTAAGAAATCTATCCAACAACCAAGATATCCATTTTCTCTCCTTTAGTTAGAGATACAACGAATAGGCAGTGCTAACGGTCAGCACCAGAAGCATTTTCCAGAGTGAAACGGAACGACTTCGCGCCGCCATTTGAAAATGAGGTACGTTACTAGCCACAAGATGCCGTGACTACACATTTACATTCGTTTAACCTAGTAATAAGTGCAAACATCTGAACTTCCCAGCTTCGCCCTTTAATTGCTCTTTTTTAAAATAATGGTGTATATCTTAAGTTCAGGTAAATCTTTTCCCGTTCAGCTCTTCATTTTAGGAATTTTAGCCTTTGCTCGAAGTATATTAATATCTGTATGTCGGCATGTGCTCTGATTAAATTTAGGAAAAATAGAAAGAAAATGATAGTGCTACATTAAGTCATGCTTTTATTGGTATTAATCATGTCGTAGTCAAGTCTGTACAGGTTTTCTTTGTCGTTGCCTCAGTAAAGCCAAGACCAGAGAAAAGACCACTGCCCGCAGCTGAGAAGGACCAGGGCGCCCTGGAAGGACGGACTAATCTTTCCTTGATAGTTGATTGTGAGTAGAAGACAGAGATTTGAGTAATTAACCGTAAGTATTAACGTTGAATGGCGGGGAGGGGTGGGCCGAGCGGACAAATAAAATGCTTGTTCTAAAAGCATGTTGTCCTGGACTTACAACCCCAGAGGAGGTACTCGAAGTACACGTGACGGGGGGGTCCGACGTATTTTTTTGGGTTGAAAATTTACACGCTCGGTATTTTTCGGCCTCAAGGGATCTGTCACGTATTTTTTTAGGTCTTAAAAAAATACGATTATATTTTGGATTTTATCTCCGAGCGAACTTTTCGTCTCGGGTTTTCGTTGCAATCAGTGGATCAGAAAAATTTTCATTTGAACTTTTTTTCAGCGATGTGTGTTCTGAAAAAACTGTTAATATTGTTGCCAGGTATTTTGGGGGGTCTAAAATTTCAGGCGTCCGCTTGTGTATTTTTTGGGTTTGCAATATGAATAATATTGTTGCCAGGTATTTTGGGGGGTCTAAAATTTCAGGCGTCCGCTTGTGTATTTTTTGGGTTTGCAATATGAAGCTCCGTCGAACCCCCCCCCCCGTCATGTATACTTCGAGTAACCCCCCCCCCCCCCCGGGCTTACAACGCAAAGTTTTTCAGAATTTTCAGAACTCACATTAAACTGAAAAATGTGTGATAATGACTAAGGACAATCGATTCTCCATGTTGAAATTAAAAAGGGCAACGAAGATTCTGTGGCATAAACAGCCAAATTTTTTCCCTCAGTGAACGACTTACAAAAATGAGTCTACATGTCGTCGATTTTTTTTGTATCAAAGCTTAGTTGTACCAAACTTTGTTGCTGATCAGCGTAGCTACCTATCCGAGATATCCTATTGAAAACTAAACTATTGTAAACTACTTTCGTAATGTCTACTAATGCATCCATAAAGTCTTTTACAAACCCAGGTTGCCACCTGATGACGGAGTCCTCTTGGAATTGAAAAGCAGCTTGTTCCGGTCGGAGCCAAGAAGCTTCCAGACTGCAGTGGACAAGGAGCCCTTGAACAATCGACCCCAAAAGCGAGGCAGTCTCGCGTCTGGATGGACCTTGTGCTTGTCTAGAGTTACAGAAGCAAGAGAAGTTCCAGACCGAAAGAGTTGGACACGGAGCTTTCTGGCCACTTTTGAATTGAAAGATAGCCCTTGCGCAAAGGCACTCTACTGACCTCGTGCTCGACAGAGAATCACCAGAGATGCAGTATCCTTTCGGGCATTTTGTTCAAATGCATATTTCAGATTCTTTTGAACGAGCTTGTTTATGCAGTGATCCTAGAAAAGTACCACTGGTGTAGGTTTTATTACGGAAAGTAGATTCATCGTAAGGGGAAGTTCTAGTGGCTCTTGAATTACTGCTCGTCCTGCTTGTAGCTTTGAAAAGTTTAGCAGAACGCTCATCGATTGAACTAAGCTAATTAAGAGATCCAATTAAATTCATAGGAAACTGTTAGTTTAGAGCTTGATTGCACCGATTGGACCATTCGTGAAGAGAACAATTTGATTCCACGGCAGCTTTCTACAAAACTATTTCACTATAAATAAGACGGTTTTCACCACCTTTCTCGTCCTTGCTTTAGATCTGGTTCTGTGTTCCTATCCACTGGCTATATACATGCCCTTTGTCCACAGTATATAGATGTACAAGTCATGATTTGTTTCGTAGTATATTTATCTTTTTCAGGTTTGATCATAATCAGTAACATAAACCATCCAACTACAAACTCCAGTGTAGGCGACGTGAATCCCAACCTGAATAAACAGGCCCTGTATCATCTTAGACCAGGCATCCATGCAGATTTCACCAGCAGTTGATCAGTCATCGTGCAGCCCTTCAGTGGAAAATCCTGTAGACTTTGGGCGCTGAGGACAACCTTCTCCGTCACAAGACAGGCGCATTCTGTTTAAAATGTGAGTTTCTGGTCATGTTCATCCTCGGAGACCCAGGGGCAGTTAGTCGGAAAGACGAAGTAAACCAGGCAAAAATCGGATCCGTTTTTTTCACCCGGTTTACTTCGTTTCGTCCTGACTAATTGTCCCTGGGTCTCCGAGGATGGGTTGTTTATTTACCTACTGTTAACTGTTGGAAAAAGTTGAGGAATGTCTTAAAAAATCCGTTCATTTTTTTTTTAATAGGGTAGTGATGTGCCAATGTTCAACCACAAAGTTGTTGTACCTACCGAGCGAGAGCCAGCGGTGTGACCACGTCTACAGCCGCGCCTCACCATAATCCTGAGCAGCCCAACTGTTCCTAATGAGCTTTACAATATGCATCAACTCTGTCAGCCAACCGCCTTCCGAGAGGCTTCACAGCAAATCTACCATGTGCTTTTGCAGTCTAAATCAACATTCTCCAAATGCAGTTCTATTGAGCTTCACAATGAGTGGGCCAGTTGCAGAGAGCTGCGACTTGGAGCAGCAGATCTTTCTTTGACCACTGCAGCCCGCCATTTTACCTTGTGCATTTAAAATGGATATTCAGCGAAAACAAAACTGCTACTTTTGGACAGGTATAATGCCGCAGAATTTGAAACCAGATTTAAAATAGCTTACCATCATCAATGAACAACGCATGCGTATCGATCGTTTTAATTGAGAAGTTCAAGTTTCCTATGATATCACAGCAGCCATACAAGCCGGCCAGGTATCGACATCTTCCAGCACTTTCGCGTACAAATTTGGTCAGTAAAAGAACTGTTAATGAGCTGTTACAGTGGAAAAAAATAAAATAGCTCAAATGCTTAAAAATATTGGACTGCGACAATAAAACATTCTGATTGGCCGAAATTAGTTATTGGCTCATCGTGCAATAAATAGGTGTATTTTCAGGGAAATAAGAAATAAAAATATGCATTTATTGTCATGTGTGGTTCTTTGATATCGTATAAGCATGTTCTCGGCTCACCAATAGCCTACGCTGAATAGATCGAAATTCAAATATGGTTCCGAGGCCTTCTGCCCAACTTCTATATTTGGTGTTTATATTTCTCTTGTGTTAAAATTAACAGAGAAAGGAATATTCGGAAATTTGAATTTAAGATTAAACGCCTTGGAGTCGTATTCGAATGTCGATATATAGAGCAGTGGGCTATTGTAGGGAAGGACAAAAAACGGAAACTGATACGAGATGGGAAGAAGCCAGGATTAACCCCAGTCTTCTCAGGGACCCGGTCATCAGAGAGAGTTGAGCACCACGTTCTAACGGCAGAATGCTGCTGATTCTAGCCGGTTTATTTTTCTCCAATTATTAAACAAATCAGCTCCCATAAAAATATAACATAATTTGATCATTCACACTAAACACGAAACTTCTCACTTTGACGAAAAATAAGCATAAGTTGATTTTCGCCTTTCGAGGGAAACGAAATCTCTGTTATTTAGATGGCGGGGAGGGTTGGTGCAAATAGGAAAAAGGGGACACATAAATGTATGGACGCATTGTTGGAAAATCGATTAAGGGAGTGGGTAAGAGGGTTTGCTTCACAAGAGGGAGGGTCAGGAGAATTTGAACATGGACTCCTTCTTTTTGCACCAGTCCTCCCCAGTCTAAATCATGACCGGTCCCTCAGTCTCTACTCGGAGTTTTTCTTTCCCGTTTGTTCAACTTGTTCGTTCCACCTTTCCTTCCACGACGTGTCAGTCTGGAAAAATCTAGTCGATTTCAAAATAAAAAAACGAACAAAATATGATGTGATTTGGTATGATTAAACACCGAGTTGGATATATATCCGAAGGCGATAAATAGTGACCGGTCCCTGAGCCCCCCACCCCCACCCTATCAGTTCAGTTCCATATTTACGTGCTAAAGTTCTCACAGAACATTGTACTTCAAATTGAAACAGGTTAAATAAAGTGCAGATCAAAACATTTAATCAAGCTTGCTTTCTTACATGTCTCACATCGGAGTCAAAGTCGCTGCATGTCAAGTCACGGTTTTTTATGCCCCTTATACGCTCCAATTAATAAGCCCAGCCAGAATTGAACCCCTTTACGACGTTATTTTAAGAGTAGGTGACTTTCTTTATTTTCTTGATCGAATGTATGTGGGATGCTGAATTGAACATCCAAAAAATCCCTAAATGTCTTTTTTTACACCTCGTTCAAATAGTAAAATCTCACTTCTGGCTGGGTACAAACCGCGCGAGGAAAGGACCTGGGGCTAGACGAGCCGTGACGTCAAAAGCAGAATGTGTCCACAAGAAACAAACAAGCCAAACAGGAAATTTATTAAGTTGGGTTGCCGGAAACAAGAGAGACAAACGGCCGTAATAATAACAATGACAAAATTTCTTTGGTGTATATCCTACGACTACGAACTTGTTACTCGGGAGGCCTGGGGCGAGCAAAGTATGTACAAACTCCAATACAGTCCTTATTTCATGTAGCCCGTTCCAGGCTCTTGGTCAGTGAGGCGAGCGCGAACGAAGCGAAAAAGAGGCGAAACTCTCCCATTCTCCGTCATTTCTTCTTCACTCGCTTCGCTCGCGCTTGCCCCACTGACCTGCTGACAGAGAGCCTGGAACAGGCTATATTTCGTACAGCGATTTTGGTTTCCATCTTACATTAACCCGCTCAGAGAATGGCACATTTCCGAGTTCTGGTGGGCAGAGCTTATTCCACTCCGTCGATTTCTGTTACACATTTTTAAATGGGTTGTCTAGTGGATGGCGCGTGCGCATATATTGTGCATCAGTAATCAAGAGCGAAAAGCCGTCCTTTTTGAGTTCGAAATAGAAATACTCGACCGCCATAAAAATAGATGAGCTGTACGAATTTTCAAATGATTCTTCACATTATTTTCGAGTCGGGGAGACAAACACTCATTCTCGTCCCCATAGCCTTTTTCGCTTCTCTTAGCCGGCGGGGCCTTGGCACGAGAAACGAAGGGCTCTGGGAACATAGGATTTTTTAAATTAATTCGAATTTTTTTGATTGGTTGTTGAAAACAAAGATATCTTGAACGGAAGTAAAAAAGGCTAAGACTGTTCCACGCAGTTTTTCAAAACACCACGACTGCATACATGAAGACCGGACTGGAAATCCTGTGTCTCCAGAGCCCTTCGTTTCTCGTGCCAAAGGCCCCACCGGCTAAGAGAAACCAAAAGGGCTATGTAACGAGAATGCTCCAGAGACAAAAGATTTCCGGATACAAGATTCCCAGTCCTAAAATATGGGACTTCCTGTCTTCATGTATGCAGTCGTTATGTTTCTATATACTGTATGGGAGAGTCATGGGCCTTTTTTTTTCGAATTAATTCAAAAATTCCATGTCCCCAGAGCCCTTCGTTTCTCGTCGCTGCCAAGGCCACGCCGACTTAGAGAAGCGAAAAGGGCTATGGGGACGAGAATGGTAAACACTGTGTTGCATTCTCTTTCCCAGGGCCCCGTTTTTTTTTTTAAATGACCTTACGTTTCGCTAACCACGTGACCAAAAGAAACGCAGACTCTGGGAACGAGAATGAACGCGTTACGGTAAATGTTTTCTTTACATTGACTGAACATAGTTTCACTGGGTGGTCAGCGGATGCACTACAATTGACCTGCTCCTATCATATCAGAGGCTCAGTTGGTAGACCAACGCACTGGTATCACGGAGGTCATGGGTTCAAATCCCGTTGTAGCCTTGAAATGTTTTCAGGCTAAAAAAATGCAATTGCTTAAATTGCTTGCACACTGCGAGAATCATCATTAATCCGCAGTTCATATATGTCTTTCATATATTATAAACAAACAGTGGCTAAATCAAAAACTACAATTTATTGTATCAAATATGTGTTAATTAAGAGGACATTACAACTACGCATTGCAGTTTATGTTCCAAGCATCACGTGACTTGGTGATCTGCCGTCACATAAAGGTAATCAAGCATCAGTCGAAAATCAGTTTCAACCGTATTTTTCCTACACATTCTGCCGTTTGCTTTTGGAGTAACTAGCCGATACTAAACCAAGCATCTAACGTTAGACCTGGTATATGGCTTGCTGGAGGTTTGTACAGAAAGCGGTTAGCCACCATTTGGGGCATTCGAAAGATCTTTTTTCCGAGTATTCGACTTGAGATCGCTTCTTTATGTTTTCAAACGCTGTCCTCATAAGGAATAAGTATAAACACAACGAAACAAAATTATATACTGTTCTTGTACTTATGCTTTATGTTCCCCTATACTAATGTTTATGCCCAGTGAAAACAAACCTTAACAATTATAGTACACTGTCAAAAGATATACCGTAATGATTCGATTTAGCGCCCGGGGCGCTTATTTACTTTTGGCACCTCAAAGGAGGGCGCTTATTCGAGACAGGGCGCTTATTCGGGACAGGGCGCTTATTTAATTTTTTGAGAAACAACCAAATGTTCAAAACAAAATTTTAATAAATATTAAAATAACTAACAGTAACAGAAACTGTAGCAGTAACAAATTGTTGAAAGTTCATTTACTTTTAAAAGAATTGTTCATTTCAGCAGTAAATATATGCATGTATGGTACGGTGAATGTTCATGAGTTTATCTATTCAACTTCGATGACTTCAGTGTCATAGGGGCGCTTATAAGAATGGGGGGCTTTATTAGAATGAGGGCGCTTATTGGAATAGGGGCGCTTATTGACAAAAACACATTCAAAGGGGGGCGCTTATTCGGAAGGGGGCGCTTATTGGAAGGAGGGCGCTAAATCGAATCATTACGGTATATGTTATTTACCGGCTGGGAGGTCCGTATCGTGAAAAACTGTGACCGAGGTCTTGAAAATGCTGCCCGAGGCCGCAGGCCGAGGGCAGCATTTTCAAGGCAGAGGTCACAGTTTTTCACGATACGGACCGACCCAAAGCCGGTAAATAACTTATTTATTTTTTTCTTACTCGGTTAAAAAAAAAAACGTAAAAAAAATCGTCTTGCAAAATGTAATTTTATACGCGCGCATCCAATGTTGAATCGATCGCCAAGCTACGGCAAGAGTGAAGAATGATTTGTTTACCGCCAAACAAAATAAATTTGCTAAAGAGAACAGTACTCACGGAAAAGGTCATCAGAAAAAAAGAGAAAAGTAACTGTAATAATACAAAAGATGCACAATGCAGCAGCAAAAGAGAGCATAAACAAATCTCAAGTCACGAAAGTGAAATTGAATGAAGCTGAACTGAATGTGTAGTTTGGTCGCCTGCACGCGGCACGATTTTGCGAGAATTTGTTGACCGTTTCTTATCAAAACATCTCATTTTCTTGAATGGTGATAAGCAGTATTCGGTTTTGGGGAAAGTAGCAGAAAGGCAAAGCGTTTGAAAGGATAAATCAAGTCTGTAAACAAGTGACTTGCAGTAAACCACGGCGTGAAAATCAGTGCGAATACACAAACAACGATCGACAAAACTACGGCTATAAAACTATAACTTGTTTTGTCAATAAATACAAAGAATACCCGCCTATTGGAGAACTTCAAGGCCTTTAATTCCGTTACTAATTTAGCTTTTGAAAGAATCAATCGAGTATATAAGCCGGCGACTTACAGGTAAGCGCAATGGCGTGAAAATCAGTGCGAATGCACAAACAACGATCGACAAACTAACGTCATAAAACTTGAACAATTTGATTTTGTCAATAAAGAGAATAAATACTCGCCTTTTGGAGAACTTCAAGGCCTTTAATTCCACTGCTTACTTTTCCTTTCATATTTACAACGGCTGGTGAACAACTTCATTAATTTTAGAGAGCAAAACTTTCATGGGTTCGTCCGTCTCGCCGCGAAATGAAAACACAGCGAGCTAGCCGGGCGGAATCGATCCGTGAGCGGGCAAGATCGAAAATTTCCGCCCGCTCCCGGAACCAATCAGATTGCAGGATTTGGAGAATTCCGCCCGCTCCCAAGCCAAGAAAAAAATAAACATAAATATTATACTCTGTCTCTCTTTTAATAATAGCTAAAATCTTTTTTTTCTCTAAGTATGTAACCTAACAATATCAATTTTTTTTGGTATCAACTTTAAAAATTCTTTACAAAAAAAATTAAAATGACTGATCTCACTGCTGGAGAAGCTAGACAATATGTTAATCGCCGAGTTTTCCTCGGAAAAGGTTTGATGTGAAAATTACATTTATCACCAGGGTAGTAATGAGGATGGAATTAAATACGAACACATTTTACGAACTTAAAAGTTCGTATCTTTTCTTTGCAGAAATTAAGGACATTTAGGAACCTAAATTCAATCTTCAAACACACATCACTGACAAATCTGATCTATTACCCAACTAAATATCTTTCTCCAGTCGTGGAATGAGGACTCAAGATCGCCTAATTCACTTTAAAGACCTTTAAGGCCATGAATTTTGTCATTAAAACTTTCAATGACTTTTAAACGTTCGCTCGCTAAAATTCTGGACCCGAGACAGTTTTTTGGGATGCACTGCTGAACAATAATTTTGTAAACAGCCTTATACCTCTTTTACACTAAAGCTTAAACACCTTTAAAGGCTGTTTAAAATTATTTTCTTCAAAGAAGTTGCTAACTGATGTTAATCGACTTCAAAGTTAGAAAAATAAAATCGCAAGTTTGCGCTTATTGGCACCTCATGCAACATTTAGTCTTTCAGTCTTTTGCTGCTGATTTTCATTATACATGTTTTAGTGGTGTGAATCAGTTATTAGTCTCGAATGGAAACAATTCTTGATATTTTTTTCCTTTAAGGTGGCTCGTAATGGTTTAGACGTTCCCTTCTTTGGCATTCTCTTGTAGCTACGCCAACAATGTTGAGGTTAAACTGTTTGTACCACTTTTTAACGGTTTTACCAATGAACAAATTGAGGTCACTGTGACATCAAAATTAGTTGCCACGGAAATGGCAAAAGTTGTCAAAGATACTTATTTTTGACTTTTTGAGACTAATAACTTCAAAACTACTCCGTGAAAGTTTTTATTTTTGATATATTTTTTCAACAGACAAAACAAAACAATCTAACAATTAAAAAAAAAAATTCTGTAGAAAGGGTTCAGAGCCACCTCTACGAAAAAGTAACGTAGCTCCGAAACCTGCCTACAGATGTTTTTAACAAAATTGTGGATTGGATAAAAAATACATCAAAAAACAAGAACTTTCACGGAGTAATTTTTAAGTTATCAGCCTCAAAAGGTCCAAAATAAGGTAACTTTGACCTCACATGACGTTGTCATGGCAACGAATTTTGACGTCACAGTGATCTCAATTTGTTCATTGGTAAAACTTGTACAAATTTGTTCTAAAATCCTTAGGAGGTATAGCTGAGATAGACCACCAAAGACAGGCATGACTAAAATATTACGAGCCACCTTGTTATCGAAATGTTAATTGCTTATTCGAACCTGTAGTAGACATCGTTGTTTCACGCGTCCATAGAGATCTATCCAACGATGATGGTGTCAGTGGAAACATGGAACTAAACAAGTCAAATAATAGACTGTGACATCCATCGGCATTTCTTTCCTAATATGTTGCCGATTTCGATACGTAGCGAGTCTGGTTGCGCTTCAGATCGAATTGTACTTTATCTTTCCTGCAAACTATTTGAAAGTCATCTTCCTCGCAGATACTGGTGTCGTCCGTTTCTTCCTCTGGCTCTGGACACTTGGTGGGATAATCTGTGGCAAGATGCGATCGCCACACGGCAATGCGCCCGTCCCGTGACCCGGGACCTGATATGACAAGCCCGTAGTCTGTTATGCACATTGAGCGAACTCGGTCCTGGTGCAAAGACAACTCCTGAAATCAAACGATTTGTATCAATCTGAGAGCAAAAACAAACAGACAAGCACACGAACAAACAAACAAACAAACAAACAAACAGAGAGACAGACATACAGACAACAACGAAGGGGGATATAGATAAGGCCCCTTTTCCCTACAGAACTCTTCCGTCATTTAAAAGAAAAAAGTTTTTCTCGTTTAGCCTTATTTCCTTCGCAGTCGTTATTCCAGCAGTCGCGCAACGCCACTCCCACTTCACCCCACTAAATTAAAGCGTTGCATGACGACCCAAACATGCGCTGCGATAGACACTGAGAGATCTACAGACCATTAGAAATAACAAAATTCCTGCAAGCCGTTGAGCCTTAAAAAATATTCGTGTAATGGAGAAAAAAAAATCCTGCGGATGAGTAGGGCTTAGAAAAAATAATAACTTCCTGCACAGAACATTTTTTACCTCCCTCCCCCCCTCCGGTTATTTCTAATGGTCCGTCCCTAACTGACACTTCGCGCGTTGTTAGTCATTAAACATATCAATCATACCATTTCTACTTCACACTTTGCAGTGTCCATTACATAGATTGTGCCACTTTTGCTTCCAGCCCAGACCTGCAAAAATGCGAAATGTTAATGATGATCAAAATCAAATTTCAAAATTCATATTTAAGTGTTATAGCTGCAATGCATAAAGAAACAATTCCATGGGCTTTCCCCAGTTTTTACAAACCACAAAAATATGGTTGCTCGAGTTAAAAGAAAAAACAAGTTCTTTAAATGTGCTTAAATTTCATTCCAAAGGCAAAACAAAAATATATAACACTAAACATTCCTTGAGCAGTGACACACCCATTTGTGCCAAAATGGGATGTCGCTTTCGACATGTTATGACGTGCCCCCACAATGTCCCTTCATGGGTCAGTAGCTGTAAAATAATTCCCGACTTTCCCTAACATTGACTAGAACTACCTTGGTATCGACTTGGAGCATGTACGTGAAACCACTACATTCGCAAACTTTATGATGTTTGTTTTGACAAGTTTCCGTGTCCCACATGACGATAAGACCCTTCCTGTTACAGACGGCCCACACCTGGTACAGAGAAAAAACAAAACATGCAGAAACGATTAGGACTGACTGACTGACTTACTGCACTAACTGGCTGACTGACTGACTTACTGACTGACTGACTGACTGACTGACTGACTGGCTGACTGACTGACTGACTGACTGACTGCACTAACTGGCTGACTGACTGACTGACTGACTGACTGACTGACTGACTGCACTAACTGGCTGACTGACTGACTGACTGACTGACTGACTGCACTGACTGGCTGACTGACTGACTGACTGACTGACTGACTGCACTAACTGGCTGACTGACTGACTGACTGACTGACTGACTGACTGCACTAACTGGCTGACTGACTGACTGACTGACTGACTGACTGACTGGCTGACTGACTGCCTGACTGACTGACTGACTGACTGACTGCACTAACTGGCTGACTGACTGACTGACTGACTGACTGACTGACTGACTGACTGCCTGACTGCCTGACTGACTGACTGACTGACTGACTGACTGACTGACTGACTGACTGACTGCACTAACTGGCTGACTGACTGACTGACTGACTGACTGACTGACTGACTGACTGACTGACTGACTGACTGGCTGACTGCCTGCCTGACTGACTGACTGACTGACTGACTGACTGACTGCACTAACTGGCTGACTGACTGACCGATTGATTATCCGACTGACTAACGGATCTATGGACTCCACTTAAGGGCAATTCTGGGAACGAGTTGAACACTTAGGTAAGTCAGTGTTTTTCCTGTTCTTCCTTGCTTTCTGCTATCTGGTATATACAGGACCACTCACCTGTGTATCAGACACTTTACACATGCAGTCGATGCTCATGACGTCCTTTGGAGTTAGAACTTTGGTGGCTACATCAACTCTCTTGTGATTAACGACGTAAACTGAAAACTTAGTTGCTGTGAAGGTAACAGAAAGAGATTGATTATTAAAGAAAAAAAAAGAATTTTCAACAGATCACTACAGAATGAATGAGTGTATTAGTCGTGCGTTTTTAACAAGAGCCCCTGGCTCGGGAGATTGGGCAACCACTCCCTACGTTTACGACACTAAATAAAAGTAACCTCGCCTCCCCTCGCCTCGCCTCACCTTATCTTACGTTACCTTATAAGAGAATAGGCTTAGCTTTTATTCTGAGTAGGAATATAAGCAATCAGTTACGGTATTAAGTTGCCACTTACCACACCAGAAAGTATCTCCAACAGCAGCAAACCAGAGAAGCGTTTTCTTGTCTCTTCCGTTTAGCTGGACCTGAAGCTGTAAGAAGAAAACAAGCTAATTCCTGAAGAAGAAAACGAGCTAAAAAGAACAAGAACAAAACAAGAAATGAACTGAAAACAAAAAAAAATACCGCGGATTGTTGTAAGCGAATTATTTTTAAGCGTACAATGGAAGAATTGTGACAGGCTTTAGATCTTGCTTCAACCGAAGTGTAACATTGTAAGTACAGTGCACGTTTGGATTGAAAAATTGACATAAAAAGTAACATGATTGTGACAGTACTTCCTTATAAATAATGCACCATTGTAGTATTGAAAAAAAAAATAGTATAGTATTGAAAAAAAAAAACAGCTACAAACAATTTGTTTCAAATGCTTTGCCTCCAAAAATAGAACGTGGCATCCGCTGGAGACAGATTAGATTAAATTTAGACATCTTCAATTAAACAAGTAAACAGTTAACAATTATTCACCGAAGTGGAGGTGAATAGCGCCGCTTTTCACCGACACTGAGGTGAATAATTGTTTTAGTATATACCAAACCAGTTGAATAGCCGGCCTAAAATTAAAACTTTTACCGTGAAAGATAGCAATTCAAAGGACTGAACACTGCGCACATGAAAAGACGACAGCACGGGAAAAGTCACATGACAACACTACACAGGCGATCGACCGAAATAAATTTGCAACTGTGTTTCGTTTGTTGAATGGATTTGGACGATTTCAAGTGGAATTCTTTACTTTATTTTCACTTCTGAAGAACACAAGTCTCGGATTTTCGTTGCAATCAGTGGATCAGAAAAATTTTCATTTGAACTTTTTTCAGCGATGTGTGTTCTGAAAAAAACTGTTAATATTGTTGCCAGGTATTTTTTTGGGTCTAAAATTTCAGGCTTGTGTGTATTTTTTTGGGTTTGCAATATGAAGCTCGGTCGAAACCCCCCCCCCCCCCCCCCCCCGTCATGTATACTTCGAGTACCCCCCCGCCCCCGGGCTTACAACGCAAAGTTTTTCAGAATTTTCAGAACTCACAATAAACTGAAAAATGTGTGAGAATGACTAAGGACAATCGATTTTCATGTTGAAATTAAAAAGGGCAACGAAGATTCTGTGGCATAAACAGCCAAATTTTTTTCCCTCAGTGAACGACTTGCAACTATCAACAAAGCTTAGTTGTACCAAAATTTGTAGCAGATCAACGTAGCTACCTATCCGAGATATCCTATTGAACACTAAACTATTGTAAACTGCTTTCGTAATCTCTACTAATGCATCCATAAAGTCTTCTACAAACCCAGGTTACCACCTGATGACGGAGTCCTTTTGGAATTGAAAAGCAGCTTGTTCCGGTCGGAGCCAAGAAGCTTCCAGACTGCAGTGGACAGGGAGCCCTTGAACAATCGACCCCAAAAGCGAGGCAGTCTCGCGTCTGGATGGACCTTATGCTTGTCTAGAGTTACAAAAGCAAGAGAAATTCCAGACCGAAAGAGTTGGACACGGAGCTTTCTGGCCACTTTTGAATTGAAAGATAGCCCTTGCGCAAAGGCACTCCACTGACCTCGTGCTCGACAGAGAATCACCAGAGATGCAGTATCCTTTTGGGCATTTTGTTCAAACGCATATTTCAGATTCTTTTGAACGAGCTTGTTTATGCAGTGATCCTAGAAAAGTACCACTGGTGTAGGTTTTATTACGTAAAGTAGATTCATCGTAAGGGGAAGTTCTAGTGGCTCTTGAATTACTGCTCGTCCTGCTTGTAGCTTTGAAAAGTTTAGCAGAACGCTCATCGATTGAACTAAGCTAATTAAGAGATCCAATTAAATTCATAGGAAACTGTTAGTTTAGAGCTTCATTGCACCGATTGGACCATTCGTGAAGAGAACAATTTGATTCCACGGCAGCTTTCTATAAAACTATTTCACTATAAATAAGACGGTTTTCACCACCTTTCTCGTCCTTGCTTTAGATCTGGTTCTGTGTGCCTATCCACTGGCTATACACATGCCCTTTGTCCAGAGTATATAGATGTACAAGTCATGATTTGTTGCGTAGTAGATTTCTCTTTTTCAGGTTTGATCATAATCAATTATAATTCCAACTACAAACTCCAGTCTAGGCGACGTGAATCCCAACCTGGATAAACAGGCCATGTATCACCTTAGACCAGGCATCCATGCAGATTTCACCAGCAGGCGATCAGTCATCGTGCAGCCCTTCAGTGGAAAACCCTGTAGACTTTGGGCGCTGAGGACAACCTTCTCCGTCACAAGACAGGCGCATTCTGTTTAAAATGTGAGTTTCTGGTCATGTTCATCCTCGGAGACCCAGTGGCAGTTAGTCGGAAAAATCGGATCCGTTTTATTCACCCGGTTTACTTAGTTTCGTCCTGACTAACTGCCCCTGGGTCTCCGAGGATGGGTTGTGTTATTTACGCACTATTAGCTGTTGGAAAAGGTTGCAGAATGTCTAAAAAAACCCGTTCATTTTCATGTTTTGTTTTTAAACAGGGGAGTGATGTACCAATGTTTAATCACAAAGTTGTTGTACCTACCGAACGAGAGCCAGCAGTGTGGCTACTTCTGAAGGCGCGCTTCACCATAATCCTGAGCAGCCCAACTGTTCCCAATGAGCTTTACAATATGCATGAAGTCTGTCAGCCAACCGCCTTCCGAGAGCCTTCATAGTAAATCTACCATGTGCTTTTGCAGTCCTAAGTCAACATTTTCCAGACAAATGCAGTTCTATTGAGGTTCACAATGAGTGAGCCAGTTGCAGAGAGCCGCGACTTGGAACAGCAGATATTTCTTTGACCACTGCAGCCCGCCATTTTACCTTGTGTATTTAAAATGGATATTCAGCGGAAATAAAACTGTTACTTTTGGACAGGTATAATGTCGCAGAATTTGAAACCAGATTTAAAATAGTTTACCATCGTCAATGAACAACGCATGCGTATCGATCGTTTTAATTGAGAAGTTCAAGTTTCCTATGATGTCACAGCAGCCATACAAGCCGGCCAGGTATCGACATCTTGCAGCACTTTCGCGTACAAAATTGGTTAGTAAGAGAACTGTTGTCGAAGATTTTACGGTGAAAATTAAAATAGCTCAAATGCTTAAAAATATCGGACTGCGACAATAAAACATTCTGATTGGCCGAAGTTAATTATTGGTTCATCGTGCAATAAATAGGTGTATTTTCAGGGTAATAGGGAATAAAAAATGCATTTATTGTCACGTGTGGTTCTTTGATATCGTAAAAGCAATGTTCTCGGCTCACCAATAGCCTACGCTCAATAGATCGAAATTCAAATATGGTTCCGAAGCCTTCTGCCCAACTTCTATATTTGGTGTTTATATTTCTCTTGTGGGAATTAATTAACAGAGAAAGGAATATTCGGAAATTTGAATTTACTATTAAACGCCTTGGAGTCATATGAGAATGTCGATATATCGAACGGTAGGCTATTGTAGGGAAGGAAACTGATAGGGGAATGGAACAAGACAGGATCAACCCCAGTCTTCTCAGGGATCCGGTCATCAGAGAGAGTTGAGCACCACGTTCTAACGGCAAACGTCAGAATGTTGCTGATTCTAGCCAGTTTATTTTTCTCCAATTAAACAAATCAGCCCCCATAAAAATGTAAAATAATTTGATTATTCACACCAAACACGAAACTTCTCACTTTGACGAAAATAAGCATAAGTTGATTTTCGCCTTTCAAGCGAAACGAAATCTCTCTGTTATCTAGATGGCGGGGAGGGTTGGTGCAAATAGGAAAAAGGGGGCAGATAAATGTTTGTATGCATATTGGAAAATCGATTAAGTGAGTGGTGGGTAAGAGGGTTTGCTTCACAAGAGGGAGGGTCAGGAGAATTTGAACATGGACTCCTTCTTTTTGCACCAGTCCTCCCCAGTCTAAATTATGACCGGTCCCTCAGTCTCTACTCGGAGTTTTTCTTTCCGTTTGTTCAACTTGTTCGTTACCCTTTCCTTCCACGACGTGTCAGTGTGGAAAAATCTAGTCGATTTCAAAATAAAAAACGAACAAAATATGATGTGATTTGGTATGATAAAACACCGAGTTGGATATATATCCGAAGGCGATAAATAGTGACCGGTCCCTAAGCCCCCCACCCCCACCCTATCAGTTTAGTTCCATATTTACGTGCTAAAGTTCTCACAGAACATTGTACTTCAAATTGAAACAGGTTAAATAAAGTGCAGATCAAAACATTTAATCAAGCTTGCTTTCTTACATGTCTCACATCGGAGTCAAAGTCGTTGCATGTCAAGTCACGGTTTTTTATGCCCCTTATACGCTCCAATTAATAAGCCCAGCCAGAATTGAACCCCTTTACGACGTTATTTTAAGAGTAGGTGACTTTCTTTATTTTCTTGATCGAATGTATGTGAGATGCTGAATTGAACATCAAAAAAATCCCTAAATGGTTTTTTTACACCTCGTTCAAATAGTAAAATCTCACTTCTGGCTGGGTACAAACCGCGCGAGGAAAGGACCTGGGGCTAGACGAGCCGTGACGTCAAAAGCAGAATGTGCCCACAAGAAACAAACAAGCCAAACAGGAAATTTATTAAGCTGGGTTGCCGGAAACAAGAGAGACAAACGGCCGTAATAATAACAATGACAAAATTTCTTTGGTGTATATCCTACGACTACGAACTTGTTACTCGGGAGGCCTGGGGCGAGCAAAGTATGTACAAACTCCAACACAGTCCTTATTTCATGTAGCCCGTTCTATGTTTCTATATACTGTATGGGAGAGTCATGGGTCTTTTTTTACCTCCGCTGATGATCAAAATTTCTATGTTTCAAACAGCCAATCAAAAAATTCAAATTAATTCAAAAATTCCATGTCCCCAGAGCCCTTCGTTTCTCGTCGCTGCCAAGGCCACGCCGACTTAGAGAAGCGAAAAGGGCTATGGGGACGAGAATGGTTAACACTGTGTTGCATTCTCTTTCCCAGGGCCACGCTTTTTTTAAAATGACCCTACGTTTCGCTAACCACGTGACCAAAAGAAACGCAGACTCTGGGAACGAGAATGAACGCGTTACGGTAAATGTTTTCTTTACATTGACTGAACACAGTTTCACTGGGTGGTCAGCGGATGCACTACAATTGACCTGCTCCTATCATATCAGAGGCTCAGTTGGTAGACAACGCACTGGTATCACGGAGGTCATGGGTTCAAATCCCGTTGTAGCCTTGAAATTTTTTCAGGCTAAACAAATGCATTTGCTTAAATTGCTTGCCCACCGCGAGGATCATCACTAATCGGCAGTTCATATATGTCTTTCATATATTATAAACAAACAGTGGCTAAATCAAAAACTACAATTTATTGTGTCAAATATGTTTTAATTAAGAGGACATTACAACCACGCATTGCAGTTTATGTTCCAAGCATCACGTGACTTGGTGATCTGCCGTCACATAAACGTAATCAAGCATCAGTCGAAAATCAGTTTCAACCGTATTTTTCCTACACATTCTGCCGTTTGCTTTTGGAGTAACTAGCCGATACTAAACCAAGCATCTAACGTTAGACCTGGTATATGGCTTGCTGGAGGTTTGTACAGAAAGCGGTTAGCCACCATTTGGGGCATTCGAAAAATCTTTTTTCCGAGTATTCGACTTGAGATCGCTTCTTTATGTTTTCAAACGCTGTCCTCATAAGGAATAAGTATAAACACAACGAAACAAAATTATATGTTGTTCTTGTACTTATGCTTTATGTTCCCCTATACTTATGTTTATGCCCAGTGAAAACAAACCTTAACAATTATAGTACACTGTCAAAAGATACATAAATATTATACTCTGTCTCTCTTTTAATAATAGCTAAAATCTCTTTTTCTAAGTATGTAACCTAACAATATCATAGTTTTTTTGGTATCAACTTTGAAAATTCTTTACAAAAAAAATTAAAATGACTGATCTCACTGCTGGAGAAGCTAGACAATATGTTAATCGCCGAAGTTTTCCTCGGAAAATGTTCGATTTGAAAATTACATTAATCACCAGGGTAGTAGTGAGGATGGAATTAAATACGAACACATTTTACGAACTTAAAAGTTCGTATCTTTTCTTTGCAGAAATTAAGGACATTTAGGAACGTAAATTCAATCTTCAAACACACATCACTGACAAATCTGATCTATTACCCAACTAAATATCTTTCTCCAGTCGCAGAACGAGGACTCAAGATCGCCTAATTCACTTTAGAAAGACTTCTAAGGCCATGAATTTTGTCATTAAAACTTTCAACGACTTTTAAACGTTCGCTCGCTAAAATTCTGGACCCGAGACAGTTTTTTGGGATGCACTGCTTTACAATAATTTTGCAAACAGCCTTATACCTCTTTTACACTAAAGCTTAAACACCTTTAAAGGCTGTTTAAAATTATTTTCTTCAAAGAAGTTGCTAACTGATGTTTAACGACTTCAAAGTTAGAAAAATAAAATCGCAAGTTTGCGCTTATTGGCACCTCATGCAACATTTAGTCTTTCAGTCTTTTGCTGCTGATTTTCATTTTGCTTAACCTGGTTAAATTAAACATGTTTTGGTGGTGTGAATGAGGTATTAGTCTCGAATGGAAACAATTCTTGATATTTTTTTTCCTTTAAGGTGGCTCGTAATGGTTTAGACATTCCCTTGTTTGGCATTCTCTTGTAGCTACGCCAACAATGTTGAGGTTAAACTGTTTGTACCACTTTTTAACGGTTTTACCAGTGAACAAATTGAGGTCACTGTGACATCAAAATTAGTTGCCACGGCAATGGCAAAAGTGGTCAAAGATACTTATTTTTGACTTTTTGAGACTAATAACTTCAAAACTACTCCGTGAAAGTTTTTATTTTTGATATATTTTTTTAACAGACAAAACAAACAATCTAACAATTAAAAAAAAATTGTGGAAAGGGTTCAGAGCCACCTTAACTCTACGAAAAAGTAACGTAGCCTCGAAACCTGCCTACAGATGTTTTTAACAAAATTGTGGATTGGATAAAAATACATCAAAAAACAAGAACTTTCACGGAGTAATTTTTAAGTTATTAGCCTCAAAAGGTCAAAAATAAGGTAACTTTGACCTCACATGACGTTGTCATGGCAACGAATTTTGACGTCACAGTGATCTCAATTTGTTCATTGGTAAAACTTGTACAAATTTGCACTAAAATGTTTAGGAGGTATAGCTGAGATAGACCACCAAAGACAGGCATGACTAATTCCGACTAAAATATTACGAGCCACCTTAAAATCGAAATGTTAATTGCTTATTCGAACCTGTAGTAGACATCGTTGTTTCACGCGTCCATTGAGATCTATCCAACCATGATGGTGTCAGTGGAAACATGGAACTAAACAAGTCAAATAATAGACTGTGGCATCCATCGGCATTTCTTTACTAATATGCTGCCGATTTCGATATGTAGCGAGTCTGGTTGCGCTTCAGATCGAATTGTACTTTATCTTTCCTGCACACTATTTGAAAGTCATCTTCCCCGTCGCAGATACTGGTGTCGTCCGTTTCTTCCTCTGGCTCGGGACACTTGGTGGGATAATCTGTGACAAGATGCGATGCCCACACGGCAATGCGCCCGTCCCGTGACCCGGGACCTGATATGACAAGCCCGTAGTCTGTTATGCACATTGAGCGAACTCGGTCCTGGTGCAAAGACAACTCCTGAAATCAAACGATTTGTATCAATCTGAGAGCAAAAACAAACAGACAAACACACGAACAAACAAACAAACAAACAAACAAACAAACAAACAGAGAGACAGACATACAGACAACAACGAAGGAGGATATAGATAAGGCCCTTTTTCCCTACAGAACTCTTCCGTCATTTAAAAGAAAAAAGTTTTACTCGTTTAGCCTTATTTCCTTCGCAGTCGTTATTCCAGCAGTCGCGCAACGCCACTCCCACTTCACCCCACTAAATTAAAGCGTTGCATGACGACCCAAATATGCGCTGCGATAGACACTGAGAGATCTACAGACCATTAGAAAAAACTGGAGGTGTGAGACTTTTTAAACAAAATTCCTGCAAGCCGTTGGGCCTTAAAAAATATTCGTGTAATGGAGAAAAAAAATCCTGCGGATGAGTAGGACTTCGAAAAAGTAATGACTTCCTGCACAGAACATTTTTTACCTCCCCCTCCCCCCCCCTCCGGTTATTTCTAATGGTCCGTCCCTAACTGACCCTCCGTGCGTCGTTATGTTTTGTACCCAGCAGTGACATTAGTCATTAAACATATCAATCATACCATTTCTACTTCACACTTTGCAGTGTCCATTACATAGATTGTGCCACTTTTGCTTCCAGCCCAGACCTGCAGAAATGCGAAATGTTAATGATGATCAAAGTCAAATTTCAAAATTCATATTTAAGTGTTATAGCTGCAATGCATAAAGAAACAATTCCATGGGCTTTCCCCAGTTTTTACGAACCACAAAAATATGGTTGCTCGAGTTAAAAGAAAAAAAAAGTTCTTTAAATGTGCTTAAATTTCATTCCAAAGGCAAAACAAAAATATATAACACTAAAAATTCCTTGAGCAGTGACACACCCATTTGTGCCAAAATGGGATGTCACTTTCGACATGTTATGACGTGCCACCACAATGTCCCTTCATGGGTCAGTAGCTGTAAAATAATTCCCGACTTTCCCTAACATTGACTAGAACTACCTTGGTATCGACTTGGAGCATGTACGTGAAACCACTACATTCGCGAACTTTATCATGATGTTTGTTTTGACAAGTTTCCGTGTCCCACACGACGATAAGACCCCGCCTGTCACAGCCGGCCCACACCTGGTGGACAGAAAAAAAAAACATGCAGAAACGATTAGGACTGACTGACTGACTGACTGACTGACTGAACTGACTGACTGACTGACTGACTGACTGACTGACTGACTGACTGACTGACTGACTGACTGACTGACTGACTGACTGACTGACTGACTGACCGATTGACTATCCGACTGACTAACGGATGTATGGACTCCACTTAAGGGCAATTCTGGGAACGAGTTGAACAGGTAAGTCAGTGTTTTTCCTGTTCTTCCTTGCTTTCTGCTATCTGGTATATACCGGACCACTCACCTGTGTATCAGACACTTTACACATGCAGTCGATGCTCATGACGTCTCCTTCCTTCTTTGGAGTTAGAACTTTGGTGGCTACGTCAACTCTCTCGTAATTAACGACGTAAACTGAAAACTTAGTTGCTGTGAAGGTAACAGAAAGAGATTGATTATTTAAGAAAAAAAAAGAATCTTCAACACATCACTACAGAATGAATGAGTGTATTAGTCGTGCGTTTTTAACAAGAGCCCCTGGCTCGGGAGAATGGGCAACCACTAAATAAAAGTAACCTCGCCTCCCCTCGCCTCGCCTCGCCTCGCCTCACCTTAACTTACGTTACCTTATCAGAGAACAGGCTTTGCTTTTATTTTGAGTAGGAATATAAGCAATCAGTTACGGTATTAAGTTGCCACTTACCACACCAGAAAGTATCTCCAACAGCAGCAAACCAGAGCAGCGTTTTCTTGTCTCTTCGGTTCAGCTGGACCTGAAGCTGTAAGAAGAAAACAAGCGTACGATGGAAGAATTGTGACAGGCTTTAGATCTTGCTTCAACCGAAGTGTAACATTGTAAGTAAAGTGCACGTTTGGATTGAAAAATTGACATAAAAAGTAACATGATTGTGACAATAATGCATTATGGTTTGTACATAGTATTGAAAAAAACAGCTACAAACAATTTGTTTCAAATGCTTTGCCTCCAAAAATAGAACGTGGCGTCCGCTGGAGACAGATTAGATTAAATTTAGACATCTTCAATTAAACCAGTAAATAGTTCATTTTAGAATATACCACACAAGTGAATAGTGCTTTCCGCACGCGCTGATTCGCTAACTCGGAGGTGATTAGCAAAGTACTATTCACCTCCGAGCAGCCGAGGGGAAACAAAATGGTTTCGCGCGTCGCTTTGGGTACCGAAAGTAATGTTTTGGTCCACTAGTTATTCAACTTGTGTGATATATACTAAAACAATTATTCACCTCAGTGTCGGTGAAAGTGGTGGATAATTGTTAAATATATATTACATTGTGCTATCCTCACCTCCTTCTTAGAAGTGAGAGTCACAGGATCCCACCCTACGATTTGTCCATTGGAACTGGCGCTCCATACCGTGGTCTGCCTGTGAGATGAACGCATGATATAAGACGTCAAAGCTATGAATGTAGTTTTTTTTAAGCTAAATTTGTACTCCGTGCCTTTTAGTGTGAACTTTGATACTTTACATTTTTTAACTTGTAACTTTTTTAATTGTTTAAACTATTTTTAATTTCCCAGTTTGAATTCAACTTTTATTTTGCAGGGTGTCACTGAATAACACCTTTGGTGATGTGAGCTCCCGGGATAAATATTATTATAAAGTTGTAAGAAAAACAGTTCACCCATTCGACTCCGTCTCGTGAGCCACCTAGTATTTGTTCTACCGCATGATCTTCAACTACACAGAAGAACGACAAAGTGGAGTCTATCTGATGACGAACACAACATAAACTCGACGTTTTTCGCATGGACAGCTTAATACCAACACGGTCTACGGTCGCCTCGTTGTCCGTATTAACGTAGTTTCATTGTACCAAATAAAAGTACCGCTTCACTGCTTAATAAGAAGATACTTACCCGTCAATATCGCTAGTTTTGGTCATGTGCGAGAGGGAGTCGTGATGTCCTAAAAGTTGCTGATCAGCTGTAAAAATGAGAAGAGTAAAAGTTACTTTTGGATTTTTTATGCCCTACGCGTCAATTGTAGACATTTTTGTTCTGATCAAAAATTGGCAGGAATTTTACTTGCAGGATGCTATATAGAAACCAATGAGAGCCCGAGACAGAAAGACAACCGTATTGCCCGGGTAGATTGTCAATACCTCTTATCATAGGGTGATGTATAGACAAGCTCCATAGCCAATATGGACCATATAATCCCCTTCACTGGCTTAGCTTAAAAACATTATCATCAAAAAACAGCAACTTTGTCTGGCCGTACCTTTTCCAGTGAGCGTGTTGATGACGTAGATAGTGGTATCTAAGGAACCAGCCCAGACTTGATTCTTTCCAACTGGCAACAGGCAACTCTGTAGGAAGAATTAGACGTAAGTGGTGATACCTCCAAAACGTCACTAACATCACAACAGCGCATTGTTTTCCATGTTCAACATATTCCATTCTTTGCGAAAACGCCTAACAGGTCACAAACCGCAAAGTTGTACAGTGTAAATAAGTCCTTAGAAATGAGAAGCTCAGAGACAGATTGCAGCTTATTATGGAAAAACAAAACAAAACAAAACAAAACAAAAACAAGAAACAAAAACAAAAAAAATAAGTGATTTTAGAAGGGATGAATCGTGAAACGTTGAAGTGGCGTGGCTTAAATCGAAATCTATCAATTAAATATATTGGCGAATTTTTGATGACGCCATCGTTTACATTTGCCTTACTATCATACAAATTTACGAAGAGAAGACGTCATGTTTATATGAAATGTTTTCCACTAGCCGTAAGAAGGAAATCGGGGACCACAAGTGGCAATGACAAACAAGGCAAAAGGAAATAATCTGCAATCAGGCCTCGCAGCTCAGGCGGCAGCTAGACAGCTAGATTAGATACCAGGGCTAACGCTCAGAAGGAAATTCCTAAGTTATTTTGAATACTATAAATTACCTTAGAGTTAATTTTCTACGTTTCAAATTTTGTACTTACTTACTAGGGCTAACGCTAAGAAGGAAATTCCTACGTTATTTTGAATACTATAAATTACCTTAGAGTTAATTTTCTACCTTTCAAATTTTGTACTTTCTTACTAGGGCTAACGCTAAGAAGGAAATTCCTACGTTATTTTGGATACTTTAAATTACCTTAGAGTTAATTTTCTACCTTTCAAATTTTGTACTTTCTTACTAGGGCTAACGCTCAGAAGGAAATTCCTACGTTATTTTGGATACTTTAAATTACCTTAGAGTTAATTTTCTACCTTTCAAATTTTGTACTTTCTTACTAGGGCTAACGCTCAGAAGGAAATTCCTAAGTTATTTTGAATACTTTTAATTACCTTAGAGTTAATTTTCTACGTTTCAAATTTTGTAGGGACAGTTAATCATCCAATACCCATTTCACTATTCAGACTTTTTTTTGTAGCTTGATCCAATACTGAAGCGCCCATGCTAATTAGAAAACGATTTCCTATAAGACACTTACCACCCTGTCTTTTGCATGTCGCATGTGTGTTTCATATTCCCACTCGGTCGCATCTATCACAACGACATCACCAGAACCCTAGAACCAAACATTATCACTTGAAGATAAAATCCACTTCTACTTTCATTCACGTTTACTTTATAGGTATTTTTATTTTCGAATGTAGTTCATATTATTCAGGTATTCATCACTTACCATAGCACACCAGACCTTTGGCCCACTATCTTTCGCTAAAAAGAGAAGAAAAATAGTTACTCTATAATATAGTCTATAGGTTGTTGTTACTTGATGATTTCACGGAAGTGTTTATAGAATTACTACCCAGCTTGTCACAGTATCGGTCTCTGGATCAGGGAGCCTCCTGACAGACAGCAAAGAGCGACTATGGTTAGGTAGGTAGGTAGGTAGGTAGGTAGGTAGGTAGGTAGGTAGGTAGGTAGGTAGGTAGGTAGGAAGGAAGGTAGGTAGGTAGGTAGGCAGGCAGGCAGGCAGGTAGGTAGGTAGGTAGGTAGGTAGGTAGGTAGGCAGGTAGGTAGGTAGGTAGGTAGGTAGGTAGGTAGGTAGGTAGGCAGGTAGGTAGGTAGGTAGGTAGGTAGGTAGGTAGGTAGGTAGGTAGGTAGGTAGGTAGGTAGGTAGGTAGGTAGGTAGGTTGGTAGGTAGGTAGGTAGGTAGGTAGGTTGGTAGGTTAACCTCTCTACTCCCTACTCCCTACCTGGTCAGAGCTCGAACCCAGACCGCGAGATCCGAAGTACATTGCGCAAGCCATTAGAGATGGCGTCCCCTACTGAACCATAGATTAGTTTTCTAATGAAAGGGCTTTAGGATTAACAAAAAAGGGTTAGCACCTTTGGTCTTGAAAAATAATAGAATTTAAAACAACCTCGGAGTATTCTATAAACAACATACCAATTACAACATAAGTGTAAGAGAGGGTGGTAGCCATAACTGTGCATTTCACAACAAAGTAATGTGCAGATTGTGCGGCTTACATGCTGGTACGTAGAGAAGTGCTTCGAGTGTTGTTTTCTCCATATCCTGAGGTGACGGGCTGACTCTCTTAAACAGCGTCTTCGAAAATAAAAAGAAAGCCAGTTGAACAGTCTATGGAGTGTATGTGCCTTTGCTGCCCCTGTGGTTTCCTTCCCGAACATTGGTCTCCTATTATCAGGCGAAAAAATCTTCCCACCGTGGGCTCCCGAATATAATGCCATGAGTTAAAATTTAGATTTCGCCTTTAAAGATAGATAGAACTTTTTTCCGATTAAAAGTCGTCTATAGGCCAGTTTCTTTTGTATTGAATGTCGTCAAGGTACGCCTAGAGATTTGTCTTGTGACGACTTTAAAACTTGTTCCGTGTTTCAAATCGCAATGTTTAGAGAGTTTTACCATGAACGATTCATGAACGCACCTTAATTTATCAGATGCTTAGTATCTTATAAATATAATCCCAAACACTTTTGAAACACACAATTACATCTCTGATTAAGCACCTCTCCCTTGATAAGAAGTCCCCTTTTCTGATTGCACCCATCCAAAAAGAACCTCGCCAAGAAAGCCTTTTGAACAAATACAAGTGCATCCTGGGAAATGAAGGGGCAGTTGGTGAAAACGGCGGAGAAAAAAAATCGTCGAATAAATGTAAGAGAGAAAGCAAGGGGCCTCTGGAGGGGGGGGTTACCGCCCCAGTTCTAAATGGCACTATGAATGCCGCCTCCTTATTGAGCAAAAACATGCTGTGTGCTGTTCTGCCCAATCGGCGGGTAGCTGCTCTACAGTCCGTTTCGTGTGTCATTATACGACGAGTACACAGGGGCCAGTTCGTTCGCTTATTTGTCTAACCTGCTCATCAAGATTTTCCCCAACAGATTTAAAGTATTCTTAATTAGATTGACCATCTTTTTCTTACCTTTCTTGTATGGTCCGACAGTTTTTCTCTAAAGTCAGTTAGCGTGCTAAAATAAAGGACATGCTACAAAGAAAATAGTATATAGCAACACTTCAGATTACTGATTTATAATTAATACATAAACGTGCATGTTTTTGTTCTAGAGAAATACAAACATATAAACCTTTAAAGTTATGAAAAATGAATAAGGCAAAGCACAAGCTCTTGAACCTCCTCGCTGAAACTACCTTTAAATCTCTGGGTGAAAGAGTTTACTCGCTGACTGGACAAAGTTAGTTATGAAAACATATAGTAAATAAAAAACTGTTGAAACTAATTGAAAAACTTTTGTTTCGAGATTTTGTTCAGCTGAAGGACTAAAATTTATAATAAAAAACGAAAACTGAAATTAAGAGTCCGTTTTTTTCTCACGTTTACGTAGATATAATTGTAACTGACCATAGCTTCGTAGAGGTAAACGATTTAACTCTACGAAGGGCTGGTCAGTTTAAGCGGTAGTTATGTAACCTTAATAAAAACTGAAATTCAACTGAAATGATACAAGAAAAGAACATCAAGTCATCTCACCACTGCAGTTTGTTCTGGATAGTCACTGTTTAATAATAAAACAAAAACAAAAACGATATTAGATGAATATAGAATATTTTATAAGATTGATTACTTAATTGTACGTTTGACAGCTGCACGTTACCTGACTCGAAAACACGTGTGGCAAGTTCTATCCAATCATACTAAACTTTTACCGCAATCTGCTTTTTTAATATCCGAATTCTCTAGCTTACTGTCTGACCGAGAGCCACCCACCCACCCTGTAAGGTACTTGACGACCCCTATAGACACTAATATAAAAAGACCAAGCAACATCTCAGCATCGTAATCCAACACGTTGGACTGAGAGCCGACTGGTTTGAAGTAGCTTACACTATCCCGCTGATCTGACTACGCGCAGAAAAAGCTATCGTAACTCATGACTTAATACTGCAGTGACATGCCAACCTTTGTCTCAGAGCGTCGGCCATGATTACATTCTGAGCGGCTTGCTTTATTATCTGCGGGTCTTTACAAGCTTAAAACAGAAACAAGAAATCAAGACATTAACAAAGCACTCAGAGATTCGTCTACAAAGAGGAACCCAAGATAATTTACAACAGAGTAACACCCAAAGGGAGGAGAGAGTGTACGGGGAGCGATGGGAAGTGGAAAAAGAGCGGAAAAATGGTTATGTGTTATTTGCATTCCTACTTATGCAAATCCTTGGAAACCCTGTCACATTCTCCACAATTCTGTCGCATTGGGCCACATATAAATTGGTTGAACATCCAGTATTTCGCCGAGGCTCACTTAAAATATTCTTCTAATGATAACGAGAACGAGAACGAGAACTACAATGACAACGACAATGCCAATAAGCCTTAGTTGAGTGACAAGAGCACGGTTTTACGGCGCATTCCTCTTACCGTCAGCAATTTCGTATCCAGCTTTGATTTCCAACAAACAATTACGCCAGGAATCCCTGTCTTCTTTGAAAGAAGCCACGAACGATACTGGATCTGTACCTGCCCGCGAAGAGAATTTAAAAGCCTTCAAACTCAAGATTACTGGTCTCTTGGAATTCAAGGGCCGTACTAACAGGCACGCAACGCAGGCGCGCAACAGTACCAGTCGGCGCAGCTGCCATTCGCGTCCCCATAGCCCTTTTCGCTTCTCTTGGCCGGCAGGGCCTTGGCACGAGAAACGAAGGGCTGTGGGGACATGGGATTTTTGAATTAATTCGAATTTTTTCGAGTGGCCGTTTGAAACAAAGAAGAAATGTCTCCAATACAGCATATAGAAACATCACGACTACATACATGAAGACCAGAAGTCCTAGAATCTAGGACTGTGGACTTCCCTTTCCTAAGCGGTCGATTCAACCAGTGGTAATCAAGCCTGTCGTAATCACCGATGCCATTTCTACTCTAGGTTAGACCTGGACTTGGTTGAAACTGCATTATGATAGAGAGAAATAAAGAAGATAGACAAAAAAATTCCGGAGCAGTTTCACGGCCACCTTAAATTTTCGGAAATTTAAGGTGGCTCTGAAACCACTCAGCTGGAAAGTGCTGGAAACATCGACCGTTTACGAAAGAAATACGTGTGTCTGCCTGTGTGGCCACACATAAATTTAATCCTCCTTGAAAAGAAAATCGAAAAACCGCAGATAGCCGTGTTTGTATTAAGAAATTAAATAGCTGGAATGAAGGAAAAGGGTTGCTATTCTCCTCCGCCATCACGTACAATGCCGTAAATAAGAGACAAGCTAAAACTGTTGCACTTTGATTTGTTATGAATTTCTTTTTTACCGCCAAGCCTCGATGTGAATAACTTTATTCATTTCTCTAAGGGCTGAGATAATTTAGATTTTTTAAATCGTTTTACATAATTAAATTTCTATTTTTTATCAGTTCTGTCAAAATTTTAAGGATAAATCATTGACTTTGATTTGTTATGAATTTCTTTTTTACCGCCAAGCCTCGATGTGAATAATTTTATTTCATTTCTCTAAGGGCTGAGATAATTTAGATTTTTTAAATCGTTTTATATAATTAAATTTCTATTTTTTGTCAGTTATGTCAAAATTTTAAGGATAAATCATTGACTGAAATGCTTGGCACTTCACGCATAAAATGAGTAATAACAAGAACAGTCTCTTACAAATTACACAAGCGTGCAATACTATTCTGAGATTTTCTGCAATTTAAATCTGATAACACAGCTCCTACACAACTTACCAGACTCATTCTTACCTTTGCTGGTTATTTTAATGGCTGTAACACCACGAAGTAAAATACTCTCGGAGTGCGGCTCTACACTCTTGATGTTTCGATTCTTTACAACTGTAGCACAATGTTGTGATCCATTGGCCAAGAATAACAACCTGACGTGCAAAATAATACAAATAGCAATTAAAGCGATGGTTATATTTACAACCAAATGGTGCGTTTGCGCGGAGCGAGCTATCGCGAAGAACAAGGGCCATGTTACACGAGGCAATTGTCCCTGCAACTTGTAACGGAACAAAAGCTACATTACCATTTGCACAAACAAACAAAAAAATAAGTTGCAGGAAAAGTAGGACTATCCTCTGCTTTTCGCAAAGTTGGGAGACAAAAGCGATAAATGACCATCGCAGTGAATTTCCAATGCAAGCAATTGGAATCAAGAAGCCTGAAAAAAAGGGCTTCAACGGGATTCGAACCCTTGACCTTCGCAATACCGGTGCGATGCTCTACCAACTGAGCTATGAAGCCACACATTGGGAGCGAGGTCAATTGCGAGTTCTTATTTTCCTGTTGGGAGACAAGTTGCTGTGTGACATATTTAGCACAACTTGCAACTCGAGGTGCTTGCAACGCTCGCGGGCGTTGCAAGTTGCGAACAAAACTTGCCAGCGTCAGACACCCCCTCTGCAAGTTGCAGAGGTCATTGTTAGGCCTTTATCAATAACATCGTTTACTCAAAATTTACTTCCAAGCCTTGTGTAAGCGAATTATTCGCAATCCTCTGCTATATTCATGTAGTGTTTACGTAGGCCTTCTTTTTATCTTTGCCTCGATGGGGATTCGTATATGATAAATATACAGGTTTACATTTCAAAAGCGGGGCTTCGTGGTGAAACGACACAATATTTGCCTCGTCCCCAGTCGCCGCGATCGCTTATCTGGGGGACATTTTAGTCATGATTGTCGAGAAAAGCGTGGAGCGAAGGTTGCTCGCGCTCACCCAGCGGCCTATGAAAACCCTATGGAGTTGGCAGACTCAATATTGCCCCAAAAATCTGAAAAAAAACCAACGACAACAAAAGGAGCACAAACCTGTCTACAGTAAGAACAAGCCATCCCATTCCCTTGTTGGTCTTGATATGTTGTGAGATTTTCAGCACGTACTGTTGAGAATAATTTGTTTCTAGTCAGAATTTTTTATCTAGCTGAGGAAAAATTAATTTAATAGTTTCCTTACAAACTTCAGGCCAAACTTCTTAGGGTGTACCATCCCTATGCGTGACCACGTGTATAAAAACACAAAATTGAATATGTACGCTACCAACACCCTCACCTCGTTAACTCCTAAGAGAACGTCGCGCAGTGAAAGACTCTTGGCATTGATACTGGCCTAGGAACCAAAGGGAAGTGAACACGTGAAATTTTAATTACAGTAAAAGCCCGCATATAAGAACCTGCATTTTTTCCAAGTTAGCCTAAAGATATTCTTATATAAATGGTGTTTACAGGGATTTCGTAGGTTAATTAGGTTCTCATTTTCTGGAGAAAAGTGTGGATGTTACCATGTCTAAATAACTTCAATCTAAACATAATACAAACCCTTTGCTCAGCAGAGCTTGATTGTTTTATTTGATTTATTAATTCTAAATTTTAAATGGATTCTGTGCCAAAACAGGTTCTTATATATAAGGGGTATAAATGGAAATTTTAGCCTAACAGGTTCTTAAATCCTAGGTCTTATATCCGGGTTTTTTACTGCAGCCCAATCAAAATGCTTACTGAGCAAGTACCAAGTTTGAATGTACAAGCCAACGTAATTCAATAGCAAAGGATAAGCAACGTAACCATTTTAGTTATTACCAACAATATTCCTGAGATCTCTGTTCACTTTCCCCGCCACCTTCCACGAACTCAACTAACAGCGCACCCCCGAGAAGAGAGAGGATGAATGAAACAAAAGAACAAACAAACAAACAAAAATTGAAAACCCTGACGGTAAAGCTGGAAACAAGTGACGGACATTTTTTTTCCATCCTTACCTGGTTAAAGGCCTCATAAAATCCTGCAAAAGTTTCAGGATCCACCACTAAAAGGAAAGAAGCATTCCAACATGAAGCATGTCATGAATCAAACAACAAAGACAACAACTTGTTTATTATTAGCCTGCGTAGCAAGCGAAGTGCTATGCGCGACCAGAGTCTTCGCTCGCACGCGACACATAGCACATATATTATAACCCACCGATTAATTTTTGCGCGCGCTCATTGGACGAAACGCATCACGTGGTACAAAACCTCGATTTAATATCCGTCCGATTTGATATCTGTCGCCCGGTTTTGTGGATTAGTACAAAACAAACGAACAAAGTCACATTTTCAGGTCCTCAAAATTTCACAGTTGCCCTCGAAGCTTCGCTTCTCGGCCAACTGTTCATTTTTCGTACAATCTTTCAGCCTCGGGCATTATCCTCCAATAAACCAGCGCCCTGAAGAGGCTTATTTACTAAATAATTTGTCCATACTTGCGTTAAGAAGAAACAGTTGAGTCACAAGATCAAAATCTTACTTCTCTTTATCGCCAATAGTGAGAGTTAGCGGCACATCAAGATAATATTCCCTAGTTGACGATTTTCTTTGATCTCGTTGGCACTGCACTGATTATGCTACGAGAAATTTTATGTTGGTCTCTATTGAGAATTAAAGGATTTAATGTTCTGCCTCGTGATCTAATTTTACAAACGCGTATCCAGTCCCTTCAAGCTTAAAAGTGTCTCTTGTTTAAGGGGGGAGACTCTTAACTACAGATCAAGAGCAGTTGCTAAGGGATTGTTGACGACTGTATTTTAAAGCACCAGCGATTTTAAAGTTTTTTTGTAACGCTAAATAATGGTGAATTTTATTTTGGGGTACACTTGCTTTGAAAAATATATCGTTTGCTCGTGCGAAACTAGTGCCAGTCCCCAACTGCGCGTTAATATTTAAAATCCCTAAAACTCCAAGGAAACAAGGTAAAGTTCCGATTTCTTTTACGAATCAGAGATAACGTCGCCGTCTTTAGAATCTGACGTATGCTTTTACTATTTACACAAAAAAAGGAAACGCTACTGTTGAAAGTCTGTAAATACGAGTGTTTATTACGCCATAACTCTTAAAATAATGCGAATTTCACAAAAACGATACGTCATATTACGCATGTGGACGTTCTTTGTCTATTGGCGTTCATTTAAATTTTAAAATCTATCCCCCGTTTGAGTTTTAGGGTTTTTTTCTGTTCTGGTCACGTGTCACGTTAAATAAGGCCGGCACTTGAAACTCTTGGAGGAATCTTCAATGGAACAAACTCGTACAAAAAGCTTATCCGTATGAGGTGTGATTTCCAAAATATGGCAATTAGAAACCTGCCTTAGAAATAAAGAGAGTCACCCCCCTTAAGCAAGCCGAAATTTACTTGTGCGGCTTTCGATTTGTATACTGTGTGTGTACTCCTTTACCTAGCGAATGCCTGAATTGGTAATAACATTTATTGGCAAATCTATTTTACCTTCTGTCCTCGAATTCATTGTCAGTGCTTGGAAGAGTCTTGTTCCAGCATCTTGGCTGTTAGCAATCTGCAGCATGCTGGCATGCTTCACAAATTCTGCGAGAACTGATGCAACAAGAACAACAAATGCTTTTTAAGCCTTAGTGGCTCATGGCTATCGGTGCTTAACTCGGTGCCCCAACGATTCGCCGGTACCCATTTATACTCCTGGGTGAAGAGAGGAAGAGAGGCACAGTGAGAGTAAAGAGTGTTGCTGAGACAGCAACACAACACAATGCCCCCGGCCATGGCTCCAACCTGCACCGCTCGATCCACAACGCTGCCACTGTTGTGGTTAAAATGTTTTTGTTGACCAGTTTATATGCGGTGTTTTTAAGCTGCAAAATACATTCCAAATATAATAAAAGCCGTTTCTAGAAAGAAAGCTTCTATTGCAATCGGAAATGGGAGTCAGTCCCACCAAAACAGTTACTTAATTCATCGACTATCTTTTTTTTAAGGATAAATTTGTGGAACGTAATTTTTCCTGGTCATTTCCAAAGGCTCACCAGAGAACCTAACGAACAAAAAGAAGCCAAACTTACCCAAAGGTGTGGACGGGATTGCAGAAGTTACCACTTCTTTCCTATTAAAAATAGCGTACATGTTAAGGCAAAAGACCATTAGCTGTTATTAGATATGTTTGCCGCTTTGTCGGATTGAGTACGTTTTAGGACATTCATAAACGAAATTATATATATACTGTTGTAAGTGACTGACGGGTCGACAACCAGAGCGGAAGTCATCTTCAGAGTCAAGGTCTTGACTCTGAAGATGACTTCCGCTCAGGTTGTCGAAACGTCAGTCACCAACAACAGTTCTTTTCAGAACTACTCTCACCCAGACGATCACACTATACGAACTACTGATACTCAAACAATTTACTATGAAATTGTACATGTATACCATAGAAGAAAACGCTTACCGATCTTGTCGGAAATCTACCTTTTGCTGAAAGAAAAATAACCACAAAATGTAGTCAAAATTTATGTTAACACAGGGTCACGTTTTGACTTATTTCTCTTCTACCCACTAATTAAGACAAAGAACATCCATAACTTTTGATGAAATTGAGGTATACTGATACAATCAGCGTGTTGTGTGCGGCTAACATGTTGACCCATCAACTCACGTGACAAGCCAGCACATGAAGCGAGTCCCAGTCCCCTTTCATGACCGTGCAATGAACATAACTACACTAGCTCTTACTGACTGTATTAAGATATCTTGACAAGTTTTGAACAACACGTTTTAATACAATGAGCTGCTATTGGCATGGCCAAACAGCAAGGAAAACATCTACCGAATTAAATAGGTCAAAACACGCGTGCCTCGCCTTGTTTCATTGTAATCCAGTTCCATCCTCGCCATCGTTAGCCATTCTCGCTTCTTATGGGTTCGTCTCAACTTTCACGCCTTTTTTTACTAAATCAAACCACCATTGTTGCGTTTCCTATCATCTGTGTGTGTTTCTTTATAATCATACAAAACAAAGTCAATGCAACTCTTTTATAGTTTTATCTACCTTGGATTGCAGTCTAAGATGTTCCGCTTTCCTCCAGAAGTGTTTTTGCCGTAACTCTTCTAGTTCATCATCCTTCAGTTTGCAGATAATTTCCTGCACGGTCCTGTAAATGTTCATTTATACAAAATACACATTACTACCCAGAACTTGCTACAAATGATCATAGGCGCATAAACGCGAAGTTCTCCCGGAGGGAGGGTTGCTTTCACACTTTTGAACGGGTTTTTGGTAACTCCACTGATTGGGGGAAGTGGTGTTTAAAATAATATTCGGCTTGATTCATTTAGTTTTCTAGCCTCGTTTTCAAGCCATTTTGGAACGCTTTTTAGTAGAAACTCAGCCATGTTCGATTGGAAAATCCGTGAATTTAATTGGTTCTCCCCATGATTTTTATCCGCTGATAGAACACAGTCGCACGCGCATTGCTCTTTTAAGGGACAATTATTTTTGGCTTAAAAGTACATAAAAATGTAGGTTTTGGACTGCAATCTTTTAAAGTTTCTACTAAAACAATTACACTACTCGCCCTCGTTTTTTTCATGAGCGATAGTCAACTCGGCTACTTCTCGTTGACCATTCGCTCATAGAAAACCCGGGCTCGTATTCTAATTGTTAAGTAGTAGCTAGGCCCTGCTAGTTCAAACAGATAGAAATCAAGTGAAATGATTTTCTCCCTATCCACGTCGAAGATCTTGTCCAATTTTCACCTTGGGTAGTCCTTTACTTATATTAATCAAAACACAATGGCTGATTACTAGCGGCACAGGAACCTACTATAGATCGACAGAAGGCACTCGGAGACAGCGCGGAATGTTTGTTGTTTTATGGCCGAAACGTATTAAGAATCCATCAATGAATGAAGTTTTACCAATATCCAATTTAGACACTTGGTTTTGCTAAAACAATTTTTTACTACTAACTCTTGTTTTCTATCGGCTTTGATAATTGGCTCGGAGCTTTATGATCAACACTCGCTAACAATCAGCCGATAGAATGCTGGAGGTCGCAGTCTATTTATTAACAACTGTTTCGCCTTTGTATTTCCTGCACAAGTTTTACCTTGACTATTGCTACTTACGTGGTTGGAAAGAGCTGCACATTTCTCGACGAAACTCCAAAGAAGTCATCTACTGCCTGTCGAGTCGTTAAAAACACATTTAGATCCGAGTACCCCTTAACAAATAACGAGGGATTGCAGTCATCGAAAAGAAAGGGGTTCCCCTTTTAATCCTACTACCAGCGGGCGACCAACAAACAAACTGCTGTTTTTGTAATTTTCTTGACCGCAGTAATGAGAGGCCATATTACAGAGCTAGCTGCAAGGTAGGGTTAGTTTTGGAGGTTACAGATTATTATTAAATAAACTTTAGTGGTATACCGAGTGGTTGCAAATCGATAAAAATGATATCACACGTGTGTGGATAACGAGGATAAACCACACGTGTGGATAACGGCTGGATAGCGTTTTTATCGCTTTCCTACCACTCGGTATACCACTAAATTTTATATCATAAAAAGAAATGAAGCACATGGTGATGCAGTCACATTTTAGCGTGAACGTTAAATTACTTCATAACATTATACAATATTTCTTGTACCCGGAAAGTGTACAACATGGCTTTCGCAAATGACCATATAACGTATACCTTGATGTTCTGTCCACAAGCAATTCTTAGCATCCCACGCAGATACAAGTAGTTGGCAAGAAGACTTGAAGACTTGTTCGTGAGATCCTGCACCAAAACAGGAAACGAAAACTAAGAGACGCCACTACAAATGGCATTGGTTTGAAAACACAGGTGCATGCAATCATTTCACGACTTGGTCTCCCACTGCGAGCAACTAACGTTTCTGTATATTTCAACTACTATCTTGTTTTAATCTCTCCCTTAAGTTAATATACAGTATGTAGCGACTCACCTATCGTCATCGACAAGTTATACCAGTTACAACATAAAAAAAACTTGATTTCTTTTTCGGAAGCCAGCAACAAAGCTATTTTTCTTTAACACTAGCTGTGGGGAACGAGTTCTTCCCAACATGCTATTTAAATCAGCCCCCAAGATTTCACTATTTTCATTAGTGAAAAAAAAAAATGTTTCACCTTCTCTCGTATTCTTCAGATTTCCAGAACGGCCACAAAGCATTCGTTAAGTTTACTAAACGACGTAATGATTAAACAGCTTCTTTCTTTATTGCTATCTCACTGGGCATGCTTCGCCCAAGACAGGTTTTCCTCAAACTACGCAGTTCCACATGCAACACAGAGATGTGTGACAAATTTATTAACGACATTTGGAAGACCTATACTTACGATGATTTTGCCATCAAGCAACTTCAAGTATTCTTCGTACAAACTTCCTATAGGAATAGTAAACAGTGTGTTCAACAGGCAAGAATTGCACATATCGCATACAATTGAAAAGAGTCTTCAAACTTTTGTTAATTTGGAAAAAAAAAAAACAAAAAAAAACAAAACAAAGGAACATAAAATCCAGAAACACGCACGCAAAATAATTTCCAGAATAAATCAAAAAGTGTGCCAGGGAGCTAGCTCCCGGTGAAAGTATGAGTAATGTAACGCAAAATCGAGCGTATAAAACGGACGGTTCCGACGTGCAACTCGATTTGGCCTAGGAAAGTCAGAGGGAAAGGCTTTTTCCACATGACAGGGTGCTTTGATGTGGATAAGTTGCTCTGGGCGATTTGTCCCACGTCATGTCCCTTTGCCTTCTCCTCCTGGGTATACGGACCTAGATATGACAAATTGCGGAGACAAAGTTCAAAGCTTTGTCACATCGTGACACAGGACGTTTTGACGAGAACTGACACCTTGTGTAAGAGATTTGTTGCAGGGGCGTTTTCCCTACCACATGTTCCTGCAACTCGTCCTCTGGTATATTGTATTTTTGAAAAACAGTGTGTGACATTCCTCACCTGTGTAAATTCCTTCAAGAGTAAATGGTGGCATAACGAAGATGCTTAGGTTTCCTTGTGGGTTTACAAAATATTCTTCGGATATGACGGGGACAGGCACCGAGGAAGAACTTCGCTTTCTCAAAGGTGCTGGCCTTAAAGATTAAACAAGAATCAGAAAAAAAAAGATAATGAAGCAATTGAGTAAAGCATATGCTGACCAGTGAGAATGGTCTATAGCCTCTTTTTAAAGTCTTTCTTCGTGGAGAAAGAAAACACAATGACGTACTTGTGGTCGACTTTCGTTTTCTGGGCCATAAGAGTGAAGTAGTCTGTCTTTTCTGGATCGCGCATAAGGTCGTAAAGAAACGTGCTGAATGCATGACTCTTGCATACCTTGAAAACAATGAAGAATATAAACAGTTTCAGATGTTGACAGGCCGGACACGACTTATACTCTCGTGATAATAGGCAACGTGACCTTATAGTTCCGCCACTTTTGTATGAGATTAGCGGAGGATCTTTGTAAATTTCTCTCAGCAGTGGTTGATTTTTAATTAAATGCCATTTGCTCATAAGTGTTTCCTTGAGGTTGGGCAGAGCTGGGTGGTATGTTGTTGTAAAAGGTAGAATTTTTTGCGATTTCTTTCTCTTTGTTGTAGAGACGACTTTCTGTCATTGAATTTGACTTCAGATGTTACTTTTTCAACGAATGAATTAGGGTAGCCTCTGACACAGAGGCGTGACTTGAATTTGTTCATATTTCCGTTGAATAATCTCTTTGATGAGTTAGTTCTTAGAAGTCTAAGTGTTTCCCCTTTTACAAAGCCTTTTCTGGTTCCTGTGGGGAGGGGGGGGGGGGGGGGGGGGTGGCAAGAGGAGTAGTGAGTGTATTGAAAAGTCTCTGTAGATTTAAAATGTGTGCGGATATCAAGAATTGCTTGTTTGTGAAATCTATCGCCCTTGAAGACAGTTGTTTCCAGGAAATTAATTTCCTTGTAAAGAGATTTCTGCCATAAATTTTACTGTCGGGTGATGTTCGTTTGTTTGGACAATAAACTCTTCTATCTCTTTGTTATCAGTATTCCACAGTGAGAATATGTCATCGATGTATACGATATTCCATTACAAAGTATCAATTTAGACACTCGGTCGTGCGGCACACATGGCGTCCAAATGCCACATAGGCGCGGTGGCCTAATGGTTAGCGCGCCAGAGTCGGGATCGAACGATCCGGATTCGAGCCCTAGTCGGGATCACTGTGTTGTGTTCTTGGGCAAGACACTTTACTCTTATAGTGCCTCTCTCCACCCAGGTGTGTAAATGGGTGCCGGCGAAATAATGCTGGGGGGTAACCCTGCGATGGACTAGCATCCCATCCAGAGGGGAGAGGAAATACTCCTAGTCACTTACTGCTATAGAAACCGGGATAAACTCCGGCGATATATGCCACTTGGCTCGACGCAGACTATCTTTATACTAGTCTGAGTCAGATTCTGAGTCTAGATTTTGCCCTTGAATTCTAAGCTCGTGACACCCCTCTCCCAGGAGGTCTTGTTCATCTCAAAACCTTAGAGTACATCACGGCAATCTAATAGCTGAGCTATTTGTTTAAGTATACAATATGACAGTGTTCAACAGCTAGGGAAATGGATATCATAACTTTGTAACGGCTTGAATCACATTTGTCGAACTTTAATACCCACGAAGGAGGCAAAGTTTGTTGCTTAACATTTGTCACCACGGAATGTTCATAAATTACAACGGAATTAATCCTGAACCAAGAAGTATATCAAAGTTTTAAGCTACTGCCAATCACTGTTTCCTTGGAAAAAGGTAACTGCCTGGCTAAAGTAAAAACATTGCATCTAATCCGTAACTTAAAATACCAAAAGTGTATCATCAGGCCGGAGCTTATCCCCACTAGGAGTATTTCTACTCATCCCTGGACGGGATGTTAGTCAATCGTAAGGTTACCCCCAGCAGTAAATTCCCCGGTACCCATTTATTCACCTGGGTGGAGAGAGGCACTATGAGAGTTAAGTGTCTTGCCCAAGAACACAACGCAGTGCGCCGGCCAGGGCTCGAACCCGGACCATTAGGCCACAGCGCCTCCCACGAGTTTTGATAGCTTGCTTACCTCACGATAAAACTCTCGGTCACCTGCAGGCTTTGAGTCGATGTAAGAATCCATGTCAAAGAAAAGCTATTGTCAAAAGCATAAACAATTACATTACAACTGCAATTATATCCATGACTCAATAATATATTCAACATTTTACAACATCCAAACGACAAAACAAACAAACAGAACAAAATAATGCAGAGCAAACGTTTATAAATGTTTATGAAAATTTCTGAGGAGAAAAAAGAACCAAAAAAACATCTTACGTCTTCCCGCTGGACAATGTAAGTCTTGATGTGACTAAAAATAGAAAAAGTAATGACAAATACAAGTTAATGCGATGATAAAAAAATGTTTCCTTCAAATCGAAGAAGGTGCTAAGAATTAAGTTAACTTGAAATGCGACAAACAGAGGATAAATTATTAGGATGCAAGATTTTGACCGGAAAAAGTTTAGACAGATTATGGAGGAGCAGCACATTTTATTTAACATACGACATTTGTAATGTTGAAACAACAATCAACTACCCAATAAGTAATGGAAATAGATTCGACAAGTCAACAAATTTTCCAGACAATAACTGTCTATCACAACTTCATGTTGTCATCCACAAACAGAGCGATGTGCTGCATTTGGATGACCTACGGTACTTACAGTGGTATTTTACGGATGATCTTTTCAAATACTGAAAAAAAAGTTGTATCTGCCTACCTGAACATTCTCAACATCATCTCCAATGTGGCTGAAATGAGAGCAAAACCAGAAAAGATGAACAACGATTTTTTACTCGTATCCTGGGACTGAACTAGACCCGCGGGACTGAACTAGACTTGCGGGGAGCTCGCAATGCAAACTAGTGCATGGTATCTTTTTCAGATACAAATGACGTTATAACTTTAAGCAATATTACCCAGCAATTGGCTGCATTGCAAACTGGTTCTAGCGACCCAGTCCCGACAATACTATAATTTGCCTACTTACAACATTGTTTCTACAGACTGAAACATAAATGTATAATTGATTGGGCAAAAGCAAAACTCACAATTGTTTCAATTGGCACATATCATTTATTTTTAAAACAACGGATTTAAGATGGTTCAGCTTCACGAAAACACACCGGTACAAGGACATTTTGCACGAGTTTCTGAGACAATGATATACAGAACGAAAGCAACAGTGTTATTCACATCAACAGAGGCCTGTTCTGACGAAGTTGTAGAATATCGAGTTAAAAAAATGGAAGGACTGACTACATGCCATCAACGTTTCTTGCATAGTTCTTAATAAGTATGGTTACTTACACGCCAGAACAAGCTTCTGAAATTCTCTCACAAACTTTTCTCTTTCCTCTTGCATTTCTTGTACGGAGTAGAATGTTTGTCTGTAATTGGAGAATTTCCTGTTAAGTACGAAAACTACCCAGAAGAGAATGTCAAATAACAAAACTTGTAAGTTAGTCATACCTTTGAATGATAAGCCGGTCAAAGTGGACTACTGCATTTCTCATTCTGAAAATTTAATTTTCAGATTTGTATTATGAGAGAAAAACTGTTGTTAGTAATATGACCCCACCCTACCAAAACCCATTGCAGTACTGTGCGCCGTATTTAATTTTCACTTGACAAATTTTTTCTGATAACTTTTTGACATCTTATGGATAACTTTCAAACGGCTTTTGCTTGGACTGGCCAATTAAAGAGCAAGAACTGCTTTTTCGCTTCCCGACAATTGTCAACTCTGCATCTCAGCCCCGTCAGAGCTGCATGTATTTGATAGGTGAACTGGAACGAAAGTTATCAAAGAGTTGTAAAGACGTTGTCAAAAATTAATCAAAAACTTTGTCAAGTAGCAAAGGCAGGGGCGTAGCCAGGATTTTCCAAGGGGGGGGGGGGGGGGGGGGTCACACCATGTCACACCCAGAAACTTGCGTGGTCCACAGCAGATGTTTGGTCCTGCTAAAATGGAGTATGTAACTATCTAGCACTAGAAAAGATTTATGGCATGTTGATTATCCGAATTCACGCTTTTTCGCCACCTGAATTATAAGGTTTGTGTGTTGTTTACTTAAAAAATCATCTCACAAAAGGGGGGGGGGGGGTCTCGGGCACCGTAGGACCTCCCCCTCTTGTAACACCATATTGTTATCAAGGGTACTCTCTTTCGGCCCTAAATAAAGCTCGGTCAATTATAAGGACCCGCACCAGATTTTGGTGAAACCTTTGAATGGGATGCGAGGACATTATAAAACCAAAACCACACCGAATTTTATTCTCCGCACGGTCTTCTTGCCACAGTAAGCAGGCTAAACAACCAAAATGAAGCAGCTCCAACGATTGTGCATCAATGTTCTCCATTACCTGAACTCATACATGTCTCTAGCATAGGTTGGCAGGCGCGGAATTTTCGCATTTGGATGCAGTGTTACTGATCCTTCTTCGATGTCTGCAATAACTATGCTGGATAACTGGAAAGAGAAGCAAAATGAATTTCCTGCCAAACTACAACACTGGATTATATTACAAGGGTAGTCCCCAGTTAGACTAAGAAAGTAAGAAACTACAGTAATCCTTGAATAAAAACGAAACTTAGAGAATAACGCAAAATCGAAAAGTAGAAAAAAAAACATTGTTCATTCTTACGATTAGGGCAAGAAAGGGTCAGTTAGCGCAATTATATATTTCTCTCTCTCTCTTTAAACTGAACTCTCCAACTGCTTTAAACTAAACTTATCTTCAATACGGAAAATCAACTAACATCAAACAAAGCACACACAAGTCACGGGGGGCAGCCGTTGTTCGGGTACATTCCTTTTTACACCTTAATTTCTGCCTTCTTTTCGGTTGTAGGATAAGGCTAGTCAATTTTTCTTGCATGGACAAACCTCCGGGAGATAAAATAAGTATATTTAATGCTTCACCTCGTCCATCTCCCGGTTTACTCGCTGTATCTGAGTTTTGTGCTGTGTGTGGCATCCCATGATGAATGCACCGGGCGCTTCGACTAGATCCAGAAGTGCACTGAAAACGTAAAAAAATATATTAACCGCTAAAATTCCACATTTGCCATTCTTTCACAAAACCCACGAAAATACAGCGTCGAAAACGCAGTCTCTAAATTCTTAACAATTATTCCATGAGCCCGCGTTGGATACGAGGTGGTAAATAGCCAACGAGGCGCGAAGCGCCGAGTTGGCTATAACCACTCGTATCCAACAAGGGCGAATGGAATAATTGTTTTATTAAATTCTTCTTTAGTATAAATCAACTGGACATTTCATTTTGATGTAAACGAAGTGATAGTACGAGGAGGCGGGAAAATTTGTGGCGCAGTGTTCACTTTTTGAGTTGAATGAAACACGCGAGGAAAGCGAGCGAGAGAGTTTTCTTCTGAAGATTTTCCTCGGAAAATCTCCTCGTAAATCGTCTTTTCATCCTGGAAAATTGTGACAACAATTAAGGTTTACGGGAAGATCCGAAGCAATAGCTTTTCTGGAAATTATACGCCTTGTGCAAGACGAGCGAAGCAAGTGTTTACATATTGTACTTGTTTACGGCTCCACGGCTGTCATCAAGACTACTACATTATGCTGAAACGAAATTGCACTCAGATTCGATGAAGTTTATTGAAGTATAAAAGGACAAGATCAAGATTGAAAGGTAACAAACTTAACTGAAGTGCTGAGCCACATTTACGTCTAACACTGAATGAAATTGTGTCAGTTTTTTGGTCTTCCCGTAAATTATTTTCTGCTTTTCTTCTTCGTTTAGTCGCTCTTGTTGTACATTTACAAGTATTTTTAATTAAACATTTCGCATCAATCCTTTCAGTTTTACGTAGTTGAGTCAACTATGGCATTTTGTGGTATTTGTGTGGTTTTAGGGAAGGCACTGTCGATTATTTCTTGTATAAGCTTATAAACCTCGCCAAATTTGCCATTTTTCTGATGGAACTTTCGCTTCCCGCAGGAAAATTTTTAAACTGAGCGGCACTTGCCGCACTCGTTTCCCATATAAGGTCAAACGCAGGTATAATGGCTGATAACCGAGATCTAGTGAACCAATCAGAAAGCTAGAATTGCATTATCCGAGGTTGAGAATTTAATAAATCATATTAACCAAGCGTGAGAACCGTACTGGGATAATATCGGGGCCAGGAATTGAAAGCACGGAACTAGCTGAGCTGATATTTTCCTTGTACGGGTCCCAGAAAGCCTCGTCAATAAGACATTTAATACACGACTCGATAAAGAGCAGTTTTCACTTGAGTGTCGACAGTAAATTGCATTTGCTTTGGTGTTTCATTACTACGTTTAGTGATTGGTTTAAAAATCTCGCGCCACTTTCTTAACCAATCAGAAGTAAAACCAAAACAAATCGTGACTTGAAAATACTAAAATTGCAGTCAGGGATAGACATTATAATGTAAATTATTGTGCTCGACGCTGACTTGTTGTAACGTTTGAAACAACGTTAATAAAACGTTTTAAGACGTTTCGGCCAAAAAACTTAGGCCTTCATCGGTTTGTTTTTAAAGCCAACTGAGTGACGGCTTTTTTTCTAACGGTTCACAATTCTGCGCGTGCTACGCAAGCAAAGACATAACGAACGACCACTGCGCGCGACTACGCGAGAGATTTGTAAATATCTGGGATGTCAATATGTTCGTTTCCCGCGTTGCTATCTCTCTGTGAATACCAGGCCTCGAGAAAAAGTCTCTCGTGAAAATTACGAGCCTTGTCTACAATAGTCGCGTGATCGAAGTCTATACTATGGACAAACTGGTTCGCATGTTGTGCAATTTTGGAATTGTTGTCTCCAACCCGAACCGCTCTTCTATGTTCCTTTAACCTTGTTTCCAAGGCTCTGTCCGTCTGTCCATAATACACGAAGTTGCAATCAACACACCCGACTTTGTAGACCACACCTCTGGACCGCAAGGTAGAAGGTTTGTCCTTTGGTCTCGGGAAACACGTGCGCATGACATTTAAAGGTTTGTAACCCACTTTAACGCCGTTGTTACGTAGTATTCGCGAAATTCTCTCAGAGACACCTCTGATGTACGGAAGGACAACAAAATTTGACGTTGTCGGTACGCTAGCGCTGGAAGTGACGTCGGTACTTGAATCGCGGCGGGGAGCGTTGTGGTAGGACTTGCAACTCTGGATAAAACGCAGAGGGTAGTTGTTATCTCTTAGCACTTTGATGACGTGTTTTCTCTCTCTAGACCGCTCTGCATTTGTAGATGGAATTTTTTGTGCTCTGTCAAGCAGTGTATTTACGACTGATCTTTTGTGCTGCGCTGGGTGATGAGAATTGTAATCAAGGTACTTGTCCGTGTGTGTCGGTTTTCGGTACACGCTTACTTGTACGTGGCCACGGACTCTGGAAGTTGTTGTGTCCAGGAATGAAAGCCTGTTGTCTTCCTCGATCTCCTTTGTGAACTGAACGTTCGGGTCGATGGAATTGAGGTGATCGTGAAACTCTTGCACGTGGTCTTTTTTGAGGCAAACATGGCTGTCGTCAACGTACCTATACCACCATTTCGGAGGATGAGCTGCAGTGGAGATTGCTCTGTCTTCTATGTATTCCATCACCAAGTTAGCAATAGTGGCACTCACGGGAGATCCCATGGCACAGCCGAACGTTTGCTGGTAATGTTCCTGTTCGTAGGTAAAGAAGCTGTTCTTCAGGACAAATTCTAGTAACTTCATGATGTTCGTTACAGAAATGTCTGTACGCTCCGTTAGAGTAACATCCTGTTGCAGTTTTTCACGGGCGATCTGCAAAGCAAGGTCTACTGGAATGGACGTAAACAAGGCAACAACATCGAAAGATACCATGATCTCATCTTCCGTGATTGGTTGGTCTTTTACGTGTTGGGCAAACATCGCACTGTTAGTTACCGAGTATTTCTTCTCTAGCAACGGTGATAAGATGGAGACCAAATGTTTGGATACGTTGTAGGTTGGTGCGTTGATGCAGCTGGTTATTGGGCGTAGTGGTATACCAGGCTTGTGGATCTTTGGGAGCCCATAGAAGGAAGCCGGGTTAGCATCTGTGCTGTGAAGACGGTGATACAACTTTGAATCCATTTGCTCGATATTCTGGTCATGAGTGGAAGGACTTGATTTAATTTCTGATAACAACTTGTTGAGGTCCTTTTCAACTCGTGATGTTGGATTCCTGCGTTTGTCTGTGATCTTAGTGTAGGTGTCTTCATCGCTGTAGGCTGTAGTCGTTATGGATACGGTTGAGTACCGTGAGAAGGTCAGTACTTTATTAAGCGATGAAGACACCTACACTAAGATCACAGACAAACGCAGGAATCCAACATCACGAGTTGAAAAGGACCTCAACAAGTTGTTATCAGAAATTAAATCAAGTCCTTCCACTCATGACCAGAATATCAAGCAAATGGATTCAAAGTTGTATCACCGTCTTCACAGCACAGATGCTAACCCGGCTTCCTTCTATGGGCTCCCAAAGATCCACAAGCCTGGTATACCACTACGCCCAATAACCAGCTGCATCAACGCACCAACCTACAACGTATCCAAACATTTGGTCTCCATCTTATCACCGTTGCTAGAGAAGAAATACTCGGTAACTAACAGTGCGATGTTTGCCCAACACGTAAAAGACCAACCAATCACGGAAGATGAGATCATGGTATCTTTCGATGTTGTTGCCTTGTTTACGTCCATTCCAGTAGACCTTGCTTTGCAGATCGCCCGTGAAAAACTGCAACAGGATGTTACTCTAACGGAGCGTACAGACATTTCTGTAACGAACATCATGAAGTTACTAGAATTTGTCCTGAAGAACAGCTTCTTTACCTACGAACAGGAACATTACCAGCAAACGTTCGGCTGTGCCATGGGATCTCCCGTGAGTGCCACTATTGCTAACTTGGTGATGGAATACATAGAAGACAGAGCAATCTCCACTGCAGCTCATCCTCCGAAATGGTGGTATAGGTACGTTGACGACAGCCATGTTTGCCTCAAAAAAGACCACGTGCAAGAGTTTCACGATCACCTCAATTCCATCGACCCGAACGTTCAGTTCACAAAGGAGATCGAGGAAGACAACAGGCTTTCATTCCTGGACACAACAACTTCCAGAGTCCGTGGCCACGTACAAGTAAGCGTGTACCGAAAACCGACACACACGGACAAGTACCTTGATTACAATTCTCATCACCCAGCGCAGCACAAAAGATCAGTCGTAAATACACTGCTTGACAGAGCACAAAAAATTCCATCTACAAATGCAGAGCGGTCTAGAGAGAGAAAACACGTCATCAAAGTGCTAAGAGATAACAACTACCCTCTGCGTTTTATCCAGAGTTGCAAGTCCTACCACAACGCTCCCCGCCGCGATTCAAGTACCGACGTCACTTCCAGCGCTAGCGTACCGACAACGTCAAATTTTGTTGTCCTTCCGTACATCAGAGGTGTCTCTGAGAGAATTTCGCGAATACTACGTAACAACGGCGTTAAAGTGGGTTACAAACCTTTAAATGTCATGCGCACGTGTTTCCCGAGACCAAAGGACAAACCTTCTACCTTGCGGTCCAGAGGTGTGGTCTACAAAGTCGGGTGTGTTGATTGCAACTTCGTGTATTATGGACAGACGGACAGAGCCTTGGAGACAAGGTTAAAGGAACATAGAAGAGCGGTTCGGGTTGGAGACAACAATTCCAAAATTGCACAACATGCGAACCAGTTTGTCCATAGTATAGACTTCGATCACGCGACTATTGTAGACAAGGCTCGTAATTTTCACGAGAGACTTTTTCTCGAGGCCTGGTATTCACAGAGAGATAGCAACGCGGGAAACGAACATATTGACATCCCAGATATTTACAAATCTCTCGCGTAGTCGCGCGCAGTGGTCGTTCGTTATGTCTTTGCTTGCGTAGCACGCGCAGAATTGTGAACCGTTAGAAAAAAAGCCGTCACTCAGTTGGCTTTAAAAACAAACCGATGAAGGCCTAAGTTTTTTGGCCGAAACGTCTTAAAACGTTTTATTAACGTTGTTTCAAACGTTACAACAAGTCAGCGTCGAGCACAATAATTTAAATCGTGACTTGCACACACATGTTTTCCCGCGCTTTACGTCAGCTACATCTGTTTACTTCGAGTTTTCATTTCTTGATGGTCTGTGTCCTTTTTGATTGGCCAGAGTGTTAATGACACTGCATATTTTTGCAGACGAAGGACGGCACTTTTCGGCTGTATAGGCTAAAGACATCAAGCAGGTGCCAAATTTGTAAAATTAGCTTCTAAATCTAGGCAATTTTCAGCCTTCGGTCGATATCGATTAGTAGTGTTCATAATATGGTCAATTTCGCCTTTCCAGATAAATTGAGGGGAAAATTGTAACTGTCATGAGAAACTAGAAAGATTTATGAGCAAATTGATATAAAACTCGTGGCTAGAAGATGCGAATGGAAAATTTTACAGTGTCACCAAAAAGGCCTATTTTTCATAGTTTTCAAGACGTTGCGACTGGCCCTGGCCAGGGAAAATATATGTAATGGCTCCTAACGCGGCCCGAAAATTATTTCGAATCAAACCAAATCTGTTTTAGTTCTTTCCTCGGTTAAGTCTTTCAGTTGACAGAGTTTCAGGCAAAATTATTTTTGACGCGAAATCGAGTGGGTGGTTTTAACAGAGACCGCCTCTTAATTTGTACAGTGTTGTAGTGAATTACAGATTTAACTGAAGCTACGTACCTTGGAAGAATTGGTACATATGTCCAGCTCCACGAAAATGGTTGAATGAAAGTAAACAAGCTCTATAGATAGAATAATTCATCATCATTCCTCGTTCAATATGACAGACTGTAAAATTTTGGGTTCTCAATTAGCCACATTTATCACCAAATTATTTTATGCTAACAACTTTTCAAATACAACGTATGGTATGACCTGTGGTTATGTGCATTTCGTTTGGTGTGTGTAAACCAGGTGTGGGTCTCCTGTGGTAAAGGGTTAATTTTGAATAGAAGATTAACAGTTTCTTTACCATACTGCAGTATATAATACAAACCTCAATGATAGGAGTGAGGAGGGAATAAGACGATGAGAGGAAAACAATCCGTTGTTGAGTCAGAATGCAGCTCATTAGCAGAAGAATGTTATCCACCGAGAAGTAAAGAAACGGGTAATGTAGGTCCATGTTTATAACTCTGGTTTCTGCAATGGGAATTAAAAATTTAAAAGATGAATTAGGGAAATTGGAATTGGAATAACCCGGTAATAAATCAATTCTTGACATTTAAATGCTATTGAATCTTGACAACAGTTAAAAAGTGACAAAATGGCAAAGAAATCGTAACAATTTCTTAACAACTGGAGATGACCAACAGGCATCGCGTTATGCGTGTTATTTTTTTCATAGTTTATCGTAAAAACCACTAAAGATACCAATTGGTACATAACACGATCACAACTTCGTCAATATTCACTTATGTCCAGGATTGAACGCAAGTATTGTTTAATAAGTACTTCGTGTTAGACTGGGTCATTTGGCATTTCCACATTACTTGATATTTGACGGAATAAGATGTGTTTTGGTGAAATTTTTTAAGGGGGACACTTTGTGATGCCTATCATGAGGAAGGTGCATCTTATTAGCGTTCAATCCTGGACATATCTGTCAATATTTGCCCAACTAATTTCAATTTTTGCACCAAAATTGTCTTGGGAAGTTCTGCATTTTTACAGCATAAAATTGTACATCTCTCCTATTTATGACTTGAATGACCATCCCTTTTACTTTTGAAACCTTTTTTCCTGACACATAGGTGGTATGCAACATAATTGAAAATGACCACTTCATCGAGAGCTGCACAATAAGCTATTAGCTTTGCGGTATAGCTATGCTGTACTATAAGCGCATTTTTAACGTGTTCTTTTCCTTTTTGTTGATGCATTTGATGAAACGTACTAGGAAAAAGACCATTTGCCACAAGGCGTAAAGCGTTTGCCAAAAGCATTGACCACACTTCACCGTTTTGCCTGCAAATGGTCGTTTTCTTCTTTTCTTCACCCTCCCCACATGCAATGTTGATTTCTCTCGATCCATCCGTGCAACGGATGAAAGTTCTTGTAACCAAAGAAGGGCTTGGCAAGTTAAATAATTTGTCAGTGGGCGCTATTTTGTGAAGTGTCTCAAAACCTTTTGTAGGTGGTTGTAATTTTTGTGTAAATGCGAGATGACTTTACAACGGTAACGTACGTACAAATAACTGTAATTTAATAATACATAATATAAGCAGCAGGGCTCAAAATAATTTTTGAATACTGACCGGTCATGTTGACCGGCCAAATCAATTTTTGCTCGGTCATGTCTAGTTTTTGACCGGTCAAAATATTGAGTATCTATTTTGAAGCAATAGGTTATTCTGCCAAAAATTTCGCCTCGTAGGCTAAAACACTCGTTGTTAAAGAGTATAAGGCTTAAGCTTAAAGGAGAAGTTCACTCCAGAATGGCCATTTATTTTCTTTACGCCAATAAAACGTTTATACAAAAATATGTTATTCACCAAAATTTCAGCATCCAACGAGCGCTAAATCCCTACGAAATCTTTCTCTAAAGTAGCCCAAAATTCGACAACTGAACGCCGCCATCTTGGAGCCAGTAATGTATGCGTGACGTCAAAGAGTTCAGCCTGAAGTTTAGCGGAAAATTTAAATACTCGAAACTCCTTGTTTCTTTGAAGTGGCTTTTGTTTGTCAAAATGCCTGTCTGAAAGGAAAGAAAAGGTGAAAGGTTTTTTTGTATCTCTTGGAGATCTGTTTGAGAAACATGGAGCTGCACAAACAGGCATTTTGACAAACAAAAGCCACTACAAAGAAACAAGGAGTTTCGAGTATTTAAATTTTCCCGCTAAACTTCAGGCTGAACTCTTTGACGTCACGCATACATTACTAGCTTCAAGATGGCGGCGTTCAGTTGTCGAATTTTGGGCTACTTTAGAGAAAGATTTCGTAGGGATTTAGCGCTCGTTGGAAGCTGAAATTTTGGTGAATAACATATTTTTGTATAAACGTTTTATTGGCGTAAAGCAAATAAATGGCCATTCTGGAGTGAACTTCTCCTTTAAATGTTTTGATCGTTTAAAGTGTCATTTTATTATGTTCGCTTTTTTAATTTCCATTTCTTCTGCGTTCTACATATGCCCATGCTACAAGTGAGATAACTGTGCCTTTGCTCGACATGTAGGAAGAAAGGAAACGCCAACGGCCTCATGTCAACTGTGTCCAGTCAAAAGGATTTACGTCCTGGACTTTCAGATATCTTTCCTGTATCATGCGATACCAATATCCCATTTCAAGCTAGGGGATTAAAATAATAACCGCCGAGAAAAGATTTCACATTCGTCCACAATGCTTAGCAGCCAGGTCTTTCAGTACGGGTGTGCCGGAAGTTTAACATGTCTTTTGTTGCTTGTTCAGGTCTGCTGGAAATCTACTAACAAACCATCTTTTACTTAACTAATTAGCGATAAACACGGTCAGGAAGTTGTCAAAACTTCAAAATACAAGGTGCTTGGAACTGAACTTAAAAAATACACAACAATGAACTAGTTATAATGTTCTCTAAGGCCAATATTTTCAAGGTGAAAATTGCCGGTAAATATTCAATGCTGATGAAAAACACGCTACGAACTCGTACTATCTAAAGGTCCATATAGTTTTTTTTAAATCCACTAATGAATGCTATTTTTCTCGGCCCGCCTGACAATTCAAACTGTAATTGCGTACGCGTGTTAATAGCAGACGTTGAGAGATGCGATGTCCATTGTTGTCTGTTTTAAGACGTGGATGTTTCCTGTTTTATTTAAGCAAAGCTTTAACAAATCCGTAGAGCATGACCGTCTCATCTGTATTCTACAAATTTGTGACTGCAAGCTGCTATGATATTTTATGATTTTACAGTAAAATTTCAAGAAATACTGCGAATAAATTTTTTTGTGTTATTCATTTGATTACGTGACCGGTCAAAATGACCCCCGAACCAAAATTTTGTCCAGACAAAATCGTCATTTTGGCCGGACATTGTCCGTTGACCGGCCGTTATTTTGAGCCCCGTAATGTCTCTTGACTAATTACCTGGATCTTCGGCAGGCCGCACAAGATGTTTAATCCCATAAAGCTCAAATTCCTAAAAGTAAAAAGCATGACTCTCGTTAAAATACATTTACCCCAAGGCATCACAATCGTGGTCCAACCACAAGACGTATGTGCAAAAAAATTGCAGGATTAAAAACATGGCAATGAATGATCTTACAATTCCAAGAGAGCCGGGTGGAGGGACTGGGACCATGGCCAGTTGCGATACAAACTGCATTAAGGCTTTTTTGAAGCGGCGCGAGTCACTCGTCATCACTTGTGGCAAAAGACTGCAAGAAAATACATTAAAACTAATGCTCAGTAAACAATGTAGATACACTCTGCAGGGTACAATCAATGTGGGCAATGAAAAACAATTAAGACTGACTGCGTGAAGTAAATACTTCATGTAGCACACAGCCAGCGTAGCAAGCGTTCCCGTGCAAGCGAAGTGCTATGAGTCGCGTGCAAGCGAAGATTCTGGTTGCGCGAAAATACATGTCACACGGCATAAACGACGTGGACAGAAGCAGATAGTTCGACTTGAGGCATAGTTTGTTTGATGGCCGTCTTTGTTACACACAGACAGATTACCTTTCTCAGCCGAGTTCGTCTTTAAGTTCGTCGTTCAAGACGCACAAAAGCAAAGTGAATCATCTTGATGCATCTTACCAATAAAAATTGTGGCTTAATTGGAAAAGTTGTATAGCACGCATTTGCCTTTCAAAATTTATTGCGCGACAGCTGTTATGCATAAACAATAATTTTGAAGTCAGAGTCTTTGCGACGAAGGAATTCATTCCACATTTACATGTACGTTACAGAAGGTAGGATTAGTTTTTGTGGTATAGAAGTCAAAAGTTATTTTCACTAACGAAACCGCAGTGAAGTTCATTTGTGTTACAACAACAAACAACAAACAACCTGGTTGGGATATTACACAAACAAACATTTTTGAAAGAAATGCCTGCAACCACAACTTCAAAATTCAATGTTCACTTATTCATGTGAGAGAAGTCCATTTGCATCACTACTAAACATCTGTATATGAAGGTCTCACCTGGACAAACAGTCTTTCATCATGTTGAAGTAAGGCCATTTGGAAATCAAACAGCAACATGCCGGTACATAACATACTTCATGGGAAGAGTTCTGCACAACTGCATTGTAAAGAAAAGCACAAGAACGTAAACTTGCAGAAAGAGAGGAAAATGCTCTAATTTTCTCCCTTCCAAGGCATCGAAATCAATCATGTTATTGGATAAAATCCCAAGTTTTGAATGAACACACAATGATAATGTGTCACCCGCTTTTTTTTTTTCCATTCAAACTGAAATAAAGAAATATGTGTGTGAATTCTACACGCGTATTATAGAAGACTCAGTACATGCATTTACTCTTGGGCTTCTGTTGGTGTGATATTTTTTACTCAAGGCCATTGTATAGGCCGGATTAAACGAGAACGAAACTTGACGAGGGTTATTAACGAGACTAAGCATTGTATGAAAGGTTTTCTTTAGCTTGGTGACGGCCAGAGAGGGCTGACGGTAGAAGACTCTTGTCGGATGATTACGCAAGATTAACTAATGGAAAAAGGTGAGATATGGCGGTCATGAAAAAAGTCATGAAAAGTTTGAACTCTTGTCGTCGTTGGGTACGGTCTCATATATTATATCACCTCAAAACACCTGTTAAGATGTGCTGCATTCTACAACGCTTTCAAATTCCTGTCCAAAGGCGAAACAAAGATTAACCAACCAACCAACAAACAGAACTGCGCTAAGGACGATTTTAATCATTTAGATGCAATCTCACCATTTCCATCACTCTTCTCATCCATGTAAAACAACTTGTAATTGCCAGGAATGTCTTCATCCTGCAGTTCCAAAGTATGGAGGGTTAGTGCATATAATATAAGTTACAATAAAAATTAATACTAATGTAACTACTAATAAACAGTCTATGCTAAAATAATACTAATTAATACATACTTATCTAGTAAATCCTAGTCTAAACAGTAACCTAACCCTGTTTCCCATGAATGCCGTGTCTCATTTTGTGATTGTGTTGAGACAACTTGAAATCATTTTCAATTTAGAGCACCGCCTTGTTGTAAAAATGGGAGAGATTTGTTAAAAAGAAAATTAAGGTTCGGGACTCAAAAAGCTGGTCTTTGGTCGTGCATTTATAAACAGGATGGTCGAATTTTTAAAAGAGGCTTTCAGGTTCTAAATCCCTACAATATTCTCTCGCGCAATATGGAAAACACGCACTTCTTGAACAATAAAGGAAGAAGTGTATGTCACTTCTCGTACCGAAAATTATAGGAAATGCATGTAATACAAGGATTTGTCAAAAAAAGGAAAAAAAATCACGTTACGGATTATTCTTGAAAGTGAATAAACGGAAAACTATCTAAAGTGGCAAGCCTACCTCCTTGATAAGAAATCCTCTGTAAAATGTCATACAAGTGCAGTATGTGCGGTTCCCTAAGAAAAAGAGTCGGTCTGTCAACATTGCGTAATATTTTGCACTATTATGATTACCAGACTGATTTCCAGAGGTAAAAATAGGAATCAGACATTCTGATTGGCCGAGAAGCTGGTTCATTTAGCCCCTCAGGCGGCTGGTGGCCTATGTAACACCCGCCCCCTCCCCTCAAAAAATTCTTTCTTTTATTTTTTTAGGGAAAGGGGCGGTTATACACAGGCTAAGCGGGAATAATACCCGAGGCTGATGGATTGTCCGATGGGCCATTATCGATTGTGCTAGTAAAGTTGCATTTTATGCTACTAGCAGTGCCCGATTTTTTCCAAAATATGCTCAAAATTATGCTCGTTTTTGAAAATTACTCTACCTTTTCTTAAAGTATATACTTGTTGTTAATAAAGCAAAATATCTAGTTTATCTTTATTTACACACTTGCTCTGGTAAAACACAACTAACTTTCCAATCTATAGCAATTTGGGCAGGTTTTGGCCCATCGGGCGGCTGTTCTTCTCATATCTGAAAGTTGTTTGACGCCATATACGAAGTATAGGGGGAACCTTTTTGCCCGCTCCCCAAGACGAATGAAAATAGACTGAACAATGGACAGAACTTGAAAATAATCCACGTTACTGATACCAAGCAAGTCATGACTCTGGTAATGTTCCCTTCAAAAACCTAAAAATATGCCGATTTAGCAGTGCTACTTAACAAAAAGTGCAAAAAATATGCCCCTTTTTGTCTCGTGTCGTCATGACAACGTCATGACGACACGAGAATATACGAGGGGGAGAAGGTGCATTCCAAGGTGCATTCCTTGCGCGTTTCCTTTGTGAGGCCGCGGAATTTTCCCGCCATGTCAATATTTTTCTCGCCATGTCAAGATTTGCTTTGTGAGGCCGCCGGATTTTGTGCGTGTTGTGAAAGAACAAATAATTTTTGTTTATAAGTACGAGTTCAAAAATATTGCTGCATTGAAAGTTTTTTGCTTTTCTGATGGTTGATTGAAATCGTTTGTCGGTTGGGAGTGTTTATTACAAATGGCTTTTTAGTTGAACAGAATTGAAGTTTAATTTAGGGAAAATCACGGCGTAGAATGTAAAGCAGTGAAAGAGATGTATTAAATTTGAGCAGTTTTATTAGATGAAATTTTTGTACATTTCTTAAATGGAATGGTTGAGACAATTGGGGGAGAGTGTTTGATTTATGAACTTGCAGCGAACGCAAATTCTTAGTGGTCCAACAGGCAATATAAATGGAACAGAAATAAGGCCCCTTTTAGCTGGCGACAGTGCCTATCCACTAACGAACTGGCTAGTGAAACCCTACCCGGACAGAGGACGCCTGACTCAGGAGCAGAGAAAGTTTAAAACGTAAAGTTCGGTGCGTAGTGGAACGAGCATTTGGCATGTTGAAAGTTCGTTGGAGAATTGCGTTGAAAAAGGTTGGACAAAAAACGAGCATCCTAAAAAAGACTATGATTACTACGCGAGTTTTGCACAACAATTGTATATATCGTTTCAATAACAGAAGATAAACGATTAGATAAAGACAATTATTTTGATGCTAAATCTTTAAAAATGTCAACTATGGCGTTTGTTTGTGCCATTTGCCTGCTCTGGGCGTCACGGAACATTTCAGCTGATCGTTCAAATCTTGCGTTGTCCTGTTCCATATAAGCTAAGACTCTTTTCACACATTTCAATAAAAGAACTCTGCATGCCAGTCTGGAGTCGTACTTTCTCGCCTTTCTTTACTCAGGATGTTGAAATAGGGGAAACCTTCTTTAATTTTCTGAATTCCATCTTCTCCAGTCGAGCGAGATCGCTGCTTTGAACTGCTTGAACTCGTACTCTAGATTCTGCTGCCGTTTCTTCACCTGCTGTAGCATTCTCTGGCTTTCTGGACACCTTTCTTTGTACGAAGAATAGATATCGTTCCAGATTTTTATTTTACTCTTTGTGAAACTCCCCACAGCTTACTGAATTTGGGGGCCCACGCTTCAAGAAGTTCGTGCGTTTCTTTCTCAGTCCTGTCAGCAGACTTAACGCGAGGTTTTTTCGTTTTGTGTTTGCCGTAGCCAGCCTGGTAGCAAGTACTTTGACATCACTTGCAACTGAAGACTGAGGCGATGGCATGCTTCTTGCCAGTAGAATTGGTGATCATCGAGAAATGTTTATCAGTACGCCGAGATAAAATCATTTTAAGTCAGCTGCGTTAGGGGGGCTAAAAAAAGCCTTAAGCTTGACTTATCTTACAAACATCTCAAAAGTTTAAAGGGCAACTCTTGGCAAGAAAACTATATTTCAGTAAAAGCTTCCGAATGTTTCCAAAATTACACAGGAAGCAAAAAATTTGAATTCAGAAGCTCTTTTACCGGTTAATTTTAACGTAAAACTTCGTATTTTACCGCTTTTGTGACATTTCGCCATGGATGCTTCGATTATGATCACGAGATGTGATACGTCACAAGTGTGGAACCGCAACAAGTCACGAACATGGCTGACTCAAATTCTTGCAGTAGGAGCTCAACTTCTGCCAGCGACTCCTCTGATTTTTAGAGAGCTATAGGAGGGGATATGTCAGGGGATGATTAAGAACCTTCTATGGTATTTCAACCCTGGCGTTTTGAGCCTCCAGGGAAAAACAGCGAGACAGAGAAAGGGAGTAAAATATCGAACCTCCTCACCGCCGACGGCGACGAATGGTGAGTGAATTGAAGTCCTAAATGTACAGTTTCTTTCTCTATTACCTCGGCCAGTTGTTTGTGAGCTAAGTCAAACCTGAACAGCCTTGTTATTATTTGCATGTACGCGAGAAGCTTAATTAAACATGCTTTTATACAACCAAACTGTTTGCTGCATTTTGTTGTTTATATTCGGTCTTCAAATATTTTTGCTCATGTTTATCACAATAGGTTTTGACCTTTTGAGCTTCAGCCTAATGTACACTATCTATCTTGTGCGTTTGAAAGCTTGCAAATTCAGAAACGCAAGTTAAATTCTTTGTCTCTTTTGTGTTACCGATTTTTCTAAATTCTGCTCGAAAACGAAGAATTCTGCCGGCGAAATGCCAGCTACCGAAACTAGACTATAATGCTCGAAATTCTGCGGCAGATTTTATCTAGGACATACTCAGGCTTGCAGTTAAATGTGGACAAAACTCGTGCTGGGTCTCTTCACTTCTTTTGTTGGGAGAAGGGAGTTTGCGCTTTCTGTAGTTGAAACAACTTGCCTCGAGGAAACTTTGTTCAAAGTTGTTCGTGCTTGTATGCGTGAAACTGTAGAATGATTTTGTAAACTGATTACTGCCACCGGGACTATTACACGACCCTGCAGTGCGTGATTTTATATTTATCGGTATAATTAAGTTGTCATGTTTTTATTTTGCAATTTATTATCTTTTTGCGAAAAGCACCCCCACGAAAATCGAAAATTGTGCTGTGTTTGGCTCCTTATTACTTTCGCGTTTGCTTGCGTTTTAATTCATCGTTTGCATTTGAAATGGTCGTTGCGCTCTTCTTACAACTTTTGGCATGTTTTCCTTTAGTTATCTCGTCAACTGACATCTGCTCGAATCTGCACACGAAACTGTTTCGTGGTCAGGCTAAGGAGGGTGAAGGGAAAGAACGTGACACGCTTTCATACCCGAGTTTCATGCTACACCCCAGATTGCCTAATTTACAACAATTGTTTCTCAAAAGGAATCACAGAATAAGTACTTCACGCAACACTTCTTCTCTTAGTTATCCGGATATTGTTTTATATTTGATTCCCCCATTTCTTCGTATAATTTTATATCCCGCGAGAGCGCCTCTGCTAGCGCGCGGGGTAGTGGCTTCTTATTGCGCAGTACTGACCTGCACGCAAATCACGCGCGCCTTTCGAAGGCATATACTTCAAAGAAACACTACATTTACTGGTGGGAATTGCTTTCTATTTTGCCAATTAACAGCAGGAGAAATCTGAGGGTGGCTACAAATTTCTCAACAACAGAATCAAAATTTATCGGTCTGTTTCCGAACGCGTGGATTTCGCTTACATATCGGACATATAGAGGCTCAGTATTCCTGCTCATAAATGAAGAGATTTCTGACAAATTATGGGAGTCAGCACTCGCAGACCCTTTTCAATTTACTATCTACTCCAGACAAAAGGCATCTTTATCACGATATGGTGCAAGAGAGGATGCATCGTATTATAAAGCTATGTACATTTGCTGACCCTGAGAAGACGGCCGATCAATCTGACGGATTTGTTTCGTTTCACAAACACATGATTTACTCTTTTAAAGTTTATTTCCTTTCATATTTAAGCACTGAAGCACTACCTTTTTTTTATCTTGGACATCATTGAACAGCATAGGGTCTTTCTCTCCATGTCATTCTCATTTATGAAGACAAGCTTGGCGTGTTTTCCTCTTATCAGAAGCAAAAGCAAATCTGCCTTCCACACCTGTGACGTAGCATCACGTGACGTACCAAAATCCGAACGTTTTCAAAATGGCCGCCAAATTGGCGTAAAAGAAAATTCGTAGTAAATTCATTTTAAATTCATTTTGGCCGATATCTTTAAAATTTTACCTTCTAAAGATTCCTGTTGCTATAAACAACTTATAGAAAAAAATAAAAAAAATCGGGGTAAATTTTCCAAGAGTTGCCCTTTATCAAGGTCAAAGACAGACCTCACCCTAAGTAACCCAGATTAGAAGATGTGGTGATATTCGGCCGGGATGGGAGCTGAAAACAGGAGCGGTAAGCGGGAATTTCAAGAAAGAGCCGGAGCGGGATTTTGTGTTTTTATGCAGTCGCGATGCGAGAATCTTTACGGAAAGTTTTTTCGTAACTGCATAAAATGTAATTAACAAAATTTGACTGGAACAAATTGCTTGATCTGTGTAGCGCTTCAAGTACGGAATAGGTTATAGTGTAGTGTGTCAAATTTATATAGTTGCCGTTACACATCGTCCTTTTAACATGGTAAAAGGGCTCTTTACCTCTGGAAACTCACAAATAGAGAGGACGTTTTTTTGGTAAATATCATAAAGCAAATAAGTTAGCTCTACCTAAGCCCCGTACTGATTTTTTAAAACGAAGTTTCTGTTACAGTGGGGCACAGTTGTGGAATAGCCTTCCCCACGATGCCAGAGCTGCTAGATCCTTTAGCCACTTTAAAAGACTTATCAATTGCCTGATGTCTCCCTCGTGCTCCCCCACGGCAAACATGTAAATCAGTTTTATTTATTTATTTATTTTTAATGTGATGTAATCATTCTTAACTTGTAACTGATGTTTTTACCGTGTTTAAATAAAGTATATGATGATAAACAATATGTGCTCTGTCATTTTGTTTATCCGCGTGCTTTGTAATTTTGTTTTCCCGGGTGTTTTGTCATTTTCATGGCCTGTTCACCATTTTTATTTCCCGCTTATGAAAAAAAAGACTAAAAATTATCTCAGCAAAATGTTCCCCCAAGGTAAATTTATGGCGGTGTGAAAAAGAACAAAAGAATCGCCCATGAAAGTTACCGATGCAAATAGGTAGGTTTTCCAAGTACCCCAAGATAAAATGACCAATCGTGAGGCAAACCTCAAAGATAAGCAAATAAAATAAACAGAGAAATTTGAAATTAAATATGATGGCGTGAGGTTTAGATTTCCTGAGGTCAACTTTGCGTGTTCAAGGCAGTAAAAACGTGGTCTTTCTTAGAATCATGGCTTGATGGCTTGCTGATTTGTAAGTAAATGCTATTTTTTTTTTTTTTTTGGAAATTTGGCGTTTAAATACAACACTAGTCAAGGAAGATCTATAGTGCGTTTTCTTATATGTATTTCGATTTCATCTCAAGGTTTAGAAAAATCCAACAAAGAGATTTATATAAATGGAATCTTCGCCTTCTATTTCTTCGCTGTCTGAAATACTGACATAACAAAGCAGTAGAGGACTGTCGAAAGAGTATAAATAATAAAAGCGAGATGATGCTAAGCAAGCACCCTCGAATTACCCATTTTCGCATTTCGCGCCAAAAACAGTATGAAAAATTGACCTTGGTAAAGTGTTAAGTGTGTGACCGCAAACACCTCGGTAACGTATTCCTGCGGTGAGTTTACCTTGGTGTTATTTACTTGGGAATGCTATTTGCCTGGGTATGTAAAACGTTCGTTACAAACATATCGGCATTTCTATTTTCAGCGTTTTCGTCACAAAAAAACATGTATGAAATACTCTATTTTCTGATATTGTTCTTTGATCGTTAAAAACGGGCAATAAATAACAAAAGAAATGGAAAACAGCGCAAAACGTCGGCACAAGGAGGTGAAGTGGGGGACGAGTGCTTCGAGTAACGCTCAATTCCTCTTGCGTTCAGTTTGCGTCGGAAATAGAGAGGACGGACTTTTTTTTGGTAAAAATCATAAATAATAATTATGTGTTCTGTCATTTTGTTTTCCCGCCTGTTCGCCATTTTTATTTCCCGCGTATGGAAAAAGAAGACTAAATATTATCCCAGCAAAATGTTCCCCCGTCACTGCTTTCCCTATCCCCGGATATGGTAAATTTTCTAAGAACACCTATTTTTTTAGTGGCGCGAAAGTCTTTAATGAACTCCCTGTAAATATTGCAAGAGTAAATAACATACAAGCTTTTTGCGGCCTAGCAAAACATTTACTTTTATAATAACTATTTAGTCAAGTATATTTTAATCTCTTTTTGACTGACACGAGACAGCCCAAAGGGCCTTTGATTTAAATTATGCCAAAAATTATGCTAGCACAATCGATAAGGGCCTACTGGTATTTCCGACAAAATGAGCAGTTGGCTGAGAAGTGAAGCTTCGAGGGCAACTGTAAAACTACGAGGATAATCTTTTAGCCAAGGGCATTATCTTCCAATATACCAGCAAGCTAAAAAGGGGTTGATGTCCCCCGATTATAAACCTCTACAACGCGCTTTATCGCGGTAAAATGGAAAAACCAAGAACCAAGGTTTTGTATTAACGGCTTTTGTAGTTTGATTGATTGCTAAATGAAACGGACTATCCGGAGTCTTTAGGTCATCTGGTCTTTTAGAAGCATAGAGGTCATAAGCCCGGACAGGATCTCTTTCACTGCCAACAACAGCAAAATTTTTGGCTTTACAGTTCGAGAGTCTTTTGGATTAGCGCCTGTTCGTGTCTTCGTCTGTCTTTCGTTATACTCTAGAAATGCTGTTCCGTCCGCTGTTTCTTTTCTTTCAACATCGCCCCATCTCATGTCCATGTGCTCCTGACAACCCCTCAATCCAAAGAACTGTTGTTTAACCATATAGTGTTAATAAGAGCCTCTGATGAAGAGCAACCGAGTAAATCTTGGCCATACAGAATATCAACTTCTTCGTCTGTTAGCATACGCGCAGCGTTTGGTTTATTTCCTTTCCCGTCTTTCTTTAGTTCCTTTTGCTTTGCGACTAGCGCTTCTTTAGTCTTTCGGAACTCCTTTCTTTCCATAATAGTTGAGGAATAGTCTTTCTTTCTTAAATAACGATCAAAGCTTGAGACAAAAGACCTGACCTTTGTGATGAGTCAAGGGAACATGATGCCCATGTCAGAAGCAATCAACAATAAATTACAATTGAATTTGCATGAGCTTAACAAAAACATGTTATATGTGTAGCTAGATCCACCTTATTTGATACAAATCAGCTTTAGCAAACTAATCCAATTACTTTCAAGACCTACCCTCGATATCTGTGAGCACCAGTGAATGACAAATAACTGGTTTCTTTTTCTTGGAGACAAAACCACCATCTGCAAGAAAATGGTTATAGTAAAACACATGATAAAATAATGATTGACAACTTGGGCTTCTGCCAGGAACAAACCCATCTCCAAACTTTTTCCAAGAAATCTAAATTTGCACAAAATGCTGACATTTCATTGTAAAGATTTTCCCACAGGTCACCACTTTTGGAAGACAACTCGATAACCACAGAGCAACGCCTTTAGAAATAGATTTCAGAAACAGACTTATTTAATGTGTCCATAATAATTTATATTCAATTTTATTTCCGTACTAATTTATAAGTAGCTTCTGTTGGGCAGAGGAATACATGCACCAGTGTTCTTTGTTATACCATATTTGTAAATAAAAGGGGTTCAACGATGGTTGTGATCAGTTAATTTTGTCATACCAGGAAAACACAATGGCGGCAAGCTGTTGATGACATCTTGTGCCAGTGGTAACTGAGCTGTAGTGACTCTGAATGATCCACGGCGACGCTGTGATGGGTTGCCCCCTTTAGCTGGACTACACAAAACTCCAAAAGGAGGATAAAATGGCTCCCCTGCAGAAGAATAAAATTAAAACCTCTTTTTAGATAGATAGTTATATTAGTGTTAAAACTATTCCCTTACCACCCCACACCAAAAGAATAAAATGTTGATCTTTACCAATGATATCACTTGTTCAGTCTTATTGCAACTTGATCCCCTGTAGGGTGCAGCTTATATGTTTCTATTATTATCATCATCATCATCATCATCATCATCATCATCATCATCATCATCATCATCATATTATTATTATTATTATTATTATTATTATTGTTATTACTATTTAATTATGTTATAACAATATATCACCAATATAGTTTAATAAGGTACAAGCATAACACTTTAAACACTGGTCACTGATGACAATTGTTGCAAGTAGTCCCTACCCCCTCACTGCCATCCTTAAGAATGCGTTATTCAGAAAATATCTACACCCGTTTTTCATGGAAAGTTTATTTGGTTGGGCCCCTCCTTCCCAACCTTTTTCAGTTTTAGGCCTTGTTCACACTTGGTGCCCGAGCACAGGCACAAAATGCGGCTATGTTCAAACTCTTGGTGCCCAAAATGTACGTATGTTCACATTCAATAAACTGAGCACGTGCTCACTGTATTCAAACCGTGGGGATTGCAACATGCATGCATTTCGTGTTCGATATTGCTGTTTGATCATTGCTTTTTACGGCTTTTTTATCTTTTTAATGCTTTGTTTGTACATGAAACACGCAAGTGATGACATGGACTACGACGACAGGCGACAATTAGCACGGATTGTCACGGAAACCTGCACTGCAATTACAAGAAGATTGTATGTGTTCCTTGATGACAGGAATCAAGTTGGAGGGAGAGCAGCTTGGAAAATTCCACGAATTCAGAATGTTTTTGAAATTGAGCATAGAAAGGAATTGTGGGATATCAAAGCAGTGGTTTGTGGGTAATGTGCCCGGGAACTAACGAAAAACGTGTGCACACAAGGACCCAGTGACCAGTTTAGTGCCCGAGTACAAGGTCTAGACCTTGTACTCGGGCATGGTGCCCATGCCCGATTTTTGGCACGGGCACTTGAAAAAAAGTGTGTTCACATTAGTGCCCAGCAAGAATCGTACTCGGGCACCAGTGCCCGGGTACCAATTGTGAACACGGCCTTACTTTTAACGTTCACAGCACTTTGAGACAACCCCATTCTCCCTCAGAATTTCCAGTTCTCAGGGGGCATGCATATTGGCATTTTCTGGAATGGCACAATTACAGTATTTTTAAAAATACTCAGCTTACTGTCCAATTCAGATGTTGTATGGGGAAATGAAGCAACCTCTCCTGACAGTGCGGCCAACACATGGGTTTCAAACATAGTTGTAAATGGGCGAGGGTCGGTATTGCTGCCTCTTGAGACCTTTCTGCTCTGTTAAAAGAATTGAAATAATAAAAAAAAAATCATTTCTTGAACATTACTTGACAGCCTAGTTGTCAAAGTCCAGGTAAATTAATCCTACAAGTATTTGACTGTGTTCTTGGAAGTGCGTTGTTCCAGAAAATACTGCCCCTCCCTCGGAAAGATTTTTGGTTTGAATCCCCCACCCCTCTGAAAATTCCAGTTAAGCCCCATACTTTCCTTTTAAAATTTTGGCATTTGAGACCCCCCCCCACTTCCTCAGAATTTCCATCGACCTTTCTTGGGGTGGGTATGGAAATTTTCTGGAAATTCACATCAGTTTAATTTGCGGTAATCTTATCTCCCAGATACAGTGCATGCAAGCCTTGTGAACTGGCTCAAGGTACCCTCTGTCTGAAGACATCTCTCTGGACACTGAGAGAACATTTAAATTTACATCTTCCATCCCTACTACCTTACCGGTAATTGACATTACACAGCACTGAAGAGATGTACTAAGTGTTCAAAAATCCAACGAAGTTAAGGTGATTCCTCAGTATTGCATCGCGCAACCCTTCTGTGCAGAATTTTACGCGTGATTAGCGCGCGCACATGAACAAAATGGCGGCTGTTTTCTATGCGGCTTGGCTCACAAGAGAGATATATCGTGGTTTTCTCGTAAACAAGCATGGTGACCTATATTTTTTATGGAGAATTTTGATGTGCAAATTGTCCTCTTTGAGCTGGACAATTTAAAAAAAAATTCATCGGGGAAAGAAAAAGATACTAGTTAACAGCTGAATGCGTGCACAAAATCGTTACTCAAGGACGCAAATCATGACCTTGAAACAACGATCCGAACGATTCGATGTTGTTTGAATGTGTTTGAATTTTTCCATCAGATATATATAGCATTGTTCCTTATGCTAAGGACTTTCTGCCTATTGAGTTTTTTTTTTTCAGTATTACTTCAATAGACTTTCCTTCTAGCTACCGTAAAATGTGATGTGGACCAATGAAATAACGCTAAGTCTGGCCCATTATATCTCTCATGCGAGAATGGTGACCTATCTTTTTTACTGTATTTTTCGAAACAGTGCTCGGTAAGGAACATTCTGGGAAAGTTTCAAAAAAATCGATCGGGCAGTTTTATTTCTGAGGAATCATCTTAACTACAGCACTACATTGTAACTAATAACAGCTGGTACACTGTATCTCAAAAATAAATCTTTCTTGCAGGAGTAAAGAATAAAAGATATCATGTTACTTTTTTATTGGACAATAATTACATTCACTATATAGCTATAGGTGCCTTTTGTCCCCTGCTACCCTACAGAAGGCACTCACTCCAGAGAAACATGAATAGATATGCCACAGCCAGAAGTTGTGGTTGTACATTTACATGCTGGGCTCAGGTTGTAAGAGCCAGTGAGTAACTCAGTCATTATTATACAAAATGGGTCACATGACACCCCTACCTGAGATAATCATGTAATAATCTCCAATAAAGAGTCAGGATGTATTTATAACTTAAGAAGGGGAAATTGTGTCCATGAAATTAAATTGTTCAAGTGCTCATGACTAATGAAAAACACCAAAAACTTTACCTGAACTATTCAGTAAATTAAAAAAAATAATAATAGATTAAAAAAAGAATCATGAAGGACACAGGTTCTAGATATTAATTGCACATATATATGGCAAAATGACTGTATCAGTTTACACAAGAAAAAAGATAAGATTGGAATATAGCATATTAAAGAATTCAATTAAGTAGCTGGGGGGAACCCTGACAGAATATGGGGTGGGAGGGGTACCAGAGGCAGGGCAAGTGAGGATGGGAAGCAAGATTCCTAAGGTGGCAGGAACTGGGAAACAGCCAATTGAGAGAGATATTACAACATTTAAAATAGCAAAAAGAGTTGGAAATCCCTAAGCTAAGGGCTAGTCAACCTGGAAGTATACTCAGAAACCTCTGAACTATTGAATTATCAAAACTGCATGTCATCAAAATTAATTTTTAGACAGATTAATTACCTTCTGCCACCGGCATTATTCAAGCATATACACACCCCTCAGCCTTCAGTAAAGCCTGATGTGCAAGTTTTAATAGCCTCTGGTAAAATTACAAAAAAACAAAATAATACAAACACATACTGCTGGTGATGAAGCTGGCACAAGCCCTGTGTCTTGATCCATGCCTACCACAACACATATCTCAATGAGACTGTTCAGCAGCTTGCTGAAGTGACCATCCATTGTATCTTTCTTTTCTGTAACAAAAACATGTAGTTGACAAAAAAATACTAAATAAATAAGAGTACTCCATTGTATCTTTCTTTTCTGTAACAAAAACATGTAGTTGACAGAAAAATACTAAATAAATAAGAGTACAAAAAAACAAAAACAGCAACAACATGCATGCACAGGCAAGTATATTCCTCATATCAGTTTAGGAACCCAGGCAGGTGTTCAATGTACATGCATGAAGTCAACTTTCATGTTTTCAGCTGGTGCCGCTCACCAGCCAACTTTCTGAAGCAGTTAAAGGTGTGTGTGACTTTGCTGTAGACTGCATACATCCCCGGCCTAGCATTGTTTGTGCATGGAACGAAGAGGGGGAGGTAAGGGAACCTATCTGACAGGAGGGTGCTGAAGTCACAAAATTTTATGGACAGGCACATCAATTTAAGACCTTGTGTGAATGATATCTTGTTTCTGCTATGGTGATTTATCGTTGATGTTACAAATTCATCTCCCTCCGTAAAAACTGAAATCTTAAATTAAGACGTTTTTTCATCTTAGAGACTGGTGCCTAGATAAGACGGAAATTTTTACTTAATTTAAGACGCTTCATCTTAATTAAGATTAAATTAAAAATAGTCTTAAAATAAGACAATAACTACTTATTAAACAGGAGGTGCATTGGAAAGATGAACGTTCATCTTAATTTAAGAGCGGTAGTCTTTAAGTAAGATTTTTTATGCCTTAACTTTAATCGTCTTAAATACGAAGTGCCTAGATAAGATTCATTTTCGTCTTATTTTAACATTCAAACATTTTTTAATTACAAGGTATTTCTTGTCTTAATTTAAGATTTAAGATCTAAAGGGGTATTTGAAAAATAACGGTCACTCGTTACCAGTAAAAATGCGCATATAGAACATTTGCGTTCATAACTGGCTTGTTCAACAATGATAAATAAATGCAACACTACAGATATCATGAGAAACACTTTATTACGCTTATAAATTCAAACAACACATAGACAGAGATAAAGGAACACGCAGGCCTTAGCTGTTTCAAATAGACGGTACCACTGAGTGAGACCTGTGTTGAACGATGTGTTTCAATCTGCTTCAGTTCACCTTCAAACATACAGCTATTTCGCTATTCGCTATTGAATTAAATCGTCTTCCAACTCCAAGAATTTTCTAGCAGCTCCGACCTCATCCTCTCTTGCTTGGAGATAATATCTTTGTCAAGTGTAAAGAGAATAACTGTCTAGTCAAACCAATTTACCTCAACGAGAAACGTAAAACAGCGCCTAAAACTCGATCATAAAACTGTACACTGGCGCATCAAATAAAGCTGATGCCATTTCGGATCGGAATTAGCCAATCAAAACCCTTGCTCAATTATAACTGACGTCATTTTGGATCGAAATTAGCCAATCAAAAGATTGTTCTGTTTTCTGAGAGGTCCTCCTCACGTAAAAGAGTAATGGTGGTCGGTAAAGTGTTTTCCTGCGACAAAAATTCCAGCTAATTTAGGCTGGAATTCAGAATGGAACAGCAAATATTCTTCCGGAAATTCCATTCCAATAGTTAGGACTACATGCTTAAGAAGTCCGCCTAGGGAGGTTGAAATGGAAAGTCGAAAAGCTCATACCGTTTCATTTGAAAGTTACTTCTGTTTCCATGCTCACAGAATTATGCCACATGGAGAAATAGTGTGCCTGCATGTTTATCACAATTTTTTTTTGTATTTTATTAATTTTTCCTTTTGACAGCTTTTTATTAAAGTACATATGAAGTAAAAAATAATTACTGCTTATTTTTAAGACTTTTCGAAATAAAGATGAATGGCGTTTTCCTTTTTGAAATATCTTCTTTCGTTATGGAGATATTTAGGTTTTTGTAATATGCCAATGAGGAAAGTGATGACGTCATTAATCATTACACAAAAAGATAAATCACTGAATCAAGCATATCTCTTGGAGTATTAAAGCGGTGTTCTTCAAACTTGGAACCATCAATGTTCATCATAAAAGGCACAAGATGGCACCCGTTGCACCATTGCCATGGCAACAATCTTGGATCCAGTCTCCTTCTGTTATAAACCCAAATATCTCCATTTGCAGCACTTTAAAATGAACAGTGGGTCTGGCATGTAAGACACGTGGTACCCATCTTAGCTTAACTATCTTCTTTAGCTTGTTGGGAGTGCATCACCTTTGGTTAAGAATAAACTGGGAATGTCGGTGTTAATAGAAATAAGTCTTTGCGGCAAAACTGTTGTCATGGCAATGGCGCAACGGGTGCCATCTTGTGCCTTTTATGATGAACAGTGATGGTGCCAAGTTTTAAGAGCACCGCTTTAATACTCCAAGAGATATGCTTGATTAAGTGATTTATCTTTTTGTGGAACGATTAATGACGTCATCACTTTCCTCATTTGCATATTACAAAAACCTAAATATCTCTAAAACGAAAAAAGATATAATTTTAAAAAGGAAAATGCCATTCGTCTTAATTTTGAAAAGCCTTAAAAATAACCAGTAATTATTTTTTACTTCATAGGCACTTTAAAGTAGTTTACAGGAATTTAACTTACAATTAATAAAATTGAATAAGTAAAAAAATACATAAATAAGTAGATAAATAGATAATATATAAATAACTAAAAAGAAAGAAAAAAAAAGGAAAAAGAAAGAAAAAGGATAGCTGCAAAAGCTAATTAACAGAAAAATAATTCAATTTAGTCCTCCTAAAAGTTTTTCCCATTTTCCCAGGTGCAGATTTAATTTATTCTTTTCTCTAGCAAGGTATTCTTCTATTTTTTTTTCACGGGCTCCAAACCCTTATCTGGGCCTCAACAACTCTCTCTTGGACAAATGTGTCAAACAATGCCTGACCGAACTCATCTCGTGTTAGCACTCCCACCTTGATGTCATCTTGCCTTTATTCTTTTTAATCATGTGCAATTGTAAGCGCATTGAGAATTTTAAATGTGCAATACGAACCTTTTTAATTGTTATTTATTATGTTGTTCACAAGATGACTGTCCGCTGTCGCGAAAGGATCCTTCGCTTTCAGCACATCCTTTAGCTTCTCTACATTCTCGTTATAGCGATTCATTACCGCATCGCCTAAATCGTGATGGTGCGATGATGAAGCTCTTTGTACTCCCACCATGTCCTCACTGAGCTTGCGCCACAAGCAACCACTGTGTCATGGCTGCTAGTTGCTGTATTAGACCTGTCAGTCCTCCCCGAGTCTTCATCGCCTTGTTGACATGTTCTATAGCATGGCCAGGACCAATTGCGCAGAACGGAATCTTATTCTAGTTTACAGAAAAGCTTCCTTGCATAAATTTGTGGTGAATATCAGGATCATCGATTCATAACCTGTGCAGCATCTGCATTAGATATAGTGGCATATGAGGCACAGAGTTCAGCCTGTCATGGGCATAGAAATAGTTTGCCAACGCCATGAGGGACTCAAGGTGGAGGTTCCAGTCTCGCTTTCTTCAGTGTTTCTTGATGCGCACATGAACATTAGGATACACTTCACAAATGTCATGTTGTCCCGTGAATAGCAGACACTGAGACCCCATGACCGTATCAAATAATCTCAAGCTCCTCCTGAACTGAGGCCTTTGGTTTCCATTGCAGTTGGAAGGTCTTTGTATTTCGTCTCAAGCTCGTTGTATCGACCTTCCTGGTAGTGGTGTTCATGGCAAAGGAAAGATGTTTTACATTTGTGTATCCGTCGGCATTACTCTTAGCACTTCGCTTTTCAAAAACGCCTCCATATGCAAATCTTTAAAGCAGAGTTCCTTATGCTGTGTGCTGTGAATGCACGCTTCATATGATTCCCTTCAAGAATCTGTTGTGTTGTAGCTGAGCCATACAGCCCCGCCTCTATATCCATCCCTCCTCAAAGCCACTGTCCCCTAATGATGGCCAAAGGGCGCGCAAAGAGATCATTACCGTATGCACTTTGCGTTCTACACCACAGGAAGACCATCAAAATGCACGCCTTAATTTCTATTTGAATTATGACAGGATTATAACCATTTACTATCTCCAGTAAAAGAATTGGCTAAAAAAAAAAAACTCTAAGAAGCTCAAAAATTAGAATAGTAAATTCAAAGGAAATCCATTAGAGATATGTAGTAAATAACTGAAGTAAATACTAACAAGTGTTTCTGAAATAAAACTGCGTATTGTTTTCCATTTTATTTTCGTTCTATTCCTTCAAGCTTTGATACATTCAAAATGTGTTTTGACTGCATTTTTATACGTATTTTATCTAATTCAAAACAAGTCCCGATAAAAGTGAAAGCATTTTTTATCATTCTTCATTATAGTGACGTCATATCTAATTTGCATAAAACAGGTCTAAATTAAATGGCTTTGAAAAAATTGCAGACAACTTTTTTTTCAATTCAGCACCATTTAAACTATAAGTTTCTGCAAAGAAACTAAAGTGTTTGTGAAATGCCCACAGGACCGATTTTTCTGACACATGGCCCCGAACTATAAATTAAAACTCATCTACCACTTATCTTAAGTAAGATCCATGTCTGTATTAATTTAAGAGTCGTGCAGTATTAGACTGAATTGAAGAGTGTTGTCTTAAAATAAGACTATTAATAGCCGTCTTATTTTAAGAATGCATACATATTACCTAAGAAGGATAATATCTTAATTTAAGATTTCAGTTTTTACGGAGCCTATATGCATACACTGTACAAGTTGACAGCTTCTACGGTGACATGCAGCTGTATAAATACAATTAAATAACTCACACAGTTAATCATTTATAAGCTTAACTATGAAATATGCAGTGTTGTTCAGTCCGATCTTAGCATCTCACACGATGACGAAATCGATTTCTTTTTTTAGAAAATTTCTAATATTAATTGATAGTAAAATTGTTACAGATAACCTAATATCGATGGTATCCATTTCATTGGTTAGTCATCCGGATATTGCCAAATTTTCTCCAAACATACAACTTAACTTAAATTCCGAATTTTGAAGAGCACAACAAGGGCAAGATTAATTAAATCAGCGAGCAAATACGACTGACAAACCCTTGTTTAAAAATCTTCGCTTATGCATTAAGACTACGAATCTCTTCCGTAAGCGTTTGAAACCGAAAGTTCTTACTGCTCAAGCTAAAATTGTGCTTCAACACACATACCTGCCTGCATATATATACCGCTCGCTCTAAAATATCCTGCCTCTTTGCTCAGTGGTTTACGTCTTCTTCATTCCTACAGCAGGTAGACAGTACACAATGTCGTTTATCGATATATAGAAGCTCTGCGAAATAATCCCTGGAGTTTATAAATGAATGAAGGCGCTAATTCGGAGAACTGTCGAAGTCGCCCTTTCGGGGAAAATTATTTATGTACGTCATGTAACACTACGCGGTTTTTCCCCGAATAAAAAGTGTCGCGTGACTTCGCGTGACATTAATTTCCAGCTAACCTAACGACGTTGAGTAGCTTTGAGTGAATATGCTTTCCGTGATTTTTCTTGATTTAGCACACGGCAGAAAAGCTACCAAAAAATCTAACATCAAACATCATGCAAAATAAATCATAAATAGTTCAACAATTCTTCGATGATTATCAAATCTGAGAAAAACCAGAAATACAGTCAGAAATGCACCCAGTGGAACGAATGCTCACACGTGCGTCACAAGACAGCACTTCGCCCTGGTGCGGGCTGATAAGTAATTATAGCTTATTATTTCAAGCCGACAATATTTTAAAACAAGTATGCAAACAGTGTTTTCGGTTCGATATTGAATTATCATTTTTTTTTCTATGATTCGCGGTTCGTAGTATTTTGTCAGTTTATTACGACCTGACTCCCGTAAATGCCTAAGACACATGCACAGTACATGTGTTGTCATTATCAAACCGGAAATACGTCAAAAACATCAACCGCAGCAAGACTAACAATAAACATTTGTTTGAAATGTGACCAATAATTGCGTTCGACGATATGTTTTTCCACTGTCGAGACGGTGAATGAAACTGGACTTTTTCGGCGGACAATAACACAACTTGGGGGAATTAACTCTTGAGCACTCGCTTGCTGCGTGGACGGAAACTCGTCACGATTTCCTGTACACGGGAATCTGCGGCAACTGGAATTCGGACTAACCCAAGACTCACACACAGAATTGATCCTCAACGCTGTTTTAATCTTCCTCTTGCAATGATATACAATTCAGAGATCGACGGAAATCGAGTATCGGCGATGGTGAAGGTCCGATATGTAAATCGAAAATTTATACTAACGGCTCTCTGACTATTGCATCAGCTAAGTAAACAAGGAACGTTGCGCTGAACGTTAAACACGAGTTCGGGTAACTAAAAATAAACTATAACATGTACATTTCACGTGTCTTAATTGTCTCAACGAAGGTTCTAGAAGGTTGCTCAATCAGGAGCCAGCATTCGCAGAGTCCCTTGGAAATGGTCTGGAGAAACTCGTTTCCCAGTGGCTCTTTTACTCTTACAGAAAACTTTCGCACCTACGATTCTGGCCCGGTTTACTTCGTTTTGCCCCGACTAACTGCCCCTGGGTCTCCGAGGATGAGTCAGATATTAATTCGCAATGAATTAAAACAACGTTGAGGATTTTACCGGGTTGTGTTGTGGTCAACTATAAGCATAAATATACTCGCACTCTCCCAGTTCTCCCGACAATTCATCGGTTCTGCCAGTTCTTTTTATGGCTTTGTTTGACACTGGTATCCCTCTAGCCTTCTAGGCGCAAGACCCTTGCAGTTTTTGATATTTTTCTAGTTTTCTGGAAACCCAGCCGTAATTTTCCTCAGTAAATTCCCTGTTTTGTTTGTTTGATTCTTGACTTCTTGTTGAGGTGGTGCTCACTTTTTGTCCTAACATCCTACACATATCCCAAGATGCATTACGTTCCAACCGGAAGCGCGAAACTCTTGATGCTTGTATTAGAATTCAACCTCGTCCCCAGGCTGCTCTCAGATGGAGAAGACCCTGGGGACGAGGCTGGTCTTTGCTTTCAGTGTTACGTGCGTAGCGGCTATCTTTCGAGATACATCTTTTGACATCAATCGTTGGCATGCAAAACGAACATGACGGATAGAAATCCACCAATCACAGCCAACTAGGATGACCTTCTGAACTTGTGTAGTAGTGACATGGAACAAAAACCGGCATGCATTGGTTGTGATTGGCTCATTTGTTTGTTTAGCACGTCGAAAAGACGATGTCGAAAGATGGATGTTGAACGATAGCCGCTTTATGCACGTAATACTGAAAGCGACTATAAAGGATTAAAAAAAGTATGCTCTGTCAAAAGCGATGATAGCAATTAAGTCTCGTTAGTTGAACCCAATCAGAAATCAACTTTTGATTAATTTGAACAGTGATCCGCACCTTCTCAAAATGAATGCATTCTTGAAACGACTAACGGGTTCAATTTTCGCATAATCAATTCAGTATGAGGGGTACGCTTCACTTAACTTGGTTATAACTCAGGCTGCAGCACAAGTGGTTTAATAAGTTCGACGCAGGCTTTCGATGTCCCTAGCCTAGTCCCAGAAGGTTTAACAAAACCCACATGGGATGTTGAGAGAAAGCGAGAATACACCCCCTGTAGCTTGTATGTCACAAAACGTTCGGCGAGTGATCACAGCTTCCCAAGTGTTCTCTTAACATCTCTAGTGGGTTTATTGACCCATACCCTGGGTGCCAGAGGGTTTTTTTGTTGTTGTTGTTTGGCGGCGACGCTCACTGTCGCCACAAAACAAAACAAGAACCAAAAAAACCCTCTGGCACCCAGGGTAATTGACCCAGTGAACCCATAAAAAAGTGTAGTCTAATGCTTTTATGAAATAACTATGGGAAACATTGTCAAAGGGAGAGAAATTTATTTCAATTTCGTGATCAATTTGGTTATTTTCAACACATTCGTGTGATGATGTGATAAACCAATCACAACAGCTGAAAGAATAGAAGCAAAGGTTCAGCTCCACGCACAATATCTACGCGTACAAGCGATGAATACGTGCTGTTGCTGCTGCTGTAGCAATCACAAGAAATGAAAGAAAAAAGCAGTCGATTAAAAGCAGAGAATGTGCTCAGTGATTCAAAAGAGCAAATTGACGAGGAAATTCAGGAAATGGTGGCTGGAGTCCGTCGTCGCAAAAGTAAAGGACTGCACGGAAAATTTGCAACTTCCAAAACTTTTGACAAACCTCATAGTCAATCCGTAGGCTGGCAAAGGGATTCCGCGATTTCTTTTACATTTTGTGAGTGGAGAAAAGGTTTGCTCCAGAAACTCTGCTTCTGGAAGTTATTTCGAATATATTTACTTGCGTTGAAGGCTATGAAGCCCCGTTTCAGTTTTCCGTATTTTTCTGAATGCGGTTTCTTAGTAGAAACCGAATTTATTTATCGTGTTATTTATAGAGCTTGGATAAACGTAATGATAAGTTCAATGTTAGCTCGTTAGAAATCTTTCCTCTGCCTTTTTAACTCAATTAAAATCCTCCGCAGACTCTGCACAGCACTAAAAGTGGTTAAAACGTCCACAAGCATAAAAGAAACGTAGCAAAGTTTCTGCCGCCCAAAAAATTGAAGTAGGTTTAAGCCTACTTATATCGGAACTAATTTGTGGTCCCTCTTTTTCTTTGCAAAAAGGTTTCAGAATAAGTGTAAACGAAAAGATGTTCATGTTATTGATATTATACCAGCCCAGTGAAAACGGAACTGTTTATGTTTCTTCCTCCTCGCTATTCTAGCTTATTCTGTGTTTTCCGTTTTTTTTTTCGCTCCAACTGCGGTGGACGGAAAAATTCAATTTATAGCGATCGAACTTCATTGAGAACTTTACAATTATAAGCTTAATCGTTCACAACAAGACCGATTTTCTGTTGCCATATAAACTATCAAATATTCACTAAAGTTGAGCAATTTTTCGGGGTCCTACCGCGAAGTGCTGTCACATCGGGAACTGAATGTTTTCCGGTACAGTAGGTCCTTAGGTTTTTGACCAATCAGAGAGCGCGTAGTATCGCAGTCATTTTGCTGAAATTGCCTTAGTCAGTCAAGTTTCAAGAAACTTTAATAAACAAACATGGCTAAACACCTAACAACACAAAAAAAGAGTACATGTGCATCTCGCAGCTACAATTAAAATGCAATCAATTTATTAACGTCATAACGCGGGATGAGCTTGCAATCTAATATATTTGAGCCAGGGGCAATAATAAGGAGTTGAAATTAAATACAAAGACGAGGGAAATTAATGCAGGGAATAATTAATTTAGCTTAGACCTGAGTTTACGGTTCACGACTCTAAAATTATTTTACATGTATACAAGTTATTTACAATAAAAAGAATTTTAAGCCGAACTGTTTTTTTGTTTCTAATTTTTCGGTGACTTCTGCAAACTTCTTTAACTTCTGTAAAGCGTTCCCTCCCGCCGCTAATTCAAAATTAAAAACGTGATCAACAAACGCACGGGTTGGTAGCGCGAGCACCAACGAACTTTTATTTTCTGGCTATGATGAACTGAAGGTGAACAGAAGTCACCGAAAATTTAGAAACAAAAATAGATCGGCTTAAAATTCTTTTTATTGTAAATGTCTTCTACCGATCGCAATACTGGTTCCAGTATTTTCAGTGATATACAAGTTACTTTAAACTTTTCGATTAATTAATCGAAAAGTCAGCCGAGCGTTACCAGTCAAATTATCTAGACGTGGCAGTTTTTCGCAATGTTTTGTTTTTTTTACTAAGAAAGGTGTTTTCCTTTTCCTGTCGATATTTTTTCATCCGTTTCCTGTTGATAATCATTTCCTTATCCTGGATGTGTATCTTGTACTGAACTCTTGAAATCTGTGCACTCAGACAAAAAGTTGCACGGTTTGGATCTTTACTTTTGTGACGTGTGTTGAATAACTTAACATAATTTAGTCGTTATAAAAATGAAGAAATTCATGTCTGATGTGACTGGTAATTTCGTCAGTAACCGAAGAACACAATATCTAACTGAGTGAGTTGAGAAAGAAAGTTTTAAACGAAAACTTGACTTTTCTGTAGTGAATTTACAGTAACTGCGGCAGCTAGTGACAGGTGAATACTCGAGGCCATTTAAGCCTTTTTTTCTCAAATCAACACTCGAGGGACATCAAATGTACCTGCTTTTACATTAATTTCTTCACTTTTCGCCATCTGTGTTCATTCAGTTCTTAGGTGAACATCTCGTCGAGCAGAGTTTAGTACAAGCCATAAAGAAGGTCAGTGGCTAACTTAGTGCGCATAAAAGGTACCTGATGTACACTGTAGTAAAACGCTAACATGTTGCTTCTTTTTGTTTGTATTAAAAGGAATATGCAGTGCCTTGGTTTTTTCTTGATAGCTTGGGTTTTAATAGCTACGGAGGCCTTTCCTCTCAAGAATGAAACGAAGCAAGCTGAGGTAAAGTTCTTTTATCCCCGGGACGTGGGTAAAACTTGGAGACATCCCCTCGTTGACAATCAGAACAAACCGTTAAGTTTTGAAAGTAACATTTTCCGAAAAAGAACATAGAATTTAATAGTTGATTTTAAATTCCGAAAGTAGCAGCTTCCCAAAAATAAGGGCACTTCGAAAATGGGTAACCGTTCCTTTGAAAGAAGCGAACCCATACTTTAACAACGAAAATTTTGGACTTAAACTTTTCGGACTATAAAACGTACTTCGGACAAAGCTTACGGACGAATTTTTAGGACATTTCGGAAATTTCGATCTTGACTCTCTGAAACGATACAACGGGCAGATAATGTTATCGAACAAAGGTTTTCTAAGATTGTTTAGTTTCAATGCAACATATACAATCAGACAAGGAGAAAAGTTCTTGATCATATGCAGGACGTCGACAGCAATGAAACAATTTAAGAGCCTCAAGAAAAGAAACTAGTGAACTCTGAAAATTCCATCATCCAGTATGAAGACGATAATTAAACTATCAAATGTATTTAATTGGTCATCCTGTTGCGTTTAAGCTTTGATTGTTTCAGACAGGCTTAACCTATTGTAAATATACAGTTCATACTCAATAAATGTTCGGACACTTTCTTCTGTCTAAGAGTTCATCCGTCCGAACATTTTTTGTGTTAAAGTCAGTTGTTGCGTAAATAACGTTGCAGGTACAGTTGGTAATAACAGGCACCAAGGGCAACACATAACCGTCGAGCCTCTATTAGCTGCCTGTTGTCAAAGTCTCAAAGGCATTGCCAGTATAATACTGTGAATAAAACCCTTATTTAGCAGCCACCTCTATTAAGACAGCTTTCGGCGGTGCCGATGAGGATTCGTCTATTGTTTTTACCACAATAAAGCGGCATAAATACGCATAGATTTCAACAACTTTATGACCGATAAGCGTTCAAAATGGAAAGTGCACGTGGCGACTGAAAAAAAAATTACTGATCAAGCATTATTGCCGTCTTGACGCAATTCCATTGTCACTAAGCTTAGTGTTGATGTTTTGATTTTCTGGCAATAAAGTGATGTTTCTCCCACGCCTTATGCTAATTTCTGACGAACCCATTATTCGCAGTACTTATTAGCGGTCAACCTCGATAAGAGGCCACTTGCCATGTCGCTAAAGCGGAGTGGCCACTAATTCGGGATTCGACTGTACACTGTTCTGCCGGATGTAAATTCGTTTGAACAAAATTTATCTTGCTCATTTCTATAAATTACCGGAATGTCAATGTTAAAAAACTTCAATTAACTTTAACTTTTTTTCCATACTCCCACTATGCTTTTTTAGCAGCAAAATCCTGGAACGCACTTTTTACATTTTTCAGTTCGCTCCCCAGACCTCTTCTGTGAATTTTCTTTAAGCTAAGAAATCCATCAAAAACGTTTCCATTTATTAAGTTGGCTCGACTGGGTTTTTTAGGGGCAACACCGCTCAAGTTTGAGAACTAACCAGACTGTCATTAACAATGCCATAGAAAAACGATCACCACAGCTGAATTAGGTAAAGATGAAAAGTTGTTATGACCAGTGTTATTTTGACATCGGAGTTGTCATAGCAACGTAATGACGTCATCACGTTTATCAATTTCGTTCGTATTGCTCGGCACCAGGAGATTTTTTCGGAAATCGCTCAAGGGAGCATGTACCTCCTATACCTGCCTCAATGTTGGCAAAGTTTGTACAAATTCTGTGAGAGCGTTATCGAAATTTTTGGGGATGAAGTTTCGAGGGTCATAAATACAGCAAAAAATATACTATTGAGATAATAGGGTAATATCTGAAGAACACGACGCGCTTTGGGGATGCAATTTCATCTCATAGTAGTTTGATGCCATTTAAAATTGTGTATACAAAATTATGGGGATTGCCACGACCGATTGCGAAAAAAAACGGATTTGATGAGCGTGCATTCAGGTGCTCTTGTTGCCACTTTTGTAAATAATTTGGTCTACACCTACAAATGTGATAATTATTTGGAAACCGCTCGATGAATTTTTTTAAAAACTTGTCAATCTCGAGGTTTGTCATCAGTTTATATGGCCTGCAAGTTTCAAGGTCATTGAAAACATTTAAGACAATAAAATCGGGGCTCCAATGTACTACTTTTCTCTCGCAGATTTTGTGTTTACAAGTGAGTGTCCTCATTATTCACGTGTATTGTTTTCTACTTTCATGTCCACGTGCACAACTCAGCAAAACATTCATTTGCATTAAACAGAACGCTCAATTGCTTTCTAAAAATGTTCAGAAACATGCTGATATGACTTGAAAACTGTAATAATATTTGTTACGCCATTAGACTGTAATACAGCAATGCCGAGGGTCTCTTTCTCCAGGAAACGAAAAGCTATTTTTGTGTAGAACAACAGATCAGGAAAAAAGTCTAATCTCACTGATAAAATGCAAATGAATTTTTTGCTGAGTTGTGCACGTGAAAATGAAAGTTGAATACAATGCCCGTGAATAATGAGGACACTCACTTGTAAACACAAAATCTGGGAGAAAAAAGTAGTACATTGGAGCCCCGATTTTATTGCCTTACGTGTTTTCAATGACCTTGAAACTTGCAGGCCATATAAACTGATGAAAAACCTCGAGATTGACAAGTTTTTAAAAAAATTCATCGAGCGGTTTCCAAATAATTATCACATTTGTAGGTGTAGACCAAATTATTTACAAAAGTGGCAACAAGAGCACCTGAATGCACGCTCATCAAATCCGTTTTTTTCGCAATCGGTCGTGGCGATCCCCATAATTTTTGTATACACAATTTTAAATGGCATCAAACTACTATGAGATGAAACTGCATTCCCGAAGCGCGTCGTGTTCTTCAGATATTACCCTATTATCTCAATAGTATGTTTTTTGCTGTATTTATGACCCTCGAAACTTCATCCCCAAAAATTTCGATAACGCTCTCACAGAATTTGTTCAAACTTTGCCAACATTGAGGCAGGTATAGGAGGTACATGCTCCCTTGAGCGATTTCCGAAAAAATCTCCTGGTGCCCAGCAATACGAACGAAATTGATAAATGTGATGACGTCATTACGTTGCTATGACAACTCCGATGTCAAAATAACACTGGTCATAACAAATTTTCATCTTTACCTAATTCAGCTGTGGTGATCGTTTTTCGATGGCATTGTTAATGACAGTCTGGTTAGTTCTCAAACTTGAGCGGTGTTGCCCCTAAAAAACCCAGTCGAGCCACCTTAATGTTGATTTCAATTTTAGAGCGGGACAATAACATTTTTCAATTAATTTAGAACACTAATACTCGTCGATCATCATTTGGCGAAACAAGATGCGAGAAGCTGCTTTTCTTTACAATATGCAACCGGGAGGAATGAGAGCAAAAGTTGCTACGCAACGAGGGTTAGCCTCATGACGTAATGTTGACGCAATTGTTTTTGCAGCAATCCTGTTTGCCCGCGTTAGGTTTCGGTTAAAAATTTACCAAATTTGTGTTCCCGCGAATATATCAAAGTTCATCTTCCAATCTAATGCGAGGTGTGGTAGGAATCGTATAACCTGCAAACTCCTGACTAGACTATGGGTTGAAGAGGTATACTTTACGTTTCCGCTGAATTCAGCCTTCTTTAATTTTTAGGTTTAACCTCTTTCTTTCCACTTATTTCTTTCAGATACAGTCAAAGGTTTCGCTTTCTCATCTAAAGAAGACACGTAAGGGAATTTTCTATCATACTTTTATTGCCTACCTACCTACCTACCTACCTACCTACCTACCTACCTACCTACCTACCTACCTACCTACCTACCTACCTACCTACCTACCTACCTACCTACCTACCTACCTGCCTGCCTGCCTGCCTGCCTACCTACCTACCTAACTGCCTACCTGCCTACCTACCAACCTACCTACTCACCTGCCTACCTTCCTCCCCACCTAGCAACCTGTCAACCTTCCTGCCTACCTAATCATCCACCCAGCCCTTAATGTATTGTTATGAAGGAGAAGGGTAAAAACTAAACGTTAGTTTAAGAAACTGCAAAATGTTTATCTTACAAGGCCGAACATCGAGAACTTTGAGTGTTTTCAAATCTCGTAGTCCAAGAAAGTTGGACGGTAGGGCAACATGAAAGAATTTTAGCTGCTTTTCGTTACCGTACCCTGTTATTATAAGATTATTTCTGAAACACTGGCAGGCACTTTGCCCTCTTCTGCAAAATTCCTGTAAATTAATCCGCCTGCCTAGAGGAGATCATTAATATACTTCCATTTTATTTTCATTAATGGTTTACCTCAGTCTTAGTGTTCTACTCGCTTTAATGCAAACTTATGATTCATCTGTTTGTCAACAGCTAAAACCAAATGCGAGAAACCTGGAAATGGCATGCCAGGCACTTATATCCCACAATGCCAAGCAGATGGTAGTTTTGTGCCTAAGCAGTGTGAGCGCGCCACTGGTTACTGCTGGTGTGTGAATGAAAATGGCGGGAAAATTCCTGGTACACATTCTCCACCAGGGCGTGCTGAACTAAAGTGCAGTTCTAAAGGTGATCCATTTCGCTATAATCTGCTAGGGGTGACCTGCTCAGAAACATGGAGCATCGCCAATAGCAAAGCTTGTGTATCTTTGCATTTATTATCTATACTTGTTTATATATGGACAAGCTAAGACTTTGGAGTAAAAATATCACTTCCGCTCCTAAAGCCTATCGACAATTTCCTTACTAGTATTAAAGAGCAGTTCCTGAGCTGCCAAGTTCTAAATGGGGTCTGAAGTCAGGCGTGAAATATCAGAATGTAGGACAAATTGAATACCCATGTTTTGAATGCACTAATCGAAAACGAGCTTGAGGAAGTACAAACTAAGGAGCTAAGAAAAACTCAACCTATTTTCTTTGAGAAAATAAACTCCTTCTAAACAATTAAGTTATATCTTGACAAATTTTCATTAATTCTTCAGGATCAAGCTACTCTGCCAGCATCACGCGCTGTACCAATGGTGGTCACTGTTCAGGGAAAATGAACACCACACACCGTGCCAACACAGTCCACTGTTCCAACAGAACCCACTGTACACATACCGTCACCTTTAGCAACACAACCCACGGCAGCCCCAACTGTACCAACGGAACCCATTGTTCCAACACCACTCAATGCACCACAAACGACCATTGTACCAGGAAAAATCATTGTAGGAGCACAATCTACTGTACCAACACAGCGCACCATACTAACATATCCAACTGTGCCAACACAACCCAATGTACAAGTACTGCCCACTGTACCAGCATGGCCCGCTGCGCCAACACAGACCGCTGCGCCAACACAGCCCACTGTACTAACATAACCTACTGTACCAAGACAGTGCACTGTATAAACAGAACCCAATGTACTAACACAGTCCAGTGTACTAACACTACCGTCTGTACCACTACAGCCCACTGCACCAACAAAGCCAACACTACAAACAGAACCCAATGTACCAACACAGCCCGTTGCAACAACAGAGCCTACTGCACAAACAGAACAAACTGTACTAACACAGGCCAGTGTGCCAACACAGTCTACTGTACCAGCACCGCCTGCTCTACTGACACAACCTGTTGCACCAACACAGCCCAATGTGTTAAGACAGCCCACTGTACCAACACGACCCCCTGTTCCAGCACAGCCCGCTGTGCTAACACATTCCACTGCACCAATACAACCATTGTACCGGCACCGCACAATGTACAAAACAAATTTACTGTTCCAACACAGTCTACATTACCAACATAGTACACTCAGTGTGTTAGCACCGCCCACTGTACAAATTAAATCCACTGTACTGACACAGCCCACTGTACCAATACAGGACAGAAGACTATTAGTCACAGACATTCATATCGATATCTCTGAATGCAAAGCAGACGGTGCCTGCTCTGTTAATTACTTATCGGCTGTGTTGATGCCATCGGCAATGGAAATTCCTGGAACTAAATGCATAAAGAGTCTCGGCGAAACTCAGCATTACGTTTAACAGGATGGTTCGGAAGAAACTGAAGGCTGACACTTACTATTGCAACTGAGATGTGCCGGTGTCTGCACCTGCGGCTCCTCTCGGCTTTGTCTTGTGGATCCACAGCGACTTTGACGATATTATGATGCAATAATTGGACAGACGAAAACAAATTATTGACAATATTTTATTTGAAGGGTCTTTTACACTCTTTTTTTTACATAGGAACGTCTAATTTTGGGGCTGAGGTCGCGCGTTCTTGTTTGTTTTTACGATTTGATGCTGAAAATGTTCTTAAGACGTTTTTTTAGTTTAAGTCTAAGTTGGGCTACAAACTGAGATGTTCTACAATAATTATATATAGTATATCATGCAATAAGAAAACAACAAGGCTAATGTTAAGGCATTTCCTTTTAAGCATCGAGTTATGCAAGACCATAATTTATTTTTATAGTGCTCATTTTGCAAGAAATTAAAGGTGTTCTCTGACTCTCAGCCTGGGGCATATTGTTGGCATGTTTTTAAAATTTTGATAAATCTCAGCCTCAACGCTCTTATTGCCAACGAGTCAGGCCTTCTGGAAGACCAGAAGGCCTGACGAGGCGGCAGATTATAGAGCCGTGAGAAGATTTGTATGTGCGGAAAAAATCTCACAAACGCTCCAAAATGTAGAAATGTAAGTAATGTAATGTAATGTAATGTAATGTAATGTAATGTAATGTAATGTAATGTAATGTAAGGTAGATCGTGACGACACAATGTCTGATGTTTTTAGCCAATCTGTTGAGCAGAAACTGTTCAGCACGTGCACAATTTGTCATAGTTTTGGCCAATCAGCGCGCTACTTATTTGTTCAGCACGTGCACGATGCATGATTCATGGCGTCGATACGTGATCCGCAAACTCACATGTGTGAGAAGCTAAACAACGGCCGGTACGCGATCTGCTTTTAGCCATGCATGGCGGGTGCCAAGAATCGCCTGCGTAAGGCCTAGACTGTAACGAGAGGCTCTTCCGAAAAGATTTATTCAAGAAAATCTGCCCAGAATCAATGGAGAAACAAAGAAGATGACCTCGGATACAGGCAAAGTGAAAACTGCTCACGTTTGTTGCAGTATTGAGCTGAGTGACACTGAATCGCTGCAGAATTATTTCCCTTCGCATTGCCAGTAGATTCTTCCAGTACCAAGTAAGCTTTATTGAGATTATTTGACATTTTTATTTCGATGAAAAGTGCGTTCTTTGCTTCATTTTTCCCCTACTCGCTAGTAATGGCAATCTTTCGGAGTGAAAAAAGATCGAACTGAAAGCATTTAGAATCTGTACGTGACCGCTTATCGAAACAATCTCCGCAGGAATTCCAAACCCCGGTATGGAAATCGCCACGAAATGTTCATTGCTCTAGTTCTACATCTTGTATTTTAAGAGCACTAAGTACTGTATATATATACTCTGTATATGTGCTTCTAAAAGCAAATAAAAAGGAAATTTATTTTATGGAGTTGTTTCAAATGACGACCAATGACGCGTATGGCGACAGGAGCTTGTAATTGTAATTGTAGCTTGCGCCCCCACGACGCGAGGTCATAATTTCAAAATAAAGTATTTCTTAGCTGGATGACCTCGAAAGTAAACATTTTATACCTGTTTCTACCGGTATATTTTATTTTAGGCCGCGAATGCCCTAAATCTTTTTGATTTTCGAACGATTTTCTTCAGCGCCAGAATCAAAACAATAACAAACACTCGCAGTCGACAGAGAGTCTTTAATATTAAATTTAGTAATAAATTAGTCTTGTGAAGCGGGTAGGGGGTTGGGTAAAATGCAGCCTTTATTTGTGCTACTATATATGAAGTAAAAAAAGGCTATATATTTTCCGAGTTTCAGTGGCTCACAGCCACTTTGATTTAAGGTCTATTGGACTTAAAAACAGCTGACACCTTTCCAAAATAGCGGCATAGAACTGCAACGGCTTGCAACCCTCAAATTACATGGATTTCACAAGGTTTCTCACTACTTTAGTATCATTTTAGAACTCCTTCGTTAGGCCTTCACCAAATCGCATCAGTTTATTCCATAAACATTCCGCAACGAATACATGCAATGTACATTGATCACACCCACATCATAAAGTGTACTTTTAGTCAAACATTTACAATAAATTTATTATCCTCACAACCCTTCTCTCTTGTTGTACTCGTTGGCACTTCTACCGATAGGTACCACTAGTAATTAAAAAGGCTCTTATAAAAAAGACTGAAACTTCCCTGTACTTGTACGGTGTTTACACTTAAGTCGGGTTTCCAGACATGAAATTAAGAGTCAGATCTTACAGACTTTGCGTAGATTAGATATTCTATCCGACGGGAGAAATAGCTTTTAAACTTCAGTGAAAGAAAGAAATTGCTCATACACAACGTCCTGCTTTGCAGTTCATCCCTTTCAGCGCAAGTGTATATCCTTTGTTCATACTGAAAATTTGAATAATCCAAGCAACATATGATTATAAAATACAATAATATCGCGATGCTTTAGTTCTAAATGATGAAAATTCCCTTACTGAGTGATAACATCAACTGTCTCAGTCAAAAAACTCGATCGAGAGTTAAAGTCGTAAGTCTTGTGCGAGTTAATATTGAGATAACAAGTACTTTTTCTTCAGTATTCAATGCTCTCCTAAGAACGCTATTCGAGTTTCTCAAACTTCAAATCCCAAACCTTTGGAACCGAAATCTAGTGTTTTCAACCATCCAACTTCACCTTCAATCAATCTCACTTCCCACTGTTAGACAATTACCCTCATTAAAAATGCTCAATAAAAAACTTAATTGCGCATGTTGCTTTTTTCTAAAAACTATACCTGCATTGTTAAACATCTAGTGCTTTCGTGCGAATAAACTGAGCGATGCGACAGAATAAATGTAAGATTGCTCTAAAGCACTGAAAATCAACAACGGGAAAACTCTATCTAATACGCATTAACCAGCACGGTGCAAAAATCCTTCAGATGAAAGACCAATGCCCTAAGTCCCATCACTCACTCAAAACCTCGCGAAGACCTATTAGCATGATTAGATTTTTGCTTCGGCTCGCATAAAATTGGTTATGAGGTATTCTGAAAACGAGCAATATGAAAACCAATGATAGCGATAATAACTGAGCCATACAATAATTATAATCCAAGGTAGTGTTGAGGTCTGCTGAGAAGCCAAATTTGTTTGTTTCTTAGTTGTTAAGTATGGATTGCCTTGTGTAGATCCTGTGATCATAGGCGGTTGTCCATACCAGAGCAAACGGAGTCCACGTGCGTTTTTTTCACTTCACTTCACTTCACTTCACTTCACTTCACTTCACTTCATCTGGGCGGTTTAACTAAAACAGTAGCTTATTATATAGTAGTCATGGTTCCGTATCCTCACTGACCTTGGCTAAGATCTTCATAAAAGCTTATGTTATGGTTAATTCTCATTTAAATTATCTTTCTCCTCGCGTTCAGCTTATGTTATGGACAATTCGAATTTAAAATTATCTTTCTCCTCACGTTTGTCAGCATTTAAAAATGCTGACAAACAAATGAAAACTATTTAAGTTCCAATACCGGTGTTTTGTGTTGTATACTCGATCAGTGGACAAACTTAGGGCATTTAGTCAGGTTCATTAGCCGGGTCATAGGCTAGTTTGTAGCACATAGTAGAATCTCTTGGCTAGAGAAAAAAATAAGTCCAAATTCTTCGGAGGAAGAGAGAATTTCCTAGTTGGTACCTCGGATCACCGCTTAGCGAGCGGATTGACGTTCCACTGACAGTAATGTTCGAGGCCTGTCTAAGAGTTATACGTTTTAATAAACGTACCGTTAAGTTGTTGCTATCGGCATAACAGTAGCTGTTTTGCTTTTTGTACGGTACTGCTTATGGCTTCCTGAACTCCATGAACTCTCCAAGCGAACAGCACCGGATTAATGAAGGAATTAACGTAAACAAAAGTCCAAGAAATCTCAAAGGTCGTCAAAGGAATGCGTGATCGAAAAGCACACATTACAACATGGGGTAGGTAACAAATTGCAAAAAGGAGATACACAAAAAACGTGTTAATGAAGGATTTTTTCAAGCGACTGAAGTTTGCGGATCCGGTGGACTGCACTTGCAGCTGACTGTGAATTTGTATTTGGTGACGTCGGACTATACGATAAATTCCGTAATAAAGCATTGCATTGGCAATAATAGTTATACTAGCCACTGCAGAAAGAACGGCGTTGGAATCTGATTTATTCAGTCCCAGTCCAATCATAGGGACTAAAGCTGCAATTCCCAGCCAAATAATTCCAAGGAGACGTACTGTTCGTTTGACAGTACCAAGTTCCTTGTATCTGAGGTGAAGATGAAGGGCCAAAAACCTGTCAATACTAAGAAGCGTCACGTTGGAAAGAGAGACGGCACACAGAAGGCTTCCAAAAAAGGCATGCACAATTGTTAATATTCCAAGGTTTAGTCCTGTATTTGTGTACTGTGCGAACTTCAAAGTGATGTAGAGTGGTTGAACAATCAGACCAACACACAAGTCAGTGAAGGCGAGGCCAACCAACAGAATATTTGATGGAGAGATCAGCGATGGAGTTCGTGCAATTGAGACAAGAACCAGCGTGTTACCGACAATGGTTATGATGCAAAGTGGAACATTGAAAACTGCATTTGCGATGGAGAGTACCGAATTAAAATCCATGGTCAATTGGTTGATGCTCGATAAGGATCAAGAAAACACTTGACAAAATGGATGTCGTATCACAAACATTCACCATCTGGCATGACAAACTTCGTGGGTGCTCGCTTCTTTGAATATGACTTCAATAACCTCTTTTTATTGGGAAGAACAAATTTGTTATGTCTTTTATGGGCACATGCAGATAAGGTAAGGTAATTTATTTAGTGTCAAATACACAGAAGCGGTCTCCGATGCAATCTCCCTAGCTAGAGGCTCATGATAAAAGTGTTTGACAATTTAAAAACTATGATAAATAAAATACATATTAAAAGATCTAAACACTACACATTAAAAAATACTATTAAAGAAAGCAAACAGTCTTCCGTTCACGTTTATTATTATTAATTCGCTAGCTCAATTTGGTTACCAAAATATGATGGGGGCAACTATTTGTTTCAGATTTCCGTTTCCAAAAAAAAAACCTCTTATGAAATTTCTTTTTCGTCAAATGAAATTTGCACTTTTTATTTAGAAATGCCCCCGTTCTTTAATTTGCATTAGTTATAGCAATGTGCCATCTATCAAATAAAGGAAACCTTTGCAGGGGAGTGCTTCTCATTTAAGCAACTAAGCAACAGCTTTGCCATGCAACTACTTTTGCTGGCACAGTTTAATTTGCCACATTACAAATATATCTTATTTCTTTAATTGCCTTGTGTGATTGTTTCATTGACAGCGTTGGTAAATACTTTAATTGGCAAATTTTAATATTATCAGTGGCATTACTAATATCTCCTCTCTCTTTAATGTCCTTGTGTGATTGTTTTAATGGCTCAATTCAGCGACAGTGTTTGTAATTATTTCTACTGGAAAAGTGAATTTAATTGGTCTTATTACAAATTTTTCGTCTCCATCCAACGGCTAAGATAATTGCTTTTTATAAGCATTATCCAATTTGCTTCTGAATAAGCGCATGCCTTCCTCTTCGTTGATATTTAAACTTCTATTGATGCGAATAAACCTGATGATTTTTTAAAGAGTTTAACCGTCAGTTTTTTCTTCATTTTTATTCCTCATCACTACTGAGCCCTACGAAAAGTTCTTTAGTGTACATTTTTTACCAAGTTATCATTTGATCCTTTCTCTTTTTAAACTTGAAAATTACACATTCTGTAAACCAGTGGTACATTGCACGTGTAAGATACATTTGCTCTGGACCAATTACTCATGGACCTCTCGGTCATTTGTATTTCTTACGCCCGACTGGGTGTTAATTGGTCGTCATGCATAACCCGCAGCCTATACTGAGCTGAAGTACCATTTTCCAGGTTAAGAATAATTATAGAAATTAAACGTTTATCATTTTCAATGACTATGTTATTATACAATGAAATAAATCGAAAAAAAAAATGTAAACAGAATAGGCGAAATTTTTCTTGGGTGATTCGGGTTTACAATTCGCCAAGGTTATTACCCGTATAACACCGTACAGAATGGCAGAGGCAGATAGACTGATTAAACGGGGAGAAATGATGAAAGTTCTCTCTTGTCAATATCCAATTTTTGTTGGAAAACCCTAATATGAGCCGGAAACTTAATGCAGACGTCGAGGAATTTGCAAAACACCAAATGAAACAAAAAACAAAACAAAACAAAAACCACAACCAGAAACGGTGGAGAAAAAGCTTTCCATTTGAGCACCTTTGTCACCTTCATAGAAACTGAATATTCCGGCTGAAACAAGTATTATTTTCAATGACATGCCACCGCTAGAACAACGCCTGAATTCATGCCGTATTCGTTTGGCTGAACCGTAAAAAAGTTTCGCAATATAGTCACTCGAAGTTGTACCTTTTTGTACGTTGTAACACTAGCCTCTTACTAACCGAGCGCGAGGGCCGTACTGTGGAATATATTGGCCGTCGGTCGTTTTTGTACGGTCCGTCCGTCCGTCGACACGACCTCGAGCCAATATTCCGCAGTACGGCTCGATCTAGCAGGTTAGTAAGAAGTTTATTATATGACACTCGTTTAAGGTTCAAATTTTGAAAGTGCCGGCTATCGAATCAAAAACTACACGGCTTATGACAGTTTCCATGAAAACGCTCCGTATGGCAAAGTCCCGACTAAGAAAGAACCAATCACAAGTCTCGGATTTACTTCGACTACCTATCATATAATTAAGTAAACTCCCGCATACATGATGTATTGTAACGTGCAATTTTCCAGGTCAGGCTGAATAGGTTCTTATACATGCATAAGACGAAATAAGCATGTTAAGGTTCTTATTTATTCAAAGACATGATGTCAGAAGCAGATCATAAGCTCAGCCTTCATGTCCAATTATTCTTATGTTAAACATATTTACTGTAATTTATATTTTTTACATCCGTTTCTATGCAGCAATGTACTGCTAAATTGGTTTTGTGTTTAAGTTGTAAGAGGTTTTTTTTTTAACAAAATGCGATTATTTAACAAGATACCAAACGGGGGTGGGGAGGGGCAGGGACCAAAGGCGGCAAAAAGTGGGGAATCTAATGTCTCACAATTACAAAACTTGACCCATGCATTTACACGGTAAGCTTTGCCTTTGTTTGCATGCATAAAATCAAGATGGTGCCAGAAACCGTGAAATGGTCTATGTGAGTCTGTTCTAGTCCAAAGGATTGAATTAGCAAGTTAGTGAGGCATCAGGTTGGTGCTTATCTCTGGGTTCTGTAGCATGAAGCGACTAGCAACTGGTATTCCTTCTCCCCTGGATGGGATGTTAGTCCATACCAGGCAACGGCTGCATATTTATACCCCTGGGTGGAGAGAGGCGCTTTCTCCAGCGCTCGAACCTGGACTCCTTGTTCCAGAGACAAGCTGAAACCACGCTAATGATTAGGCCACTGAGACGCTTACATATTTCATAACAGCACGTTACACTATAATTTAACCACTCCAATCAATTCAACTTTTATTGAACTTTCCCAAAAGGCAAAACAACTCTTGTCTACAATATTAAAAAAGCCAAAGCGGGGAAACTGTTGTCCATGACGTCATGCTAAAATCCTAAAACTAAGATAATATACCCATGTACTTCACAGTTTGGTTACTCACAAATTTTGGAATAATAAATCTCGGATTGTCATCATCTCTCTGCATGACTTCATAACATCTGCAAAAACTCTAACTAGACTTAGGCATGGGGCATGAGGCATTCTGCTCAAATTACTACTGTTACACAATTCTTGTAAACAGTGCACAACAAAATTGAACAAGAACGACCTTTCACTGGTATTATTGATAGTAGCTAACAAACCTTATTTCGTCGCAGCTTTAAAACTGTTCCTTAGACGAAACATCACCTCTGCTAATTTTGTGAAGTAAAAGTTCCGTTCAAAAGCAGTTCTCTTGTCTCTTATCTCAACTGAACGCGCTATAAACAAAATATTATTAACAAGCCGGATAAAAGGAGATGACAAAAAATAATAAATATTGCATATAAATACTACAAATTGTTGGAGCACGCTCCCTCTCACTCCCTTCAAATATGACAAAAAGTTCAAGTTCTGACAGTTTGTGGTGCAACGAATGTCTATAACCGCCACAAATGGTTACTTTTTCCGAGTGTCCCAACCTTTCGCGACGGTGGTTCGTTTAATCACTTGTGAAGAAGAATGTCAATGGGTAGTTTGGGAACAGTTCCAAGAGTTCTCACCGGGAGTTAGAACCTTGTCTCTACCATGTCTTTATCAGGCCTGCCATGGTGCAAACGTTGAACATCGGCCTGACCTTTTTGACGGCCTCATTTATACAGCTTATGTCTTCTTCAGAACAACCTGCATCATACAGGACAAGCTGTATGAGATTTGGAAGGTGAGCAATGTACTCTGTGATTGAAGTTATCCCGTGACCCAGATGGTTTTCAGAAAAGAAAAGTTGACGCAGTTCTGGAAAGCTGACGTCGTTAATGAGATAACAGACATCTTCATTATTCAGACCTAAATTATTAAGTTGAAGAACTTGCAATTTAGGAAAGAACTTAAAGCTTTTCTGAAGAAAAACAAGACCAGCCTTTGAAACACGAAAACAGCTCAGTTCAAGTTCTCTCAGGGGCCATTTCCGAGAAATTCCACCGAACAAAGCTTGCATCTGTGGACGTCCCAAATTATTATTCTTTCCATTGATGAGAAGGATCTCTAGATTTGACATTTGGCAAAGAGACCGACCAAAAACCATAGCTGCATTTTCAGTCAAGTCGACCTCCTTCAAGCAAAGTATCTTGAGAGTAGTGTGCGTGATCCCATCAACTAAACTGCTTACAACTGCATTAGTGCAATGCTTCAAGTTAAGACTCAAAGCTGTGATGTTGCTGAATTTTGGCAATAAAATAGCAAGTTTTTTCGCTCCGGTTGGCGTACAGGTAAAGCAACCCCGAATGGCCAATTGAAGAGAGCGATTATTCTTCTCCTTTACTTGCTCCAAAAAGTCATATACATCACAATCAGCTCGTAGATTTACGTAATTCAAATACCTGGATTTTGCAGCAATGAAACCAAGTTTGTGAAGTATTTCTCTACTAGAAGTACTTTCGCGTTCAATAGATTGCAGATGCTTTAAGCACGACTCTACCGGTACAAGGTTTAGTTCGGTTACGGGTGGTGTAGTACCAGCCCGTGCAGCAAAAGGAAATGAAAACGGTACTAAATGCTCAAGTCGAAGGTTTTGTTGGTACTCCTGGTCGTTATTGATTCTCTCTGCAATCATATAGTAAAATGGATTTGGACCAACACGATCTCCAACGAACAAATGTTCATGAAACGAGCAACCCACAACCAAGTCGATGATGTAAAACGACATCCTGCCTTCATTCACCAGTAGAATGGCCCTGAAATCGCACATACAAAGGAAACCACAATTTAAGAACTTTCTGTAAAAATCGCCCAGGTGAAGAACTTCGGAACTTTCTGTTATCTTCACGACTGCATCTAAACTATCCAAAAACATCATTAAGTTCTTCCCCAGGGAGTAATGAAAGTCATGATGAAATTTCCCGAAAATGATAGCTCCAGATTGCATTTCAAGGTTAACATTATTGACTTCCAAAAGGTGTTGAAGGAGTTGCTCGGAAAGTAGGACCATTCCACTCGTGCATTGAACGCAACGTCTTAGGAGTCCTTCTTTACATTGTGCTTCACCGAATGCCGCAAAAACCAAGTCGTGAAACCTTCTCTGCCGGTCAGTAACTTCATAGCATGTTTGCTTACTTGTACCTGGCAAAATAATTGTTTTCGATAAATCAAGGGTTGGATCGGCGAGTTTAATGGCTTTGAAGTGGTCTAAAACCAGAACTGCTCCACCATCGGACAAACCGCAGACGAACTGAAAGACATTCTCAAAACGCAGACACTTCTCAAGGTCACTGGCTTGCACTTAAAGTGGTCCAAGGTCACCTTCGGCAGCACATTTGTAGACAATATACCAGGCTGCTAAAAATTCTTGAATGGTTTTGTGGATGAAAGACACCTTTTCAGCTGGTCGTACGTTTTCTGCATCTTCCGTTATTTGAAGGAATCCATGAACAACAGGGACTTCACACTTGATTGCTGTTAGTTTGCCATACTCAAAAAGAAGATCATCGTTTAACAGGGCTTCTAAAGCTACCTTACCCAAATCAACGAGGATGTCCTTGCTATCCTCGACTGTTTTAAATTGGGGAGGAGTACACTTTCCGTGACCATAATCCAAAATGCATTGCACACTTTCATGGAAGACCATTGTTCTGTTCTTATCAATGAAGTTTGCCTTTCCCTTTTTCCAGAGGATGGAAAAAAAGAGGGCCAGTAAGGGAACTTTAGCTGTATCAGTCAGCCTTTGTTTCTCGAGATGCTTCCATAGGTCCTTTGCCTCTGCTTCTCCCAGTTGCTTGGTCAAGTATTCTACGATGTCATCTTTATTGAACCCAGTAACCTCAGCTTGCACATCTGCGAATTCTCGAACGTCATCGGCTTGAGAGGATCGCGACGTGATCAGGACACAACAATCTCGTAGGTTATCCGCCTGGAAGACTTCGAAAACCTCAGAATCTCTTCCTTTTCCATACTCGTCATAGCCATCAAATACAAGGAGGACTTTGTCTTGATTCTCAGTAATGTAATGACGCAAAGCGTCTGTAAGATGTTTATCTTCCTCTGGCAATAGGTCAGAGCACCTAATTACATCTCTTAGGGTCTGGCAATGGGACACATCTCTTAGCTTAATAAATAGAGCCAGTTCAAACTTCTTTACAACATTTTCTTCCTTAGACACGTTTGTTTCATCAGGTTCACCACTGACCCAATCAAGACAAAGCTTCTTCACAAAAGTAGACTTCCCTATACCTGCCTGGCCCTCGACAAGTATCCTCTTTGGCACAAGACCTTCCTTGGTCTTCATAAAAAGTTTTGTGTAATCTACAGGCACGGTTTCTTCCTCTTTCTTCATGGACAGACGAGTGTACACCTTGCGAATGTCCACTTTGCTTTTGGCGGACCATACAGATGTTGGTACGGTTGCTGTCCTTATGTAACGATCAGCAAGTTTGGCGCGGAAGGCTTCCAAATCAAAGGGTTTTACAGGAAGAGATTCTAAAAAAGAAAGAAAGAGAAAAAAAAACCGGGGAACTTTTTAAATGAAATATAATAAACAAGTTGAACATTACTCCATAGTTAGTAGAAGAGACTGGTTATGAAAGCCGGCGAACTTCAAAGAGCTAAACAATAGCGCGGTCTCCGATGTTGAAGAGACCCATCACGTGACTCTGAGAGTGCACAAGTTCATTCAAGATGGCGGACGGTGCACACGATCTTTCTGTTTGGGAAGACGATTTAGAGGCAATTTTGGACATTTTGGAAGGCGATGGAGTATAAGAGAAGCATTTTCGGTCGCAGTTAGTAATGTAAGCACAACAGGTTGCAATTTTGAGTCATAATTTCAAACTAATGAGCTTAAATTTTCTGCACAATGTCTGCTCGATTCGTGTGAATGGAATCCAACAAACGCTCGCCTTTACAAACTAAGCTTATATATTGCCTATCTGTCGATAGTTATTTCCTCTCGGGTTCCTGCGATTCACGAAATACCTATATTAAAACTTTGACAAGGATCTGCGATATGGTGATCCGTTTATATTGTTTTGAGTGCTAGACCTTGTAGTAGTCAAGTAGATACCTAGTAGATAATTTGTGCTTCCTAATAATAGTTCCAGTGAGTCAAAAAAGCTCAGCATACAATTTGGTTGCCGCACTTTATGTTTTAACTCTTCGAATATTCTTCAGTTACCATAGACAAATACATTTTTGGGGTGTTGTTGTAGGTTCAGCATTAAGAGAATGTTTGCAATTACTTGGGGAAGAAATGTAAATGTTGACACTTGGCTAAGAGCTAGTGTAGTGCAGGTAGCCCACGACTAAAAATATAAATATAAAACAAGTAAACAAAAGGAAAAAGTATAAGTAAGCTGAAAATGTATATTCATATGTGAATTTTAAATAGAAGGTTTTGAGACACAGGGATGCAAAACTTTAGAATAGGAAGGGAAGGATTCCAACAGCTAAAACAGTTACCCCAAGTCTTCTTGCATAAAATGGTTGGTAGTGTTAAATGCAATGTAAAAGAAACTGAAGTGCTTTCAAGTGAGGTATCAGATATTTATATCAAATCCTTGAAGAAAGGTGCAATAAAGGCAGAATATTTTAGGGAATTGCAAAGGTTAGATATTGCTGGGATAACCCTGATAGTGACTTCCTTAATAACTACAATTCAATTATCAGATAATATCTCATGCAGAACTTGAATCACTCAATCTACTTTTGCCAAGAATATTGTTCAGTGCCAAAATTACCCTCAAATTGCTCAGCTTATGTCTCCAAGCATTCCCACCTTAACCTTGACAGTGCCACTGAGTACAACTTTATGTTAATACTAGAGAACTAAGAAAACCCTTACAAATCTCAAGTCATACTCCTTAATTATTTACTCTGGATACAATTAAAATCTTACCTATTCGGTGTTGGTGTTATAAACTATGAGACTTTGGAAAAATTCAAATTTTGCACAAATAGAGACAATAGCCAGCTATCCTCACCTCAGTTCTTTTTACTTTATTCCAAAAAGGGCACCTAATCCCCCTCCCCCAATTTGCTTTCCACTTGATATGTTGCACAGTGGGTGACACTATTTGGTGGAATGACACAAGGGCAAAAGTTTATTGCACTAACCAACAAAATTTAACTGCAAGCAAACCGGAGTAAAAGCTAACCGCAAGCAAACCGGGGTGAACATAAGTGGATACAACATCTACCCTGGATCCAAACATGATCATCTGGGATGATGGAACACAAAAGTAATCACTTTGATATCATTTCAGAATAAAGCATTCAAATTTCTATTTTCAAAATCATGTCTTCATCATCAGACTCATAGCTAAGTTTCAATTTGATAACTTCTAAATAATCTTCATTCCTGAAGTAGAAATCAAACAGGCTCTACAATGTGTGGATCTCGGAATACTTCATGACTAACCAAGAGAGCTAGCAATACCTGTAGTGACAACAAGTGCAAATGAGCCTCTTGTAGACCAGGGAAGGAAAAACCCATGACCAACAAAATTAGTTCACATTTCTAACAGTTATAGGAGGAAGACTTATTTCAACTTTTAAGATACATTCCCAGTGATAAATTATCATGGCCTGTGTGATGGAGTACAGGTAATATCAAGGAGAAATTTTTATTATGATCAGCAATCTTGTGACTCGAAGAGTTTACTGATGTATGAAAATGAAAAAGAAATCCTTAAATAAAAAAGAACAACTGTTACTGTGACATGAATGTTTACTGTTACATTACCTATGCATATGTTTGAACATCTTGCAATGGGTCAACAATGGAGTGAGTGAGTGAACTCGCTTGAGTGTTTGTAATAATTTTTAATATAGAAACTTGGAAAACTGCCTAATCCCGTCTGCCCTTGGCACCTCAACGCCTTTTATTTTTCTGTCACTCTATCTACAGTATGCGCTAAATCGTTTTAGCTAATTTGGTCGAAGAGTACCTTTGTAGCTAAGGTCAAATTCTCATCCCATACTACAGTACTACTGTACTTTCGAAAACGGCAAAAACATGACATTGAGAAAAGAAAAATGTACATGTACATGAAGCACAAGAAAGTATGGTCGTCAAATCATCAACACTTGACACTTGTGTACACCTGTCAGTCAAGAATCAGCCACCCAGTGTACAGACAATACACCAGCTGGACTCTTTTTCGCAAAAGGATTGCCCTTGTTGTCTCTCTTCACACATGCATCTACATCAATTACATCTTTAGATAAATGATGTACTACATAACAAGCTACACATTATTTTCACGATAATTCAACCCCTGTACCATTTGGCAGTAAAGAAATCGACTGACTGCTATCACGTACATGTATGTAATAAGCATCTTACTATTATTATAGGAACCATTTAATTTTCTTCGAACTGAACTGAATTAACTCTCATCAGTTGCTCTTTTTACTTGGGTCATCGAACAAAAAGTGAGAAAAAGGCAGTAGGAAAAGGGCTCCTCCTCCGAACGAAGTCAACTAAAGGAGTGCTTGAATTGTAGCACATTACTGAGCAATCTTAAGAGAGAGCAAAGTTACATGCATAACAGGAAAACTTGAAGCATACCTTGTCTCAATTGCTCTCTCAAGCGCTCAAACATCTCCAACATCCGGTTATAATTCCTATCTTGCAATTGTGCCAAAGAATCAATCTGCATGGCCTGCTCATCAAGCCTCCGCTGATGTTCCTCTACTTTGCTTTCTAATGAGTGCTGCTGGTCCTGGAGAGCGGTAATGGTTTCTCGAAATGCTGCCAATTCCTTGCGACAGATTTCCCAGGATTGCTGTACCAAATCCAAAAGTTTCGGATCAACCATCAGCATTTGGCAACCTTGAAGCAATACAAAAACCTGCAATGTTAAGCTACTGAAACTCCTAAAAAGCTTCTTTAGAATTATGCATATAGACTATCAAAGCTACTCTATAACTGTATAATACAAGTTTTTAACAAAGTAGAAATATAAACCATAAACAATGAACAAAGCGACTAAATGTCAATGTAAATGCACTTGACTTCACTATGTAAGTGATTCTGGTCTCTAACACTACACTTGTAAATAATATGGGTGCCTGGTAGGTTACACATAATTATGCACGGATGTGGTTACAGTGAATGTACACACAGAAAAGACCTAGCAGGGAGAAGTAGAAGCCTCTAGGATTGTTAGTGAGGTAAAGATGAAGACCAATTTTCAGTGGAATGATATGTTTCATCATTATTAAGCACTACCTACACTTTTCAAAATCATGCAAACTCTTAAAAGTTAAACTCAACCAAAGGCTCCTTTTTTACTGCCATCAAACTTCCTCACAGACGGTGAGACCTCTCAGGAAATAGACTGTAGCTTGCCTCTACAGATTCAAAAGGTCACATTTCTGATCTGTGATTGGTAGATTTAACTCATTTTATTTCCTTCATTTTTAGCTTTTTTTATTTTTATTTCTTTTGTTTGTGCTTGATTATGCTGGAAAAGCACAATATTGTGTTTTCAACTAACAATTATTGCTAGTTGGATTTTGAACTAGAGAGTTCATACAGTAGAATAAAAAGTACAAAATTACTATTTACTTCTCAGAATATTAAGCTATGCATATTGTCAAAGTAAATGTACAGTGAGATAAAGTGTAATTACGTCTGTTTATTTTTGCCCATTTTTGTGCAGTCTCACCTTCTTTTTGCCAGTAAGACAGCTGCTCTAAAGTGCTCTTTTCGTTGACACCCAGGCTGACACTCTTCACCAAGCCCTCAAGTTTTGAAAAACAATCATTGAAGAAACCTTCAGTCCACTCACGTGAATTAGGATGAGCCCATTTGTTCCTGACGAGGTCTTTTACATCATCTGCAGCTGCTTGAATAGAGAGGAGAGTAACTGGGGAGGGGAAGATGGGTACTGGTCTGGACCATCCCAGTAGGTTAAGAATAGCAGACAAGTCCAGGGACTCATCAAATGCTGAAAATGTAGCAAGGTAATAGGGAAGGTACAATTTTGCCAGGTCAACAGTGGAAGACACATTATAGTCGTAGTTTTTCTTGGTTTTCCCATGGATTTGGCTGTTGTTGTTGATATTCTCAAATTTCAAACTTTTGAGGGTGCTATCTTTACTCGCCTGACTATATGTCAGTGCTTTCAGGTTACATGGTACAGGCAGATGGTTGCAGTATGCATCAAGCTTTGCATAGTGCAAGTTCATTCCTTGTTTGATGGTAGCTCGTAACACTGGAGCCAATACTTTGACCATAGCCACTCCAACCACAAGCCAACGCTTCTCTTCAACAGATGTCATTGTCGTTGACAAAGGTTGATCTTTCTGGTAAACTTACTAAAGCTCCTAAAAAAACAAGAAACACATGTTGAAGTGCTCTTAATTAAATATAATTAATTTATTCGTTTTTATACAAGACCTATCCTTAAAATTAAATTTAAATTTCTAAATTCTCTTCTCATACTGAAGATTATTTTTAATGGCATCACAAGGAATCACAAAATGACCGACCGACCGACCGACCGACCAACCGAATGAACAAACGAACGCACACATGCATGCATGTACGAACAAACGAACATAAATGGATGCACAAATTACCCTAACAGTAACAGTACATCTTTATTGCCCCAAACTTTCCAAAGGGAGGTATTGGTCTAGTTAAAATAAAGGTTCTATATCATCTATGATAACAAGCAAAGAAATTACAATACACACCTATATGATAACAATTGAACTATTAGTTATTCAACTATTTACTTCACACATACCTCAGGTTAATAACACTGAATACCAAATACAAATACAAATTTAAACTTTCATTAAAAACATGTATTGCCGACGAAGGTCAGAGCGCAATCAACCACTAGAAAAATAAACACCATATAACAAGAAAGCGGCAGGAATGGGGAGGAGGAGGGTTGATAAAAAAAAAAGGTTGTGCCTCAACAAGATCAAGAACACAACATCCATTATACAATGATCCATAAATAAAACTACATTAGCTGTAGATGCCATTTTGAATTCAAAATTTAAATCTGCACCCCCGATTCCATGTTCCTAGCCTCTCTCTGCATTACTTGGAAACTATAACAATGGTTACATTGTCGTATAAAATTTTATTTGCAGGCAAATAATGTATTTGTGCTTCAATTCACCCACAGAATGTCAAACCTTAATGAAACATTATACTGTGCTCTGTTTGTAATGGCAATACAAACAATATGATGGAGAAAAATGGCTTTGTGAAATTTGACACACAGCCGGTTTATTAAACATAAGCAAAGCAACTCAACTCTCAGGCATTTGAATTTGTGAAGTTTTGGTTGTTCAAATTCCCATCCCTGGTTCAATAGATAATAGCTTACTTTGTTAAAAAATTACTTTGACTCATTGACTTGTGATCATTTGACTCATAAAACAGGGGACCTCCTGGGAACCAAGTTAAGACAGCTTCCGCTGAATATTCGAGCTTCAATAAGGGCAAAAACAAAGTTACCAAATAATCATAGCATGGTAACAGTTTGAAAACAGTTAAGAAAAATTTATCAAAACTTTAGCTCTCAAGCTGACCCTGCAAGAGTAAAATCAAATGAATTTGAAGTTTTCCATTTTATAGTTAAAAAGGACCTTCCATGTCAGTTCAAAACAAAATTACATACGATTTAAGCAGTTTTATGAGGTTTGGCACTTTCTCAAGAATGTTTTAGAATTTAATTGCGGGGCCATCCTAGAAAAATGAAATAATATAAGGTGTTTCAAATAGAATGCAAAATTTTATTGTGCTATGAGTATTTACCCGTGTATAAGTCGACCTTTTTTTACCTTAAAATCGGTCCAAAATATCGTCCTCGACTTATACATGGGTCAAAATTTTCGACCCAAGCACCAGTTAAATAAATTCTGCACAATTAGCATAACAATTGCTTTTATATGTTATCAAACATCTATAAACGACAGTACAGGTTGCAATGTCCTTTCGCTTTGCTATCTCTGGCGTTAAATTGACAGTTCAAGTCGAAATTCCTTAAGATTTATCCGCTTAATATAAACCTGAATGTTGTAGAGAGTCACTGGCACAAGGTTTGAAGAAAGGGCTGACAATTTCCACTCATAAAGCTGTAAAATCCAATCGAGAAAAACATCTTCGTGAACGATCTTTCTTCGCTACTTAGTAACCTGGCATGGTGCAAACACGTGTAGTTATCGTTACCAGTACCTCACCAATTTTATAGCTTGGTTACCAAGTACCCCGAGCAAGGCACGTTGTTTATCGAATCGTTTTCGAAGGTTTTTGGTGTAACTTGGTGTTTTGCTTGTCTTCTAAAGCCGCTTCAATCTCTCCACAATTGGAAAGGTTCGTTTGAAATTAGTGCATTTGGTTTTTGAAGCCTGTTTCAAAAATTATGGACAAAATGCCTGATAAACATGTGTTGCAAAAACGCTCACGTTAGTACGATAAACTTCACATTGAAACTTGCTGTAATTTTGTCATTTAAGTACCTCTACCTGAAAGGAAATTCTAAGAAACACAAGGTTAGTTTTCCAGGAAGATTCTTACCCATAAACGAAAAAATCTTAGTTTATGGCCTCAAAAATAGGGGGTCGACTTATACACGGGATCGACTTATACTCGGGTAAATACGGTAATTAATTTTTGCACTCATTGCTTGAACTTTCAGCGGAATCTGTCTTAAAAACTCTTACAAATATCTTTGATACTTGAATTGTAAGATCAGAGATTTTGAGACCTGGTCAAAAATTGCCAGGATTCAAACTGATAACCCTCTCCACTAGCTATCAAGCCCCACTTTTATGAAGATCAATTAACACATGCTTACTCCTGTCATAAAACTTTGGCATCAATGGTACATGTAACTTAAATGTGGCATGAAATACTGACAATATTTCCATTGAAAACCATTTAAGTATTGAATTATTTCACTCAGTAGCTCATCTTCTTCACCCTGGCTTGTGCAAAGGGTGACAATTGAATAATTTATCATCTTTCTATTATTTAAATTATCTGAAAGAGATTTACAAATCAGTGAAAATATTACCCAAAATAACTACAAGTTAATTATAAGCCCCTTACATAAACACATGTAGATCTCTGTATTCCTCCCAAAACCATCTTACATCCTTAAATTTCACCAGCAAAACCTTTATGACAAGCTATTCGAGTTTACACACCGAAACAAAAGCCAATTACTTATTTATATCTATGCACATGTCCGCTCAGCTTCCAGACCTTCCACGCGCATACGAAATACAACATTGACTTAATCATTTATTTCGCCCAATTAGACTTCAGTTGTCAGTTGTCTCTCGATCTTACAGCTATGAAAAATACACTGGAATCGTTTAATGTGGCTTGAACCAAATAGTGAAACTATTTAATGAAAACTTACTTTCTTTAATTCAAGTCGCCTGACCCATTGTCTGAGAAACCATATGAATCGTCTGGCCCATTTTTCGTGTTCACTCGATGCTGGAAAATTAACAAACACACAAACACCATATCTTGCATGTTTCTCGTTACAATTGTTGTTGTTTTTTAGGAAGACAATCACTTATTTTAGCAATCGTATGCAATATAACCTTACCTCATAACACTGATTTTATAGCACGAACAAGCACGAACGAAACTCAAACAATAGACTGAGCCCGTTATCAGAGGGTCAGTGGTTGGAGGTTTGCGAATGATATTCACTTCATGCAAGGAGGGAGCGGTAAACTTAGGCCTGGGCACCAGTGGGCGAATAAGGGCAAAAAAATCCGAGGTGTCCGGCAATCGTGACGTCACGAATATGCTGTCCCGGGAAGTTTAAACTCGTGTAAACAAGTGGTTGTACTCGTACAGATTATACCAAAAATCATGAAAGGATCAAAGGTATGCTGAATCTTATATAAGATGAAGCGTTTTAAGTTCAAATTTGGCTAAAACAAAAAAGCATCAAGGAATTAAAACAAAAAATGTCGTGATCGATCGATAGGAATCGTGCTCAAAATGTTACGATGTTGCGCCATTTCAAGGCCGATATCTTTCAAACCCAAAGATGTCCACCACGGAGAGAACGATATGAGGTGGAAAAAATATAAAACTTTAAATGCCCTAAAACATAAAATCGTTAATTAGCTTTCTTAAAATGATCAGTGACTTTAATCACAGCTCACTGGGGGTAAATTGCGCACATTGCGTGATAGCCGCGAAAAAGCAAATGAAGAAATAGGCACAGAAATGATGAAAGCGCTTCTGATGCAAACCCATGAGCAAAAAAAGGTCTTGTTAAGTTTACATTTGCTGTTGTGATTTGCTCAGCATTTCCTAAAAATCCGTAAAACAATCTAAAAAATATTAAATCCACTGTACTCGGCGAGGAAATTATTGAAGGCTGACGCGAGCTTCCCTCGAGAAAATAATATACATATAAATTTACGATTTACAAAAAGACATCAATCGACTTTGTAGAGAGACGTTGGTTGGTGTTTCCACAAGATAAGGAAGGATCCAAGAGACCAATATATTGACCTGGTAAGTGATTTAACCCATAAAACTTTTATTTAAGATATATAGTAAGCATGGAGGAGATCGATAAGCAATCATACCCGTTTAAGGTGGTGTAGCCGTATAGTTAAAGGCGAAATTGCTTCTGGAGCCAACTGTTCTCAAGTAACTTCAGGAAAAGAAGCACTATTTGTATTTCTAAAAGGCTATATTGACATATGGACGTGGTTTTTGTCGTATTAATTTAAAATTGTTGCCAACCTGTTTCCTCGGGCGTCCGCATCATTCAGGTCAGGCGTGCGTTTCTCAAAAGCCCCGAAAACTTCTCGGGCCCGAAAACGGTCCCGTTAAGCCCCCGAAACAGCTTTCGGGTGTTTCTCAAAGCGCACGAGAAGTTCGAGCCCGAGAAAACACGTCATTTTTTCCCGAAAACTTTACGGGAGCTCTTGAGCTCCCGAAAACCTTTCTCGGGACTGATTTTATCGCCATAAAATTACACCCCCTAAGTACCTTTTTTGGAAATAAAGTCGGCGAACGCCTTAAATGAAAAGGACGTCAATAAAGGATGTGAGGGAGAAAGAGATCTGGCATAATTAGGTGGTTTAATTGACAAATTTCAAAACAAACTCGGGCGCGCCAAGAATTTTCACTTCGCGAAGAGAACGCAGCGCGATTTACAAAGGCACTTGATGATCGACTTTTTCCGCCTGAAATTGTTTACAGAAACTGCGAAAATTCATTCAGCATATGAACAACAAGTTCGCCAAAGTTCTGAGCGACAATAATAGCGAAGAATTCAACCAAACTTAACTTTACTTGACCAAATTTCAAGGCTCAAAAACAAGATTACGAAAGTTTATTAGCTCGTGCTTCGTAAATTACAAGCGGGGAATAAGACACAAAAAACACTTTAAGCACTTACATCAGGCTGCATTTACGTTCAGTAGCCCACAGAGGTGAATCAGTGTTAAAAACTAAACTTTGTCAGAACTGTACAAATCGCTGTAGATAAAACTTTGCGGGCGATTTATCAAAAAGTCTTGAATTTGATGCGTACGTGACGAACCCAACTCAGTGCAACGGTGTCAATTGCAATTTTTGAACCAATCACAGGCTGGAAAATTGAAGCTCGCGCTATTCCTTGCGTTACATTTCCCGAAAACATCCCCGAAAATCTCGGGAGAAAATCGGGCGCTTTGAGAAACGCTTTCCGGAACCCGAGAAACGCGCCCGAAAACAGCCCCGAAAAGTTTTCGGGCCCGAGAAGTTTTCGGGTCTTTTGAGAAACGCACGCCAGGTCATCTCGGCTTGCAGCAAACTTCAAATGACTAAAACAATAAGGCCGGCGCAAAATAATTAAACAAGGTTTAGGCAAATATGGGTTTAACTTCAATTTGTTCAATTGTTCCGGCCAACCTCCATGTATTTGCATATTTTGCAGCAAACCCATTTAGAAGGTGCACAGTAGCAGAATTACAGAAAACAGAATTTTGTTTGGACTTTGACTCGCTTTTAAACTTTTTTTTCATTCTTTGGCAATCAACAATTCTTGTAATGCAGTTTTATTATGCTCAGCGCCTTTCCCGCACACTGCAATGGAAATGTGCATGTTTTCATCTTTTTTGTGCAGACTTTGTTTATACCCATTGATATGTTATTCCCCAGGCATTACTGCAATGCAAACTAATTCAAAGAAGGAAGACCGTAAACAAAAAGGAAGGCAAATTGGTCAACCAACTAAAAAAACTACAACATCCACATAACAATGATGCTAAGGTTAGTGGGGTACAATTAAATTTAGTATCCTAATTATCACTGTTTATATAGTTTTATACTCAAACAAGCCCCATAAATCCCAGGGGTGACCCATGGAGTGGGGGTAGGTGGTCTTTCTACCATGCCCCCACCCAATAATTATAAAAACAATATATAATTATAATAAAAACCTTCCCAAAATCCTTTGCAGCTGAAAAATCGTCAATGTCAAATAACTTGGTCAGTTTGAAGCCAGCAGGAGTACAACGTCGTATAGAAATAACTCTTAATAATAACCAGTTCTTGTATAAGACGTAGGGCGATGACGTCATTAGTCACGTGACATTGCTCTCAAGTTCGTTTTTGCTCACTGTGACGAAGATATTTTTGTTACTGAAAAAGCAGTCATTGCAGTTTGAAGCACATTGGCAAGGCATTTCAGACTGCCCGGGTACCGAACAAAATATAAATATTAAGGGAGCTATGTACGATTTTCAAAAAGTGGGAGTCTGGGTACAAGTGCCTATCTGGCGTTGGATTAAATGTGAGGAAACAACAAATTACATGTTGATAGATATTTATATGTTAAGTCCATTTTTATCACTTTTACTGTTATGACGTCATCGGTCACGTGACCAGAGCAGACCGCATTTTTAAATTCGCTTGAAATCTTTGCTAGGATCTCCCTCTTAGGATTTTTTTAAGCGAAGTTGTAGCCTTTGAAACAGTGTTTTAAAAAATAGCCATGATTACTTTTTCCTAAAAATGTACGGAAGTAAAAAATACAATTGAAAAGTTTGTTGGCTTCCTACTCAGCGATCATTTGCTGTAGGAATAAAAGAAAATTTTGCCAAAGGCAGGAGTGCATGCTCTTTATGATGGCGTTGTCAGTTTCTTCTCAATCAATTGCTTTGGGCGAAGATGGATTTAATATCTTTCAGACGATATGAGTGGGCCTGGGGAGAGGTTAAGTAGCTGCCCCTCCCCTCCCCCCTGCTGGGGGTCTCCCCAGCGGATTCCCGGTGGTTCGTATCGCGGGCTCACGAAAAGACAAATGAAAGCAAGGGACCGCGGACGAAAATGCTGCTGGTGTACGTAGGAGCTACTGACAGCTCTAATCAGCCAAAAATAAAATACAAAGACAATAAACTGCAAGGCTGACACTACGTAGAAATGAAAAGCCTTAACGGGACAACGACATGATAGAGTCCAAACTGAACTGTCTTCACGCTAGTTGTTCTATTCTGTGTGGCATACACTCTGCTGACGAGACCCAATCAGGTCGAAACAGCTGTCCAGAGTTTGCATTTTTGGCTTTCAGTTTGGACTCTATCATGTCGTTGTCCCGTTAAGGCTTTTCATTTCTACGTAGTGTCAGCCTTGCAGTTTATTGTCTCACGAAAAGAGCATTTTCAAAATGGCGACGAATGGCGACAAGAAAGGGGAATCTAATGGAGTGATTTTGAGTTATAGAGGACAGTTTTGTCGATGTTTTTCCTTCTTGACGCGATCAAAACGAGTCCCCAAACGTAGGATATACCTCCTTCATTTGTATTCCCGATAAAGAAGAATATGGAATGAGTAGAAACGGGCGAAAACGTGGGTAACAGAAACTTACAGGGACCTGAGGTAAGCGTTTCTCATTGTAGAATGATTTTTTTTTAGACTGGTCGAAGCTTATGTCTTCGACGTTTATCATGTTTATCAACTTAGCTTACTGGAATTGTAGCCGAGCTCGGCGTAAAAATAGATAGTGAGAACGAGGAGTCATTTCGTCGAGGCATGTAACTGTTATTTATGTTTGTCATCTGAATTTTAAGCTACTGTACTTCAAATTAATAAGAATCGCATCCTTTAATTATTTATACGTGAGGGAATGTTCCTCAAAATATTGACCAAGTGGCCATTTCAGGCCGCAAAGAAAAATTATGTCAGAGAAATTTGAAATTACTGCAACACCTTTGCTGTGATTTTCAGCTCAGTGTGATCTCTTTTTTTTTTATTTAAAGTTAGACTAGAGACTACTTGCAGTCAACCTAATCTAGACTTCAATTAAACAGTACTACTCACGTTTTGGAATGCCTCTTTGGGCATGTTTAATAAATGAGACCATTTCTTAACTTAGAATTTGTTCTTCCCATGATGTTTTATTTTATTGGTAAACATAGATTTCCGTTTCTTTTGCATTTTGTGGTCTACAGGTAATTTTTGGGACTAATAGAATGCCTAATGTTTTGACAGGATTTACAGAATTCAGAACTGGGGACATTCTGGATTACTGCTGAGTTAAACGATGGATTATAACAAGTTCAGGTAGTTGTAGATCTCTTAGTTTTACACATAGTTATGTGACAGTCAATTCTAGCAATTCCCTTCCTTCTCTCTACACACATTTGTTACTTGAGGCATTTAAGATCTGCTTTTTGACCAGACATTTGTCTACTTTATAAAAAAATTGTTTGATATTTTTCTTAAGGCCTGTATTTTCAGTTGTTGGATGACCTTCAGTAGCATTTTAAAGTAGCAAATGTAAAAATTCATGAGGCCTTAAACTTAAGCAAGCCAGAAAACCCTAATTCCAATATAAAGCTAACTGCAAGCAACATGATGTACCGTTTGGCAACCAAAGTGCTTTTAGGGCTAACCGGAGTACTATGTAGGCCAACCAGAATCTTATGCAGGCTAACTGGAATTGCTTGCATGGCTTGCATGTTTCATGACACATAAGTGCCATACAAGCCAGAAATACCTAAGTCCAGTCATTAGCATAACCTCAAGCCACCTCAGCTAACTATACTCAGGCTAACTGGAGTACTGCTTTGGCTAACCAGGGAGCTTTTTAGGCTAACCAATGTGCTATTTATATATAGTGGAATGGCTCTCATGACTTGTTGGCTCGCACTTTGTCAAGGTCCAAGTTTTTTTTTTTAACTCATATGGGAATTAGCCAAGTAGTAGCTGTAAATTTGATTTAAACAAACTCCAGCTTAGTTTTTGTTGGCAACTTGCTCTACGAGAAAAGCAAACACAGATTTCTGTGACATACTGTTTTGAAATGAACAGATTAAAAAAACATTTTAAACATTTAATTAAAATAATCTGACATTTTTCTGTAATGATTATTGAAAGGAGGGGTGCAAAGAACATTGATTTCTTCCTTGCCTGACCCAGGTAGACTGGGCAAGGTGAAACCAATATAAGCTTACCAAAGTCCCATGTTTCTTTCGAAACAACTACATCAAAAAATAAGAATCCATAAATGTCATTTGGCTATCTAGCAAATGGAAAAAATTATTGGATCCACTAGCCCAACATAAAAGCAGCCAGTTTTTTTTTCACACACTGAAAAAGGCCATTTAATTTTAATATACTGAGTCTGCATGCTGGAAAATAGCAATTTCATCAAAATAAATGGTTTTTGTGTGTTTTGTTTCTTTTTACAGGTGACTTGAAGACTTTGCAAGGGCATTCCTGTTAGTCAAAATGAACTCAAAAATACACATTGTGTCAATGTAATAAATTTGTCACATGATTGATTCCCACATGTTGCCAGTTTAAACCTGAATATACTTGAGTGACATTTATCTAATAAGGCTACATGTAAATACTGACACTTAATTACATGTAAGTTTTAAAACCATTCCGGGGTTCATGACAAAAAAAAATTGTTTCAATGTTTCCAGGTTAAGTTGATGTGTCAAGTTTTTTTGCAGCACAGGCTTGGTTCCTCAAGGTGTGTTTCCAAAAAATATCCATACCTCCCCAAAGGATGGTTCTTTAGTTTGGAGCCTCCCACCCCGTGGGAATTCCAGTTTAGCTTCATACTTTCTTTTAAAAAATTGTGCTATTGAGACCCCCACCCCCCTCGGAATTTCCAATGACCATCCTTGGGGTGGGTAAGGATATTTTCTGGAACTGCCCAATGTAGGCATTTGCTTATGAAAGTAAGCTGCAGATTGATCTGATTGATACACACTAATCTATTTTCACATTTACCTGTTTTCTATGGGATATATAATTATATATTGTTTTTACCGGTTTCACTTGTAATAATAATAATAATAATAATAATAATAATAATAATAATAATAAATAATAATAATAATAACATTAAGTTAAGTCTGCATACGAGCCTAATGGCCCATCAGGCCGGAGCTTATCCTGGTTTCCGTAGCATGAAGTGACTAGGAGTATTTCTACTCCCCCCTGGATGGGATGCTAGTCCATCGCAGGGTTACCCCCAGCAGTAAATTTGCCGGTACCCATTAATACACCTGGGTGGAGAGAGGCACTATGAGAGTACAGTATCTTGCCCAAGAACACAACGCAATAATAAATAATAATAATTATACATTGTAATAATGAAACACACAAACACACAAACAGAAATTAGCCAGGCATAATTTTTTGTTTTAAATTTTAGGCATATAAAAATCTTTGTTCTCAGCCAACCCTTTTCCCTCATTGAAAATCTTGTATCTGTCTCGAGCCCTTAATTTTCCTTGTATGTTTTATTGGTAGGCAACCACAAACACAATAATTAGATAACTTCTTTCATTGAAGGGAAAGCAAGCCCAGGGAAGAAAATGGCAAACACTTCGAAAACTCAGGAAAAGAGACAGAAGCATTGCAGTGCAACTGAAAAGAGTAATTTTTAATGCAGAAAGGTTTTCAAAGCAAGAGCCACTTTTCTACAGAGGAAAGGCGAAGGTTAAAACTGCTGCAAATTTTGTTACATTTTTTATTAGAAAATGCAATAAAGCATGAATTTCATAGATAGTAATAATATATTTTACACTGTAATGTTCAACAACAGATCTTGGAAGGGATTGATCCCCTGGAAGATGTCTACAGACTGTTTGAGGAACCATCTGCTACAGAACAGCATAAAAAAAGAGAGAAATTATCTTGCTCAGGTAGGTATACCTGTGATCTACCTTTCAATTTGTAAAAACAGAAAATTTTCTCCATATATTTTCATACATACTTTCAAGACATAATATATCATTGACAAACATATCAAATTATCTGAACTTTTCCAGTGAGCATTGTTGATGTACCAGATGATGATGTTGAGGCTGATAAGAAACGTATCAGGGAAAGGTGCTTGCCAGTGGATTCTCCCTTGCTTTTCATCAGTGATGAAAACTCCCCGGGGGGGTTACTTGGGCCAATCTTTGCTGGGTATGTGCCGCTAGCCTCTCAGAACCCCTACCCCATTATAGTCATATTCTATGGCCAATTATAGACCCCATCTTAGTCACTTTTGGGTAAATGTAATTTTCATGACCCCAACTTAGTCACGTAATGGGAGCCGTTTGTCAAATATTAAACAACAGCAATGAATACGGTAACTTTTTCTTTTTGGCGAATCTTTCCGTTTATAAATCACAACTTGCCAGAATTTTCTTACCCTCAAAATCCCAGAAAAGTGTGACCCCATTCTAGTCACCCTATAAAAAGTGCTTGAAAAAGCGGCCCCATTATAGTCAGTCCTGTCGTGAAAATGCGACCCCATCCAGCGGCACATCCCCATTAGCCCAAGAATGTCTTGTCCTGTTGGAGGAGCAGAAGAAGGTTAGAATTATTGCACAATAAAGTCGAAGGTCTTATGGTGTAAATAAATGCAATGCAAATTTGTCCCAAAATTTGTCAAAACATTAATTTAACACATTTAATTAAGGTGAAAACATTAATTTTGGTCTATTATCTTATTTATTGAAGGAAGTGTACAATGTGCAATAGAAGGATGCACAAACATTTGTGGGACTAATTCAAAAACATTAAGGACCCTGCAAGGAATGTATGAAGTCGACACCGCATTTTCTGTTATGAGCAACAATGACATGGAGAAGTTAAAGGTGTGCAACATTCATTACAACAGAGATCACCGCCGCCATCAACAACAGCAGCGGAATGGAAGTATGTGCATTACAGAATGTTCATGTATAGTATGCCATGAAAAAGTACAAACAACCAAATCTCTTCCATGTCCCAAGCATGTCCTTCAGGTCAACAATGGGGAGCCCTTCCTTTGTGCTGTATCATGCACATGTTTCTCTGAGTATACATCGATCTGAGAGTGCCAAAATTAATAACAATGAAGATTTTTATCATCAAATGGAATGTAATACAACAGTGTCATCACAGATATCATCATACCTGCATGTGTACCAAATGCAGACAGCCATTTCTTGAAATGGCCAAAATGAAAATTAAATATGAACAGTCACAAAAAAAACTGAAAAAAATTGTGAATAGTATAGACTTCACAAAACCAGACAATTCTGAAATGGAAAGAAAAGTACTCTGTGAAGGTCCGAATAAAGAAAACAAGACAGCGCTTACAAAAGAACATGTATACAGAAAACTACACTAACGAAGGATCAAGACCTACAAGAGAGGTAAAGGCCCATCAGTTTCAAGTGAAGGATGTCCTTATTGAAATCCTAGAGGAAGTGAAATCAAAGGATGACATGTTTGTGGGAATCGTGAAACAATCATCACTGATGCTTTCGAAAAATGTCCTTCTGAATGGCATAGTGACCAACAACAAAAAATTAATCGTAAATTTCTTGAAAGACTCAGTACTTGTGAAATTTGATGTCCTTGGAAGGACTGTGAGAACAAATTTCCTCCTTAAACCTCAACACAGGATGTCACTTCAATCTTTAACAAGAGAAATTCTTGCTTCTTTCCAAGAACTGCAAAATATTCCTGTTTGTCTTGGCATTTTTGAAGATCACTGGGTATCAACTTGCCAGCATTACAACCTAAAGAACAGGTACAAGGGTAATAAGACCATGTTTCACATAGACCATGCCCATATCCTTGAATACCCCAAACGAGTTAATGCTGTCATTCAACAAACAATACGGAGTACTGCAAGTAATGGTGGTGAATGTCTAACCGTCCTGCCTAAATCTGGAAAAGATGTGTGTCAACTGCGGTGTGAACCCTGCAAGCGACTTCTATATAACTGTGTTCGTAAACTGCCTCGCACTTTTGTGAAACCCAACTTGGACACTGATAGAATATCTCCACATTCATTTACACCACTGACTTCGCTTGGAGATGAAGAACTCCTTAGAAGATGTCAAAGAATGGGAGAGTACATTAAAAAACTAAAAAAGACACACAATAGACTTTTAAAGATGTATGAAAACGAGACAAAGAGGGAAAACCTGATGAAAATGCCAGAAAATGTATTCCTAACGTCAGGAAAACTGGGCTCTTTGATCGAGCTAGCTCTGTCAAAAAACCTGCTGAATGAGAATTCAGTGTTGTATGCACTATTGTGTGACACTGTCACCTCCCTGATAAAAGCAGAAGTTGAAAGCAAAAAATCTGGTGAACTTGGAAAGAAAAATCGCCCACAGGGAATGCGCTTTCATCCTGTCGTATTAAAGTGGTGTGCCGAGCTGGCTGGAAAATGTGGTCAAGGGGGTTACAACTTGATAAGAGAGATAATACCAATCCCATCTCTGACAACTGTGAACAGTTACAGGCAATCCCAGAAATCATATGAAGCTGTATCAGAAGAGAATTTAAAAGTCTTTTCCCAAGAACTCACACGACGAAACTGCAAAGGACTCGGTGGCATTCATTGGGATGAAATCTATATCAAAAAAGGAATTAAAGTGTGTGCAAGGACAAACCAACTGGTAGGCTTTGAAGATCTATATATCCCTGAAAGTATCATGGAAGTGATCCACCCTGAGGAGAAAGAACCAAAACAGATTATCACAGATGAAACATTACAACAGAACATTGGGAACGAGTGGTCATCTGATGATGAATCCACTTCCAGTAAATCTGATAGTGAACTGAGCAATGTATCATGCAAGCCAGTGGCTAAAACCATCTTACAATTCTTTTGGTCCTCTGTTGAGGGAGATTTTACATGGCCAGTTGCAAGCTTTCCAGTTAACAAGTTGAATGCCAAAACAATTGGGCATTGTGTATGGAACACAATTCGAATTCTCAGTGAACTGCAGTTTGGCATGCAAAGATGGAGGAAAGAAACTTCAAGTCTTATATGGAGTGTGCGATGGAGCCACACACAGTTCAGCATTTTTCAATAAAAATGGTTATACATTAACTGGATGACTGAAAATCCTTATAACAACAACAACAACCCAATCTTCTGGTTATCTGACCCGCCTCATATGGTCAAAAAGCTACGGAACTTTCTCATATCCCAGAAACGAAACCTCAGGTATAATGATTATGAGATATCTATGGAACACCTGACTGATGTAGTGGAGAGAGGATTAACAAAACTGTCTTCAAAGCATTTGTTCTTAAATTCCCGGACCAAGATGTCAGTAAAACGTGCAGCACAAACATGCTGTAAGGAAGTTGCAGATGATATCCTATTCAACAGCAAGTATGGCTTTCAAAAAACCTTAATGACCCGAAACTACGTAAGAAAGGCTGCAGAGTATTTCAAGATCATGAACAGCATTTCAATTGAGCCAGGAACTATCCATAATCTAGTTAATGTGCTTGTATTCTTCAAAAAATGGTTCACTGAAGTCAGTGAAGGTGTAAAAGATCATCAAGGTGCTCTAAGAGAGCACTGGAAGAAGTTCATTTCAAGACAAACATATTATGACCTGATCCGTTCAATCAGAGGATTCATAGGTCTCGTATCTTTCATTCAATTGAATCACCCTGATGCTGTCATGGTCCCTCGAACAACAAATCAGGATGATGTGGAGAACTATTTTAGTTTACAACGCAGTAGGATTGCCGGTGGGGAGCCCACAGTTCAGCAATATATGGAAGGAAATGCAAGCTTGGCAACAAGTCTTCTTATCAAAGGTGAAAAGAAAGAGCTTGATGAAAATTCATTTATTGGCTCATATGCAGCTCTAGCCACTCCTAACTTTGTTTCAGTTCCATTAAAGAGGGAAAAGAAAAAACCCTCCCAGAATTCATCAAACATCCATCAAGTCCCAGAAGGTTATGACAGCCTTGATGGCAGTTGTTTTTCCTTCAACGAAAATGAAGTTGATAAGTTTCACACACAAAAAGATGAACAACAATTATATAGACAAGCAGAACAGGTTTTTGACCACATTACCATTAAGTCTCCTAGTACGATCATTGGACACACTCTTAAATTGGTCAGTGTTCTGCGAGAAAAACAAAACAGGCAGCATCTCCTTTACTTCCTGAAGATGTTCAACTTCAAGCTGAGACAACAGCATTTAATGAATGGGAAATGGCACAAGGACAGCCTTAATAACGCGCTTACAGCTCTCAATCAAAACAAGGAATTGCAAAGATGTTGGCAGACACTCGTAGAAAAAGTGGGAATGGAAAGTCACCAATGTGGTAATGTGGATACTGCATCATCTGATATCTTTAACATGTTTTGTGGAAAATTCTGTAAGAGGAGGTGTGTGACATACCTAGCTGTTGATCAACTTAATGTCAAGAATGAGGAACAAAAGTCAGCAATAAGGCAAATGCTACGCAGTTTTGAAAAAGAAACAACTAAGCAGAATGTGAACAATGTTAAAACTACTGACAAGTGTTTTAAGTGTGGAGAGACAGGCTACTGGGCAGTTCAATGTAAAAAGAACATTCCACATGATCCTAAATGGCTAGAGAAGCAGCAATGTTATGTGGACAAAAAGGTCACCTTAAAGCAGACTGCTCCTTACGCATTAAAGCATCTCATACAAAGTCTGTGAAAAGTACCAGTGGCTCGTTGAGCAAAAACAAGGAGACAAATAACGACCCGCTGACAATACAGTTACTTCGCCTTCCTGAAGTGGATCTGACCAACCACCCTAAACTAATCAATATCCCTTCTACTGATGGTAGTGAAAAACATCTTGATGAAAGATTCCTACAACAAGGGTCAGATGCTTGGAAGGAGGCAAGAAAAGGCAAGATCAATGGCAGTAAGGCTGCATCTGCTTCATGTATGGTACACACTTTGTTCTGAGAATTGACAGGGAACACTTGCTCCCCGCGATCGGCCAGTGAAGAAATAAAATGCAAACTTAAGGACAAAACCTTAGGACTTTCTTGACGTTTCTTTAAAAAATTGAAGCGAGGTACTGCTAAGGGACGGACCATTAGAAAAGTGGTGGGGGGGGGGGGGGGGGATGGGGAAAAAAACAAAAAAAATTCATGCAAGGCAAAATGACCGAAAAAAAATTAATGCAAGGAAAAACCCAAAGAAAAAATTCATGCATGCACAAGATGGGCCGCATTTTGATATTAAACCAGAGTTATTATTCTTCTCGAAAAGAAGGCATTAGGGCATGTCTAGATTTTCAAAATTTTCACGGGGGAGTGTTCCCCCGGACCCCCCAACGGAAATGAGCCTCCCGCCCATTTTAATACAGCAGGGGTAATTTGCCGAACGCCGCCGACGCAGAATGCCGAACGCAGAACGCGAACCAAAATCACCAAAAAAAGCAAAAACCAACTGGAGTGCTATCCAGGCTAACCGGAGTGTACCTTCCACTCAGGTTAGTCTAAAAAGCACTCCGGTTAGCCTGAATATCGCTCAGGTTAGCCTAAAAAGGCCCAGGTTAGCCTGTTTCCGGTTAGCTCTCAATATTATAATGGTAATGGTTTTGCTTGCCTCAGTGACTTTGTTTCGCGTTCGGCGTTCGCAAAATTACCCCTGCCGATTTTTAATCACTTAAAGCAAGGGACCGCAAACGAAAATGCTGCTAATGTAGGATCCAACAAGGGATCTGATCAGCGTAAAAAATGATAAATGACAAACAATACTGCAAGGCTGATCGTTCTACATAAAAAGTAAACTTTGTGAGACACCAACACGACTAGAACCGATATAGCAGGATAGCAACCGTGGACAGCTGCTTCGTTCTTAAATTGGAACTCATCAGCACGGTGTAGCAAATCTAAATGAAGCCAGCGAAAGAGCCAACGCAAATAGACACTATATCATGTTCCATACTTTGAACTCACTTGTCCCCCGAATCACGCACTGCCACATCACGTGTTTCCCCCGTGGTAGCACTGTTATTAATCAATCCAATTGCAAATTGTGGATGAAGCAAATTGAATTAAAAAAAAAAATTGGTGCATAGAGCTGCAGTCCAAAAAAAAAAGAAAAATCGTGCACAGGCAATGGGCCAAAAAAAAATTCTTGCAAGCCAAACATCCCCCTCCCCCCCCCCCCCCCCCCCATCAGTTTTCTAATGGTCTGTCCCTAACAGTTTTTTGCCCAATACGTGCGTCTATATAGAGGGTATATAGAGCGGGGCAAAGCAAAGGAACTAAAACCCGCCTAAATGGCAGCAAATCGACCCAAAAATCTCACCGGATTAGCATTAAGACAATTGACAAAAGCGAGGTAAGATTTTTTTTTTCAAACTCGTTGATATTTTCAAGTTTCTACGAATACAATCGCGTTCTCCGGCTTCTTATTTTTTGAGTGTTGCGTAGTAAAACACAACAGATACTCATATATCGAGCTTGGGCTACCGGTGTTGACACTTAAAAAAGTTATTCATTTATTCAAAGTCAAATCATAAAAGTGTCATTGAATTATTTATCACTCAAATGACAGTAAGCTAGAAAATTTTAGTAAAGAATTAACTTTAGGGGTATGAGTAAATATAAATAAGAATCACACTATCTTGGAGTAACACGGCTTAATGTTGTGTCGAGTATGTAAATGTGTTTGGCCCATATGTAGCAGTCCACCTCCGACAGCACGAGTTTAACAAAAAAAGAAAAGAAAAGTAGTCCGTCTAGTGATCAGTTAATAAGCACTTAAGGTGGCTCGATAGGCAAAAAATGACTGCAATTTTTTAGACACTACAACACTCAGTAAGTCCTTTGCTGTAGAAAAAAATATATTTTACACTCTTTAAACTTATCAAATTTGGAATTATATTTGAATACCTTAAATTCCTGAGAAACCACACCCAAAATACTGACCACACCCATTTCGAGGTGGTTTAAAACTGGGTTTACGCTAAAGAAGAAATCTCAAGAAAGAAAAATGCCGCATCCTTGAAATTCCCCGAGGCTGAGCCGAGGCGAACATGGAGGGTCTCGGGGAAACAAAACTCACTGTTCCCCTCGGGGCAGTCATTCAGTTTTTTGTTATACGCCCCAACTGAAAATAAAGCAAACTACACATGAGTGTAATACTTTGCATTTTAAATGAAGAGCCAAAGATCGCAAATAATCAACCGTGATACAAGAAGTAAAAAAATGTAAAAAATCTGAAAGTGAACGAGTGAATCGTTTTTTGTTACAACAAAAATTTATCATTGAATCCAGTTACATTTTTTTAAATACATCTGAATCAAACCTGCACAAGAGTTTGAGTTTAAGCTTTTGTCTTCCTAGGGAGTCATAGAGTTTTGACGCCCGCCACGTGACACGCTCTCGTCAAATAGAAAACAGCATTTCAGTTGGGAGGTATAACAATTGAATTTGGTTTTATCTGCTCATTGGATTAAGTACTGTAAGAACTGCATTTATTATTGCGAAGATTAGCAACATAAACTTACAGCGGTAAATGTAAAGAAGAATTTTTTAAAGATTGAGCATGACTACTTAATAAGCAATTACGTTCTTTCCTTAACCCTTTCGGTGCCAAAGTCGTCCACTATTGTCGACATTTGGAGGAGTGGTCATTGAACCACTTATGACGTCATCAGTTTACACGTCAGTCAACTTTTCAGATAAGCAACTGACACAGCGTTGATTCAGTCTTTCCATAGGATTATGCATTTTGTATATCGACTGCATTCTGACAGAGCTAATCGAAAAAAAAAACACGTTCCGTTTTTGGTGCGAAATCGATGCATAAACAGGCCAACACACCTGTAATTGATCAACGTACCCTTTTCAGGGTTTACCGATGATTTTGCTCAAACTTTTCTTGCCAGAAACAAGGATGTGAAGAGTAAAAAGGAACGAGGATAAGAAAGCAGGGGGAAAAAATAAGGAAAAGGGGCAAGAGAAAATTTGAAACGGTTTCACCAAAGTGAAATATTGTACATTGTTACACGGAATCTCTATCAAAATGTTGTTGCAATGTGAAAATTAGCATCGTAACACCAAAAATTTGGTTAAACGGTGAGAAACAAAACGCGTTTTCTGGGGAAATTCAGCAGCGAAAGGGTTAAAATGCACTTTTTTGTGAACTGAATCGAGTCACCAGCTCTGGAGCCGGGTAAAATTTCCTTATCAAAGTGAAGGCTGCTCTACGGACATCCTTCATCCGCACCAGATACAAAACAGGATTAAGAGTAGAATTGATATACATGACGGTGCATCCACTTTCGTAGGCAAGTTTGACGTTTAAATTGTATCCAATAACGACACGGACAATCATCGCAATTAGAAACGGTATGTTACTGCAAATGAAAAGTATGATTACGTAGGCCATAGTCAGGGCAGATTTCTTGTATTTCTTCAAATCTATAGTGTTAGTTTTGGGCTGCGATACTACATTCTCTGTTGCCTGTATTTGTCGTTGGTGCCGGCGCAAAATACGGAATATCAGTAGATAACACACGGTGGTGACCAATAATGATAACAGAAGCATAGGGAGTGGAAGAAATGTCCAGTGTTTATCAGACTTGACGAAAACCACAGAAATGCCTAAAGATGCACAGCTTAACCAAATAAATGATATCGCCATCACAACTCGCCTGTTAGTGACCAGTTCTTTGTATCTCAAGTGCAGATGCAAAGCAAGAAATTTGTCAATTGCGATGGCCGCGATGGTCGCCACTGATACCCCAGTACATGTAAATCCAGACACCCAGTGCAGAATCCTTCCAATGCAGACTAACTTGGTGTTGCCCGTTAGCTCTGCAATTTTGTAGGTGACAAAAGAAGGTTGTGTAACAAGTCCAGTGACGAAATCTGACGAGGCAAGGCAGCCAAGAAGAACGCTTGACGGCGAATGCAACGATGGCGTTCTACAAATGACGTGCGTAATAAACGCGTTCGCTAAAACCGCTGTTATGGAGAACAGTGAATTCGCAACAAGCGTCGAGATTTCGATCACCAGTGCGAGTCCATCATGTGTTGTGTCCACTACGTCTAAAAACAGGCATTCGGTAGTACGGCTATCCGATTTATTCATTTCTTCGATTTGTTACTCGTTCGCTTCATCAAAGCTGACCTTCTCAATGCCAAACGCAAGAGCAGGTGAACGGTTTTTATTAAGAATATTGTGTTTTTTCTTCTGCTGATGGGAGTTTATTCATTACTGTTTGCACAACTGATGTTTTAATTAATTAAAGTGTTAGACCAATAGTTGCTCTAATGTTTTTTCTAAGCTGACAGCGTTTCATAATACTCTCTCCAAAGGACACACGTTATGTCCCTATGACGCAATTTTGCTTTATTTCGCTGAGCAAAGGACAGACTATTTTGTGGAATGACTAAATTGTCCCTGTCTAAATGAGATAAGAATCGTAATTGTATACTTTCTTCTTTTCATATTCAAATATTCTTAATATTTATAGTTTTGCCGATTTTTCTCTAAAAGTTGTTTACCAGGAGTGTTTATCATTTACAGTAGTTGCCTTATTTTTTTAGCTAATGTCTTAGAGGACAGATGTCAATCTGGCATTATTTGCAAGATGCCTTGTGCTAAGTGCTTTATTATCTGAACGTAAATTGACTTTTTGATATATTTGATCAACAGGGCCGTGACTATATGTTTCGTAAAAGCAGTTTGTGCTCAATAAAGCCTTTTTTGCCAATGTACTAAATCATTGAACATCTCTCATCTGAGTGTTAAACGCATTCTTCTATGCCAACAAACTTCAATTGGTGATCAAACAAGAGCAAACTGTGCAGTGGTCTGTTCGTTGTTTTCTCCCAAATAACACATCAAACTATATGGCAAATACAAATGAATGAAATGGTCTCCGCAGTGTACAAGGAACTTATGCAATTGCTTAGTTTTTTCGGAATTAGATAGGAACGTGCTAAAATTGCTTGTACATCGCAAAGATTTCATTTTATTATTATTATTTATTTTACTTTTCTATCACACAGTTCTCAGATAAATTAATGCGATTCACGGCGTTTAGTATATTACATGATAAATACCTTAAAAAACATTCCTTTTTTGTTGTTTTTATGTATGTTTCCCGCGGTAAAAACTTGCAAAATAATAAAAAAAGAACATATAAGCGCTTTAAGCTTGTTAATCAGGTGTTTACACTGAGTCAGTTTCTGTTTGAGTCATAATGGCTCGCACCTGGCAAAAGTACATAAAGCGAGATGATCTTGAATATAAAATTAGAGACAACATTACGTTATTAATATTTTTAATTTTAAAATTTGCATTCTAAACAAGTCTTCTTCTGCCATAAAATCACTACGAAAAAAAGCTAGTGGAATGGAAAGTTTTATTTGATTAGCCACCGGGACAACAGGGTTTTACATAAACATAAAAACGCTTACCGGTGTACCACGTTGACGACAAAAAACGGAGATAACATAAAATGGGAACTTTAACTCGACATTTCGAACTTGAACTTGTGGCTAAACCTGCAAAACGCACAATATCCTGTAAACTGAACTTAGGCGAGGGAGCGAGGAATCTTAACAGAAGCTCGCAGAGGCTAAAATTCCGGTATACCTTCTGATTGGTCAATTTTGACACCTTTTGTCAACAGTTGAGGGTTATTTTGCAATTTTTTTTTTCAAACAGCCGGGCCTGGTGTAACTACAATTGCAAATGGAATACATTTACACCCTTCATATAACATTTTAGTTCCTAAAGGAAATTACTCGCGCAAGAAATCCGCCAACTTCACTGGCTAGACCATTTTAAAAGGTTATATTTACAACTGCTCCCAATCATGCAGCCTAATGTGCCCTTTAGAAACACGTGTAAAACATACAGTAGGTCTCAAAATTGAATTTAATAGGTCTAATGGGCAAATGTATATAACTATGTCACGAACCGTGAAGCCGTGGGCCCTGTCACTTGTTTATACTAAAAACCCAAACCAAACGGGGTGGCCATTAACTTAAACATTTGAGCGCTAACATTATTCTTGAAGCTTAATGAATATTTCCGATGGCTATCTCAAAAAATGTGTTAAAAAGACTTGTCAATAATGTGTCATGAATGATGTTACTATAAGGCGACAAGCCAAAAAAAAGAGTCTGCGTTAAAAATCGAATAAGAGCGGCTGTAGGATGAGGAAAGTTGATTTGAAACAATTCAGAACATTCTTAAAGGATTGTTCTGTGCGAGTAAACATCAGATTAGGCGTGTTTTTGAGCAACTTGATTGACAATGCGTTGGATGTAGTAGGTAAAGTAATGGTAGTTAATGTGGCATGGAAATTAATGTTATTCACAAATGTCAAACTGACCGTAATGTCGGAATATTGTAATGAATCTTTAAAAAAAGTTCCGGCATTAAAGCATCCTCGGAGACCCAGGGGCAGTTAGTCAGGGAAAAAGGAAGTAAACCTTGGAGAAATCATAGCGACGAAAGTTTTCAAGAAGATTCTCATGCCCAGTAATCAAGAAACCATCAAAGCGTAAATAGCTGACAAACAGGCCGCAAGATGCCATGACAAGATGCCATGACTGCAAAACAATACAAATTTGCATTTTACGCCCGAATGTAGGAGGTGCGATTCCTTTTATACATGTTTATAGTTGCACTTCTTGTTTAATTTAACATGTTGGCCAAGTAAGCATCCGTTGCGTTTGTTGTGTTTTTGCTCTCTCATGGATGAGACCATGATGAAGGTTCTTTTGGCCTCTTTTCTGCCTGTTTTAGCGACAAAGATATGGTAAGTAAATTGTGTGATGTGCCAAATCGATTCCCTTTTCTAACGCGAAATTACCCTCATCGGTTATGTATTTACAACCTGGTAGAGTCGTCAACCCTTTAAATACCCAAAATAATGTTGTCTGCTGTTCCCGTTTCTCCATCCCCGATCTTAGTGTTGCAGTCAAATAAAAATACAGTAAAACGTTATAAAGGAAGACAAACTATTCTCATTTTTATCAAGAGAGATGAATAACTTCCATTTCCATCAAACACGTCTAACCGAGTAGTAGGATTTTATATGTAAAGTGATATTACAGGACGTGCTTGCTTATTTCATGAACCATTAAACTGAATCTGAAACCTTTTTATAAGATCCCAGAAAGATTGCAATGACGTAAAATTCACGGCCGCCGCCGTTGCGTATACGCCGTTTATATGCTCAATGCGAAAGTCTCTGAATTACAAAATGAACATTCCACAATTCTTAGGTTGCAAAACTCCTCAATCGCAAAAACCTGTATTAATTTAATCATTAATTGTATTTTGTTAATTATATTCTAGTCACATTCATGGAGATAATTATGCATTCCCATTGTATATTTAACAATAACTGTATTCCACGAGCGCGCGTTTGATATGAGATGGTAGATAGCCAACGAGGCACGTAGCGCCGAGTTGGCTATAACGATCTCATATCTAACAAGCGCGAGTGGAATAATTGTTTTATTAAAAACGCCCAAAAGAATTGCAATATTTGAACTCCCCAGCGGTTTTCGTTGACGCGTATCGGCTACGATCATAGCCTGTTAACCAATCAAAACTCAGAAATTGCAATACACCATTGCTAGTTTTTAATATATCAAAGCAGCTGTCCGGCATCATTGAATATCTCATGGAATTTTTGGGAAAATTCTCAATAGACATTGTCAAAGATGTTGTGCTCTTTGTCGACAGCAACAGCAAAATCCGCGCGCTTTTTGAGTATATTGAGTGGTTTTTTTCGAACAACGCGCTAGCCAATTATTTTTGATAATGACTGTCCTCCCTTGCTTTTGGTGATGATAGTCTTATCTTTGCAGAGATGGCGATCCCGCAGTAAAAAGAAACCAAGTTGTCTGTGTGGCAGGAAAATGCTACTCTTGCTGTTCTTACTTATGTGGGATGACAGCGAAGCCGCCCGCGCAATGAAAGGTGAGGACATAATTTGTCATTACCATATCTTTTTAATAGCTATCAGTTTCTGATAACGGATGTTAATTCGGGCCTGCGTGCCAAACATGAACATAGCTGCTCTGTTCTACGTTATGGCAGTCATCGGTAGAGATTGTGGCCGTGGCAATGAGTTGAAATGAGCCTCAGCGGCTGGGTGCGAACGCACTATAGCTGTGCGTTACGTCGCCAAAGGGGAGGTGGGAGGGTCAAAAGTGGTCCAGACGTCCCGGCTTGCGTAATACTTTCGAAATGCCCAGTATCAAAGCAAAGTGTTCGTGGCGATTCAGCAGTATATTACGCAACTATCTATAAACAAGAAGGGTTACGTTATTTACGTACTCTAGAATTCCGTGTCATAAATGATGAATGAGGATAGCACAAGAACATTTAGGAAACTGAAACGTAAATCACAGAGTAAAAAAAAAAGCTATCAAATTTGGAAGGCACTGTCCAAAAAAAAGGCATTAGAAGTGTCAACTCAATGAACGAAAACTAAGCACGCCAAAATTTCTTCGATAAAGTGTATGAAGATCAAGCAGTTTGTTCATTGTATAAAGTGATCAGGTTTCATTCTGTGGCGGTTTATTTGCATGCCTAGCCACACTAGTCGACAAGTCGCCGGGACAGGCCTCTTAGCCTTATATGAAGACGTTGATCCAAAAGAACGTCTGCGTAGGAGGCTACAGCTAGGTCATGCGACAAGTTGCTCAGCGTGTACTACAATGCAACTCGCTACGACAAAGCCAGACGCTTGTTCGATGCACGCGCAGTGATTTTGGATAAGGAGGAATGTGAACCAGATTTTTAATTCAATATGGTGGATCAGCGAGTACATAAATGACGCTCTCTCCTTGGTTAATGTGGCAACAACCTGTCGCAGAAGTGTACAACGGCTACGACAACGCTGTTTTCACTCTTTTTGACGCTGCGATTGACCAAAGATCTTGACAAAAATTCACCATATCACACGACACGAGGTGAATTGTGTGTTGTGTATGGTGTATCTAAACCTTTATGATGCTATTTGCATTTCACGTCAAGTAAATATTACTTTCTACGAATTCCAGGGTTTAAGATATCCCCTTCGTCACCTTTAGTAAATTCACAAAAATAATTCATACATTTATTCTTGCTTTAACAGGATGTGGTTCGGTGGTAAATAACACATTGACAAGTCCTGAGTATCCCAAAAACTACCCCAGTGATACGGACTGCAATTATTCGATTCCTATTCCAATGGGCATGAAAATGAAAATTGTATTTGACTTTTTTGAAGTGGAGGATCATGATACATGTGGGTAAGAAGTTTTTGTTATTACTTAAGAGAACTACTACATGCACAGGGCCCCTACTACATGCACAGGGCCCCTTGCACTTGAAAAGTTGCTTCCTTTCTGCTGACTAGAACGCCAAGCTACGCTGGCTATTCTGTTGAAAGTAAGCGTTGAAGTGTTTTCCAGCACTTCATCATTTTTTCGAAAAAAAAAATCAATTTATTAGGAAATCATGAAAAAAGAAGAGCGTTTTTCAGGATCTTGTAACTATTATTCAAAACATTTCAAATATGCAAGGCGTTTAAAGCAGGGACAGTACATAACTATTTTCCTCTGATGGTAAGAACATTTGATAGTAATAAAAAGTTATCGATGCATTATTTTTTCCTCCATTGGCTGTGCGTGATTTTTTTTGTCATTGTTTTTGTATTTGGCTCACCCATCCCATCCATAACTTTACTAATGCATGGTCCAGGGCCGCTGGCAGGATTTTGCTTGGGTGGGTGCGAGTACAAGTCCCGGAAGCAAGGGCGTCTAGGGGGATCTGGAGGTATATTTCCCCGGGAGATTTTGAAAAAAAGAAGTTGTTTAAGCCCACTTTTTCTGCATTCTGAGAGTCATTTTAACCATCCTTCTTAGATTAAGCGGACCTTTGCGGCGCGTGGTGAGGTGCTGACGCACCACCTCCCCCCTCCCACCCCCTGCCTACGACCCTGTGATCCGTCCCTTAATTATCTTTTTTAATTGCAGTTTTGACTATTTGCGAATAGCCTTCAAGACCAATCAGAACTTGACAAGAGTGATAGAAGACGGGATTTGTGGCGATTGGAGCGGGGAAAGTCTTGAAACGATGCCTGCCGGAGAAGCATTGTTGACATTCCACACCGACCGCAACAATCAAGAAAAAGGATTCCATATCACTTTTATTTTTTCTTATGACGGTAAGAACGATAAGTAAATATTTAAGGCCTCTTTTCATCACGTAAACGTGAAGTAAAAGTAATAAAATACTGCAGGCCTTAGTAGGACCAACTTCGCAGAGAGTGAACAATGCTTTTTTTCTATGGTGAAGTTACTATTTGTAGAGTTCATTAAATCAGTGAACTAACCCAATCATAATTAGAGCCAATGTAATAGACCTTTTTCGCTTGGGCGGTGTGTTTTTCCATTACAGACCACGTGATAGTCTCTTGAGAATTTTTCTTTTATCCACATAAAATTTATTCATTCATATACACGCAACTATTTGAAAATTTGAAAGCAATAATTCTCAAGAGTATCATCACATGGTCTGTAACGGGGCAACAAAACGCCCAAGCGAAAAAGGTCTATTGGTATTTGTAAATGGCTTTTCCGAGTTTTGGGTGCATCTTACCGAATATCATCATGCAGAGCGGCCTTCAAAAACGCTAAAATAAAAGACTTTTGTCCATACAAACCTACAATAAATTATTCGAAAATATCTACCTCAATAACATATAGTCACTCCCTTTAGCATTGCCAACTTGAAAATCGGTATTTATGCTAATGGTCACGTTTCCTCTTGATTTCAGGTTTCTGTTTCTAGTTATAATTTGCAGTTGTAACTGAATGTTAAAGTCTGTTGTGCTTTTTTTTTACTTATTCATGTTGCGTTTAAGTTTATTTTTTTTTTATTTATTTATTTATTTTCATATACATTTTCTTTAATATAGACTCTGGACAAGGTGCGTTTCAGTGTGGTTCAGTGGTAAATAACACATTGAAAAGTCCAGGGTATCCTAACAAATACCCAGACTTTATGAAATGTGATTACTCGGTTCCTATTCCACAAAACATGACGATGAATATTTCCTTTATTTATTTTGACTTGGAGTATGATTCATCATGTAGGTAAGTAAGCACATAATAATATAATAATAATAATAATAATAATAATAATAATAATAATAATAATAATAATAATAATAATAATAATGATAAATAATAACTTCTTTATTTATACTGGAAAATGAAATCTATCAGCATTATAAAAAATGCTGGTGTTAACAGATGTCCAGTAGAAACTAAAATCTAAGATAAAATTACAATGCTTAAAAATACAAATACACAATATATACGTATGATACTAATTACATTTATAAATTTCTTTAATAAATGCTATACAAGTGTAAAAAAGTGAAATTAAGCATACTGGTTTTCACATTAAAGAGACACGAAAACCACAAAAAACCTATGGACTGTACAGACACTTTGAGTATTTAAAAAGTGCTAATTTTGAGGAAGATAATTTGGTATGGTTCCTTAGTTCTGTGGGGAGCGAATTCCAGTCAATTAATCTTTTTCCTAACCTAAATTAGCTTATCCACTGCAATGAAGTTAATCATACTCTATGACAAATGCTTATGTTCCAACTGACCTGGTGCAGTGGTTATGTTGAAGGAGTGTGCACTCTTACCTAAAAGGGAGACGCGGTGGCCTAATGGTTAGTGCGCGCGCTGGACTCTGGATCAAACGGTCCCTAGTCGTGCCCTGGCCGGGACACTGCCTTGTGGTCTTGGGCAAGATGTGAAGCAATCTCAGATTTGACCTATGACGTTACTAAAAGTTCAACGAAGTCACACAGTAAGAAGTAGTTGTGACGTCTGTATCAACTGTGTGTACCAGTTTATTACATCTATTACATCATTCTCTATACTCTCTATTCTCTATCTTTCGAAGTTCCACTGATTCGCCTTTTTAGACGATTTACAAAATGGCTACACGTGAGATTTCAGCTACCTATAGCTTGTGAACTATGAAATTCACTTTCTCAGACAAAGATAAGAAATTGTTGTTGCTGTTATAACGGATAATTACTTAAATCTTTACGTTTTATTAAGGGCTGCAAACAGCGGAATAGGATTTTTAAATCGAGTACCAGAATAACTACTCGGGCTTCCGTAGGAGGGCCAGAGTCATAAAATGTAAGCGTTCTGGTCGCCAAAAGGGGGGTCATGGTCGGTCGCCAAAAAGGGGGGTCATGGTCCCAGGCGTTCCTTGCATGGACCGCGGAAACTGGAATGAGAGTGCGAGCCATGCTGTTTTTCCTTTTGAGAACGGAAAATATTTACCTCTCTTGGGCTCAAAATGAAAATGAGAAACACCAATCAATTTCCAGGTCGACGTCTGTCTGAAATCGCGAGGCAGTCGCCGTATGCAAGGCCAAAACGCTCGATACGAAGACCGAGTGAACGCTTCTAGAGCGTCTTACTTACGTCTTCTGGTACTCGATTTTTGTCCAACTTAAATAAATATTGCTCGACTTCTTCATGGATTCCGTCTTAACTCTTTTTTGTCATTTTAAAGGTCACCCAAGGTCAAAGCTCATTAAATATACTCAATGCGTGCATTGTTCTGCTCTTGATGCGGATCATTGCAAACTTTCAGACTCACATAAGCGTCTTAGTAACTGAATCTTAAGGTCAACAAGCCACTTCACATAAAAAGGCCAACCAAGGTCAAAGGTCAATTTACTTTAAATAACCCCAAATAATGCAGCCGTCTTCTTCAGTAGTTAACAAGATGCTTACAAACTTTTCGACCGTACAAATTTTCCTCTCGAACATTTTAGTAAGGTCAACAAGCCATTTGACATTAAAAGATCCGGCAACCGAGGTCAAACTCTAAAGTCCATTAATTTGTTAAAGAATGCAGCCATGTTCTTCAGCAGTTTATGAGATGATTGAAAGCATTTAAGACCTATTGTTGCTCCTATTAAGCATTTTATAAGAAATCACAAGTTTTACTACCCATTTCTTACTGTGCGACGCCATTGACCTTTTAGTGACATCATGGGTCAACATTGAGATGGCTCCACATCTAAAATTAAATGTTATGGTATGTTCGTTAACTGTGGAAAGTTTCATGCTTTTAGGTAAAGCAAACTTTGCTCATTTCTTTTAATGATGAATTTATAACTCCAGAATATTGATGATAATTTTAAAAGGATCATCAGTACTGATTATTACATGAAATAAAAAAGTCAAGCCATTCGGACATCACAAAATTATTAAACCAGATCTTATCTTACTTGTTCGAATGCTGGTGAGACTGACTGTGTTAGCTGTCACAAAAAATCCTGAACCCCCCTACTATAATACCCAGCCCTTCTGCACCCAAACTGTACTTTAGAATACGCATGCTGCACCCCCTCCCAAAAAATAGAGATCATCCCATAATAGCTTCAGACATTTTGTTGTTGTTGAAACTAGACAAAATGACCCTTTGAGCTCTTTATTTAGCCTAAAAAATAAGCGATGCGTCAGTATTTAAACTGTTGGTTTTCTGAGTTGGAGGGAAAGGGTAAAAACGTTTCAGGAAAAATTGCTATTCTCTGCTTTGTCAGCGTTATATCTTGCGATTTCTTAGTCTCCTTCGCAGCCGTTGTTTGGGCTTGTAACGCAACGCTCCCTCCCCCACCAACGGCTTCTTAAACCAGAACCACATTCCTTTCCCGTTGTTTCGACCGCACGTCATAATGCGCGCTTGCACCAATCACATGTCGCCCTTTGTTTCTGATAAAACCAATCACATATCAGTATGTTTTCAATGACGTAAATTTCCCGCGTGAATTTATCGTCGCTTCCTGGAGAAGTTGGTGGGGGAGGGAGCGTTGCGTGACGAGCCCAAACAACGGCTGCGAAGGAGACTAGTGACGCATTTGCCGTGTTTGTGTCACCCGACATATGTTTACACACTATGATAAACAAAGTAAAATGTGCTCAATTGGTGTCATGCATTGCAAGTATCTGCCTATTACAGCGGACTTCTCACGTAGCCTGGAGTATTAAAACGCTTGATTTTTTTTATAGCTATGACTATCTAGAGATCGTTAATGATAAAAAGCAGATAGTTGGAAAGTACTGTGGCCAGAAGACCGGGCAAAATGTTTTCTTAACTGGAGATAAGGTGTCGATAACATTCTACTCGGACGAAAGTACACAAGGAGGGGGATTTGTGATATATTTCACAGCTGTTTCACACTGTACGTATAAACATAGCTACCTCCTCTTTCAGGTGTTTGAAATATTACTTGAAACGGATAATCACGAAATATTTACGGCCACGTTTCCGCGTAGCGATAGTTGCACAACAGACAGAGCCTCTCGACAAATCAAAGTGCTGCACTTTTTGTGGCTGCCGTTTCGTATATAAATCCGCTTCGTTACATCCGGATTGCGTTTGTACAGGTGGTATTTTTCCTAAGGGAACCGCGAGTACTATGTTTATGGACAGTAAGGTTTGATTATAAAATGTATTAGTAGCCAATATTAAAGACCATCTTACGCACGGTAGCCGCACATTTAATGGGAGACGCAGAGATTATTCTAAATTCGATTATCTAAGGTTTCTGTGCTACGGTTTTTTATACTATTCGCGCCAGTCCCTTACAAGGGCGAGTATAAATAAGAACTCTGCATCTCATTTCGACCCAGTTTGCGTGTGAATACGGGCTGTTATTTATTTGCAACATAAGTGTATAGCCGTCGCATTTGCCCATTGGAATTTTTTATTGTTTTGGAGCTAAAAAAACTGACTGACACTGACAGTTAAGAAAACACAAAATTAAAGATTATAAAAATATATTTATTTCATTATATAGCTTTCTGTTTTCAGTGCCTGCTACCGAACCAACTGAAGCAAGAAAACCCACAAATCGGCTGAAAAACGGAGGAAATGACAATAACATAACCTACATCTCATCTGCTGTCGTCTTTACTCTGTTGATGGCCATGTTTGTAGGTCTTGGCTTCCTGTGCTACAGAAGATTACATCAGAAGCAACAAATAAGGTGATTCATTGTCATTGTTGCGTCTGCTTACATGAACGAAAAAAATTTGCTTCGCCGGTCAGTGGATGGAAAACTGGACAAAAAAGTAAATAACACCAATATAAAAACAACCTCGTTCCCAGGGCTTTTCCCCCCACGAAAAAGGGAAAAGCCCTGGGAACGAGGTTGACTAAAAAAAAACAATAGTAAAAATACAAAGTTTGCCAGAGTTTGAGTTCGTTGCAGACAAAAGCTTAAGGCTTGGTAATTGGGGGGGGCGGGGGGAGGCTTTTTTTTAATTTTAGGGGCTTTTTATACTCCACAAAAACCTATAATGAAAAATTCGTGCCGTGTGAACTCTTCGCACTGTCAACTGTAAAACACCTTACATTTAGCTCATGATTTTATTCTGCTAAAAGGCTTGCCACAATGGAGGGTGAGCTCATTTATCCAAACAGCGGCTGGTAATCAGTTGGTTTTCACTGGACATACGCTATGAACAACTGTTATTTTAAATGCATGCTACTTTCAACCTAACGATTCAACTGCGTTAACGCTCCTACAACTACAAAAAAACAACAACAACAACAACAACGTGACAACAACAACAACAACAAAAACATACCATACCATCTCGTGGCACTATCTACTTTGGTTGTTGATCCTGATTACATCGTGCTTTTCAGAAGATCTCGTTCGCGTCGCGAAATCATTCCGCTCGATAAGTGGGAACTGCTTCCCGAGCAAATAGAGTACGAGGAAGAGTTGGGCCGAGGAGCGTTTGGTGTGGTTTACAAAGCAACTCTTAAGAGACGAGTTGGAATAGAAGTTTTTGACACAAGCAAGCGACTTAAGCCAAACAAGCAATGCAAGGTGGTTGCGGTCAAAGTATTGCAAGGTATATTGTCATCTTCTTACAAATCCCTATGCAGTAAAGCAAGTATAGGTTTCCTTTATAGACTAAATTTTTAAAGTAGTTTTATTCCATGCTTTCTTTGAGTTATGAATTTGCTTAACCAGGTCTCATTTGAATTCTTTCTTTATTGCAACTTTATAATCAATTTTTTAGTTATGCATTTTGCAACCTGTAGCAAACGCACCAGGAATATACTGTATCTTTAACGTAAATTTATTCTCGACGACATAACTCAATTACCGGTGGTTTCTAGGATATAAATAAAAGAAATATTTCACACTAAGAACAGAAATAACGGCATACTGCAAAGGATGATAAAACAAACGAAGAAAACGACATGTACCTGACGATTTGGATACGCGGCGAAACGGAGGAACAATAATTGCTGTAGGGCGAAAATCCAAAATTTTCTCGGATGTAAGACTCGAACCCTGCGCAGTAGAATATTATCCGGGACAATTGAAACGACAATCACGCGCACATCACGTGGCTGTCATATCATCCGGGATCCACGCGTGAGATCGCTTTGCACGTGAGAAATCCTCGCACGCTGTCAGACGTAGCCTGTGTACAGCCGTCCCGTTCCCCGATTTTTTTGAGGGGAGCGGGACGGCTGTACACAGGCTATATCAGAAGCCAAATGTCTTCATTTGCTTTTTAGCTAAATGTCTTCATTTGCTTGTGAAATTATTCATCAAGGTTACAAACTGCTGAATCTCGAGGAAGAAAAGAGGTCAATCAATTTGTGTTTGGTTGCTCGGCTGTGTGATCAACTTTTGCCGATTCAAGGATGGAGGTGCCAACGATCAAGTTCTTCTCCACAGACGTTGTTTTCTTACCAGTGCATCCAGTAGTACTGAAATACCAGGCCAGAATAGTATTTTGAGAAAATTGCCAACTACAGCTTGCTGGTTTCGGGTAAAAATGGGGAAAGATATTGAGCAATTGCTTGCTATAAGCAAATCAAAATGTCCATCGCTCGTTGAAGCGAACCACTCAACTGTGAAATTAAACGACTCGTTGCACTTTCAACGAATTCTTCGCCCGTGGAGACAAATAATTCAAAATCTGTGCCGTTTGGGCTCACTAAACCGACCGTTGAGTCATGTTCATTGTCCGTTGAGGCAAAAAATTGAAAAAGTATCGATCGCTCGTAGAAGCAGTTTGCTTCTACAACTGCTTCTACGAGCGATCGATACTTCAGTTGAAGAAAATACCAGGGGTGCTTACCATTTGTCGGAAGGAACCGGTTGAAATGAACACTGATTAATGGTAAGGGGTTTTCCAAAATGAGCAAACCAACCGAACGAGATGGCACTTACCATTTGAAGTTCGGTTTCCTGTTATTGTTTTCCGTTGATGAGAGACTGGAACTGGGAAATCGTGCAAATGGTAAGGAAATTTACGACGTTCCGTTCCGAAAGGAAAAAGAGGACTACCTCTGGAGGTAGTCAACAATTTCCGAACGGATTTTCCGGAAAATTACTGTTCCATTTGACTTTCAACCGAAATTTCCGGATTTTTTGGCTAAATGGCAAGCACCCCAGTTCAGCATCCAGTTGATGTTTGCTCATTAATGACGAAAAATCGGGGGGGGGGGGGGGGGGGGAATTGTCCGCCCAGGCGAACAATTTCTTCTTTCTGAAAAATATCCCCTTGATTGTGAAATTAACAGGATAAATTACACATTGTATAAGGATGAATTTTCCAATAAATGAGTATAGTTGTCATTTATAATTCCCAACATCTATCAAATTAATGACTTATCAAATCAACAATAAAAAATAATTTCTTCTCATTTTTTAGAACAGCACCTCTATTTTGCTACTACCTACATTTTCAACCACTTTCCCCACCCCACAAACAACAAACCATTTTCAGCAATTTCCCAATGTGAGTCAAACAACTCCGTAAGCCTAACGATTGGGGGCCATTTTTCTAAAACACCACTTGCTGTAGCAATTATTACAAATCATCCAGCGAGGGTCTACTCTGGACACCCCTGCCCTCCAAAGGTAAAAAAATTTCCAGACTTGTTTACTGTTTATCGACCTTCGACAGCACTCACTTTCATAATGAAATTAGTATTATACATAAAACGCACCAAAGGTGACACAATATACATGACCGGTAGACTGGGCTGAGTGTACTGCCGATAAGTGATTAATTTCTACACAGCCAACGATAACAGAGAACACTGTCGAAACGCGTTTCCGAAACTCGAAAGCTTTGTCTTGTAAGTTTGGTCAAGACATTTTGTATCATTTGTGCGTAGATGATCCAAGCGATGAACAACAAGAAGAATTCATGCATGAGATGGAGCAGATGAAGTTGTTGGGTGCACACCAGAATATTGTATCCCTGGTTGGTTGTTGCACACTGCAGGAGCACAAGTTCCTGGTGATAGAGTACGTTCCTTTTGGTGACCTGCTGCAGTGGTTGCGACGCAATAGGCGCGCGGTAAGATGTTCTCCAAAGGATATTTAATTAATATAATGTTGTTTCAGAGTGTTTGGTAGTACATGAATCACGAACTTTGCGTTAACTCTCAGTTTCAAAACGGTAGTGATGCAATCAGCCTCGAGATTGTTCATGTTAGTGATTTGAAGCTCATTCCAAACAACACAAAGCTATAATCTAACCTTCTTCTAGCTGAAGTGCTTTAATGTTCAACCTTGAACTGGTAATAATCTATGAAATAGTTTTTCGAATTGACGATACCCATTTTAACATAGATCAATCACAGCCAGGCTGCTGAAGGCAAAGTAAAGGAAAACGATTATGAAGACAAAGAGGTGTTCACCAAAAAGACAGAAATCAGGAAAGATGGCCAAGTAAGTGCATAATATTAAGCCTGTGCAGCATGCTGTAGTCGGAGGCATATATTAGGGTCGCAGCTTTTGACGGCAGGAGTATGTATTAAGCTATGACATTGACTGTTGTGTCATTATTGCAACTTGTCAGTTGCGATATCACATGGTCGGATGAAAGAATGAATGCATGAATGAATGAATGTGAATAAATGAATGAATGAACGAACGAACGAACGAACGAACGAACGAACGAACGAACGAACGAACGAACGAACGAACGAACGAACGAACGAACGAACGAACGAACGAACGAACGAGCAAACGAACTAACGAACGACCGGCCGACCGACCGACCGACCGACCGAACGAACGAACGAACGAACGAACGAACGAACGAACGAACGAACGAACGAACGAACGAACGAACGAACGAACGAACGAACGAACGAACGAACGAATTTCATTTTAATTTTAAGATATTATTTAGTCATATCTGAAACCCTTGTCTTATAATTAGTTGTAAAATTAAAACGCTGTATATTTGACAGGAAGCTGCAGAAGAAAGTGTCCTTCAGAATGGAAATCGCTCGCCTGTTCCTGATTCACTGATAGCGGGATCAAGTTTCCAAGTTCGCGAAGAAATCGCCATTGCTTCTGGACAATTTTCTGAGGTAATAAATACTTGCAGCTAGAAAAAGCAAAGTATGTCTTATTTTTCCGGAATCGAACTGCTAAGTCAACAACAAATTTATTAACTGAACACCATCAAGTAAACACCTTTTATCTCAACGTAACTAGTATTCAGCTACTGAAGACACGTTTTAGTAACAGGAATTGACAGAATTCAATTGCAAAATTGTATTGCATACAACAGGACTCTTTCATTGCAGAATATTCGATAATCAACAGCATGAAGCGGATGCATTGATGTAATTTTACGCGCCATAAACTTCCTTATGCCCCTACGTAGGAGGATAATGGCCTGTATTAAACGATACATAAATAATTATAACATGCAGAAAAACGATGCTGAAGAAGAGATCGCGGAAGATCAGAAACTGGCAGAACAAACCCCGCTGATGATGGAACCAACTGCATCACGAAATACCAGAGACGTCATCCTTGACATAACCCTGCCCCCTGAGAAACTGGCAAAAGTAAGAAATTGATACACAACAGTACGGCGTTAGCCTTCTTATATTTCCATGACAGTGTTTAGCACTTATCCATAAGCCAAAAACTTAACGAGAATATTCACAATTTTTTTCATAATAATCAATGAAACGTGTTTCAATGGTAATTTAAATTTGTATACAAATACATCTATAAATGCGGTTTATCTGGAAAAATAGACTTCTAGAAAAAGTCACGAAAATTGGTTATAATAAATTGAAAACTTTTACATCTGTATTATTTGTAAATTTGAATTTCTTTTCTTCCATCTCTTGGCGAAAGAGAATAAATAAAATGAAATACATATTTGAACGTTAATTTGCATCCGATGTCACTTTTGTATTCACCTAGGAAAACAGCATCACGCCTCCAAATCAGAAAACGATCAAACTGCAGTCGATGGCATCGACATCACAGGGAAACCACAAAGCTGACGTCATATTGCCTTCAACTGAAAATATTGATGATGACGATGGAGAAGCAGACAGCTTTACTGCTCAACAATTATTTTCTTTTGCTTGGCAAATAGCAAGGGGAATGGTATTCTTAAACTATCATGTAGTTATCCTGAAAATGATGCCACGCTCGGATTTCTGCCGTAAAAGGGTTTGCTTGTTCGTCTTTCGCATTTCGTCATTAGGAATTTCAAATGTCACAGCGGCATGTAGTAGGGACCAATTCACAATGTACACATAGGTGTCACTGCAACATGTCCCTGAAACGTTTATATTTACGTGGTGGAATCGTTGTGAATTTTTCCTGCTGCAACATGATCCGTCGAGTGACAGTACTTCAACTACACTTGTTGACCTATATTAGACAATAGCATAGTGACAAAATGCGCCATTCCTAACACGAATCCGATGAAATAGAACAGCAGAAAAGGAGGCAGCATTTCATTTTTAATTCACGTTTCTTATTTAGGTTTTTTCCTTTTATTAGAATCACCTTGCAGAGAAAGATTTTATTCATCGTGACCTTGCAGCTCGTAATATTCTGGTTGGCAGTGATAATCGAGTCAAAGTGTCAGACTTTGGGTTGATGCGTCAAATCTACGAGGACGTGTACAGTGCAAAGAAGACGAAAAAGCTTCCTGTGAAATGGATGGCTCCAGAATCGATTTTCGACAATATTTTCACCATCAAGAGTGACGTGTAAGTGATACAGCGGGCAAGAGATCCCATCTCCTCGAGAGTTTTTCAAAAGTCTAAGAAAGCGTTTCAATATCGGATGTAATCAAAGGCCCTTTGGGCTGTCTCGTGTCAGTCAAAAAGAGATTAAAATATACTTTACTAAATAGTTATTATAAAAGTAAATGTTCTGCTAGGCCGCAAAAAGCTTGTATGTTATTTACGCTTGCAATATTTACAGGGAGTTCATTAAAGACTTTCGCGCCACTAATTCTTGGAAATTTTACCATACCCGAGGATAGGGAAAGCAGAGACGGGGGAACATTTTGCTGGGATAATATTTAGTCTTCTTTTTCCATACGCGGGAAATAAAAATGGCGAACAGGCGGGAAAACAAAATGACAGAACACATACTATTTATGATTTTTACCAAAAAAACGTCCGTCCTCTCTATTTCCGACGCAAACTGAACGCAAGAGGAATTGAGCGTTACTCGAAGCACTCGTCCCCCACTTCACCTCCTTGGGCCGACGTTTTGCGCTGTTTTCCATTTCTTTTGTTATTTATTGCCCGTTTTTAACGATCAAAGAACAATATCAGAAAATAGAGTATTTCATACATGTTTCTTGTGACGAAAACGCTGAAAATAGAAATGCCGATATGTTTGTAACGAACGTTTTACACTGCACAAACCCAGGCAAATAGCATTCCCAAGGTAAATAACACCAAGGTAAACTCACCGCGGGAATACGTTACCGAGGCGTTTGCGGTCACACACTTAACACTTTACCAATTAAGGTCAATTTTTCAAACTGTTTTCGGCGCGAAATGCGAAAATGGGTAATTCGCGGGTGCTTTCTTAGCATCATCTCGCTTTTATTATTTATACTTTTTCGACAGTCCTCTACTGCTTTCTTATGTCAGTATTTCAGACAGCGAAGAAATAGAAGGCGAAGACTCCGTTTATATATATCTCTTTGTTGGATTTTTCTAAACCTTGAGATGAAATCGAAATACATATAAGAAAACGCACTATAGATCTTCCTTGACTAGTGTTGTATTAAGGACGTTCGCGCGAAAATTTTCTAGTCGATAGATTTTTCTAAAATTTTTACTGAAGACGGATAATGAGTTACTTGTGTCAGAAATACAAAAAAAAGTGGGGGTCACCGACTTCGTTTCAGAGATAAAGTCTGTAGAAAACTACCCTGATTTTGAAAAATTGGCGCACGTAATTTCGCACGGCTTTCAAGGTTTGTAGTTTAAATTATCGATGATGAGAAAACGGAGGCAAACAATCTTGGTGATATTTTTGAAGAAGTGCGTCTGTTGCGTAAATAATTTTAAGTGTTGCCATCTTTTATGCAAAAATTAGCCCTGGAAGAGGCATTTGAACCCGTCGTACGGCAAAACGAAAAGATCAAAAAGCGGAATTAAGGAAACCATTGTGTTTTTTTCATAATAACTTTGGGCCAATAAAACAAATGATGAGGCTACAGGCAGTCTTCAAAATACATAACAGTGCTTTCAGAGTTACTTAATTATTCAAAAAAACAAAAAAAAAAAAAACAAGGACGGTTTCCAACTACGTTTAATTCGCTCCCCACACCATACTTATCGAAACTTCTTCGTTTAGTGCGCTTAGTAAACGGTTGTGTCGTAACACAGGATGCGAGTGGGATCATGAAATCAAGTTAATATCTCAGAAAACTAACGTCACAATTAGTTTGGGGTAGTTAGGCAGAAAAATGTGAAAAATCAGAAACGATGAGTGCGATAATAAATCGCTTATTGAAATACAAAAAAAAAAATACATTTTGGTGTACAGTATCGTTGAGTTGTTTTACTCGTTTTTGCTTTGACTTTTTTATTAAGTGTTGTTTGTAATTTGCAAAGGAGAAATCATGTTTTTGAATCAATAATTAAATATTCTTTTCAAAACCCAATAATGAACGTCACAATTAACTCCACTAACTAAAAACCAAAATTTGAAACGAGAAATTTAATACGCAATGTCTGTATAAAATGTAGAAAAGTGATTTAAAAAGCTAAGAGGTTTGGAAGCAGCATTAATGGAATTTATAATTTACGGCAAGATCTGAAAACCGACACAACTTCGAATTCGTTCCTAAATTCAGTATAAACAGATTCTCACAATAAAATTAGACTTAAGCTTACTGAGTGTATGACTTCACGTTTGTTACCTGATATTTGGATAAGGCTTGTAAATTCTGCAGAGCATAGCTTTCAAACCAGCCTGATAATATCGGAGACAAACACGGCAATTTCGTTATAAGCTTACTCCAACACCAAAGGCATATATACATCATTTGAATTATCAGTGAAGATCAATCTTTTTTCTTTCTTTCGGTGTAGCTTTTAACAGTCTTCTATCCTTCACTTCAGTGAACTTGACCAGCTCTGAGCTCATTTTTATTTCAGCTCAATTAATTTCCCAGCCTTCAATGGTCAGCCGCAGGAACCGTAGACAAATCTCGTTGTTTTTGACTTGTTGCCCACTGAATATCGTGTTCAGGTCGGTAATTATTTCGGATCTTCCAGTTAAGGGGTTATAAGTTTTCATGCTGTAGATTTAGCTAGATTTTCACGAAGATCTATGTACTCCAGCGCGCTTTCCTCGCGTATTTTATTCAGCGGTGAACAACGTACCAACGATTTTGCGGCCTTTTCGCACAATCGCTTCGTTCAAGTTGAAATGAAATGTCCAGATCATTTTTTTTAAGATGAGAAAAAAACTCTGAAGTAATGCAACTTAATACAATTACTTAACTCTCAACGAACCGAAAATGTTTTTGCCTGACATTTAGCCTAAGAAGAACTCCAAATCAAGGACAAAGGCACACTCGACACCATTCCTAATACGGGCGTACGCACGCACGTACGGACGGACATGACATCACAACCAAATTTTCTCGGCTTGATGGGTTTACCAATCTTATAGGTATGGATGCTCCGCTCGCGCGCGCCTTCGGCCCCCGCCGGAGCTCCGCTATTAAATCTTATTTGTAGTAAATACTTGCCTCTTAATCCTTTATATTTGCATAGCTGGTCCTTTGGTATTCTTCTTTGGGAAATGGCCACCATGGGTAAGCTTAAGAAATGTTCCTACTATTGTTTAGTACTTTCCCTCCATTTTCGCAATTTTAGTGTCAAGACGTGTTGTGTTCTTATAAGTTTTATAACATCATTTTAACTTTTAGATTTTTAGATCAATTTCAAATCGTGTTGTTGTTGTTTACTTCAAAATTTGCCGACGATGTTTTCACGGTTTTCTAACTATCTTATTTTCCCGATGTAATTCAGGAGGGGTTCCGTATCCAACGTTGACCAATTACGAGCTCTATAGACGTTTGAAGTCTGGTTATCGCATGGAAAGGCCTGATATGTGCTGTGATGAAGTGTAGGTGGCTTAAAAGTGTGAATTGTAATGCATTTCTATCAGAATAAGATTGATATTTGTGAATCAGCAGCTATGTTGACAAGTAACTAGCCATTATCTCCCAAACTGTGTAGCACGAGGCCCTCGTGAACCTCTTGCACCGTGTTGAAGCTGAACACACTTGATGTTACTAAGACTAGAGAGAAATCATACAGGATTTGTTGAAATTCTCGTTATTGCGATATTTTGTTATTAGCAGGCCTGGGACTGAATGGCGATATAAATGTAAATTTTCGGGACATTAAATAGGCGTGGGAATGGCTGAGATGAAAGTGTTTCAACAATTATGACCAAGCTTGTAGTCACCCAAACAAGAATTCTGTGTGTATTTTGCCCGTTTCTGACAATTAAAGGGGAAATGGAGTGTAGCCACGTCTTTAGTAATTTAGACTAATGACTACTACATTGGACCTATGTTGTAGATTTACCGGGTAACATATGCCTCACTTCCATTTCTTAAACAATGATAGATACGAACTGATGTCTGAATGCTGGAGAGAGGATCCAACGACTCGCCCCAGTTTCTCGGAGTTGATTGACAAACTGGAGGTGATGATGACGGAGGATGTGCCATATTGTGACTTGAGTAAGCAAGATGAATCCAGTGCATGCTACAACATGCCCACCAAAACAGATGAAAACAGCGTATAAGAAAGCGACTTTTAAACCGCATATTTACTATCAATAACATTGTAATTTTCAACATTTTTAACATATTTAGTATACACAGTACTGTATTTTAATTGCATTTACTGTCTAATTTATTCAAATGATAAAGGATAGTTTAAAATACAGCTAGTGCTTTAATAGTACTAATATTATTATATTACGTCTGCATATCTTTATTGAAGTACTATTCTCAGGTAACTTAAGAACATCTCAAGAACGTTCAGCTTCAGCCCCGAAATTATACGTTTTTAAAAGGAAAAAAAAAGCAGATCGGACTGTATTTACGGAAGACTAGCTTCACATAAATAAGTCAATGCAGGAAATAACTTCATGTTCAATGTTTAGCATATCTGTTGTGCTAGTTGTCTACGATGCAAACTTAAGAAAGCAAAATTTTAATATCAGTAATAATATCTAAGCCAGTTGTGGGTTAAACGGCTTGCTATTTACATTAGTAAAGCTCAAGAGATACGCTGTTGGGGACTGCCATTGTTACAAATCCAGCTGTAGCTAGTTTTCAGTCGAATTAAAAGTAAGGTTAATGTTGCCTGCATCAAATCTCTTTTAATTGCTTTTTGTGCCTGTGGCGACCGTTAAATACAGGCGGCTCTGGAGCGAAAAACTGATGGTTACAGTTAACTTGCAAAAATATTGCTTAATCAATCCCGTACCGTCATGGAATGCAGATACCTCAGTGATGGATACAGATAATTTGCAAAAATGTTGTTTAATCAATCCTGTACTGTCATGGGTAGCAATACCTGACGGTTACAGTTCACTTGCAAAAATATTGCTTTATCAATGCTGTGCTGTCATGGGTAACAGATACCTCAGTGATGGGTACAGTTAACTTGCAGAAATATTGCTTAAGGGGACATCGGCAACCAGAATACACTGCGGGCGGGCATATCATCGCGGCAACCTTTCTGTATTACAGAAATTAGTCACAAATTACTGACCTTCGGACAGGTAACTTTAATCCGGTTGCATCGCCGTGTTTTAAACACCCAGTATCCTGAGAGTTTGACAATATCTGATGGTTACAGTTAACTTGTAAAAATATTGCTTAATCAATCCTGTACTGTCATGGGTAGCAGCAGCACCTGATGGTACTGCTACAGTTAACTTTCCTGATGGTTTCAGTTGTCGTGAAGAAGTAATTGCTTTAATCAGTCCTACCAAGAATCCTTCCGCTAAACCATCGCACTTGAGAGACGAGTACAAAGATACCCCGGGAAAGAATGATATATAGGGGATATTACGCGGTGGCGGGCAGATATGAATTTTTTGTTCCAGTGGCAGAAACGATATCTCACGAGTGAGCGCAGCGAATATTGCTGATTTTTATTTTATTGTTTTCGAAAAAAACTAGCCAGTTTTACAAATCACCGTTCATCTTCATAGAAAATACAAAGCACCGTGTCTAGGACATATAGAAACACTAACTGAATTCCAATCAAACAAAATACATGAAATACTTGTCAACTAAATACGGCAACACATAAGAACTGAAAACATCACTGACTTTGACGTGAATCCGATGCGGCAATGTCTTGACGGCCGATAGTTTTCAACTGCTTTTGTTTTCTTCTTTACAACATCTTGAAATTCCTTTCGTAGAATTACCTCTAAAAACCTTGAAATCGTTTTCATTCCACAAAGGAGAAAAGGCACGAATCGTGACGTCAATGAGCGATATGACACTCGCAAGCGTGTCATACGGAAATACGCCACTCGGGTCCCTTATGGAACGTCGCTTGGAATCTACGAGTGGTTTAGTTCCCAGTAAAACACTCTCCTCCATATAATAACTAAAGATATTTAACTTGCACTGGAACTTTTGATTGAACTCGTTGATGGGACGTGAAAACCATCTACTAAAATTGGTTCATGTACTGACACGCCGGTATTATTTCTGGTCAAAAAAACTGAATGCAAATAACGCACAAGTCACATTTACCAGAGAACAACCGACAAGCCAAGAATATAAAGCGATTTTAATGCAGACGCTGGCAAAATGTGAAAGCAATTAACTATTTCATATGTATTGCCAGCAGTAACGCTCTAAAATTCTGTTCCGTTTTTATTCGTTTGTACTGTGTTCCTTTTAGACTTTTAGGAAAAGTAATAGGGGATCGGCTTGTTGTGTTTTGGTGCTGGAGAAGGGAGAGTAGTAAACCCCGTTCGCGATATTGTCCGCCCAACAAAGTTTTCCTTTGCGCGAAAAAAAATGCTAAACGCAAATTAACTTTATCTGCAGTGAGTTGTATCTCCCAGCATTGTCATCTTTTGTGACACGAAACTTATTATAATAACACCTCTCCCCACCTTCATAAAGCTACAAGTCCTACAAAGTGTCAAACCATGACGTTAGGTTACGTATGCAAATTAGCCAAGGGGATCTAATTTGCGCCTCAAAGCTCGTCATGCGGAATAACGTCGAGGTTCTTCTACTCGTTATTAACATTTTGTAAGGATATTGGGCGTTAAATAATGAAGAAAAAGGTAAGTTTCTCCCGGAAATTTCATTTTGGCTAGTAAACGGAGATTGCGTAGTGCGGACTGGAAATCGTCTTAAAGTGTATCCAAGTAAAGTTATCCAAACTACTGAATCACGATGAAACGAGAGAATTTAACCAAATGTAACTTAATTCAACCAAGCTTGTTTAGAAAACAAGATTGCGCTCGCAATTTTGCAATATTGCAATTTTGATTGGTTAATTTTAGAAACTAATGTGCATACGCTTTATACAATACGTGGTCACGGCTACTAACTACAGTTAAGGCAGAGGTAACTTTCGGTAATGTGACCTCTTCTCTGTTCATGCTCACTAAAGTAAGAAAATTTACCCTCGATGTTCCATAACAATACAAACAACTAAAGTTATATCCAAGCAGGATGCGAATAAGAAAAGACAGAGCGGGCTTGTCCCAGGAACATGTTGCAGCGACACGTCTCCTCGTTAGTTGAGCTAATATTATACGAATTTTACAGCAATTTTAACTGTCCTCGTAAAGTGTTGCACGAAGTTCAATTTGTTGAACTTCGTAGGGAATAATTAATAGGGAGCTAAGCAATGCAGACGGCATCCTCGGAGACCCAGGGGCAGTAAGTCGGGGCAAAACGAAGAAAACCGGGCAGAAATTGTAGCGGCAAAAGTTTTCTATAAAAGTGATAAGAGCCCCTGGGAAATGAGAGCCTCTAGACCATTTCCAAACGGCTCTGCGAATGCAGGCTCCTGATAAGGCCGCGCAGGACCCTTGCTCATTAATAAATTCATTAGCAATTTTTTTTTGACGGGGTGTTATATGGTAAAGGTTTAATTCTCCGAATTTTGAATATCGATTCCTTCAAAACTTATCAAGGATAATAGGGGATGGTGGAATTTTATCATGATTGTCGTTTTACTGAGACATGACCGCTTACTTTGATGTTACAAGCTCTTAAATGTTAATCTGCAGATAATGCGAGTTTGTGTCCAAGTTTCCAGCTAGAACAGCTCACCAAATTAAACGAATATATAACCTAGTGGTAAATCATAACCTCTTTTGTGTTCTGGTCAGAACGAAATTCGCGAATTTAAAAATTGCTTGGAGTTATTGTCTCCTAAGAGGGTAAAAATGTGAAATCTAAACTTTGAAACGTGCTATCTTGTTTTTGAAAAGGGATTTCAAAAATTCGCTTTGACCAGAACACAATAGAGTGCACTACGTTTAAGTTCCTTGCGAATCAACTCATGAAATTCTGTATCGGTGGAGAAAACTTGGACACAAAAGTGCAGGTTTTGCCGCTTCCGAAGACCTTCCGAGTCTATGTTTACAACAACGTGCGCAAAATTCAAAGCTGTGAATCTAATTATGATAATTCGCTACGTTCCAACGCACGGGACACAAAGCTGTCAAAGATGAGAACAATAACAGGTAATTACTGATACAAATTAAAGAGCGTTTAGAAATAAATTTCATGAATATTTTGTATTTCGTACATACTCTTTAAATAAATGCATACATAATGATAGCAAGGGTCCTGCGCGGCCTTAATTAAAATAAAATATGGCCGATACAATAACCATTGTGTAAGAACACACGAAAGTGACTCTGAAGGTATTGTTCGCCGACTGGGCAAAATAAAACAAAGGAATTTCTTTGCTCAATCAGGAGCCAGCATTCGCATAGTCGCTTGGAAATGGTCTGGAGAGACTCGTTTCCCAGGGAATAAGAAAAGACAGAGCGGGCTTGTCCCAGGAACATGTTGCAGCGACACGTCTCCTCGTTAGTTGAGCTAATATTATACGAATTTTACAGCAATTTTAACTGTCCTCGTAAAGTGTTGCACGAAGTTCAATTTGTTGAACTTCGTAGGGAATAATTAATAGGGAGCTAAGCAATGCAGACGGCATCCTCGGAGACCCAGGGGCAGTAAGTCGGGGCAAAACGAAGAAAACCGGGCAGAAATTGTAGCGGCAAAAGTTTTCTATAAAAGTGATAAGAGCCCCTGGGAAATGAGAGCCTCTAGACCATTTCCAAACGGCTCTGCGAATGCAGGCTCCTGATAAGGCCGCGCAGGACCCTTGCTCATTAATAAATTCATTAGCAATTTTTTTTTGACGGGGTGTTATATGGTAAAGGTTTAATTCTCCGAATTTTGAATATCGATTCCTTCAAAACTTATCAAGGATAATAGGGGATGGTGGAATTTTATCATGATTGTCGTTTTACTGAGACATGACCGCTTACTTTGATGTTACAAGCTCTTAAATGTTAATCTGCAGATAATGCGAGTTTGTGTCCAAGTTTCCAGCTAGAACAGCTCACCAAATTAAACGAATATATAACCTAGTGGTAAATCATAACCTCTTTTGTGTTCTGGTCAGAACGAAATTCGCGAATTTAAAAATTGCTTGGAGTTATTGTCTCCTAAGAGGGTAAAAATGTGAAATCTAAACTTTGAAACGTGCTATCTTGTTTTTGAAAAGGGATTTCAAAAATTCGCTTTGACCAGAACACAATAGAGTGCACTACGTTTAAGTTCCTTGCGAATCAACTCATGAAATTCTGTATCGGTGGAGAAAACTTGGACACAAAAGTGCAGGTTTTGCCGCTTCCGAAGACCTTCCGAGTCTATGTTTACAACAACGTGCGCAAAATTCAAAGCTGTGAATCTAATTATGATAATTCGCTACGTTCCAACGCACGGGACACAAAGCTGTCAAAGATGAGAACAATAACAGGTAATTACTGATACAAATTAAAGAGCGTTTAGAAATAAATTTCATGAATATTTTGTATTTCGTACATACTCTTTAAATAAATGCATACATAATGATAGCAAGGGTCCTGCGCGGCCTTAATTAAAATAAAATATGGCCGATACAATAACCATTGTGTAAGAACACACGAAAGTGACTCTGAAGGTATTGTTCGCCGACTGGGCAAAATAAAACAAAGGAATTTCTTTGCTCAATCAGGAGCCAGCATTCGCATAGTCGCTTGGAAATGGTCTGGAGAGACTCGTTTCCCAGGGACTTTTATCACTTTTACAGAAAACTTCCGCCGCTACGATTTCTGCCCAGTTTACTTCGTTTTGCCCCGACTAACTGCCCCTGGGTCTCCGTGTGCAGACGGCGACGCTCAGATTCCTAAGAAAAAATGAAATTTTTCGTTAACTGTAAAAATAAAATTTTTGAAGCGATATAAATTTCAGTTAAATGCATGATTCGTAAAGGGAATCCGCAATAATCTACTTGATATATTCGGTGCCTCTTCCAAATAGACAAAAAAAAAAAAAAAAAGCACGGAAATTTCATCGCCGTTAAGTTTACCCTCTCCAAAACATGCAGACTTAAGTCGTTCACGTCGTTGTTTTGCAGAGGCAACCGAAGAAATATACCAAGGCGCACGCGAAGACTTATTGTACTGTTTATTAAACCTTTTGTTTGGCGACGTTCTCGTTACTGTCGTCCAAAGCCATCGATTGCTATTTCGTAAAATGTGTTGAAAAGACTTGCCAACGATGTACCACGAATTGCCATATCGAAACGGACGACGTGCCGAAAGAAAGGCTGCATGTCAAAAGATCGAATTAATTAAGAGAGGTTGTACAATCGCGAGGAGAGCCAAAATATTTTTGAAAGAATGGCCGTTTTTATACTAGAGACGCGTTACCCGTCTGGACGAGCTTCGGCAAACATTTTGTAATTCGTCCGGTTATCCGTCTCTAGTATAAAGACGGGCACAAGACGCGTTACCCGTCTAGACGAGCTACTTTTCGAAACGCGTCTTGAACGACGGATTTCGAAAAGTAGCTCATCTGGACGGGTAACGCGTCTTGTGCCCGTCTTTATACTAGAGACGGATAACCGGACGAATTACAAAATTTTTGCCGAAGCTCGTCCAGACGGGTAACGCGTCTCTAGTATAAAAACGGCCAATATAATCCTGAACATTCTAAAAGGATCAGAGGATTGTTCTGTCTGACCAATACTTACATCAGGCATGTGTTTTAGCAACGTGGTGCATGTAGTTAAATTGGCATGAAAATGTTATTCAAAAATGTCAAAACCGTCACGTCTGAATATTTTTTTTTTATGATCCCTAGAAAAACGTTTCCGCCCAAATGCCATTCTCAAGCCCATCAGTTGTCATGCAATCAATCAATCCATCCATCCATCCATCCATCCATCCATCCATCCATCCATCCATCCATCCATCCATCCATCCATCCATCCATCCATCCATCCATCCATCCATCCATCCATCCATCCATCCATCCATCCATCCATCCATCCATCCATCCATCCATCCATCCATCATCCATCCATCATCCATCCATCATCCATCCATCATCCATCCATCATCCATCCATCATCCATCCATCCATCAATCAATCAATCAATCATCAAAGCGTAGACCGCTGATAGATATCTTGCTTTTTTTTCTGCGATAGTTCCCGATAGAGAATTGGTTTCATTTATACTAAGAATGTTATATCAAGTACAATCCGACCTCTATTATGCGGCCACCTATTAAGCAGCTGCCCTCCATTAAGCGGCCACTTTCCAAAGTCCCGATTTATTTGTCAGTAAACTGCTGTATTTGATACCTCTATTCAACGGCCACCTCTGTTAGGCGGCCGCGGTCACCTTTTTGCTGTCGCAAGCGTATTATTTATATGGTTTTTTACCCCCATTAAGCCGCTAGCAAATTATCTTTTTAAGCGAAATGGTGACAGATGGTATAGGGTGATAACTGATAACAACAAAGAAACAAAAATTGCAGGCCTAAGAAACTTGTCAACGATGTTTTGCATATTTTTCTGTACATTATCAACCCGAATAAATACTGTACACTTCAACTACGTGCCCTCTGTGTTAGAGCTAGAATTGTGCATGGGCTGGAAATGTACTTGATGTTTTGTGACAATGAATTTTGGATTTATATTCATATATGTTCACGTTTTAAAAGCATTTTGCTATGCAGAGTCAATAAAATCATGTTAACTGCCATCCCTATCCAATTTATATTGTACCTCTATTAAGCGGCCACTTTTCAAAGTCCCGAGGGTGGCCGCTTAATAGAGGTCGGACTGTACTAATAAGTCGTATGTTGTTTTTGTCGATAGAATTATTTCGATTTCAGGAGATTCTCAAGCGTCTTCAGTTTGCAGACGAATGACTGTACAACATGTTATGAAAACAAAAGTATGCAAATGCAATTTGCGATTCCTTTTATAGCGGAACTTCTCCTTTAATTTAACATGTTGGCCGAGTAGAGATCCGTTACGGTCAGCCTTATGCCTACGATATCTCCTGGATGAGACCATTATTGAGGCTATTTCGACCGTTTTACTGCTTGTTTTGGCGTCAGTAAGTAAGTTAACATTTTAATGTGATGAGATAGTGTGTGATGTGACAAATCGATTTCCTTTTCTGAAGCAAAAAGCACCTCATGGTTTTGCATTTACAACCTTATCGAGTCCTCATACTTTTTAACACCCAGAATAAAATTACCCACTGTTTCCGTCCTGTTATGCAAACTCTTACAAGGAAGGCGAACTTGGACAATTCTCGTATCTTCGATTCCAGTCATCAAACCAACCACGTAGTTTGATGTGTTTCAAAGTGATATCACACTGCATGTTTAATTCATTTTATTATTTAAACTTTAGTGTATACCATCGATAAAAATGATATCACACATGTGTGGATAAGGACGATATCGCGCACGTGTGGATATCGGCGGCATAACGTTTTTGTCGATTTTCTATCCTCGGTAAACCACTAAAATTTATACAATAAAGAGAAAATTTGTACATCGTCGCTTGGAGATACGAAATTTCTCTTTTCATGTTGAAAAATATTTCACTCGTTCGCTACGCTCAATCGTGAGATATTTTGCAACACTCGAAGATAACTGCAGCCGCAACCAACGTCGCCAAATAATAGGTTTAATGAGTAGAATATTAGCTCTACAAGTGCACTTCAAATCTTGGTGCATTTCTTTGCCGTTCTGCGAAACAACAACGTGAAATAACCAATTTCTGCGTATTTTAGACAACGTGACAAACACGACGGCTAATTTTTTGTTTTTGTACTTGGGGTTGAACGGTCAAATACCAGCAAAATAATGGACTATAATTCCGTTCCTCTTCACTACCTTCATTTGCCACGGTTTTAAGACTCTGGCCCTGAGCAGGTGCAAATCCAAAGTTGAAGCTGTCCGGCATCACCTATTATTGTTTACGCGCCTTAAAATAGGTGATAAATTTGAATGTTTCTTTAGACCCTGGATTTTCCGCTTTGGAAAAACATCAAGGTTTAAAAGGAGCACAACAACTAACTGTTTCCCATGAGATACGCTTTGGGATAACTTATTAAGTTGCCTGCGTTCAGACGTCTCCTAAAGGAAATAGAAGACGTCTGCATGCAGGCTTTGCCCGAACTGAAAATAAACAGTACATTGTCTTTATCGTCATCACTAAATTTAGTCAAATTAAATTTTTGACCGTACAAAGCGTTTTGTATTATTTTTAACTGTTGAATCTCAAATACCAGCAAAACACTGGACAATAATTAAGTTGCCGCGGTTCTAAGACGCTGGCCCTGAGCAGGTGCAAATCCAAAGTTGAAGCTGTTATTGCACAGGGAAATTAAAGAGCGATATTCGGCTTCGGGAGGGGAAGCGCGAAACGAGATACAGCAAATGTTGTTTGACCAGTGGGATAACGAGTGCTCCATTCGAAAGTGTTGTAAGGATTTATTGCACCGTTTAGACTAGCCAATCGGACGTTTTTTGTACCTCCAAAAAACTCTCAGCATTAACAGGTAGTTACATGTATACTACAATGCGGCACGACAATAAGCTCTTGTTTCTCGAAATTAAGCTACGCGGCTCTACTAAATTGGAGACAAGCATAGTTGATGTTTTCATTTCATGTTAGACTGTTCACAGGCTTTCTATTTTTATTCGATTTTATTGTTTATCGAATTTATTTCTATTGTATTTTATTTTATTTTACTTTATCTTTATTCATTTAAAAAAATGAAATACAAAAACATAATAATGTTTTTGTATTTCATTTTATCTTATTTCAGACGTTCGGTTGTCGTCGCTCAACAAAACGTTGCGACATATTGTAGCGTAACGTCCGATTTACGAGGACGTACGATACGTGCGAGGTTAAAGGCCCAGTAGCACGGGCAGCATTTTTGTTCATCTTGTCTCGCAACACTGTTGCATTGCAAGTTGAACGAGTTGTTGCCCGTATTACTACCGCGTGCTCAACTTGTCTCGCAACGAATTTCAGTGTTGCAGGTTGCAGGAATATGTTGCACAAAGTAGAACCGAGTTCTACTTTTTGCAACAACTTTTTCAACTTGCAACACTGAAATTTGTAGCGAGACAAGTTGAACCCGGGGTAGTAATACGGGCAACAACTTGTTCGTCTTGCAATGCAACAATGTTGCGAGACAAGTTGAACAAAAATGTTGCCCGTATTACCGGGCCTTAAATGTTTTCTTCAAGTGTTTAAACTTCAACCGTTCTTTTTAAAAATGTTTTCTCACTTTTATCTTCCCGGAAAGTGCATATTAGATGTTAGTTCTAATCTGCTCATTGTAATCGATCGACTTTTCGGGTGTTATGTTCCCGTTATTTTTTAAGACTTCCAGTATTTAAGACCCAATTGAAAAGGTTTTTAACCCGCCAGGATCTTAGGAATTTTGATTAAATTACAGGCCCGTTCCTGTCTTATTTGCATGACTGGCTTGGTTGTTTCACTTGAGTACTCATTTGTTTACACCTAGCGTTATCCCCTTGTAGCTCTCTGGCGCTCTCTCTATATCATCCTAAATAGGATTCCAATATGTCATAAGGTTTATTTGACTTATTTGACAAGGATTACTTGAGAAGGCTTTATGTTGGGAATATAAAGCTGGTTGCACAACTGGTAAATGTTTGCAGGAGTGAGAATTTAAACTGAATACCTCATGCAAATTTTTTCTCTTGATTTGGGTATATCGCGAAAGGCATTTGTTAATGATTTAGTGAATTTCTTTGTCGCAGAAACACGCGATTTTTTAGTTCATTGAGCCGGTTCGAGAACAATGCGCTGACCGATCTACTTGTTTTTGGCAATGAAAGAGTACTTTCTTGCTTTTGATAATAAGAGGTAAAGACGAGTTTAAGTTCTTAATAACCTCATTTCTATAGAAATGGCGATCCCGAAGTAAAGGAAAACCAAATGTGTGAGAAGAATACTTCTGGACCATGAAAATACTTATCTTGATATTCTTGCTTATGTGGAATGAAGACCAAGGCGACTGCGCATTGAACGGTGAAGGCACAAATTTCATCATTACCTTATCTTTTTAAAAGTCATAGTTTAGTAAATAATAAAGATGGTAAATTTTAAGCTCGGTAATAAATATAATGAAGATGATCTTTTTCAACAATGACACTAGCATTTACTGGCCAAGCTCACCACGAGTCTCTCGTAGCTCAGTTGGTTAGAGCGCCCAACCGGTATCTGGGAGGCCATGGGTTCGATTCCCGTCGGGGACTCAGAATTTTTCTTTGTCCCATGTTCGTGTCATTGTTGAAAAAGATCATCTTCATTAGTCATAGTTTAGTTTACGGTAATGGCCGTCAATTTTGTGGTGGGGTTGCACAGGTAAGCCCAGCTGCTGTGTTCTGTAGCTGTTAAATTTTGTCTGGCTGTAGGGTTGGTATGAAGAAGATTGATATAATAATCAATAAGATCAATTAAAAATGCATAAACAAGTGTTGTGTACAATCAATTGACAGATTCAACAGACTCATGTTAGCAAGGTGGCCAAAAAGCAGTTCTACGGGTCTTGCAGTTTAAGATTGGCACCAAGCCATGTCCCGAAATTCTTAGCATCAGTAACCGGGGGCAAAAGTAGATATTGAATGTCACCTAGCTGTTACATATGCATTGTGTTGATTATCATGAACTCGGTCTTGTGTTCACTTATTTTCACTTAGTGTAAGTATTTTTGTACAACTATGACACACAAAAAAGGCGCAGTCAAAATGAAAAATGACGTTAATATTTTGAATTCACCATCTATGATACCAAAATGTTCCAAAACAAGATAAAAAAATCTGCAAAATGTAATTTCAGGAGTCAAAAACGATGTAAGGATTCTAAAAGTATAACGATAGAACAACAACAACAAAAAACATTTAGGAATTTAAACCTAAACCACATGGGAAAATATCAAATTTGGTAGGCCCCGTCAAAATACGGAATATCAGAAACATCATGCGATCGCGTGAATAAAAAATTAGCACACCAGAATGTTCCCCAAAAGATTGTATGATAAAATAAGAAAGCTGTTCATTATTATTCAGTGAGCATGTTTCATTCTGTGGCGTCTTCTATGCATGTCTAGCCACCATTATGCCACTATCTGCAGTACGTCTGGAATACCATTGGATCCAAGCCTTCGTCACATTTAGCAATTCTAAAACTTAGAAATCATTCATGTATTTTTGCTTTAACAGAATGTGGTTCGGTGGTAAACAACACATTGACAAGTCCTGGATATCCCAGAAACTACCCTAGTGATATGCACTGCAATTATTCTGTTCCTATTCCAACGGGCATGAAAATGAAAATTGTATTTGACTTTTTTAAAGTGGAGGATCATGAATCATGCAGGTAAGAAGTTCATGATATTGCTCAAGAGAAATAATACAGGCCTTGCACATTAGAATGTTTGTAATGTTTCATCTTTATTATCGCTCCACGGAAACAAAAAAATATTAGGAAACCATCAAAAATTGGGAAAGCTTTTTCGTGTTTCACGAGTTTCGCCGTTTTCTATTCTAGCCAGCAAGTTATGCCAAACCCAAAAGGCGAGTTCTTTTTTCCTCAAAGTTAATACATGCGAAGGCATGCAAAAGCTTCGTCACGTGTTTTTTCTTCTAATAATACCATTACAATAATAGTTGTCGCTTTTTTTGCCGCCATCGAATCGTTTGCCAACAGTATTAAATTACTCTATGTTAAAGACCGAGTCAAGATGAATCACTATTTTCAATGTCAAGGCTATATTCCTTTTTAATAGAAATGACCAGGGTGGCTTTTTCCATACAATTTTGTTTTAAATTCAAACGAGTCACAACTTTAACCAAAAGCACCGAATACGTTCCAGAAGGACGAAATTAAAAGAAAAAATCAACAACAAAAGGACGCCAATGGTATTAACGAAAACAAGAGAAGACGATACGGAATGGGTCTGTGTTCATTATAGTAATAAATTAATAAAATTATAGAAACGATGCGATATTCCAATTTTGCTTAATTAGATGTTTCTGACTGTTACTTTAAACATTTCGAACATCCAAAGCATTTATATCACGGAAAGTACGAAATAACTATAAATGCATGTACCTATATATTAACCTCCAATAATACTATACAGGTGCTATAAGAAGATCAGCAGAAAAGTCCTTGTAATATAATGCAATGTACAAGAAACGTCTGGCAGTGACACGCCTGTTGAAACAAACTGATTTTTATTAATAATTCATCAAGTTAAAACAAAGAAAACCATAAATAACCGTAACCGTGGTTTGGAAATGTGATCTCAATTGGCATCGAGTTTTTACCATTTTATTTATCCGTTTACTCCTTAATTTTGGTTTTTATTGAGACGATATATAAAGCACTCGAAAGAGTGTTTCATCACATGTCCAAACACCTCGAAGTTTGCCAAAAAATTCTCCGCTGCGCGTCGTATTTTCAACTCTCTTCTCGGTGTTCGGAAATGTGATGAAACACCCTCTCTCGTGTTTGATATAATAATTAAGGAAGTATTAATATTTTTCCTCCATTGGCTGTACATATGGATTTTTGTTTGAAATTTTCCCTTGCACGATATTTTTTGTCTTTGGCCAACCACCCTGTCCCAGCTAAACACTAACGGTCCGCCTCTTACGTTGCAGCTATGACTACTTGCGAATAGCCTTTAAGACCAATCAGAACATAAGAGTATTAATAAACGCGCTATGTGGTGGTAGGACCGGGGAATTTTTTGCAATACCTGCAGGAGAAGAAGTAGTGTTAACGTTCCACACCGACCACAAGAATGAAGAGAAAGGATTCCATATAACTTTCAATTTTTCTCGTGACGGTAAGTATGATAAGTAAATATTTGCTGGTTTTTCTCTCCATAGAAGGTTAAAGTAGCGAAAGACTGCAAGCCACAGTCCATTGGGATATAGGGCTAGCTCTCCCAGAGCGAGCATTGCGATTTTGAAAAGGCGAACTTACTACTTTTAGATGGTGGCGTGCAAACTTTTCTGAGTTTTGGGTGCATCCCACCAAACATTGTTTTTTAGCGACTTGGGCAACCCTTCATTTAAATTCTTCGAAAACTCTCACCTCAATATAATCTCTGACCCTTTAAAGTTCATAACCTGAAAATTGGTATTTTGTAACAGTGAATAAAGTTGAAATGGAGTGCAAAAAGTTGAAATTGAGTGCAGAAAGTGGAAATTAAATTGATTGACAGGTAAGTCACGAAAGCACGATAAAGCAAAATTTTGGCCGCGGTTGGAGGGTTTGAAGAAAGCAAAAACATACCGATTAATGCAAAGTTAAAAAGATTTGACGAAAATTAGAATTATATAAACCATAGTACTTGCAACTGGACGCTTTTGCAGCAAAAAAGAGGTTTTAAAAACTACTGAAAGCTACCAATCGAGGATTTTCTTACGCTACAGCTCATAAAGAAGGAAGATTACAAGGCTCATTTTAAGCCGCATATTTCAGCCCATACCTATATAACTAAATGAGGATAAACGCACCAGATAATGCATGACAGAGAGCTCTAAAATGACGTCGCTGCATCTGGATTTACAAAGCCTGGCAACTCCGTAATGTTTTAACAACGAATCGGAAAGATAAGCGACCGAACACGTCTTGTTTGCCATCCATTTCTAGTGAAATTTTTGTACGTGTATATATTATTAACAAGTAATCACATCATTTTTTTCGTGAAATTTGGGATAAACCAGCACTCGTAAAATATTTACTTATTTTTATGTTTTTTTTCTTTTTACTATAGACTCTGGACAGGGTGCAGTTCAATGTGGTTCAGTGGTAAATAACACCCTGAAAAGTCCCGGATATCCTAACAAATATCCAGACTATGTGGACTGTGATTTCTCAGTTCCTATTCCACAAAACATGACGATGAACATTTCATTTATCTATTTTGACGTGGAGAATCACCGAACATGCCGGTAAGTAAGAACACAGACGTGATAGATCAGACGAGCAGTTGCCTTATCTTAAGTGCGCTGGACTCTTGATCGAGCGGTCTGTGTTCTTGCCCAGAGTGGGGTCATTGCATCGTGTTCTTGGGCAGAATACTTTACTTTCCAAAATGAAGTCACACAGCATGGGCCACTGGTCCGACGTAGACTTAGTTCTTAGTTCTTTACATCTTATAAAGCAATTTTCTTCGATGAACGTTTACTTAATCTAAATTTGCATTATAATCAATTTCAATAAAATGTTTTAAATCCGATGATAAATGTTCATGTTTCTAGAAATCTAGAAATAAAAAGGTTTAAATGAAGCTACAACTAATAAAAAACGCTGGCCAGATTTAGAAAAGGCTTCTTCATAAAGGGAAGGCAGGAGGAGACTTGGAGGAGAACAGTGGAAAGGGAACGTACACAACGCACTGTCCATTGCTTTGGTAAATTTCTTTCCCAAGACATCCATTGTTAACGAGTTGATATAAAGCGGATTGGGGATGGATCATTACTTTTTCGGGGTGTGGGTGTGGGTGTGTGGAGGGAGGGGGGACGGGAAAATAGATGAAAAATTTTACCTTTCTGTGTCTGTGTAAACAATTTTCTTTAGCAGCATCATTTTGCAAACAATACCTTTCGTGTCTGGCAGCAATTTATTTGGAACTTTTCTGTTCCCTCGGATTACTTAGCATAAACCAGCTATCGTATGGTTCTTGCTCCTAATTTATTTGGTGATTCTTATAGTTGGTTACATGAGTGTTCCGGACACTCAGATAATTATTCGATCTGAAACTAGAATATAAGCGCATCTTAAACATTCTGACTTACATTACAACTTGCAATACCATAGTACAAATTCCATGTAAATTATCACTTACTTCAGTGGCGGGTTAAATTGGATCTTCTAAATCCTGGTTAGCGTTGTTTCTTTAGAAATCCTGGTTAGCTGTTCGTGATCGTATAATCCTGGCTAGCTCAACAGTTCCGACTAAATCAATTCCTTACACACATCATTTACCGTGCAGTGTCAATTAATGGCAAATACTGTATATTTAAAGCCTGTGCATGTTCTGACCCTCGCATTCAATCGATTATTAATTAATGAATCACATATTTTTATCAAAACATTTTTATTTCTGCAAACAATTTTTTTTCAACATTTTCCATAAAATATTGTTCCGTTTCTTATGTTGTGTTCCGTCACTGGTATCTGCTTGTTAAATTTGTTACTGACTTTCACACAGTCTAGACTAATAGACTACTATGTTAAAATCTTGCACAAAATTCGATTTCATTGTTATGTTTATTTTTTACAGATGGGACTATCTAAAGATAACCAACGATAAAAAACAGATAGTTGGCACGTACTGTGGGCAGAAGACCGGGCAAAATATTTTTGTAACTGGAGATGAGATAACGATAACATTCCACTCAGATTTTACTATACAAAGAGGAGGATTTCTGATTTATTTCACAACTGTTCCACACTGTACGTATCAACAAAACTGGAAATTTCTCCTCATGTGTTTTAAATATTATTGAAATGGACAATCAAAAAAAGTTCATTCAACAACTGTACGCAAAGTTAGTAAACAAGGCTTATTAAATTGGCTTATAGCGTGGCAAATGTACATGGTTTCTGAACAGATGGAGGCCTGTTGTCCTTTTCAATTTCCAGAAACGAACATAATTCCACGTCTATGCTTTTCATTTTAAGGGTATGATGTCAGTGATTTTAGCTAAATTTAGAAATCGGAACATGGCCAACAAATTAAATAATCACTTACAAAGGTGAAGGAACAATTCAATAACACGGGAAATGCGGCAAAAGAAAATACAGATGGATACAAATTGAAGAAGATTAAAACAGATTGTGTCATGGGTTTTAAGACATGTTTGGCTGAAAAGTTTTCAAAGTTGATCTCGTTTTTATCTTTATCATTAGAATTTGATTTTATCATTAATCTCGTTTGTTTGTACCTTTTAATTAAAATCGCCCGGGAGACATATTTTTTGATAGCGAAGGTATGGTTTCGCATTTAGATCCATCGAGGTAATTTCTTCACTAAGATTCACTAAGTTTCATAATGAGTATTTAGCAAACGTAATAGCATACCTAACTCAGGTGCGACACAGTCCCCTTTCACTTAGGAGCGATAACCTGCAGGAATTCACTAATTTCAAGTTAACATTTAAAAGCTAATTGATTTCAAACATGTTTACACTATAGTTCCACCAATGGTAGTTTTACATCCTGCATTGCGAGCAATTCCAGGTAACCAACTGTCGTGTTCGGCCATTGGAACTCCTCCCATACACACAGCAGTTGTACGGAATTTTACTGTCCTGGTTAATACAACAAAGACTGCAAAGATCAAGTTATACGAAGAAGGTAAAACAAAGCCGCTTTGCATGATAGAAAAACATTTCAAAGCATCAGATACCTTCAACGGGCCACAATATTAAAGGGGATCATTTTGACATTTTAGCAACCTAACTATTATTATTGTTACAATTTTTCCAGAATAGGTACCAGTATTTTACTTCACATTTGAATTTATTTGTAATCTAGCTAACGGTCGCTTCTAAAGATTTATGTTGAAGCTTACGAAACGTTAAGTTTTTTCAAAATCAGATTTTTTTTCGACATGCGTTGTCTTGTAGTGTTTGTCACCTCAGTGTGTCTTGTTATTTCTACTAAAGGCAACTACACTTGTGTGGCTACCAGCAAGTATGGAACTGATGAGATGGACTTTGTAGTAAAAGGTGAGAGAAAACCGAATACATGCTTGAATTTCTGGCTTACACTGAGAGACAATTTTAGCTTTTACTAATAATTTTTTCCTAAATTATCAGATTTTAATAAAAACAACATCTGAAGACATGTAAACTGAAATTACAAAGCAAATAGCTTATCTATTTTGACATCAAGTGACTCTTTTACATCTCGCTTTTATAGGCTGTGGTCCTGTGATCAATAATACACTGAAAAGTCCCGGATATCCTAACAAGTACCCAAATAGTACGGACTGTGCTTTTTCGGTTCCTATTCCACAAGGCAGCAGGGCGATGAATATTTCCTTCAAAGAATTTCACCTGGAGGAAAGTAAACTTTGCGAGTAAGTATGTACTAACCAGTGGCGGATCTAGGATATGTGCTCTGCGTCTACCCAATCCCTCTCCCTCCCCCTGCCACCGTATCACTAACAGTAGATGGATGGCAACGACCAAGTCTGAATGAAATGAGACTCGCAACTCAAATAACAAGAAAATTATTAACATGATGCATTTTCATACACTGATGAAATTTTTGGGGCTTCTACCATCTTAGAAAAGGACGGGGGTTGGGCCCATACTCAATAAGGAGGGGAGGCCTATTACGAGATGGGCGGGGGAGCAATTAGAGAGGGGTCTTAATAGACCTTTTAGGGTACGTACTTTGTGGCGGATGCTAATAAATTATAATAACCATGCATTTATTTCATCTTTGCAGGCGGGATTATTTGATGATCACCAATGAGAAGGGCCAGGAATTTGGCAAGTACTGTGGTCAGAAGACTGAACAAACAGTTGTAACTGGAAACTACACATTGGTTAAATTCCACTCAGACAGCAGTATTCAACACAAAGGATTTGTGTTGTATTTGACTACCGTTCCACTCGGTAAGTTCACAGAAACCCGGTCGCGTTAAGTCCGCTCATGTTATCACCACCAAATTCACACAGGACGATGTATACACACTAATTTTAATAACTACAGATTCTTTGGTGGCATTATACTGGTCTTGGGATTTGTTCTAGGTTTCTTGTAAAGAACTACAGTCGAAGCTCTCATAAGCGGACACCCTCGGGACGCGAAAAAAGTGTCCGCTTCGACTGTACAATTATAAAGCGATGCAGTTGTATATTTTTTCAACCGGTTAGACTTTTCCTCGCCTCCCACTAGCTGCCCCTTGTGTCTCCGAGGATGACATTTGCCTATTTAATGTTAATTGTCTTATTATTGTTTAATGCCGATCCATTTCCCCTCTTGAACTACTGAAATATCTGAAAGTGAATATATGAAATTTCATAATATATACAGTTATTTAAAAAAAAAAAACGTTGTCGGAAAAAAGAGCACGCGAATGTGTTGTGGGTAGCTCCAAGTTCACTGTTTCCTGTCTTCAGGACTCTCTGAAAAAAAAAAAGTGGCACGAAACGCCATGGACGTATATTTGCGAGTGCCAAAAGAAAGCAACAAAAGCAGGTTTGACAGGTACAATGTCAAGAACCGGGTGCAGGTTACCATTCGGGGTTGTCACGTGCACATTTCTCCTGTAAATGTTGAACGAGCTGTTGCCAGTATTACTACCGCGTGCTCAACTTGTCTGTAAGTTGAAAAAAATGTTGCAAAAAGTAGAACTCGGTTCTTCTTTGTGCAACATGTTGCTGCAACTTACAAAACTGAAATTTGTTGCGAGACAATTTGAAAAAAAGTGTTGCCCTATTACCAGGCCTTAAGTTTTCGCGAAAACCGGCAAAACTTGAAGACAACAACATCAAAACAGAAAAACGATTCCCGTTCAAAGTTGCATAGTTACATAAATGTGATGACCTTTCATGTGTTGAAACTGTCACATCTCTCAGAAGGTGAGTTGAAAATGTTGTACATACAATTCGATGCAGGGAAAAACAATACTTCGACAGTTACGAAACACAAAGTTAAAAATTAAATGGGACTTATTTCATTATCCCTTTTTGTTTTCAGTGCCCGTTAGCAAACAAACTAACGCAAAATGGCCGGAGAACGGAAGAAATGGCAGCAAAATGAAAGAACATGTGAGCTCCAACGAAACGATAATCTACATCTTATCTGCTACCGCCTTCATTCTGTTAATGGTCTTGTGTGTAGTTCTGGCCATTCCGTGCTACAAACGATTACATCACAAGCAAAAAATAAGGTTATTCATTATTACGTCTGCTTCATATGAAAGAAAAAAAAATCGTCTTTTAGTGGAAGATAAACTGTGAACAAAAAAGATAAATAACAACGTTACAACAGAAAAAGAAAAAGAAAAAAAAAAGATTGTCAGAATTTGAGTATGTTGCAGATACGAGCTTAAAGATTGATAATTGGGTCTCCTTTCCCTGTGCTTTTTAATACTCCGCGGAAATTCATAATAAAAATATCGTGTGAAACGTTTGCACCATCAACTATGAAGAACTTCAAGTTACATTTAGCTCATATGCTGCTAACTCCTGAAAAAAACAACAACAAAAAAAAAAACAAACAAGCAAAACATACCATATTATCTCGTGCCACTGACAAGTTTGGTTTTTGACTCTGATTTCATCGTGTTTATCAGAACATCCCGTTCAGGTCGCGAAGTTATTCCGCTTGATAAGTGGGAACTACTTCCTGAGGAAATAGAGTACAAGGAAGAGCTGGGCCGAGGAGCGTTTGGCGTAGTTTACAAAGCAACTCTAAAGAGACGAGTTGGAATAGAAGCGTTTGACACAAGCAAGCGACTTAAGCCAAAGAGCCAATGCAAGGTGGTTGCTGTCAAAGTATTACAAGGTATATTTCCATATTCTTGCAAGCCCCTCTGCAGTAAATCAAATATTAGTGTCCTTTCTAACCTACATTTTTAAAGAATTTCCATTCCCTATATTCTTTAAGCAACGAATTCGCTTAACCAAGCCTCATTTTAAACCAAGCTGAAGGATCTGAATATTTATAAAAATCTAATTGTTCACGCTCGAATAAAGAGTCTTGGAACAACTGATGGAAAGAAAAGATTCATTTAAGGTCGTATTCCTATCAAAATTCGTTTGCGTTGTAATTTCTCGTATTCTACACACTTTTTTACGATTTTAACAAGACAGTAGTTTGTAACCATGGTAACTTAGGACAGTGGTCACCTCACGTAAACGACTGATTTCATAAATTAAATAAATGCAATCACAATTGATACTAAGAACATTTGCTGGACTAGTGCACATGCAGAAATCAGATCATTGTTCAACTACTTAGACTCCGACAAGCAATCAAAGCCGGTTCACTCGAAGTAGTTATCTTTCCAAAATTCGTGTTTTTGGTGTTTACTAGTTTTTAGTACAAGGCAACATTTTTAATTTGAGTTGCAAGAATATTCTCTAAGGTGTCCACAGCCATCATTAAATTAGTCTCAAAATGAATTACAGATCTAGAGTTGAATATGAAGTTACATATAGAATACTTGGAACCTTCTGTCAGAAAATCGCGAAGTCTGCAAGAGCATGTCGAGTTTACAGTCTTGTCACAACTTTTTCATTAGCAATATTTATTACAACTCCACAATCAACTTGTTAGTTTTGCATTTTACAACCGACGATGGCAGAGAACACTGCCGGAACGTGTTTTTGAAACTCTAAGACTTTGTCTTGTTTTGGAAAATTTTCCTTGTTCTTTGTTGTCAAGACCTTCTGTATAATTTGTGCACAGATGATCCAAGCGATGAACAACAGGAAGAGTTCATGCATGAGATAGAGCAGATGAAGCTTTTGGGTGCACACCCGAATGTTGTATCTCTGGTTGGTTGTTGCACCCTGCAGGAGCACAAGTTCCTGGTGATAGAATATGTTCCCTTTGGTGACCTGCTGCAGTGGTTACGACGCAGGAGGCGATCGGTAAAAAGTATCCCAAAGGTAAAGCAGTTAAATGTTGCTTCAAGAGTTTGGTGGCACAATGAATCTTACGTTATGACTTTTTCAAAAGGTGATGCAATCATTCTCAAGATTGCTCATGTTAGCAATTTGAAACTTATTCCAAAGAACAGAAACCTACTTTTTAACCTCCTTCCTGCTGTAGGGCTTTCATGTCCTGATGATTTTACCGTGTTGAAATAAAGTTACATTATTATGGCTAAGGCGCTTAAATGATCACGCTTCAAGAAATATATCAAACACGAGGGAGAGTGTTTCATCACATTTCCAAACACCGAGAAGAAAGTTGAAAATACGGCGCTTAGCGGAGTATTTTTGACGAATTTCGAGGTGTTTGGAACTGTGAGGAAACACTCTCACGAGTGTTTGATATATCTTCTCAATTGAAGCTAAAACTAGGGAGAAAACAGAGAAATAAAATCTTAAAAATCTATGCTAATAAAGAACAGGTTTCAAACCACCGTCACGGTTCTGATTTCCTTTGTGTTAACCAGATTAACTAATGAGTTTGAGAAATGGTAATAAACTATGGTAACAGTTTTGAATTAACCATAGGCCGCCGAAAGCAAAGTGAAGGAAAAAGATTACGAAAACAAAGAAGAGTTCACTAAAAGGACAAAAATCAACCACTATGGCCAAGTAAGAGCTTAACTGAACTAGACTGTAAAGACCTAATGCGATCTGGTTTTCAGTGGTGGCGGCATGTAAAAGGGCCGCGGCTTTCGACGGCAAGAGTATGTAAACTATGACATTCAAACTGTAGGGCATCCAGAATTGTCACAACAGTTGTGATGTCGCGTGCATATGGCTGGCTGCCTGCCTGGTGAATTACTGAAAGCTGACCGAACGAACGAACGAACGAACGAACGAACGAACGAACGAACGAACCATATTATAATAACTAAAAAACCGGCGTATTTTGTTAGAAAGCTGCAGGAGGACGCTTCCTTAAAGACGAAAATATTAATCAGACCTCGGCTTTTCCTGATTCAGTGATAGCGGAACCAAGTTCCCAAGTTCACGAAGAAATTGCCAGGTCCTCTGGACAACATAAATACCTGTAGCTAAAAAAACAACGTACAAAGTATGTTCCCTTTCGGGAATCGAACTGCAAATAATAATAATAATAATAATTTATTAATTTATAGTGCGCCTTTTAGCATGGAAATGATCAAAGGCGCATTACATATACAATATTAAAACATTAAAATATTAAAATATACTGAATATATACATATTAATAACGAGATCTAAAGGCTAAAAGCTAATTTAAAAAGATATGTTTTAAGACGAGATTTAAAAATAAGAATAGAACTAATATTCCGCAGGCAAGCTGGAAGCGCATTCCAAAGTGTAGGCGCAGCTACATTAAAACACCTGTCACCAAACGACTTCTTCATTTTCCCTGCTGGGTGCAAAAGAAGCGTGCCTGAAGTTATAGAGCGCAGTGAATAGCGTGCGGGCTTTCTTACATTAATTAAATCACTAATATAAGCTGGCGCCATGCCATTGAGAGCCTTAAAAGTTAAAAGTAAAATTTTAAAATGAATTCTATATCTAACTGGCAGCCAGTGTAATTCTTGTAAAACAGGCGTAATATGATCATATTTGCGACTCGAAGTTAGCAGCCGAGCCGCAGCGTTCTGCACTCTCTGCAATTTAGCAATTTCACAGTCTGGTAGTCCATAGAGAAGTCCATTACAATAATCAATTCTACTGGTAACGAACGCGTGCAAAACCGTTTCTAATTTATCTCTTGATAGAAATTTGCTAATTTGCTTAATATTGTGTAACCAGAAAAAAGCTGCACTACAAGACTTAGAGATATGAGTCGACATAGAAAAATTGCAGTCAAACCAGGAGCCTAGATTGCGCACTTCAGACACAGGCTTGATATCTGTCGTGCCAACACGGATTGTACAATCATTAATTTTCAACATTTGTTGCCTAGATCCAATAATTAGAAATTCAGTTTTATCATCATTTATCTTTAACTTATCCTGGTACATCCATTTTCTTAAGTCACTGATACATCTCTCCATTGTACACACGGCCTCAGCTTGATCTGTTGGACTATTCGGATTGAATGAAAGGTAGAGCTGAGTGTCATCAGCGAAACAGTGGGCGTCGGGCACGTGGGCTTGTACTATCTCGAAGAGCTTGGAGGCGTAAACAACAAAGAGAAGCGGACCTAGGCAGCTCCCCTGCGGAACACCGAAGCGCAGATCGAAATTGTCTGATGTAACCCCATCGAACAAAATGCGCTGGCTGCGCCCTGACAAGTACGATGAAAACCACTCTAGAGCCTTCCCCCGTATACCAAAGCTCGTAGTCAAGCGTCTTAGCAAAATCTCGTGATCCACTGTGTCAAACGCAGCGCTTAAATCCAAGAGGACGAGTAGCGTTACGCGCTGCGAGTTCATATTCAAAAGAATATCATTAGCAACTTTGACTAACGCTGTCTCTGTACTATGATATTGACGATATGCAGACTGCAATTGCGGATAAAGACCTGAGCGGACTAGGTGGTCATAGCGGAGCTCCGGCGCGCGAAGCGCGCCAGCGGAGCACCATGGGTAAGGAAATTTGGTAACCTATCGATGCGAGAAATTTTGGTTATGACGTCAGCGTACGCCCACCCGCGCGTACAGACTCTGGGGGAGGGGGAGTGGAGTCCTAAGGCAGCCCGACCGGGGGTGGGGGAGGAGAATAGGCTGTGAGAGATCGGGAGCAGATGGCACATCTTATCCCTACTTACGTACGTAAACAGAGCTTACAACTTTGACATCCATGTTATGATCAATTGACAGCTGTCAAAACAAGGTATCCGTTGACCAGTATCACGTTGCTATATCTGGACATTTCATTTCAACTTAAACGAAGCAATTGTATGAAAACGCGGCAATCTCGTTTGCACGTTGTTCACTGCTGAATTGAAAGACGGGAAGAAAGCGTGCTGGAGGACATAGATCTTCGTGAATATTCTCGCTTTATTTACTTATCTACAGCATGGAAAGTTATGCCAAGTGATTTAGGATAACCTCTTAACGGGAAGATCCGAAATAATTGTTGACCTGAAGATGATATATCGGAGTACGAGTCAAAAACAGCGAGAGTTGAAGCACTGTCTTCGGTTCCTGCGTGCTCAGAGCCGGTCAAGTTGACTGAAGTGACGGATAAAAGACTGTTAAAAGCTACACCGAAAGGAAGAAAGATGTTGATCTTCGCTGATAATTCAAATTGCGTATATGTCCGTGGTGTGAGATTATTACGAACATTGGACGAAACTACCGTTTTCGATGCTTCGTCTCCGATGTTATTTGGCTGGTGAAAGCTTTATTTGCCCTGCAGAATTTACAAGCCTTCTCAAAATATGAGGTAACAAACGTAAATGCACATATTTTGTTATGAGAATCTGTTTATACTTCATTTATGAGCGAATTCGATGTTGTGTCGGTTTTCAGATCTTCCCGTCAACTATATAATATAAGCTTAAATTTCGTTAAAACGGCTGCTTTCAAACCTCTTAGCTTTAATCACTTTTGTGAACTTTTGCCTATTAAATGTTTCGTTTCAAATAGTGTTTTTTTAGTTAGTGGAGTTAACTGTGAGGTTCATCGTTGGATTTTGAAAAGAATATTCAATTATTGAGCTACACGGATCAAAAACATGATTTCGCACGCTGCATTTGCAGAAAAATCCCGCAAACAAATCAAAGCAAAAAACGAGTAAACCTTCGGCAACGATACTTCACACCAACGAATTAAACGATTTATTATCCAACTGCTCTATTTCACTCGCTTGCACTGATTTTTGTCATTTTGGTGAGTGTGTTGAAATCTCGTACGCGTGATAAATTTTTAGATTCGTAAACGAGTATTTACGCCGGTTTTTATATTGCGAGTTGCCTGTGCTTGGGTGAGTGAGTTCAGACTTTTCCTGACGCATATTTGCCTGTTAGAAACGAAGGAAATTCATTCACTTCTCTGCATAAAATTCTCTAGGGTATTTAGCAATGTGTACGAAAAAACATGCAGCGTACACTGGCGTAGTAATCATGCAACCAAACCAAGATGGTTCAAAACTACATTGTAAGCGTATTAGACAGCGAGCACCACTTCCTAAATCACAAACTGTCACAATTCTTACACAAAAAACTGCTTAAGAATGACTTAAATCGGCTCCCAATGAATTTGCTGAGTTAGTTTTGGCGCTGTGATTTTCTTTGTTGTGGCGTGAGTTCATTTTGTTTTAATAGCCGCGAGTTCACTTTGTTCAGTGCATTGAGTTGATCTGTTTGCCTTGAGTTGATTTTTTTGCCTTGACTATTTTGAAGTATATCAAAACAAATTTATTCCCTTCACCAAGGCCCTTTTTACATTGAATAACCCTTAGAGTTATGAAAAGTCTTAACACTAAAATTTGATGTGTGCGTCTACGTGCGTACGTGCATGAGGAACCCAATAAAGTGCAGCGAGATGTACCTATATGGGCAACCGTATACGCTTAGAAATAGTGTGGCTACTTATTAATTGGGAAACAGTGCAAGCTCGAGCAAAAAAAAAATAATAAATAGGAGCTCCGCTTTTAGGCCTGCCTAAATCTATATATTATGTCTGATTGAATACAGCTCGCTCAGCGAGCTTAGAAATGTAGGCTAAATTGCTCACAGGACGCAAGTTCTTAAATATTGGATCCAAGCCCGATTTCTTCAACAACGGTTTGACCACGGCCTCTTTCCATTTCTCAGGAAAAATTCCTGACTCCAAAGAGTTGTTAATTATCCTGGTTACCACCGGAATAAGAGGCTCAATGCAGGACTTTACTAGTGGCGTGGGAATAGGATCGAGGCAACAGGATGTAGATTTAGATTTCGCGATGAGCATGCGCACATCATCTTCGCTTAGTAGTAGTAGTAGTAGTAGTAGTAGTAGTAGTAGTAACTTAGCGGCGCAAACGCCTCAATAACTGGTGGGGTCGGTAAGTTACTATTGGTACCATTATCATTCGGGACATCACATTGATCAAGCTCGTTTCGTAGCCGGGTAACTTTCTGCACAAAGTACTTCCCCAAGTCATTTGCAAGTGCTGATTTATCCGTATAGTCTGAAAAGCATAGTGTATTCTTTTCTACTAAAAGGTCTTTCACGGCCCGAAACAACTTGCCTTGGTTATCAGAATTCTGATCTATGAATTCAGCAAGGAAGGTTGATTTAGCATCATTCAGCAAACGCGTGACACGATTTTTGTGCCTTTTAAATGACTCAAAATCAGCAGGAGACCCAGTAGACCTCCATCTCCTTTCAGCACGCCTGCGCTCTCTCTTGGCCTCACGGATCTCCTCTGAGTACCAAGGCACCTGGGGTCTGACCGTGACAGTTTTCTTCTTGAGTGGAGCATGTTGATCCAGTAATTCACCTAGCGTTCTATTATAACAGTCTACCAGCTTGTCAGGCTCAGATGGAGGGTCCTGGCACAGTTTTGACGCAGATAGATCCTTCATGAATGCAGCTGTATCAATAGCTTTCGTTTTTCTAAAAGATACCTGCTTTCGTGACAAGTGCGGCTTTGAAGCGTTTATGGAGAATAGCACTGAGCAGTGGTCGGAAAAGTATGTATCGGGTTGGACATCCTGTATAAGACTAGAATCTAAACTTCTGGTTATCAGCAGATCCAGAGTGTTACCAGATATATGAGTAGGGAAGTCAACGTATTGTTGTAAGCCCATTGACGCAAGTAGGTCTAGGAAACGAACAGCATCATTGTTCGATTGCGCGTTGACATGAATATTAAAATCGCCGGCCATAACCAGCGGCTCAGTTGTCATGACAACAGATTCCAGGAATTCGGCGAATTCTGTGATAAACATACTCGCAGTAACCCGATGATTGGGCGAGTAAGTAGGCCTGTAGATCACAACTAGGCGTAGACGAAATGAGCCTGAGACAATTATCCACTCTGAGTACTCGAAGGAATTGAGAATACCCGCTCCTGCTTGTTTGACCACAAGCGAGTCCCGTACTAAAATGCCAGTGCCACCACCGATTCTATCTGGGCGAGGATGGTCGAAAAAGCGATAACCGTTCGGTGTCGCAGCGATTTTAACAGCAGCATTCTCAGATTTCAGCCAAGTTTCAGTAATAACAGCAATGTCAACTCCAGAGTCGTAAATGTAGTCAACAAAGTCAGGCCCTTTGTTCCCAAGTGACTGGGCATTCAGGACGAAACACTTCATTAGCTCCGCTCTATTGTTGTAAACAATGGCCGGTGCAGTCAACGGAACTTGTACCAAATTTGAATAATGGCGCGACCGATTCCTTGGTTTGGTTTCTGCCCTTGTAATGATTACGGTTTCGATCTTATTCAGAGATTGTGGGCCAGGATTAGTAGACACATCCAAGTAAATAGTTATGTCAATGGGAGGGTCGTGTCCGGCTAACAGTAATACGGTTTGGCCATGTTTCGTCCATTTTGAAAGGCTCATGCGAGATCTTAAAAATCCATGCTTCGATAAAGAGACTCTTACGAGCTGGCCAAGTTGGATAATAACCTTATGCCCAGTAAGATCGTCGTACAGTGATGGTGAAGCCAGCGGTAATATATCCATCTTGATGTGGTTTCCGAGATTGTTTCCAAGTTCAGCAAGTTCGTGGTATTCAAGATGGCCACCATTCAAGGTTCTCGAGGGCGATCCAAAATTACCTCTCATAGCAACATACGTGGTGCTTGTTAATGCGCCTATACTCGTTGGATGGGAAGAATATTTGTTTTCAAAGCACTGAAGTTGGAATACGCTAGATTGAAAAGCTGTATGATGTAGCAAGAGCGATAAAATAGCTGAGAGGAAAAACACTCGACTGGCCGCCATGCCGCCAGCAAATTCATTACTGAACACTATCAGGTAGATAGACATCTTACTCGATATTGAGGGATTGCCAATGTCGACGACGTCATGCATCATCTTTAACCAAGGATGAGAACGTTTTAAAATGTGCGAATGTAACTAAATAATATTTTCATAAACCGCTAGCTAGTACACAAGGGCGCTTCAGTCAAGTTAGATCAACAGCCAGAAATAATATTTAAATGGAGTGCATGTCACATGAGCCTTTCAGTGCAGCATGTATGGGTACAAGCAGCACAAATTCGTTGTTTATATTAAAGTGCTTCACATGCCATAAACGTCTCTTTGTATAGTTATTTAAAACGAGAGGGATTATTGCCCGTATTTAACGATATGTCAATACTGTTATCATGCAGGAAAACGATGCTCAGAAACAGAGCGAGGAGGATCATCAGACATTTACAGAACACCCCCCACTGATGATAAAATCACATGCATCACGAGATCCCAGCGATGTCATCCTTGACTTAACCCTGTCACCTGAAAACCTTGCTGAAGTAAGGGATTGATATACAAAAGTAATTGTTCTTTAAAAGCATATTTCCACGACATTATTCAGCACATCTCGCGTACCTGAATGTTCAGGTATATTTGGGCACAATAAGATTCCGAAAATAGGAGGAACAAATACACCGACAAAACGGAAAGCTCAACCTAGAGAGCTTCTAGATTTGGGTAGAATAAACTGTAAAGACATGGTTAAAAATAATAATAAAAAAAACAACATGGAAAAATCTCCATATTAAATGTTTTCCAATAAATGTTAGAAACGACGAGAAGTTTGGTCATAACTATTGAATAGATTTAAAGGTTACATTAATATTTTTCCATCAAGGCCCCAAGTTCTGCTATTCCAAGACAAAATTCGACTAATGAAATTAAATATCTGTTTAAACGTTTATTTGCATTATATTGTTTGTAAAGAATCGATTTTTTCTTTTCTTATTCATCCAGGAGAACAGTACCGATTCTCAAAATCAGGAAAACATCGAACTGTTGTCGGTGCCAACAGCATTGCAGAGAAAGAGCAACGCTGCTGCTATATTGCCATCAACTGAAAATGTTGATGATGAAGATGAAGAAGCAGGCAACTTTACTACACAACAGCTGTTTTCTTTTGCTTGGCAAATAGCGAGGGGAATGGTAATCGTTACCTATGGTTTTATTTCGAAAATAAGCAAGTTTCCACTAGTCCCACCCAACGTTCTCCTGCAAACCAATTATCTGAAAAAGGAAGTTTGTTGACATATAAAAAAAACCTGTGCCAAAAAGTACCATATCTCTGTTTCCGAGATACACACCTAATTCCAACGTTATTGCAATAAGGTGTATTGATTTCAATAAAATGTCCACTTCTATATTTTCCTTTCAATTCTAGAATCACCTCGCAGAGAAAGATTTCATTCATCGTGATCTTGCAGCTCGTAATGTTCTTGTAGACAGTCATAATCGAGTCAAGGTGTCAGACTTTGGGTTGATGCGTCAAATCTACGAGGATGTATACTATGCAAAGACGTCCAAAAAGCTTCCTGTGAAATGGATGGCTCCCGAATCGATTTTCGACAGCATTTTCACCATCAAGAGTGACGTGTAAGTGATACAGGGGGCAGGAGATCCCATCTCCTAGAGGGTGTTTCAAAATTTTAAGAAGGATGTAAAAAAATATATCATTGTGTTTTTTTACAATAACTCTCGACCAACGAAATGTATTATCTTTTGTGATGTCATTAAAACGGTGGATCGAAGATTAAAAATTCTTTGACGTCATGGTTGAATACATCATCCTGCAAAGCAGGAAGGTTGTTTAAACTGCACTTAACAATACATTCAGACTAATTTGTTAAAGAAAAACCTAAAAAAGGTTTCCAAAATGTATTGAAGCAGAATTCAAATCGGTTTGCGCGAGTGAGGTCAGGGAATCAGGTTAATATGTTTCGTAAGAAAAATAAAACCATAGTGGTTTGGAGTCGTTAGCAAATTAAAAAAGCTGGACGAAATCAGAAACTCTGAGTGAAATGTATATATTACCCAGACAAAGAAAGAACTAAATCGTATTTGTAGTAAATGCTTAGCTTGCTTCTTAATCTTTTATATTTGCATAGCTGGTCCTTTGGTATTCTTCTTTGGGAAATGACCACCATGGGTAAGTTTTAAAAAAACGTTTTGTTATTATTTAAAATTTGTTCCCATTCAAAAAATTTTAATTTAAATTTAATTCTCTGATGCAATTCAGGAGGTGTTCCGTATCCCACGTTGACCAATTCCGAGCTGTGTGGACTTTTGAAGACTGGTTATCGCATGGAGAGGCCTGATATGTGCTCTGATGAAATGTGAGTAACCAAGTAAGGGTGTGTCACATTGCCTTTCTTTCGGAATAGGACTGCATGATATTTGAGAACCAGCAACTACTTTATTCTCACTTATTCTCGCGAGTGCTAAATTTCGCGATTTTCGTGATATTTTCAAAATCGCGAAATTTAACTCTCGCGAAACATAGGACACGCGCAAATTTAAATCGCGAAACTTTTACTGTATAATATCAATAAAATAACGAAATTCAAGCTATTGCTTTACTGCTGTTATTCCAACATGTTTCAGCTTCATGTCTAGGAGTTTTTTTGTTTGATTTTGCCCATCAGATATCTTCCACTGCATCACTCTCGCTGTCCGAACTGTCCTCTGTCGCTAATTTCTATTTTGACTGTGGAATACCTACCTTCGTATGTTTAGCTTATTTTGTTTGCTATTGTTTACGATGGCGATCATATCAATTATGTTGTTACAGTTCTGAGGTCAAAGCTACATTGAAGAAAAGAAAAACATTGCGAAATTAAATACACTCCAATTCTATACCTTCCTCTCAAAATTGCGAATCTTATACTCGCGAAATAAAGCTCTTGATTTTTCGCGAACTTTAATTATCACGAAATTGAGTGAGAATAAGGTATCTTACCAAGTAAAAATGAAAACAGAAACAGAAAACCCTCAATCATCCGGACCTCGAAGTAACCCTCTTTATGTTCCAAACATTACAACACGCGGCCCTTTTTGCAGAAAGTAGTATCATTACAATTTGTAATCATTTAGATATACTATTGTTGTTACTAAGGGTAGAGAAGAAACCTAGCATACATAAGAGCTATGAAGAGCATGTTTGCAACTTGTCAACACTTTGCTGTTATACAAACACTCAATGGTATGTCCATGCAGAGGTTGAAAGTGAAATGCCTGGACGTGCATCCAGTACAAAAGAACATAGATCTGGCGAAATTAACAGATATAGAAGACTCAGGTTATTGTTGTGGACAAATCATTTACTGTATTTGGCAGATACTGTGTGCAGATTGCCGGGTCTCACCCGCAATGCCATGCGTGACTAATTATCGTCTCTAAATCCATGACAGATATGAACTTATGTCTGAATGCTGGAGAGAGGATCCATCGACTCGACCCAGTTTCTCAGAGTTAATTGACCGACTGGAAGTGATTATGACGAGTAATGTTCCGTATTGTGAACTGAGTAAGCACGATATGTCAAGTGCACACTGCAACGTGCACGCCAAAGATGCCGAACACAGCGTATAAGAGAGTGACACAAAGGCACTTTGCTTTAGTTTAGTCAAATAGAAAACTTGGACTACATGTCCAAGTCAAGAGCGGCTTTCTGTAAAAATCACCTATACGTATGCAGGACCTATTTATGCCTATTTATTGAAATAAACAATAAGGTTAAGAATGGAAATGAAATACTTAGTTAATTTATAATTGCAAGCTCCTATTGAATTGAAAACGTAAGATGTCTACGAGGTGGTGATGGTGATGGGGGGATTCGTTTCCTGTTCCTTGTGAAGTTTGGAAAGGTCCTAAAATCTAGTGGCTGTTAACACGTTGGGTAAATCTCCAGTTATGTGGTGTAATCTAAGGAACTCTTAGTCTTTTAGGAATTTTTGAAGCTTAGCCTTTCTACTAAGCGCGTAGTCCTTATCTAAACCTTTCAATTTAGATATAAACAACAATCATTGCATACATTACTGTGCATAATAACCGCTATATTTTCTTTTGTATGGCTTGAGATTATTTCTTAACGATTGCTTGATTTCTTGCGATTGTTCTTAACGTTCCAGTAAAATGCGATGACAATGTGAAGTCGTCAAGAGTAGGATGATATGCAAAGACATAGTTCTGTGCGAGATGAGCCATTCTGTTTTTTTTTTGTTCGCATTTAGACTGACCCTTACAAACGAGATTGTTTTTCATCGTGTGTTGAATTATTTAAAAACAAGTGGAAAAACACCTGCCCAGCTGATCGAGGTTCACAATTGAGAAAACCACTCCTTATGCTCTAAAATGCCTAATTCATCGTCGAATAAATTGTGTTAAGATAGATTAGAATAAAGTAACTGTATTTTGAATTTGTAAATATAATGTATTTATGTGCTGTGTTAGTTGGTCACAATGTAAACTAAAATCAAAACAGTATTGGAAATGAAGGGGCTCGAAAGCCGGTAGTTAGTTAGACAGTTCGCTATTTACTTTTATTATAATTAGCGAAGTTGAAGAGTTAAATTCGGGGCGCGCGTCTGCCATACACTGTATACTGACAAAATTGATGTAGCTAGTTGTCAGCCTAGATAAAACATATTAAAATAAATAAATATTACTTATGTCAAATCTGTCTTTTTTGTGTGTTTGTTGTGACCGCTCAAAACGCTACCGGACGGCGTGGTGTGACGTCTGGAACCGAACAGTTGCGGGAGCGAGGGTAATTGGGGCAGCAGACCCACTTTTGCGAGCTGAGGGTCGCATGAAAAATTACCTTATAGGCTATGAATGTCAAAAATGGAAATATATTAAAAACCTAGCCTGATGGGTGCGTTTGGGACTTTTAGCCATCATGGGTGAAATGCTCAGGTAATATGTTTCGAAAATTTTACGATTTGTCAGGTAAATCTTAATGCGAGCAAGACTTTTTAGACATTTTATTCCAGAAACGTTTATTGTAATTTTATTCCTCTTAAGGTTACCGTATAACTTTGGAGGTGACTGACGTCCAAGCGATATAGCGCGTCCTAATTAAACCGTAGATAGAGAAAACCCTACATCAAATTAAAACTACGGCTAACAAACTATTAGTATCACCCAACTAGTGGACTAATGCAAATCCTGCATTTTGATTGGCTACGCTACTAGAGGCCTATTAGTAATAGTCATAGAGTAGCGAAATTCGTGACGCTTTCTTTCGTTTTATTCCCAAATAAATCTTTCTTCAACTTGCATTTGCTAACTTTATTATAGCTTTTTCTGTCCGACTACTTGGGTGATACTAAAACAATTAGACCCTTCCACGGGTCAATAACCCATTCGGCTTCGCCTCATGGGCTATTGACCCGTAGCCCTTGCGGGCTACGGGTCTAATTGTTAGTTATAACCAATTTCGTAATAAATATTTCACGACCTCTAAATGCGACCGTCTGAGTCACCTTTTGAAAACTAAACTCAAAGGGATTTTGTTCATTTCACCTCAAATTTGGGCAGTGGCTAGTTCAACATGTAGTCAACAAAAACGTGTCTGCGAATTTCTTTTTTTATTTCTGGATACTTTTTCTTTAAGAGTGATTTTTGTACGATCACTCCACTATTTTTTAACCATAATTTCAATCCAATATGACAAAACGCAGATACGGTTTTGTAGCGCTTGGGGTCCGGAAACCCAAGAATAAATCAAATCAGTGAAATACTAAATTCGCTTTGACATCCAGCTTCCAAAAGGTGACTCAGACGCTCTCATTTAGAGGCCGTGAAAAATTTGAGAATTCACTTTATTACAAAATGGTAATTACGGTTAGCTAGCTACCTCTATTAGATTTAATTTGATATAGGGGTTTAGCTATCTACGGTTTAATATGGACGCGCTATATCGCTTGGACGAGAGACACCCCCAAAGGCATGCGTGCGATTTTGACGTAAAATTGCTCTGAAGCACCAGATTCAGGCTATGAGGAGGTCACTGAAAACCGAACAACTTTTAAAAGGACATATTGGTCAATTACGCCATTTTGAAAATACCAGACTTAGAGACAATTTTTTTTTTACTTTCAGATTTGATTTGTCGATAAACAACAATCAAACAAATGTTGCTCGAAGAGCCAAGCAAAATCTTTCTTCCAAAGCCATTAATGACTCACTAAGTTTAAACAAAGGAAATCGGAGCATCGACTATTAAATTAGCATACATTTTTATGACTTTATTCCTCCGTTTTCTCCGTAGTAGTAAATTTCGATTGAGAAGACGTAACATTTCTAAAAACTTCGAAGCTCGTCAGAAATACTCCGCTGCGCGTCGTATTTTCATTTTTCTTTTCGCGGTGTTTGGAAATGCGATGAAACAATCTCTCGAGTGTTTGATATATTATTTCGAAGCTATTATTTCGAAATTGCTATCACGAGTTACACAGTCACGACTATCGTTCGATCTTATGGTGCTTCGGGCTCAAAAAGTAACAGCCTTCAAGAGGTCAACAAAAGAAAGTGAAAGAGACTATTCACTAAAATATTGACTTTTGAAATGGAATGGTAAGACAGATATAAGTTTCAAAAGGAGTCATTTGCATAATTACTGTAAAATATCAAATTCCCCAGTTTCCTAGGCGGCGCACAGTTGGGACAAGCCCCTCTAACAAACGTCAAAAGTCAACGATGGCGATATCTAAGGTAGTTTGGATTCCCTCATTAGTTGTTGCCACCCATTTTCTCGCGTTGACTTGGGCGGTGAATGTGGCCCTGTTTAAGCCTACCACAGCAAACGCAACTTGTGGTTCGCCTCTGGAACAATATTACAGCGTTGTGGAACGCCACAAACCATCTAGACAGCGAATTATCTCTTACTGTGATGCATCAAATGCGGGCCTTTCGCACAACGCATCCAAAATGGTCAACGGGAATTTCACATCTTGGTGGCAATCTCCAGCGTCCATAGATATAGTGTCCATGCCAGTCGATTTACAAGGAGAGTATCAAAAGGTGGGTTATATATAAAGACTATTGCTATTTAAATCTCTTTATCTCCTAAATACAACTTTGCTTTTGATGATTTTAATTAATTGTGCCATTTTCTCTAGTATTACTATGCGAACAAGATTGTCATTCGTTTTGGTGAATAATACTACCGCCCGGGTCAACTTGCCTTCTGGAAGTCCAGTGATTATGGCCAGAGTTATGTGCCGTGGCATTATTATGTGTCAAATGCTGATGAATGCCAGGAGAAGTTTAATGTATCACTTGCAAACAATCCAGTTCGAGTCAGCCAAGTCCTTTGTATGGTGTATCCAACTGGAACTGTTGATCGAAATGATGTGGTGTGTAATAACACTAAACATGTTTTCATGCGTAACAATATCTGCACCTGTCTGATATGAAGATATCTATAATGATTTTCGACATTGACATTAAAAGACAAGCATACGCTTAACAATTATTCCACGACCGCGCGTCAGATATGAGATGGTAGATATCCTATAACTATAACTAAATAGGCTATAACTATCTCATATCCAACAAGCGCGAGTGGAATGGCTGTGTTATTAAAACACCCAAAAAGTTATATTTGAGCTCCCCGTCTGTTCTCGCTGAAGCGTACACCCACCATGTTTGTGGTCCATGGTGTATGCGCTCCGATGCCACGGTATCGCTCGTGGAATAATTGTTAAAAGTTGACCTAAGGTATGGGTCCTTGTTTGTCAAAAATAAACAGAATTATAAATTTAGCAAATCCGTGAGTGGGGCGATGGCATCCACCCTCCCCCTGTACGTCCGGGGGGTTAGATTTAGAATAATTCAATATTTGTTGTGTCTTATAATAACGAAAACCCGAAGTTGGTAATTATTATATATCTTTCTGTTAAGCCTGATATTTGAAAACAAGTTGAAATGAAATTTGAACCAGGGATAAAATTGAACCACAAAATATACATTTACTGAAATACTATATCAGGTAACTTAAAAACGAGTTGAAAACGTTTAATGTTCGACCTTGACCCCAGAAATAGACTTCTCTATACAAAAAAATGACAATAATAATAATAAAAAAACTTGGACTATGTATATGGAAGACAAGCTTCGCATAAAACAAACAGTCTTATCGCACATTCAGGTAGTTTTGGATACCAGTATGAGACACAAGGGAGCTTAGGCCCTGTTTATATGGTCTCGGCTACCCAAGACCATATAAACAGGGCCTAAGCTCCCTTGTGACGGCAAACTTTTTTCATTTTTAAACGATCTCTTTAATTACATATTCAGCTAGAGCTAATCCGATAAATACACGGAATACATCTGGATAGTACGCGAGATTCTCGAATAAACGATCAACTCATTTTCACCAGACGTTGTCATTATAGAGAACGCAATATAGCCACTTTCTTGTTTATTGCTAATTGGGTACGTGTTCATAATGACATCAGTAGTGAGTGGCGAGCTGACAGTGTTTTGGGATCAATGTCAAGCTCTCCATTTGAAATGAGCTAAAAAGGTATGCTAATCACCCCCATTTTCAATGAAGATCGCAGCTGCACACTTACGTAATTGCTTTTATTCATGTGCGTGCTCCAGTACTGGAAATTTCCAAGCCTACGTCTACTTTAAACTTAGCTTCTGTGTTTTCCGCCTTTTGACCATGGATACAACATTAATAAAAGCTACATGAAAACGTTTTAGAAAGGTCTCGAAGATTGTCCACTTTAAGGTAATAAAGATTTATTTATTTCAGTACCTAGTACACGGAGAAGTTATCCTCCAACACAAGAAAATGTGATGTCAACAACATCAACACCAACAACAAAAATGGTACCCAAATGATATACAACAGGCTTTTTTCCTAGTCTTACGTCTTTCTGAGCTTCTCATCGTGTGTTATTTTGCAACTGAGCCCACCGCACCAAAGCGCATGCTATTTAATTTCACTACAACTGCAAAAGCTGTTGTAATGGACTAAGAACTAAAAAAAGTCACGTCGTCTCAAGAAGTCCGTCAGCTAAAAGTCTACATGGGGCGCGTGCAATGTATTTCGCGAGTAGGCTATTTTTAGAACAAACCTTGCGTGCGAAAAAGTGACGTACTTTACGGCGTGCACATGCACGTGCTATGATGACGTGCACTGAGGGTCCTTCATTTTGACTATGAAAATATATATAGAAGAAACAGGCGAATTTTCTTTTCAAGGAGAAGGTGCTTGTCGATAGCGACGTTTCAAGGGCAGTCAAGACGAAGGAACTAATTAAGCAAATTAAACCACATCTAACCAGAAGGTATCAGCGCTTCTAACCTGACTTGCAAGCGAGCCAATTAAAAGCCGCGAACGGCAAATGTTTCAAAGCGCTTGGCTACTGGTTCGCAGAAAAGCCGTACTAAAAATAGCCACTCGAGAAAGATGTATATCAAGGCTCATTACGGGAGATGTAGACTTCTGGCTTATAAAACGTCTGGTCGAAATATGTTACAAAATTGTAACTTGTTACAAATGTTGTTACAGGTCCGTTTCAGGTTTGGTTAGTTTAAAATCAGCATGTAACTATTATTTTGCCAAGTGTTTCTAAGAAATATTTTATTATCGTTTTCTTTCAGTGCCTACAACACAGAGAAGTTATCCTCCAACACAAGAAAACAAGATGTCAACAATACCAACATTAACCAAAAAAGGTGCACCAAATTAGTCGTTTTCCTATAGTGTACCGTCTAACTCCTTTTCGATAAAATACTGGTGGGGCTGTTTGTACACCTGTTTTAACCGGCTTCTTTTTGCGTTCCTTACCTTCTGTGTTTAGCTTCTTCACTTTAAATGAGCTGTCTAAATCATGGTTTTCGTAATCGTTTTTGCATCTTGGCGCTTATCAAGAGTCTTCTTGGCAAGTAAATTAACCCAGATTAGTTATGTTTCTATGCTAAAGTCAAATTCAGGCAACAGTCCAATTATATTCCAAATTGGCAGTGCTAAACATCTTCCCTTCTAACAGTCTCTTTTTTCTGTTATTTAAACCGAAAATAAAAGGACACTGTACTGTGCTCTGACTCGTATCGATGTTTTGGCCATCCGCCGATAGTGATCGTGGACGAGGCTAATCTTTGTCCAAAATTGTTAGCAATTTTCTTGTTCGATGTTTTCTTACTTCTTTTGCGGGGACGTTTTATTCTCCACTCGTTTACAATATAAGTCAATCTGTTCACATTCCTCGCTCTTTTGTTATCATTTAAATACAATTGATTTGATTGAAACTACATACCACTTCTGTCGCCAAATTTTTCCACCTTTTTTTCCTTACCTCGACATAAATAAGGATTAAACTCTTCCCGACTGCTTACTGTCTTTGTTTTTACTAGGGTATATTTATTGGGCTAAGGAAAGATTATCTGGCTCCTTAACTCGAACAGAGCAGCTGCTGCCTATTTTTAACAGAAGAGGCCTCTGAGCCTTTGAACGTTTAATGTATCGTCATCAGTTACCTGGAATGTGTTATGGTACATGGGAATCTCTATCAGGGGCGTAGCTAGCCATTTTTGGTTTGTAACTGTTCCAGACTTCATGGGAGGAGGCTCAAGGACAGGCTTATGAATTAATAAAGGATTTTTTCCTTGCTTTATTGCAATTCCGTTGGCTTAGATATAAGATAATACACTTTACATTTTATGAAGTATCCTCATGTCTTGATTTTTTTTCTGCTACTAAACGCGATTTGATTTCGAGTTGAAACGGACTGTTACAAGTGCTGTGGAGAACCAAGTTTAGGAAACTGTTCTTCTTGTGGCAAAACCAGTCCCTGTCAAAGGCTATTTCCCTGTATGCATGCAGCAAAGCAAGAACCGAGGGTTATTCTGTTTTCCTTTTTGCGCGCAGATAAGTCTTGACTTTGCGCATAGCGCTGAAAGAGCTGCGTTGCGGTTGAAGCGGACATTGTGAGGAGGATCATGAAGATTGCACTCACGATTAAAATAAGACTTGCATTAGTGTAGTCGAGGGTTTCACCCAAAGTGGTTTGCAGAGTTGCGGGGCTTTCTCGGATATATCATCTTTCCGTTCAGTGTTTTTTCAAATTCAACATGGCGTCGGCTTTCGTGATCATGAATCATCGCTTCTAGCTAAGAGAGAGTTCTCCAGCTCCTGGAAAAAGAGGATTACAGCAACCATGGCATTTCAAGTGAAAAAGACAGTGATTTGGATCGTCAGCTGCAAAATTAAACGATGAATCGGGGTAAGAGTTGAGTAAACAGTACGGGACGTGAAACCACGCGGTCTGATCGAAATACAATGAAATGCTGTATTATGGTTGACTTTTACGTTCGAAACCTTGTTGATAACTTTGAAATAAATGTCTTGGTTTGTATGTGAACTTAGTGAGATCGATATTTTTGAAGGAAAATGGTTTTTAGGCCAACAGGGTAAAAGATAAATGAGTGGAATTTGTCCGAAGAGTCATGTAAACAAAAAGATCGAGTTTCATACAGCTCGCATTGATTCAAAAAACTGCTAAAAATTTCAGTATCATTCTTTTTCAGCCAAACTTGCTGGATATGTTGCCAATATAATAAGAAACAATTTTGCTTTGAACTTTTCCTTATATCCTTAAAATATTGTGAAATTTGTTGCTTTTTGTCCACTTTTGTGGGTCAATTTATGCTAATTTCTGTTAATTAAATTAATGTATGCAAAAATATCATGGGTTGTTTTGAACAAAAGTATTTTTTTCTGAAAGCTTATTTCATAAACTTTCAGAAGAGGTATGGCTTTCCTCTCAATAAGAAATACCTTGTGAGAAAATAAATAAAGAACAAATGTGGTCAATTTTGACTGTTTTTAGGCCTGCTGAATGAGAGTTGCGTTTAACTTTTTTGCCTGCTGGAAAAGATACTGCCCTAGGAACCGAAACAACATGTAACACAGTGGAATCAAAATATAGAAGTAGGCTTGACAACGAAGCTTGTAAAAAAAGTTTCATTCGATACGAACACTTTTAATTATGAGTGCTATTTAATAATGGCTTCCGTTACTTTGATGAAGCTGCACTATTGAATGATTTCTGTAATCTACTTTCTTTCTACCTTTTTTTAATACAAATTACGAGGGAACTATTTCTATGGTAAAAATGTTCGGATAATACATATATGTCAGAAAAGAAGTTTGTAAGACTGGGCTTTAAAAGCAGCTACGCGCCTGTTTATGCAGATCAAGTAAAAAGTTACAGATAAATTTCCATACACATTGTACCTTAAACGCAGCACACATTAAAAGGTCCATAGAAAATTCCATGTACCTTCATGAAGAACAGATTGAAGAATATATGGAAAATTTGCAAACTAAAAGGTAGATGATATGTACCCTTACGCAGCACAAATTGAAAGAACGGGGGAATTTTCATGTATTTTGTGCAGCACAGATTAAAATTGAAAATTCTATGTACCTTTTGCAGGACAAGTTAATGGTACATGGAAATTTCCAGGTATCTTATGCAAGACATGTCGAAAGGTACAAAGAAATTTTCATGCATCTTCATGCAGAAAAGTTTGAAAGATGCATGGAAGTTTTCACGTTTCTGTATGTAGCACAAACTAAAGGATAGATAGAAATTTCCATGTACCCTTATGCAGCACAAATTTAAAGTATATGAAATTTTTAATTATCTTCCTGCATTGTACATGCAACGGAAGAGACTGAACGGCAAGGTAGAGTTTTCTCCCTCGGCAAACAAATGACGCCTTAATAAAGTTTTATTCTCGAGGAACGTTTTAAACAATCTTTTCTTTCAGAGTACAAAAAATCGTCGTTTAAAAATTCGAATAATTCGGTTGGTTTAATAATGGAACATTTTATTAAATGAAGTTGGAAAGTGATAATTTTAAAAAACTCGTAATCTAAGAATATCCCGATTGGGTTTAGAACTTTTATTTGTTTAGTGTGTGATTGATTTTTTTTCTTGAGTATCTGCAAAACAGAAAATTGATCAGCCAACTCAAATTCAACAGCACTACAACAAACAGCAAGAAATGGTATTTGCATGTACTTTCACTAATCTCGACCTGACTTTTTCGTTATTTTGTTACCGCACAATTTCTCCGATGGCATGGGTAACTTATACTCTCTTTTATTTTGTGTTATACAGGACCCCGGTTGATACACGTCCTGTGACTGAAGTGGTTACCCTGTTTAAATATCAATTATTACTATTATTATTAGCTCAGATTTTGAATGCCATCAACGCATTTCATGGAATTTAATTGATATTACCTTGATGTTCGAAAGTGCTCTTATACTATGAATAACAAGAGAAAGATCGAAGATATCCATTAACGTTCAAATTCCTGCCACTAGTCGTTTCAATTTTATTTCTTTCTCATCTTCTTACATTTTAGGTGGGCCAGCCGCTGTGCATTAAAAGTATTTCTTAGTAATTATGAAGACGAACAGTGCTACAGGGGGTGCGGTAATAACATGCCATTTATTCAGTAGATGATAAAAATAGCATTTTTCCTCAATGTAGGAAGATAGTAAAGCCATTTACACTAATCTATATCTAAATTTGACGACAATGTATGTATATATAGTAATCATGAAACGCATTTGAATTGCATTTCAAATTGTTCTAAGTAAAACATAGTAAAGGGTAAATACTTAGTCTAGATATTTCATCGTGATAGAATACGTTCCTTTTGGTGACCTGCTGCAGTGGTTTCGACGCAGAAAGCGATCGGTAAGAATGTTTCTAACGGAATATTTATTGCAATTTGCCGTCGTTCTATTATTTTGTAAAATGAATTTTACATCAACTATCCTTCACAAGAATGCTAATACAATCCTTCTTTAGCTACAAAACATACAAATTCGTGTTTTTTTAAACACTATAAAAAGTTTTCTCTCGTGTTCTCACATGGCTTTGACTTTGCTTCTTTATTTGTTATTTATTAGTTTTTTGATTGGTCGCTTGTAACTATCGTCACTAAAAAGGATCCAATTTTAATCATTTTTAGCGCAGCTCCAGCTGCCCGAAGGGCCGCAGAGCGGAGCCCCATAACAATAAAATCGTGCAGGATTTTGTCAGCGAAATTTCTGGGATTGGAGCCTACGATTTGTTTTTGCTATCATAATCTTTCTTGAGTAGTTGCGTATGGTAGGCGTATTAAATGCCAGTTTTTTATAATGTATGTGAAGCTCCGCTTTTAGGTCTGGCTAAATCTATATATTATATTTCCAAAGGCACAGAAATAAATTGGCAGAATCTTCAAAGGTCGTCTTAAGACAGCATCCTTAGAATACGCACTTTAATTAGGGCCATTTTATTAATTAACGGCGTACAATGGTCTATTCAGGAAAAGGCAAACAAACAAAGACATACTAATATTATTTTACGAAACAGAAATCGTGACAACTGGCGTGATATCATTTATCTTACAACATAAACGTGAGTAATCGCGTTCCCAGTGCACCGCCCCCATTGACCAGCGGTGTCCTGGCCTCGCCTTGTGGTTCAATTTTATCCTTGGTTCAGTTTTTTTTCTTTTGTTTTAGGATATGATAATGTATGTATGTATGATAATGAGTTTAAAACAAAGGAAATGAAATTTGAACCAAGGGTAAAATTGAACCACAACATATGCATTTACTTAAATACTATATCAGGTAACTTAAAACGTGTTTTAACACGTTTTTAAAAAAACGTTTAACGTTCAACCTTGACCCCCGAAAAAGACCTTCCTGTATAAAAAATAATCGGCCTATGATACGGAAGACAAGCCTCGCATAAAACAAACAATCTTATAGCTTATAGCTTCGAGCTCACAGAGCGCGAAGCGCGAGAGCTCGACTTGTTTCCCCTGCAGGAAAACGAATCAAATGATGTCATTTTGGCGCGAACTTTTTCGGGTCTCCGGTGTCTCCGGGGTGTTAAACTGTCAAGCTGTCAAAAATTACTTTCTGTTTGTAATGTCTTTTGGAAATAAACGCCGCTCATTTTCTAGCTCTCTTCGATTTTCGAAATGTAGTCAAGTCTGCGCTCGGAGCTCTCATGGATGAGGAAAGTACCCCAAGAAAATGTTTTGTTCGCGTTGCTGTTCCTGAAAATATTTGCTTACAATGTGGTGGACTGGTAGAAAACGCTGCCTTACGAAGAAGGTTATTTTCCGGATCGAATAAGACTAAGACTTGCCAAAACCTAGAGCTTCTTCTTGGAGATGCGTTCCAAGCGGTGGAGGAGAAATCTGCAATTGTTTGCCGAAACTGTTGGGACCGTAACGAAACGCTATGTAAGAAAATTTTTATCGCAAGAGAGAACTTCTCCAAGACGAAAGAAGGGTTGGAAGCTCGTATGGGAAGCTCTGTTTATGTTAAGCGATTGACGAAGGCATCTGATCATAACGAACACGAAGGTGCGAAAAAATCCTCAACAAAGAGAAGAGCTTTATTTGACCAGTGAGTATTTTGCATCCGTAATTTCCTTCAGTTGTTCGCTGGAACAATCTGCTCCTACCGAAGCGGCCGAAATCCCTCGTGAAAGCAGTGAAGTTACTTGGTCCTTCATTAGAGCAACCAGTGGCACCACAACCAAACAAACGGACGACAGCACTTCTTGTTCCCCATGCTCTAAAAAGTCGAAAATAAAAGGTGCGACTTCAAAGGTCAAGCTTTTTCCCGATCCCGTAGGCGTCGAGAGAAAGACATCTCTACCGCTGCAATAACCTTCAATAGCTTTCCGCTGATGTTCACGAACTTCCTTGTAGTTTGCTTTCCGCAAACCATAAGCGATTGCATCCTTGATTGAACGCATAGTAAATGTTCGAAACAGTAAACAGAGAAATCAAGAAATCGAAAGACACTCACGAGACGATCAGTTCGAAAGTATTGTTGGTTTCATCTTACGCGCTTGATCGATCTTGTCTGGCAAGGATCTGTTATGATTGACGTTTACTTGACAGCGCTGCTCTCTGATTGGTTAACCCGACAGGAGGAAAATTCCTCCGGTAAATTTGGCGCGCTGCAAGTGATAAAAGTCGGTCGCGCCGGGGTCTACTATAAAACCGGAAACGAGAAGCGACCGACTTTTAGAAAGTCTAATGTGGTGCTAGTTAAGTACGATTTAAACTAGTAAAAGCAGCAGTGAAAAAGGAGGAGGGATCGAAAATTGAACATTCATGTAAACGAAACTGAAGCTTGATATGTAGGGAAGCGATGACGTTTGCACGTCACGTAGCTTATTTTATGTGGGCAGGTGTATGTCGACTTCTTGAACGTTCGTAAGTTGGAGCACAGTTTTTTGCGATATCCGTTAAAGTACAAAACAAGTTTAAGTTGGAGAAGCCTGCTTCGGGTAACACACCGAAAGAAAAGGGAATTTCCAACAATACAAGCTGTGATTAAGTGATTGCAGCTTTAGCAGTTTGCAACGCTTCCGCTTCACTTAGCTTGACCTATTTATTTTGACATATTTACTCAAAATGTCATGTTTTGAAACGAAATTAACCAGTGGCACAAATTACGCTGCTAATTCTGTTTGGTATACCACACGCACAATTGACCTATTTAGACGGAAACGTCATCTATGCGTGTGATAATCGGACGTGGGATTTATTAATTGTTTTTGTTTTATGAGGGGGACACATTCAGGTAGTTTTGGATACCAGTATGAGGCACAAGGGAGCTTAGCTTAGGCCCTTTTTATATGGTCTCGGGTACCCGAGACAACCCTCCCCCCCCCCCCCCCCCCCCAAGTAACCCTGGGCGAACTAACTTTTCACAAAAATGTTGAAAGATGCCACCAACCGTTTATATGACCCTCCTTGAGTAGTCTCGGGGGGCGAGACAACTCGGGGGACGAGACAACTCGGGTGGGCGAGTTGTCTCGTCTCGGCAGGTATGGTAACCCTGGCCGGCGGGATAACTTTTTATCATATAAACACTTTGGCTCGCCTACCCGGGACAACTCACGGCGTGCCGAGTGTCATGTATTTTCGAAATTTCAGGTTTTAAAGCACAAATTTACATTACAAAGGCAAAGAAACTCAGCAAAGCCCAAACTGATCGAATAAATGAAAGAAACTCAAACGAAGAGAGATATCTGGGGATTTGAAAATTAAAGAGCTTTATGAATAATCAAGGAGGATCAACTTTGATTCGGCTAGCAGGGACACCTTTTTCTCATATAAACGCTCGATAAAGTTGCCTTGGTAGGGAGGGTGGTCTCGGGTTCCCGAGACCATATAATCAGGGCCTTAGGCAAACTTTGACGGCAAAAACAAAAGGTTTAATAAGTAGAACACTAAATAGTCCTGCAAGTTCGTTTGAAATCTTGGTACATTTCTCAGCCGTTCTCTGCGAAACGACACCGTAAAAATGACCAAATTCTGCGAATTTTGGACAACGTGAACCCAGTGACGGCTAAGTTTTTCGTTTTTAAACGATCTCTTTACACATTCAGCTGGAGCTAAACCGATAGATACACGGAATTCATCTGGATTAATATTGTTGCGAGATTCTCGAGTAAAATATAAATTCATTTTTTCACCAGACGTTGTCATCGGCGTCACCGTCGCCGTCGTCAATTACTTAAGCTCCCTTTTAGGCGCATAGCCACTTTCTTGTTTATTGCTAATTGGTTACGTGTTCATAATGTTAGTGGCGAGGTGACAGTGTTTCAGGATTAATGTCAAGCTTTCCATTTGAAAAAAAAAAAGGTATGCTAATCACCCCCATTTTCAATGATGATCGCAGCTGCTCACTTACGTAATTGCTTTTATTCATATGCGTGCTCCAGTACTGGAAATTTCCAAGCCCACGTCTACTTTAAACTTAGCTTCTGTGTTTTCCGCCTTTTGACTATATATATATAATCGACATGCGGATGCATTAAACGCTTTATCCAGTCGACTGGTACGTATTGACTGGTTAACGGTTAAGTTCAGCCGCTTAGAAAATTTGAGGTGAGTAAAGTTCAGTTGTTTAATAATATAATATGCATATTGTTTTCACTGTTTATAACAGAGTTTTCTTCCTCATAAACTATGCTTATGAGCCCGTGTTTTCAATTAAATCAAAACTGACAACCTCAGTGACGTTGAGCATTTCAGCTCACCCAAACTGTTCGCGTTTGGCTCCCTCCGTACCAGCCTTTGCGCAGTTTTAAGGGAAGGTGTAATCTTGAAAGTGCCTTTAAAGGGGCAACAACATTATCTTCTGTAAGCAAAGTTAGAAAGTAATAAATAGCGGCTAAGTTTCCTAATACCTCGTTTTAGCGGGTTTCGGTGAAACACTCAATTTCCTGCGTAAACCGTCAGCTGTCTACTGTCTACTTTAGTTATTTAGTTCCGTGTAAACAACTTCTCTAATAACTGCGGAAAACCAATTCGTGGTTAAGTATGGATTTTAGTTCCCTAATACCTCGTTTTAGCGGGTTTCCGAGAAAAGCTCGATTTCCTGCGTAAACCGTCAGCCGTCTATTGTCTACTTGTCTAGTTATTTAGTTCCGTGTAAACAACTTCTCTAATAACTGCGGAAAACCAATTCGTGGTTAAGTATGGGTACAATCGAAGCGGAGCGAATGAAATTACGCATTTTCATTAATTGTATCGAGATTTCCAAGCGATGAAAAATTAGAAGCATACATTTTGGCTTAAGCTCGTAATAATGAACTGAAAACGGCACACGTGTAAAGACATTTCAAAGTTTTAAAGAAAAAGTTATCGTGGAAACCATAGGCGTACTGGCAATTTTTTACCAGGGGGGGGGGGGGGGGGGGGGGGGGGCGGTGAACCATTTGCCCAAAAAATTCTCGCAAGTTGCCCAAATTTTTGCGAAAAAGTCGAAAAGAAACAAGGGTCATATACGATGCTCTAACATAGGCCTACTTACGAAGTGAAAATATTCTTACAAATGAATATATCATATGAGCTCATAAAACACGTTAAAAGAAATAGCTGTCTCGGCCATTTCGACGGCCAAAGATATCAATGATACGATCCATGTCATTGTTGACTACAGAGTTGGCATATTACTGACACGTTGTTGCCCCATAGTGTTGCGCAGGTAAGTTTTCAATCTGCGCAACGCACTGAATGATCGTTCTGCTGAACACGATGTAGCAGGTATCACTTCAAGGATATGTACTACATTAATAACCAGAAACTCATTACGTGCTGGGCAACCACTGTCTCGTGTGAATTTAACTGGCTTTACCAGGCCGACTTCAGGTTAAAATAGAAAATATCTATCTCTTCAAAAAACAAAATCATGGAAACTTCTTTTAAAACTGGCTTTGCCCAAATTTCTTTTGCTGCCCAAAAAATCTGAGTTGCCCAAAATTTGGGGGGGGGCTGCAGCCCCCCCAGCCCCCTCGGCCCGTACGCCTATGGTGGAAATTTTATTATATATGGCCAAAGCAAACTGGAATAGATGAAATTAAAGGGAATATGGACGAGAAAGCTAGAACTTTAAGAACGTTTTCAAAATGGACGCCATCTTGGCACTGCGATATATATAAGAAACGTTGCCATATCAATTTTCAGTTGTAATTCCACGTGAAATTATAATATTGAAATTTTGCACAAAAGTTACGTTAAAATACAACATTAACAACTGATGAACGTTTTGACTACTAACGAGCGTTGAAAACGTCATGATATTGACCAAGCATTTCTGCTCAAAAACCAGCGACAATTCAGTCTATGAATAAATATGAAATGTTTTATTTTTAACATCAGCTTTATTAACGTTTCACCTGCGTTTCTCTAACATTATTTTTGTCTGTATATTTATATAAGGACATTTTAATTACCTCTCGTATTTTTGGCAAAATGTCCTTTTTTTCCTCAAGCCGCAGCCAGACATCTTCATTTGATTGTATGTCTTTAAAAACGTTAACATGATAAATTGTTATCTCACGCGTCTTATACGTTACTTTGCTCTCGTTGATTTTTTGTTTATTTCCATATTTTTTACTTGTCGACAAATTCTTCGAAGTTGATGTTTTTCATTTTTTCTGTGAAATGTCCAGCACGTCACCTGACCTATACCTACGTGGCTGCAGGGTGACACCCCCCCCCCCCCCCCCCCCCCCCCCTCTATTTTAAACATAACTTAACGTTAATATCCCTGAATATGACGAACATTTTTTAAAGGCATTCCCTTCAGAGATCAGTATTTTAAAACAGTGTTTTGACGTTCAATAAACTCGGAATGGCAATGTTTACCTTGAAAGTTTTAAAATAACTCTCACTCTCACTCTCTCACTCTTAGGACAAATTTGCGTGATACACTATTTGATTTCGGCTGTCGCATGCGGCATGCCTACGTCACGACTTGGTCGCGGCATTCGTAAGCAGTCTAGGGCTGACTGTAAGACAAAACAATTCTCTTATGTGGCAGTCGTTAGCAAATATAATACAGTGGAACCCAGCCTTACGCTCACCTCGTTAATACGGTCACCTACTTGCTATGGTCACTTGTTTTTGTCCTGGAACGCCAAAACAAAAATGTCTGATCTAGTCTGCACCATTATGTTATTAAGCCAAATATGATAATAAACGCAGTTCTTCCACGAAAAGTCTTATTTATCTGAGCATTTCCGACGACTTTTTTTCAGGCTTTTTAAAACGCAGACGTTCCATAATGGCCATCATAGTTTGGCATGGGAAAAGGGCAGAGTTTCTCTTGCTGTCATTGTTTAGCTCATGTGCCTTATGCTTCCTTCCTTCTGTCAAGTGCCAATATTGCAATACGAATAAAGGTAAGTTCCTATTGGACATTTTCAAGAGCTGAGATAATATTTTCTGAACTCAGCTTGTTATTTAATTATTCATCGCTCACAATTGGGGTGGGAGCACCGGAAGTATGAGCGTCTGGGGGAGGGGGGTGGGGATCCGGGGAAATATTTCCCCGGCAAATTTTGAAAGAATCAAGATGTTGAAGTCCTCTTTTCCTGCATTCTCAGAATCATTTTAACACTCTCTCTCAGATTAAGCAGACCTTTGGGGCGCGTGAGGGGGGTGCGGACGCACCCATCGCACCCCCCCCCCCCGACCTGCCTACGGCACTATTACCTTTCGCGACATGGACTTATTCATTGCAAATTAATATACATGTACGTACAGAAATACATATTTACACCATGCCATAGAAAATACAGCCAAATGGAATACAGGAAAGGCGATGTATGTTCTTCCTATCGTGCGCTGCGATCTTACTCCCGATGAAATTTAGTAAGCATATTTTCTATGACATGGTATAGAAATAGTTATGCAACACTTTCTCGTGGTATACCACGGAATATCCTACTTGTCGCTTGTATTTTCTTGGTATACACACGAGCCTTTCAGTGACTCGTGGGATATTCCATATTATATAAAATGTTCGAGAAATTGCGCGCGCTGTGATTGGTCAGTTCGAGTTCCTTATAGCTCCATAAAGCACGCTGCTTACGTCACGCGCGTGCTTTATCGATATTAATAATATACATGAAAAAATTACTCGATTCTGATTGGCTGAGACTGAGTGCAGTTCAGAGGTAACACCAGTGCAAAAAGTGTAACACCAGTGCAAATTACAAATAGACGCGGACGAAAACAACGATCAGGGTTTTCGCAAGGTAAACAACAGTAAAACACCTAAAATATAGTTCTAAGAAACCAAATACAATTATTAGCACCTCATTCTGGCTAAATGTACGGAAAACGTCAAGCGAAGAGAAAAAATATCGCCAACAAAATAGAGGAAAACGAGCCGGCAAGCCGAACTAACAGTTCTGCCCTAAAGTAAAAGGACAAAACAGTGACGACTTGTCTTGGAACCAGACCGCTTACAGAATGATAATAGCTACACTCGACAGGCATATAAATAAACAAGGATATGTGTTTTTCAATCCGGCAAGTAAGTTCTTCGCCGACCAAGTTCTTCGCCGGTCTGTCATGGGAAAACGTCCAACTATAAAAGCACGAAGTTCAACCGAAGAAGAAGTGGACGTGCTATGAACTTTTTGGTGCCAAAACGCCAGAAGCACTTACATATCTGTAGTTTGTGGTGGCTTTTTGCATTTATCACCTGCCAAGTTTCTTTCATCTTTGGCCGCTCGAAGCTTACATCTCGGTTTCCGAAACGGCCGCCGTCCAATTCTTCAGTTTACGCCGAGCTTTCACAGTCTAATATGTACATTGTCTTTAGTCGGTCATTGTTAACCGAGTTGTGCTTCAAAAACGTTTGAAAAACCACAAATTCCCAAGTTTACAGTACAACCGAATGAATCTGAATACTTCGCTCTTGTGAAAGTTTGAACTTGACATGTGTTTGCTGTGCTTCAACCAATCAATTGAATGAAAAATCAGAAAAGGCACGCGGTGTCAAAATTCAACTGGTTTTCTTTTTCTCTCTGTCCCTTTTTTCATGTATATTATTAATAAGTAATCACATGATTTTTCTCGTGCAATTAGGAATAAATAAGCACTTGTAAATTTTTCAAAGACTACAAATTGCACTCACCCTACGGGCTCGTGCAATTTTGTTAGCCTTTGAAAAATTTACTCGTGCTTATTTATTCCTAATTGCACTCGAAATCATGTGATTACCTATACATAATGTACGCGGCTTACGTCACGTGTTTGAGCTAGCGCAGTTTTTTAAACATTTTATAAAACAAATAAAATACTTGCTCCTCGTGCATTGTTGAGATATATAAGCACTTTGGGAATTTTTAAGAACACTCGAGAACTCGGCTGCGCCTCGTTCTTCTCTATGCACTTCTCGAGTGTTCTTAAAAATTTCCACATACTTATATAACTCAACAATGCACTAGGACGCGTTTTATATTTCTTTAGTATAACCCTCGAAGGCGTTGCAAAACTAGCATGTATGTGCATAAATATATTTTTTTTTATTGGAGGAAACCAAAAAAAGTACCACTTGCAAAGCAATTGCATTACTTACAATACAGTTGCTTACGTTGCTTACGATACCATAACGTGCATAAAATTAAAAATCCGATGGTTAACACTACTTACGATACGTTACTTACAATACTTACAAATACGATACTTTTTTAGGTGGATCTTGGCGGATTAATCTAAATCTAAATATATCATTCTATGAATTTCATTTTTGTAGGTTTGCATACATATTTGACTGTTATTTACATAGTTGATTTAATTTTCAATCCGGGTTAGATGCTCTTCAAATTGAAATCTATCCAAATCGATCATCCAACGCATTGCCTTCTGGTGTATCAATCAGTCTGACATGTAAAGCGTCGCAAACTGATGGTAAAAAGGCCTCGAACCCAAGAATAATTGAATGGTTTGATCCACAACTAAACAGAGTCAGAAATTGCACGCCTGGATTGCCAGTGGCAACCTGTACTTTGTTAATTGGGGTACTAACAAAGGACAACGTTGGCAACTACACATGTAAAGCAAGTGATCAAAATTCTCACTGCAGAACGAAAAGAATCCAGGTTGATTTCCAAGGTAAGCAGGATTAATCTAAGCATATTTGTAAGAAGCAATGATAGGAGTACACTACGTGCAGTGCATGTTACTCTTCAGCTTCTACGTTCACCTGTGCGCCTTAGAAAGGAGAAGCCGAAAAATTGTATAGGCATAATTTTATGATCAGTAAAACGTTTGTCACCCTGTGTACCGACGTCTCATTTTTTCTCACGCTGGAAAGGAAATGGGAGACGGTAGCGTTTGCTAGCTCAGTTAATTAATCAGTCAGTTAAATAATTTTATTTTGTAACTCTTTATTTGCAGAGAATCGTGTACTCTCTACACCAATAGCAGGATCAACAGAGAAAGGGAAAGGATCAACACAAGAAAATGGTAAAACCGTCTTACATATGTAATCATTTGTTATAAATACCACAGGTGTCCCAAACTCATGATTCGCTCGAAAGTTATGATTCAAGTTAGTGTATCGAGTGGGGCGTGGCTACCTGAAGTACTTTCCATCGAATCATGAGTTTGGTACGCCTGTGTAAATACTGATCATTTTACGCGCGTCCTGATTGGTTATGCAGTCGTTCTGTATCAGGCTCGATAATCATCCACCGTTCGAGAAATTGAGCCCGAAGTCCTTCCCCCGAATTTGAGAGAGCGGTGCAGAACAAGCACGCGCGCATAAAAGCGCGCGCGTATTATGTGTTTCTCAAAGAATATAGGCCGTATCGGAATGACGTAATGCCCTGTTTAAGATGAGTATTATTCGCATAAACAAACCACGAATCATGTTTTCACAAATTACTGCCAACTTCTTAGCAACTGATATTAACTATCATGCAAACAAAACACATCATTTTCATATAAAAGGAGCAGCTCAAGCACTGTCGAATTCACGTCTAAACGCCTGTTTAAATTTTGTTTTCTTATTTCTCAGTGCCTGAAACCTTGCAAGCAACAACAGAATCAACAAAGCAAACGCAAGAACCAATAAAAGAAAATGAAAATTCTGGCTCCAGCAAGACACAAGCTTACATCTTGTATGGTATAGCCATTATTCTGATTCTGGTTTGCTGCTTCCTTCTGAGCTACTGGCTCTACAGAAGAATATATCGTAATCACAAGCGAGTTAAAAGGTTAGTCAATGTCGTTATTACTTCTGCTTCTCCTGAAACGTTATATTTACGTCTGTTATTCAACCGAATTGAAATTAAACAACAGAGATTCCAGAGTTGCTGCACATAGTAGAAACTTTTAATTTGTCTGGTCTTGTCTCTTAAGTTATTACCATTCATTCGGAAATGTAAGACGTCAAATTGTCATAAAAGTGGAGGTTCCCTTTGAAAACCAAAGGAAACGCAACTCAATGTTTCTCTTGGGGCCAGTCATAACGTTCTCATTGGACAATGCTGAACTGCAGTAAGTTGTGACAGCGCAAGCATTTTCATTTAATATAGCATTAAAGTACATGTATAATGCTCTATGTCTAACCAAGTTGCCTCTTGCTTTTGTATCCCTAGTGAATCGTCTTTTCCAGTTCGTGAAATCATTCCCCTTGACAAGTGGGAAATTCTCCCAGAGCAAATAAAATACGAGGAAAAACTGGGCCAAGGAGCGTTTGGCGTTGTTTACAAAGCCACTTTAAAGAGACGAGCGGGGATAGAAGTGTTTGATAGCAGAAAGGGACTAGAGCCAAAAAGGGCATGCCAGGTGGTCGCTGTCAAAGTGTTACAAGGTACAATTTTTAAAGTACTTTTGATAACTAATCAACCAATGGAAAAAAACTATATACCGCGAGCTAGAATCACTATACAGAACATATATTTTATAGTTCATTTATTATTATTATTATTATTATTACTATTATTATTATTATTTATTATTATTATTATTATTATTATTATTATTATTATTATTATTATTATTATTATTATTTATGTGTGTGTGTGGGTGGGTGGGTGAAGATATCGTGCGTTAAGGAAATTAGTTTACTTTTGCTGAATTGCAACACAAAAGCGAAGTAGCCTCGTCCGATCTTTTCCTCTGAAGTTTGCCTCTACGATTCATTGGAAGGGGCTTTTAAATGCGCGGCGTTAGCGGCTTGCCTATCTAAAACGCGTTCTTGGTTGTGCTTAGATCATCCCAGCGACGAACAGAAGGAAGTGTTCCTACATGAGATAACTCAGATGAAGCTGTTAGGTTCGCACCAGAATATCGTGTCTTTAGTTGGATGCTGCACGCTGCATGATTACAAGTTCTTGGTGATAGAGTACGTCCCGTTTGGTGATTTGTTACAGTGGTTACGGCACAGGAGAAGATCGGTAGGAAGATTACTAAGCAACATTTTAACTAATTTGTAAATATTGCCTCAAGTAAATAGAACCAGCACGGTTTATTTAACCTTTCTTTAAATGGCGGGAAAGGAAATAAAAAAACTGCCTTTCGCCCTTTAGGGTTCCCTTGCCTAGATATTCTTACTAAAAAATCTGGAAGTCTCGTTTCTAACACGTCATGTAGCTATGACATTGTTTGACGATTAATAAGATTTTGTTACATTTTAGATCAATGGACATGGGAGTGCTAAGGAAAAAGGGAAGGAGGAATGCTATGATGGAAAAGAAACTCCTGATGATCAGAGAAAAGCTCACAAAGCTGTTGAAGTAAGTGTTTGGATCAATTAACCAATCATCAATTAAATGGTAAAGCAGTCACTTGAGTCATTTAACGAAATACAAACAGTGGTAAGAACGAGCGAACGAACGAACGAGCTAAAGAATAGATAGTAAGCTTAAAGCAACACCAATAAGAAATATTAATTTATATTTTACGGATGTTATATGGAAACGCATGGTCAGTTTACTTAAAGACCTACCAAACTGTTACGTATTTAGTAACTTACTTATGAACTTGGATTTCGTTGTTCAGGTAGAGATCGTCGGAGAACAGGCACCACTGATAACGAAACTGAGCCCTTCAAAGGAAAATGGAGACGTCATCATTGACATGAGCCTTTCTTCTGAGAATCTTCCAAAAGTAAGGACATAATAAATGATAAAGATGAAATGTTCATTTGGCACGTGCTTGGGAGTCGACGGGAATCGAACCCATGGCCCAGAAAAATGAAACCTAGAAAAATGGCCACATATGAACCTAGGAAATAAAATGGCCTACCTCACCACAAGTCTCTCGTAGCACAGTGGTTAGAGCGCCCAACTCGTATCTGGGAGGCCATGGGTTCGATCCTCGACGGGAATCGAACCCATGGCCATGGCACGACGGGGACTCAGAAGTTTTCTTTGTCCCACGCTCGTGACAAATGAACATATCATCTTTATCATTTATTCACCAAGCTTGAATTTCACCATGTTCACCATTTATTACACAGTAAGAAAACAACACACAAACAAAGTTGCTTTTACACTGCATGCTTACATGACATGATAGTATTTGAAAGCTATTAAAAATATATTTTCGAGTAGAGTACATATTAGACAGCCATTTTTATGTTTTCTTTCTTATCTTTTTATATATTCAGGAAAATGGTGAAAATTCCATTGATCACGAAAACATTCCGTTGGTGTCGATGCCATCGACGTCACAGCGAAACAGCAACGCTGCTACCATTCTGCATCTTGAGGATAACGACGAGGAAGCAGACAGCTTTACAACGCAACAACTGTTTTCGTTTGCTTGGCAAATAGCAAGAGGAATGGTAATGAATAGTTAAGCAATTTATTCGCAAAAAAAAGTTTTCACAATAATTGGTGCTCTAAATTCTCAAGCATGAAGACAAACAAGTTTATCTAAACAGAAGGAAGTGTTCCTACATGAGATAACTCAGATGAAGCTGTTAGGTTCGCACCAGAATATCGTGTCTTTAGTTGGATGCTGCACGCTGCAGTATTACAAGTTCTTGGTTATGCAGCCGGTTTGTACGTGTTGTATTTATCGGAAAGCTAGGAAACAGAGCTCTTCATAAATTATGGCTATTCTTAACAAAATACCCACTTTTGACATTTTCACTAGAATCATCTCGCCGAGAAAAATTTCATTCATCGTGACCTGGCAGCTCGTAATATTCTGGTTGGCAGTGATAATCGAGTCAAGGTGTCAGACTTTGGGTTGATACGTCAAATCTACGAGGACGTGAACGTCAGGGGAAAGTGTACAAAGCTTCCAGTGAAATGGATGGCTCCTGAAGCGATTTTTCAACAGCTGTTCACCATCAAGAGTGATACGTAAGCTAAAATTTTCATGCAATGACATGACATTAGTGCATGACTTTGGTGTTTTGTGAAAAGCCTGTAACATTTTGCTTATGCCAGTAATGAGGAAATAGCATTTACACAGTATTGCACACATCCCAAGCTAAGACTAGAACCTTTAGAAACACGCAGTCGTGGATTTTGATTTTACTGTTTCCACACTAAATGTAAAACTCGTTTTAATCCTATTTTATTTGAACTGTTTTATTTTATATTATAGCTGGTCCTACGGTATTCTTCTTTGGGAAATGGCAACCATGGGTAGGTTAAAAGATATGTTTAGCTCATTTTATTTATGAAAATTAATTAACAGAAATTAGTTACTTTCTCATAGAAAAGACCACAATTTTCAGTTTTGCTAACGTGAATCAAATATTTCCTGAATATTCTAACGGCTTACTAACTTTATCTCATCTTCGCGTTGCATTAAAAGGAGGTGTTCCATATCCCACGTTGACCAATTCAGAGCTGTATAAACTATTAAAGACAGGTTATCGCATGGAAAGGCCTGACATGTGTTGTGATGAAGTGTAAGTATTTGAATAAGGCATTGGCTTCTTTCTGAATGCAACTGATACGTGCGATGCCATTCGTATACGTTGAGTTCGACTTCTGTTACTTTTACGCCTAATCTTACATTTACTCATAATCATCGAGCGCAAGCTTTTTGTGTTCCTTTGCCTTTGAACCTGCCTTGGAACTTGCTTCTACGTCCTGGGGTGAGTTATGCGCCAATTATGACGCGAAATTAAATGAATTCATACATTTCAATAGTTTGCCATCTTGGATGCAGCGCCTTGGATTTTCATAATTTTTTGAAATGTCAGCACATCCCCAAAATTATTTTGAAATAAGAATGTAAAATCCTTATGATTCGGAGTTATAACGAAATTCCCAGTAAAGAAGACAGACAAGCTTCAAATAGATAGGTCCCCAAAATAGGGTTAAACATAAAATACACTTATATACAGGCATTTATTTAACTGACTTCTCTTAATCTATGATAGATATGAATTGATGTGTGACTGCTGGAGGGAAAACCCGTCTTCTCGCCCCAGTTTCTCAGAGTTGATTGGCAGACTAGAGGTGATCATGATGAGGGATGTAATGTACTGTGACCTCAGCAAACACGATGAGTCCAGACCATACTACAACGTTCCCGCCAAATATACTGAAACCAGTGGTTAAGATAGTGACAATAATTACAATCTAACAATTGTTCTGGGGAATATTCTAGCTTTCAAAGATCGGTATGGTTGAAGAAGATAAGTCTCTAGAAGACAACTGTAGCAGATCGATAATAGTTTTAAGGATATACACAAAATTAATTTTAATTGTTTATGTTGTGATTTAAATTATTATATATTCAAAACTAACTTCTCAAGCCAGTTTGATTTCTATTTCACTTTGCTTCAGATTATGATAATAAAGGTAAAGTCTGCGCTCGAGCCCAGTGGCCCATCAGGCCGGAACTTATCCCGGTTTCCGTGACATGAAGCGACTAGGAATAGAAGTATTTCTACTTCGCACCCCCCCCCCCCCCCCGCCTCTCTGGATGGTATGCTAGTCCATCGCAATGTTATCCTCCCCCCACCCCCAGTATTAAATTTTGCCGGTAGCCATTTACACACCTGGGTGCAGAGAGAGGCTCTGTGAGAGTGGAGTGTTTTGCTCAGGAAAACTACACAATGATCCGGCCAGGGCTCGAGCCCAGATCGTTCGATTTGGAGTCCAGCGAACTAAAAATTACTCCACCAAGCCTCATATAATTAGCAAAATAAAAACAGATGAATGGTCCCAACCCATGAAATCAAAACAAGTCAACAACATGTTTGTGGGAAAAAAAACGGGTTGAGGATGAAGAGCTTTAGTTGCCCATAGGATCACACAGGTCAGGTGGTTGGCAGAGATGGGACCTTATCCTTTCAAGTGACGAGGCCCCCATTCTCTCTGGCCCTTCCATTGGGTCCTAGTCCCCAAGCTACTAACAGGTCTTTATCCTCTCTCTATGGGATTCTAACTTGCAGGCTACCGAGAGGTCCTAATCCTCTCTTGGGGTACTAATCCCCAGACCCTAAGACTTCGTGATCCTCTCTAGTGATAATCAAGAGTGCTATCCTGGAGGCCCACTCTACAAGATGGGTGACCATCAGAGTTTATTGGGAAAAGGGCGACCCGTTTGGAGCACTTCATCCCCGCCCACCCAAGGTTTATTTACTCCAAAGAAATGAGAACTAAGTCATACAATGGTAGAGATGTTAGTGATAATCAGTAAGAATCAAAACAAACAACAAAATGTTTAAGTTAGCAGAAGGCGTTAAGTTAACGGCTGTAACGTTTTTAACTAACTCCATGTCAATGAGCAAACATGGTTCACATGTACAAAAGAGAACTGAGCTTGACACTAACTGTAACAATTATAACAATGTCTCAATGAACAGATGTGCTCCCAAAGACCAACAGCATAAGGCTAGATAATTACAACATTTGTTATAAAAACTCTGTACATCAGGGATGAACCCAGTATAGATAAAATGTAGAAAATAAAGAAAAGTTTCATTTTTTGTAGAATTAAAATTGATAGTACTTTTCTATGATTTAATCAAGAACAAACTCTTGGCTTATACTTTAGCAGAATCTAGAAATTGTCTACTATCGCTATGCTAACAGACCAAAGGGGTGGGTGGGTGGGAATGTTGTGACAACACTTTGGGACATCAGAGAACTATTAAGATACGATCGTATGGTCTTGATAGACATATTGGAAAACGGGAATACCGATCTTTGTCCCAGAAATAACATGGCATGCTGACGCACGGGCTGAATTTGACCTTTGCCTTGCTAGCATATTGTGTGACAAATCAGTTTATTTTCTGTAGGTTTCTCATATAATCACTTTTCTTATCTCCTTTTTCATGGTTGTCACATCAACTCAAATTTATATCACTTACAAATTGGCTACAATGAAAAATTAAAATCAAATTGGTTTGAATAGAGGCCTAGATTTACTGCCACGGTGTGGTCACACGAGCGGTGATTCCACAATAATCGAGTTCAAATGCTGCGAGGTCACTCGTTCATTGTAATAATTGAACCGTTGCGAGCGCATGCGTTCTTACAGGATATTTTGCAATTATAAATGTAACTTATAATTCAGAAAACTGCAATGTTTTATTGAAATAATGAATATTTATCGTTGATTGCGCACCTTATTTATCTATAAAATTGAAAAAATAAAAACGATTCTAAAATAAAATTTGTGTAATAAATCAAAAGTCTCGAGCCTACGGCTGTTTAATTTGTGGGAGGTGAATAAAATGATCGCCAATGACATATACTTCAATATCAGTAATATCAGTTGATATCACGTCTTCCCTATAAAAACAGAAATATCATTATTTTCTTCAGGTTTTTCACCATTTTCGTTCTGAGAATTTTACTCCACCGTATTGCAAATCCTGTCAACAAAGAAAAAGTTAAAATATCAACTTGCAAAGATAGCAAAAGCTACAAAAGAGCAAACACTGTTGAATACCCGTCAATGTTTTTGACTCAAGGACGGACATTCCGTGTTTTTTTCATGACATAATCCTAGCCGCTGACCGCGTAACGCGGACCTTTGCCCAATCAAGAGCGACAAGAGCACATCACGTTTGAGTCGATTGAGGAGAGTGAGTTTGCAGTTGAAATGTTGACTTATTGAACATGAATTTGAGCGGAACAAGGCCCGGAAAAACTTGTAAGTATTCATGAAGTTTGTCCTTGTCAAGTACTTCGTTTCAATGGAGAATTTATTTATTGTTTTTATTTTACTAAACCGTTCGCGTGTGTAAACAACGAATATAAAATTAATAAGCTAAGCGGTTAGCCTCGTGTGTTCGCTGAACGAGATGGTCCTTCCAACTGTCTATTCTTTTCGATTTTTTTTGCGAATCCTTATTCTATATTAATTATTCGTGATTTTGTCCTTTAGACAAATGTTACCTGTTTAATTCCCAGATCTGTGAGAGTCATAAAAGCTTGAAATTTTTATTTTGACATGTCAATTGTGGGGCCACCAATGAGATGCGAAATGCAGTGCAATACGACATATGAGTTGCCATGCTCAATCATTCACGAAACTTCGATTGCTTTCTTTCAGAAAGCATAGTTGTTATTATGTTGTTGTTGTTTTTTTCAACCGTTTTTAACCGTGAAAGCAAAGATTTAATCGTACAACTTTAAACAAATACAAGTATTATTTAGTGTTTTGAAAGTATAAAAAAAGAGATAAATATTTAGAGTCGAGCTTTACGGTCGGCAAGTGAAAAAAATGTAATAAGTCTTGCCATTATTAATTGCTATTAATCTGAAAATGAAGTTTAATTTTCACATGTCTTTCAAGATTAGATGACGTCACATCCGCCCTCGACTCAACTCTCTCGTTTGAACTCGGCCGTATTCGAATCGAGTAATGGCGGATAGACGACAGGCGTTAAAGTGATTTTTTTTTTTAAATCTTGGTAGCATTTTAATTATGAGACCTAAAGACTAATACATAAAAACTGAAAGCGACAATTAAAAAATAAATAAATAGTAATACCGCCAAGAAAAAAAAAATGTTTATCACGGCCTGCTTGTTAATCTGCTATAAAGAAGGGCATCAGCTATTGCAAGAACTATCAACATCACCAGATTAAAAAGGAAATAAGCTGAATTTGGTGCAATAAGACTCGTATGGTACAACATGAGCCAATTTGTAATGAGTCAGTGAGCACTTTGTTCAGTTCGTCAAGTCTGTAATTCATTTCCACAGTATTACCATAGTAACAAAGCTCATTACTGTCCATGGTAATAAATTAAACGAGACTTTTTACTCAGACTCGCACTTACAGTTAGACTCCGCGTTACACCGCCGACACTGTCCTTTGCGAGCCACTGTCGTTTTATTTGTTCAATTATACGCACAAATCAGTCAACTGACGACAAAAATGATGCATTTTAATCAGTTAAAGTGACTCTTCACACTTTCTGGAGAGATTAGACAGATTATAAGGCAAACTATATTAGACTTTATAAGGCGAACGGCAAACGCGAACTTGATTTTCATTTTGTTCCCTTCTTATCGAATTCTAAATTAAATAAATCGCTCAGAAAAATGGGGAAAAAGTCACACATTCGCGACAAACACAAACCTACTCATTTCTGCGCAGAAACCCAAAACAGCAGACGGCAGAAGTGGAATTTTTGCCGTTCGCGGGAAAAATAAACTTCATGCTTAATCACTCTATTGGGTGGTAAAAAGACGACACGCAATCCTAATTTGTGTAATACAGAAAGAAGGCAAGGCCTTGTTGTTTCCGGTGGCTCTTAAATATTTACATTATGACTTACATTTAGACTAAACCTAGTCGCTATGGCTACCAGCAAGGGATGATAACCGATTCGTTTGATTCCTTAATGCTGTGTTTTCCAACGGCATAGCACCTACGCGTCGGACAGGGCGATTGCGGCAGATCAGTTCACATATAGCTCCCCGAAACTCTGGAATTCGCAAAATATACACAAGAGGATTCATAAAGGAGTTAGCGAAGTGCATAAACTTACATACCATAGTAAGGTCATTAAATAGCTTCATGTTAGAATAAAGACATTTTAAACAGAGATTGATAAGGCTCAATACAATTGGATAAGGCAGCCACGTTAAGGCAAAAATAACCGTGGCGATGGCAAGCGTAATTGCCAGGCGTTTGTCCTTTTCTCTGCTTCTTTCTTGTCCACTGAGTGAATGGCTGCTTCTCACCTTCAACCAAAGTATTACGTAGGCTATGATAGTAACTAAAATTGAAAAGCAGCATGATGCTAACACCACGTGAAACATAAAAAGGTGTGGCAGTAACCTGAACATATCTAACAAGGGCATAGTTGCAACTATCAATGCGAGAAGCCACGGTATTGTAATGAAAACAGCGTATGTTAGCGGCGTGGTAGTTCTGTGATGCAGAGGCCATCCCATGGCGAACAGTCTTTCGAGTGATATGGATGCCAAAGTGAATATTGATGCCATTCCTGATAGAAACTCACAAAACCAGAATGCAGCTCTTGTTCTCAGTGTAAGCTTGGCGACCCCCAGGTTGATACAAATATATATCGGTACTGATATTGATGTAACCATGAGGTCTGCACAAGCCAGTGAGATAAGCAGGAAGTGGGGAGGTCGTTGGAGTCTCTTCTTGGTGAAGGCTGCGATGGTGAGAGAGTTTGTGGCAAGTGCTACTATTCCCATGGCGCCGAGGAATACACTCCATGTTATGCTTGCAGGTGTTGGGGGAGCAGGGCGAAGATCAAATGATGATGACCAATCGATATCTTGTTCAGTATAAGACGTGTTATTGTTGTAGGACATGCTTTTAGACTTCCTGTAGTAAAAAAATCAATAGCAAAAAAATGGAATAAAAATAAAATAAGGAATAACAGTTGGAAAATCAGGCTTATTTTATTTTTATTACTTAATTTTGTCTTAGAACACCGCACCACCAAATACGAAAACAAATGATGCATCAAGTCGCTTAAAAAGACAAGTATAGCCAGAAAACGTTTCAACTGAATATCAATTGAAGTGATGAATTTTTATTCGTTTGATTCACGATGGAGTCACTTTGAGGTGTTGATCGCGAAGCTTTTGCTTCAATACGTCTTGTCTTCATTAAGCGATGAAGTCGATTGTTTACGTGTCGTCGCTATTTGTACCATGTTGGTTCGCTGCTAAATTTCAATTTATCATTTCCAACTGCCTAAAAGGAAATGAGTTTCATCATGATGTTTGTTAATTAATGTTTTCATCGATTTTTTGTACGGTTTCAAAAGAAAGGTAGACGAAAAGTTTGTAATCTCCATCCAAAGTGACGCCTGGCATATTTAAATTACTGATGAGCCAATTTGCTTTCATTTTGTCAAGGACTAGCAGAGTAAACTTATATGTTTTTATTCCAGGGAGATGAATTATCTGTTATTTTCCAAACAATGGAGTAATTTTGTATAATTTTCCACAATGATTAAAGTGATAACTGCATCATGCTAAGATTCAAGAAATTGTGTACATGTGTAGCCAGAGAAAAATTCTCCTTGCGCCTTTCATTTGTAGTTATCTTATTTTACATTGCACCTGCTATGTGCGGAGCTTTAATTGTACCGCTGTGAAGAAAGATGTTTTATCGCTTTCGTTAAGGCAGGTTTTTGCACTGTTCAGAAAAAAATTCAGGAGAAAGAACATATTGTCCTGTTGTAGACAGAATTAAATCGATATGGTCGTGCCCTTACTAATGGTATTGTTCAAAATTGTAGAAGTGTACTACATTATTCGGCTAGCTATAAAAGAGATCCCAAACTACGGAATTATTTCAATCTACCTTAATACAACAATTCAATTTATTGCCACTTATATGACAGTGAAAGCAGACATTCTGCCTCGGTCTAATTTAAAATGAAGTTCGTGACACAAACGGCTTGAAAAAAGAAAACTATATTTATATATATGAACACATATGGAATATATGGAGTAACTCCCATCTTCGCGTTTTTAGAACCTTGGATGTCCCCATAAAAATGGCTGCAGAAATCGACAATGAAACGTCCTACTGCGTAGCTCAATAACTGAGAATATTTTGACGGAATGGTAAATAAAGCACAAAATTGAATATACTATATGGAAGCTTGTAACTGCGCAAAGGCGATTCCTGGTTACTTTCATTGTATATCAGTCACATAGCGGCTGAATTATATCGCCTTTTTTGTTCAAAAAAAAAATGAATTTAAATCGGTCCGGCTAAAGCTGTGTAACCACATGTACGTAAATTTTGTAAAAACTGTATTTTAATACGCATGGCAAATTCTTACTTTCATTCAAGTCTCACGACGTGTTGCTTCTGGTGTTTAGAGGAGTCAGCCGCTGGAACCGGGTCTTTAGCTACAAAACCGATACTGTGATTAAAAGCTTGCGATAGAATAGAAAACGACTCGAGAGCCGGAAAGACATTAGAATTATACAGTAGATTTATTGTTTTTAATTAAGCTGCCTTTATCAGAGTTTCCTGCGTTTATTATGGACTCAGCTTTCATCATCTTAACAGGAAAACTGGAGCTAACTAAATATTTGCTGACACTAAGATGATAGTCGTTTTATTAATGTTTTCGATTCACCATTTAGGCTTCCAGAACGTTTCCAATTGATAATCGTCCAAGTGGTAAGGGCCTTTATACTTTTCCAGCTTTTGTTATCCAGTTTCGACTTCCCGTGAATCCATGATCGCCGTGAATCCATGATCTGATTGGACATTTTGCGGACTTTAGAAATTATGTAAAACTTTGCCGTCAAGGGTGAATTAAATGGCAGGTGTATTTTATCCTGCAGTAATGACAAACTGGAAATTGCTGTTCTCTATAATGGTTCGTTGAAGTAACTAGAGCGAAAGGAAGGATTGGCAAATATGCTAAATGGCTAGTGCAAAAAAGGTTTAGAAACCGTTGTTATGGGAAATACGATTTAAAGCGAAACCTGACAAGTTAATAGTGAAATACTGACAGTACTGCGACAGCATCGATGTCAAATGAAGACATTTACTCCTCAAATTAAATTAGATGCCAGTTCGGACGCTGACATTAAGTATAACTCCGAAACATGTTGACAGAGTGCGTTCAAATAAAAAGAATCGTTTGCCAATTTAACTGAGTTGAGTAAAAATTTGTTCCTAAAAACGAGGTCCAAGAGATGAACAAAAACACAACGGGTGGATACGAAGCAAGCAGTGCATATGGTAATCGAATTACTTTTTACAACATCACAGGAATATGTTAATCTTAGACGAAAATTTAAGGCACAGAAAATAAGGAGAAGATCCAGATCGAGGAGGGGAGTTTTTAATACTGCTATAGTTGTACACATTAGGTACTTTCTTATGCTCAGCTTCTCCATTTATTATAACCGAAAAAAGTACAGTAAACTAAAACGCCAACTAACATTTAGCCTTTGCCAAGATTTTAAATTAAATTACGTCCACAATGTATTTTCACGTAGCTGTGATAAAACTTTCAAAATCAAAGTGCAATTTCCTGTAGGTGTTGAGATCATTTTTACCTCCTTCAGATGCAATAAAGATATTTAGTCTTGTTTACACATATACGGAAACGTCTTTCATTAACGAGTGTTCTTAATATTTCTTTCGGCGAGAAACAATTATAAATACATAATGTATTCAATTTTTGGGTCAAGTTTGTTTTCTCTTCTTGTTTAATTGAATCCTTTTTCCATTTGCTATGCTTTCCGGTGTGCTTTGGCGATGTTTTATTTGCAATAACTACAGAGCTTGCAGCTGTATATTGGTCATTTCAAATGTCCTTTTTGGGCGTCGAAACAGCAATGTAGATAACTAATAGGGGAGAGCAAAAACAGAGGCTAACAATTTAGTTAAGAATACGAATTCATGGAAAATACTACGAAATATACAGCGTTATTCCGCACATTTGCAATTGAAATTAAATATCCTTCTGAACTAGTGAAATTACATGCAGTAAAATATTACATCTTCATATTGTATTGAAGATCATCTTGTTGGCATGTTATTTGCACTCGATCAAGTTAGAAATGAGTGTTTCATGAAGGTTTTTTTAAAACAAAAAATTCTGTCGGCCTTACGCAAACATTTCCATCTCAAACACAACCAATGTAGGATTATGTTTGCAACTGTAAAACATTAGAAAATGGGGCCTTTGGAATAAATAAAATCAACCTTTAGATTGATTTGAGGACATAAATCTAGAGAGGAACGAGAATTTCTGAAGAAAGCCGTATGCTTTTTTACAAAAGTCATTGAGTGCAAAATGGTATTATTAAACCACCTTCAAGCCCAGGCATATATATCATTTTTGGCAATGAAGTGCGTAGGATCGCTATATAATAGGGAATTAAAGAAAAAAACAACGGCAACGGCAACGTCGCTAAACAAAGGGTTTAATGAGTAGAACAATGGCTGTGCACGTGCGTTTTAATTCTTGGTACATTTCTTTGCCGTCCTCTACAAAATAACAACGTGAAATGGCCAAATTCTGCGTTGCCTGGAGAACGTGAACCACGACAGCTTACTTTTTAAATTTCTTTTTCGAATTTATTGGTGTGTTCAGGATTCAGTTTTGAGATAGTTCTAGCAGTGAGAAACAAACTAAATGACTTTAGAGCATGGCGAGATTCTTAGGTAAAATATAAATTCATTTTTTCATCGACGTTGTCCTCGGCGTCGCCGTCCTGGTTTCTTAAACTCCCTATTTTTGTACGGGCACGACGAATCAAAATACCAACAACGAGTTAAATCTGATTATACAGCAATACTAAGCCTTAACTGGCTAGTAAGGGATTCATTATCGAACCAGTTTTAGGCATTCTCGCCAAAATAACTAAGTTGTACTTGTTCGGTATCAATGTGTTGATTAAAAAGGACTGCGGGAGCACCTGATAAAATAAGTGAAAAAGTATTAGGCATGTCGTCCCACTTTAAACCTATTTGCATTAGTTTTTAATACTGAAGTCGGGCAATCATTTCGTTTAAAAGACAAATCCAGCACTTATGAATTAAAAATACTATTGCCCAGTTGAGCTTAAATGGCTGCGGACATCTAAAATGAAAAGAACATGTTCCACTGCGTAGAAGATATCAATGGAAGGGTAAATAAACCAAACTTTGAACCCATACGAATCCCACATCACTTGAAAGCTTGTAACCGCGCAAAGGTTTTTCCTGACAGGTTATAATTTATTTCATTTTGACGTTATCAGTCAGTAATCTTCTGGGATTTTGGCTTTTTTTATGGCAACAATGCAATTTAATGCAGTTAAAGGTGCGTAACTACGAAATTTCTGTACAAACTGCATTTTAATGAGTATAGCAAATACTTACTTTCATGCAACTCTTATAAGGTGTTGGTGGAATCCGCTGTTGGAACTGCGTCTTAGGCTGAAAACCTGATACTATGGTGAAATTAAAGGCGCGTGATAAAATAGAAAAACAACTCGAGAGCCGGAAAGACATTACAATTATAAAGTAGATTTATTATTTTTAATAGGCTGCCTTTATCTGAGTTTCCTGTGTTTATTGTGGCTCAGCTTAATGCGTCGTCTTAACAGGAAAACTGTAGCTAACAAAATATTTGCTGACGCTAAGATGATAGCTATTTTATTGTTTTGATTCGCCATTTTGGCTTCCAGAAGGTGGTAAAGGCCTTTACCAAACCCAGTAGTGGCCTGTACAGTTTTCGGCCTTTGGTATCTAGTTTCGATTGGTGCTTGAAGCGTTCACCGCGAATCCATGATCGCCATTTCGCCCTTTTCTAGCATCCATTGACCGACTTCACGAATTACGTAAAGCTTCACCGTAAAGTGCAGGTGTATTTTGCTTTACGGTAGTGACAAACTGGAAATTAATGTTCCCTTATAACGGTTCGCTGGACTAACAATAGCTATAGTAACGACTGGCAAAGATGCTAGATGGCTTCCACAGAAAAAGTTTAGAAACCGTCGATATGAGCGATACGATTTAAAGTGAAAACCGAAAATACAACAGAGAATTACTGACAGTACTAATGAAGTCAAATGAATTCATCTACTGCTCAAAATAAGTCCAATTAGTTGTCTGTTCGGACGCTAACATTTAGATAGTATAATTCCAGAAAGATGTTGACAGTCTTTGCAAATAAAGAAAGTCGTAGGCTTGAGCAAAAAGTACGTCTTTACAAATCCCCAGGAAATGAGAAATCAGACACATGTTAATCTTAGACGAACATTTAAAGCCTAAATAGCGACGGGGGAGGGAGGATGGGGAGATCTAGATGAGCGGGAAAAAATCGCATCTCATTTAGTGCCACCCGAGTTCCCCATATCGTTTGCTGTTCGACCCCTGCACAAGTCTGTGACATCCATTAACGTTTTCACTGTTTCGGCGTATTTTCTAACTATTATTTTTTTTACTAAACGCATCCTTCGAGTCTATTGTTTAAACTGTTTAATGTGGAATATTGCACTCCACGTGTGTGGACGCACTTATATTATTTGTACTATAGATAATGACAGATTTTAGCACACCCTTGTTGCTCTTTAAAATATTTATTAGCAACTCAGCTCTATCTTTTTGTTATAACCTAATGTGGACATATAAATCAGAATCGTTAATCTAAATTAAAAATTATTCTCACTAATTCCATTATATTAGAATTTTCTGATTTATAAAATAGAACTAGTCTATCATTTAATTAGTCTATAAATATAACAAATGGCGAAAACCCATGTATGTAATTTCATTCTCTGTGAATTTTTGCAGCAGTAACCTATAAAACTAGCAACAACTAAGGTATATTAACGCCCAACGGTTGCAATAATTTTTGTAAAGACTCGTAAGGCAGAAATAAAGGAGGTCGACAATTTTCCGTACGTATAAAACTAAGAGTATAATGTATAAAAATGAAATAAGAAAAACTTAATAGTCTGATTTCCTGAGCTTTTATAGGATCCCAGTAATTGTTTATTGTAATTTGAATTATAGATTAATCTGGAAATTGTCACTTTACTTTCCATTACTGGATCTCAGATCTATTTTATTTAAATCCTTGCGATCCTCAATTGCTTTCTCCACTTTTTTTCTCAATTCATTGAGTGCGTGAGTGTTTCTATTGCTGCCTTCTTTCACTACCCTTAACTTCGTCAATACTGATGCGAAACTTTCGCTTGTGGTTTTCCTAAGCCGATGCATTTTCTCTTCAATCTTTCTTAGTAAATCTGAACTCGATAACTCATCTTCATAACAGCTTTGCTGTGGCAAATTGCCCGAGCTTGCTAAGTGTCCACTCGACAAACTCAGTGCATCCATAAAAGAATAATTTGTGGGAAATGGTTGTTTTTGTGAAGTTGAATTCGTACTCAGGTTCAATTGAGAACATATCTGAGATTCTAAGGAAGAGAATTCCCTGGCAGCTACATCTAGTTCACGGCAAATGTCAAAAATCTCCTTTCTGAAATGTGTAAAATTATCTTGAAAGGTTTCGTTCATCTCGTCCAGCCTCCTCAAAGTGAACTTGATCCTCTCTCGTCCTTCCTGACTACTGGCGTCAAGCATACATGCATTTCCACAAGTTGCACTGTCAACAGAATTCATCTAAAATCGAAAAAAAAAAAGAAAAAGAAAGAAAAAGAAACGCAAGTTAGTGACTTTGCAGACAAAAATAGATTGGCAATACAACATCTCTTTTCCTCCTGTCTCTGCTGCTTGTGACACTCTTTAAAACACTCACTTGTCTTATAAGGACAGTCACTTTCTGATTAAAACACAACCGAAATCCAGTAAAGTGCATCAAATCAGTTTCCGCCGAACCCACACCGACAGGTTTTTTTCCCTTCATTTACTTTTTCCAGAGACTTCAATAATTAATGCTTATTTCATGTCATTGTTGTATTTTGTTGTAGTGCGATTTGGGATGTTGCGAACCTCACCAACATTCTGATAAACGATAAATAGCATAGAAACGCACCAATTAGAAAGAAATTGTATAACAGTGAGTTATATCGTAGTATGCGATAATGACGGCAGCCCTTTTTCGCAGTTTTTCATCGTCCGTGTGTCGATGCTAAAATATGGATTTTAATAACTACATGTATTATCAGATTACGTACAACTTGTTCTTATCTCAAGGTTTAAAAAGACACCATCAAGCAGTGTCCTTTGCGACTCTCTGTTATTGTTGTTGTTGTTACACCAAGATATCAGTGAAATTACGTAAAAAATGTGCCATTTCAATCAGTTAAAGAAAACATTTCAAAATTCTGGAAATATCGGGCGCTCAAAACACGACATGCAATCTGATTAAAGTCAGTAATTTTCGTAATACAGAAATTACGCAAGACGAAACGTTTATGTTGGCCCTGGATATATACGTCAGTATAAGCTACAGTCCGACCTACCTTCGCCAGTACTCTTATCCCCTGATGAGCCATGCCTATGTAAGGGTACAGAGGCTTTTTGTCCGGGTTGTCTATCGATATCTCGTCCTGGGTGAGTTGTTTTCCATTTAAAGTAAACACAACCAAAACTTTTCCTTCCGCTGCCAAATCAAACTTCACGGTGCAACCAATCAGATCACCTCTGTATGCCATGGCATCTAACGTATACAAAGAAAACTCACAGCAATAAACTTTAGAACGCTAAGTTGCAAGACGACTCCAGTTCCGAGCTAAAGGATTATCTGCATCAGCTAAATTAACTTGCATTTGCGGTGTTTTTCTTTCACAATAGTACCGTCCCTGTCCTTTGCTTGGGTGGGTTATTTCTAATGATGGATTTTGGACACCTCACAACATATTGAGAAAGTAATAGAAAATCATTATAAAAAATCCCTAACTGGCCGATCGTCACGTTTGTACACATGATTTATTTTATTATATATTGTTTTATTTTAAGTTTATTATTTATTATTTTATTATTATTAGCCTTTGAAAAATTTACTCGTGCTTATTTATCCCAAATTGCACTCGAAATCGTGTGATTACCTATACACATACGTACATATCAAATCAACAGACAAAATAAATTAAGATCCCATGACAAAGGAAGAGAAGAACCATCGCGATACCTTCAATTTCCTTTCCAGTTGTTTCATTTCTTGCGTCAAAAATTTTACCATCATCCACATGGTATCCAACCGTTCCGTGTTGCCATCCAGGCATCACATGACAGCCGTAGTCCTCCCAAACAACTCCAACCCCTAAAAACCTACGCTCGCCACTCTCTTGTATTAAAACCTGTAATGTAAAAAGGTATATAAAAGTAAATATAGAACTGAAAAGAAAACAAGCCTTTAATATTTAGCCAACTAAATAATTAAAACAGTCATTAATTTGGGTATATTTATAACAATAGGGAAATATCAATTGGACTTCAGTTGTAATAATCACCCCCCCCCCCCCCCCCCCCCCCTTAATAGTACTTATTATAACAATAATTTTATTGTTTTGCACTTGAGACACTCGGAAACATACACGAATTCACAAAATTGTATCAGTTATGTCAGTGGACAAGACAAATTAATATAAGAGTTCTCTATGTACAGGGTCTACTGCTAAACCGGAAACGAGAAGCGAACGACTTTCTATGTATAGGGAAATGAGTGAAATGTAGTACCTCAAAATGAGGATGTTCCGGAGAGAAAGGAGTCAGGTATCTTGCTCCATGGTACTCAGTAGGATCACCCTTACACGTTGGACAGGCCTCCGCTCCTTCACACGTTAAAAGACATCCCTCAACTCTTATGCCCATACTTTGCCACGCCTGTAAAAACAAACAGACAGCAAACAAACAAACAAACAAACAAACAAACAAAGTAAATAGGTACTTTGCATTCAATATCGGTTTCTTGGTACTGCTATTAGTATAGGTAATTTTTAATTGATTGGAATCTGTTCGTCTCTATGTTTGTAATACGTTAATGTGAAGCCTGAGGAAAAAATCGTTTGCACGTTAGCTCCACACCACTTCCCTTTCGCCCTAACTCTTTTTTTGCTCTCAGTCCTAGCCCCTCGCCTTATAATTGTGTTTTATTGGTCTCCCGCGTATTAAAATAACACCCCGCGTTTGACTGCATTTTAATTAACTTGTTATTGTTTCCTATAGTTGCATGAAAATATTAATAAAATGATATAGACATCTGTGTGGTATTTATCTGTAGGTTCCCGTTTGTTGGTGATATATTAGTGGCATGTGTGCGTTTGTTCCGTGTGTCCTGTGTGTCCCGTGTGTTACCCGTATGGTACTCCAAGGATATACGTACACGCGTGATGTTTCAGTAATGATCATATTTCAACGATTTTTGACACAATTTCGAATGATGAAAGAAAGTTGCGACAGTTTCAATAGTTTCAATTGTTTCAGTTGTCGGTACAATCTGGAATAAATCAACTAGTCTCTTACCGTAAAATGTCAGTACAAACAAATCATTACATATATTGGACTTTTCTATGGTGGTGGCAAAACTTTTTACACCGGCTATCTACCAACTCTCAGACAAATCGTAATATGAATATTCAAGGAGTTAAATAAAGAAAAGTTAATAGAAATTAACAATAAGAGAATATTTCAAAAGCATTTAACAGGTTAAGATGAATGATAAAGGCACCGCGTTCCGACGGCCCTAAGCAGACATTTTGCATTTGATAAGAATGACGAAATAGTAGCGCCAAAGCGTCCTGAATATGTATCAAAAAGCTGTTTCGGCCCATCGTGAAAACGGTGCTTTGTTTTTCCAACATCACCTTTTCACCAAAAGGAAGAACTTTTTGCTGACAACCATGTCCCGAAAAGATCCTCTGAGTAATCTGATTGGACATTTGGCGACTTCTTTGTGTTTCTTGAAGAACCTGGTCCAGTTTTGTCTCCTCTGAATAAAAATAATATTGAAGTCTGTTACTAATAGGACCGAAGCCAAAGCTGCTTTTAAAACGCCAAAATGGAAAAACAATACTGATAAAAACAACATTCAACAAAAAAAAAACACATGACCCACAGATGAGTGTTCTAATTCTGTTTTTTTTTTTTTTTTTACGGTATTTACACGGATATCAGGAGTAGGTGTAGGCACGTACGCCTATGGTACTGGCTCATTTGTCTGGTTTTACAGAGTGAGGTGCATTGATGTGGTTTCTAACACTCGGAATAGACTTGCGTCGTATCAAAAAGGGGAAAAACACCCACCTGTCAAAGGAAAGGCATATCCATATGTCGCAAAGTACGTTCGGTAAAGATTTTCAATAACTGTGTCTAGAGCCTTGAGCTTTTGAGAATAAACAAATACCATTAATTAAAGAAAATTCGATCATAACAATAACATGCAAACTGTTATACTTCACACTGTTTTGCGAAGTCGAAGTACGACGCTCGAGCTTGGTGTAAGTTACGAGCGCCGTATCCCATAACAGACAATTGAGACTTATCGCTGTTGTTGTTATTCTATACTTACCCGCTCCTTATTATTTTGAACGTTGGATCCCCTACACTTTCCCAAATACCATAATGCCATAAAGCCATTGGATATTAGGTTCAAAGGTACAGGTATTGGATCATACGCACTGTAAGATTGGATGGTAATCGCTTTCCTGTATGACCACTCCATTAAAGAATGGTCCTAAAATTTAACGCAAAGAATACGTTACGCTCAGCCAAAAGCATTTACGAATTAATGTGCAGTAAGTAAGATCACAGCTGCAGGCAAAATGGCGAAAACGAAGGAACTCATGCAGGAAGGGAGGGAGGGAGGGAGGGAGGGGAATCAACGGATGGAGGAAAGATACGTACCGCAACTTGCTGATATGTGTTTGATAAAAGAGCAATCATCATGTTGATCAGGAGAATAACTGCCATAATCAAAAACACACCGTACAGGAAATAAGCGAGAATGACAGAGGGACTGTCGACAGAATCGAGAGGACCCAAGTCTGCTAGCCCCAGCAAGGACCATAAGAAGTGTTTCAGCATCGACCACCAACTGTTAAAATGAAGTTGTTTGTTTCTAATTAATCATTAAGATAGACGCACTGACAACTGACGATACGGTTTTAATTTATATGATACAAGGCAACTGAATGCTTTCTCTCTTCGGTTTTTTTATAACTCTTAAGGATGTTTTAGAGTATGCTAGATGAGTACCCGCGTATTTCCTTCACTAAAGAGACCCAGGGTAATTTTCACAAATCGTTTTAACCTCCATGATTAAACTCGGGTTTCAATTTTGTACAGTTTTATGGAGTAATGCTACTTTTTAGTGAGTCAGTACCAGATTTGTGGTCGCGTTTCCGCTTTTGAAGATACGAAAGGACGCGTTCCCGAAAATAGGCCCTAACTATACGCCATTTGAAGATTTATCACATCAAATGGTTTTCATAGTTATGCTTATAACAGCCTCGGTAACAAAGAAAACATATTAACCAATTGAAGTTATTTAGAATTATAGCATTTCACTTAGCGTTCACAATATTGGCTTTCTACAAGAGTTATTAGAGGCGTACCAGGAAATCCCGGACGTGCTGCATGCGCTGAAATGACAAACATACAGAGCAAGTTATGATAAAAATGAATAACAATTTTAACAACAGCTTGACATTAATTCAACATTGGTTAAACATTATTGCATTTCAATGAAGAATGATGAAAGAATGGGTGTTCAATGGTTTGATAAGATTGAAATATAAAGTATGGATGTAAAAAACTTAGACCTCAGTTTCTTAATGTTCAGCTGAATCACTGTTCCGTCTGTTAAAACCATTTCAAAATTGTATTACTATCTGACGTTGTGTAGATTTCAAACCTGTTCGAGTGCCCACTTTGTGAAGAAACTAGTTTCTGCAAAACCTAACTGATAATAATTTCAAGAATCAAACGGATTAGTTGAGATGGTTCTACACGGCCTGGCGAATCGTAAGGTTTATTTCCTGTATAAAATCTCAAAATATGGAAACATTCATCTAATGCAATTCTACTTACAGATCTTTGCCGATGCTGCTTCCCATAACATACGACTTTTCAGCCATATAAACCTTGGTAGCAGCTAGGGAAAAGGCCAGAATAGTTGCTATAAACTGCCAAAAGATCGTGACCACATCTCCAATTATGTGAAACAAGGCAATCTGAATGGCACCAATTCTTTTGGTTATCTCCATCAGGTGACCAAACGCCCTAAGCGTGAGGAACACGGTATTGAGCCCATAGAGATAACCAGCTATTGCCAAGACTCGATTGTTGGTAACCGGACCTGATGTAGCCCATGTGACTATTCGCAGTATGAATGTGGTGAGGTAAATCATTATAGTAGTAGTGTCCAAAATTTTCCAGCAATCACTGAAAAGAAACGGTGCCTGTTATTAAATTAATTCTCGTTGGTATTATCAATTATGCAGTGTAAAAGGCTCAGTATAATAGGTTCCAAAGTGTATCATAAATTAAGATTCACTAAGACAAATTGTTTTAGTTTTAATAAATAAAGGACTTTTAAGAAACGTTGCTCCATATATATATTTGCTTAATATTTTATTATCCATTAAAGCTGACATAACGTTCTCGGTAGAACAGCGTCTCCGTTTCGTATCCAGTTTTCCAACATGATTTCATATAAGAAAATAAAAACAATTAGTTCGAGCTAATAAACTAGCCCCTTTTCTACCTGAAATATCTGCTTAATTTCCACAGAACAACACCGATTATGTGCCCTCTTTCGCTATCCGTCCCATCATGACTATCTGTAGGTCCCCTCATCACGCTAGAGTGAAAAATCTGTTTGACTTCTATTGCTATTCGGCCCAAGAAGAAAACAAAAATGACCCACTCTACTCCAATTAAGGGAACTGTTGATGGAGCGAGGCATATAAAGAAGTGAAGACCAAGCAAGGCTAGGTAGCTCAAAGTGTCGCGAACGAATATGAAATAGGGAGTAATGAAGTATTCCAAGTAACGATCTGAAAGAGACGAAACATTTTTTTAAAATTGATGTGAGTTAATTGCACATCAGCTAACTTATAATTATATTGGCACATTGCTTGAAAACTACAGATTTTGCTCACTTTTCAAATTAAATGGAAAGAAATCGTTGGTCGCTTAACGAACGAAGGAACGAGCGAGTGAGCGAACGAACGAACGAACGAACGAACGAACGAACGAACGAACGAACGAACGAACGAACGAACGAACGAACGGACGGACGGACAGACGGACTAATGGACGACTGAATGAAAGTGTCAATCTAAAATATCAGTAAACAACCACTGGACATTAATGAGGATTATGCTATTAAAAAACTAAAATTTCAAATTAGCTTTTAAAAATACTGTAAATATATTGCCTCCTAATGGTACAAAGAAAAGATGAATAAATAGAATACTAGCGATGTACTTGCCGTAAACATCCTTTCCCTCTATTTCTGTAAAGAATAAATTAACAGAAACCAGACAAAAATTAATCACAGGTGCTATTGGACACGAGTGTCACAAACATCATTCATGGAATGAGAAGTCGAGTTTGGACTGTCCCGTGTACGAAAATCCCCAAGTAAAGAGTGGAGGTTGAAGCAATGGAGGCAATCAGCATTTTCAATACATGAAACTATTATGTAGAACGCTTGCGACCTTCCTTTTAGCTGTTATTGCATCATTATCATATCTACACTGACTTGACAAAACGTGCTATCTAGGATCCGTGCCACTCCCGCAAGGGAAAATCGAGAGGAGGCCCCGTTTCCAAAGCTTGTGCCGGGTAGCTCAGTCAAATGACCTGGTTGGCTTGCTAGAGAAGTGGAGGATGTAAGGTGATCGCCGACTTCAACAGAGAATGCCTCACAAAAAATGTTTTGGTGTTTTTGGCTTGACTGTCATTTTTGGCAGCTGCCTGCCATTCTGCGGGGAGGGGGATGGGCTTGCGGACGGACTATTACAAAAGTGATGGGAGAGGGGGATTTTCGGCTTGCAATGATGATTTTTTTTATGGTATACAAAATAAGTAGCAGTTTACAGGTATATAGTAAAAAATTGTGTTATTAATATACCTGACAGGCCCGTCGGAATGAAGTTTGAGGTGCGGGGGCCCAGAAGTTAGCACTGATTGTGATGTATTAAAATCGGCAGGGCTAATTTCCCGAACGTACATGTAGAATGTCGAACGCCGAACGCCGAACGCAGAACGCCTGACACTGAACGCGAAACCCATTACCATTATTGATATCTAACTGTAAACAGTCTAACCATGGTATTTTTTGGGCTAACCTGAGGCTAACCAGAGTGCTTTTCAAACTAACCTGAGTGCAAGGTACACTCCGGTTGGGTTTTGCTTGTTTCGATTTCAGTTGGGTTTTGTTCGGACTTTCCAATGAAATACCACAGCGCAGTTAATGCCTTATTTTCACTCCAGATCCTAAAAAATTACAAGTTTGTAGCTAGTCCGTAGACTAGCTAGACTCTCTGTTTCCAGGAGATAAGTCCTGCTAGGAGGCTCTTTTTATGTTCCTGTTATTTAATTTATGCTGCATTATCGGACCTCTTTTAACAAAACATACCCACGAGACTGACATCCTTGTTACAGGATTGCATTAGGCAGGTGAATCCAGCTACAAATATATTGACCTGACTTATCTTCCCGGCACAAGTTTCGGAGAGAACACGTTTCGTTAAATCATAGTAGAATATTATTGTATACACGTACCATGAATAATCTTCGTTCCAATTGTCTTAGGATCTTCGTATTCTCCAAACATAGGAACCTCGCGCCCATTGTTGATCTTCTGTAGCTCCCTAAGGCTGACATGTCTTCCGATTGCTATTGGCAGCAACTTTACAGACAATGTCCTGATCTCCTCAACTTTCTCCTTTACTTTCTCCTTTTCTTTTCTTTCGCACGTTCTATGATCCGTTAACACAATCAAAACCTAAAAGAATTGAATTCAGTGTCTTTGTTTTCACAATTTAAAAAATGTTTGCTAAAAAGATACTACAAATTAAACCAGTGCTATAAGATCTCAGATCTTCTGATAATACTTGAAGAATCAAAACAGTTTAAAATGAGGTGACGATTGATGAAATTGAAGACCAAATTAATTATCGCCTCAAAGAAATCGATAGCGAAAAGGTTATCGGTTTTGGTAGAGTTATACCTAAATTTCCTCGAAATAACGAGTGTCACTTTCTCTTCATTTTAAGTGCAAATTCCTCGCGGTCTGAATTATCGTCTAAAACGTGCAGCAGTGTACTCGCGCTAATCAAGTCTTCGACAATTGGAGTAAAATTTTAAGTCCCGTTAAACTCCGTGTGTCGCTGGTCCTTTCATAAATCGAATTATCCAGAAATATTCTAAATTTCCTTATTTTGCAGATGACCTCAAGCCAGTACTCAGGAGTACTGCACACTATTCGCTGACAGTGTACGATAGCCCTACCAATCAAACTGCAGCATTTGCATTAATTTAAACACTTGTAGACAGCTACGTAAGTAAGCGAGAATCGGATCTTGATACGCCTTGGAAGTATTTGTCTCTGACATTTTTCTTCATGTATGCTTTCATATTTTCCATTAGAATCTCACTTCTGACAGAGCGTACAACGGTTACAACTCTCGCTTTCCGTATTGTGTTAACCTGATAGCTGATAAAAGTGATGTTTTCTTCACAAAATATATTGTTTATCACCTTTTTTGAATTGTTAAGACATTTATTTTGGAGCGCCAAAACTGCTTTCTCCAAATCTTTATGTAGTGCAGGTATGCCTTCGCTGCCACCTTCTAGCCCCTCTACTCTCTCCTCCAATGCTTCCAGGTCGTTGTTATCGCTGTGGGGGTGAATTTTATCTTCTGCTTTAGCTATCACGTGGAACTTGACATGTTCAAGACTGTATTTATTTATAACAAACTTGACGGTGTCTTGCATGAGTCGGAAGGAATGTTCTGCAACTTCAGAAGTTGCGTTTATGACAAATACAATTCCACGTTCTGAAAAAAAAGGTAATTTCTAAAATGTCTGAACTTTCTTTTAGGCTCTCAGTTCTGTCAGGATGGTGGTTACTGTGGTCTGCATGAAAAACTAGTGGTAGCTACAAAATGTTTTGATGTAATATCATGTATTGGTACTAATTATAAAATACATTAGGACCCAAACCCACGAATAAAATTAAAAAGCACACAATCCAATACAATGTAAGTCCTTTAAGCATGGATGCCAAAAGAAATCGCACAGTAAATAACTATTTGTTAATGTTTTATTTCATTTATATGTAATACCATATTTTTCCTAAAATGGCATTAACTCGTTAACAAAGTTTAACTTTATTGCAAGGTCTTGCAAGAGTGACTCAGTCATTAACCTGCGTGAACATACTTTTGGTCGCTCGTGCTTTGTCCCTGATTCGGTGAATAAGGTAGAGCACTGGAAAAAGAATGGGAAACAGCACCAAGTCAAATAGACACCAGATGTTAAGAAACAGCCATTTCCAACTGTTTGTATTGTGCCATGAAGATATTCTTGACCCTCTTGATTCGCCGAGCCATTTGTCGTTCATCAGGCTATAAAGTACTGGATGCGCCAATAACTAAGAATTAAAAGCAGATTTAACTTCAATTAAACGTCTTCAGGGCTGAACACTTTTTACACTTTCTAAAACGTAGGCATTGAAAATATACAATTTGGGAGACGCAGTTGCCTAGCTAATAGTGGTTAGTGCGCAGGACACAGGATCGGGCGTTCCAGGGGACTGCGTTGTGTGGTCTCATAGTGCCTCTCTCCGCCCAGGTGCATAAATTGGTACTAGCGAATTTACTGCTGGAGATAGCCTAGCCCGTTCCAGGCTCTAGGTAGTTGGGGGCGAGCGAAAAAAAGCGGGTGAGCGAAGAAAAAAACTAAGGCCTTAGCCTCCCCTCGTTTTTCCTCGCTCGCCCCCTTTTTTTCGCTCACCACCGACTACCGAGAGCCTGGAACATGCTAGGGGTAGCCTTACAATGAAGGGCGAGTAGAAATACTCCTAGCCACTTCATGCTCCCGACATAAGCTCCAGCCTGATGGGCCACTTGGCTCGTATGAAGACTTTTACAATACCGTCATTCGGAAAAGGTTTTGTGATGATGATGATGACGACGACGACGATAATGATGATGATGATGATGATGATGATGATGATGATGATGATGATGATGATGATTTAACAACTTATACACGGGAACAAACAAAAGAGAATTAATCAGTCAATCTTTTGAGTGCCTATTCAAAGATACATGTGCCTAAGTTAACATCAAGTTTCTCTACCTTCTTTTGTTCTAACTCGACAGCAGTTTTCATAACATCGTCCAAGGAATCTGCAAAAATTCGGCGGTTTTCTGCGTTAGACTTCAAAGGGTTCAGAAGAGAAGAAGTGAACTCGACTACGCAGTGAGCTAATTTATTGAATTCTTCTTCGTCTGGTCCCTTTTCGACAGCCCTTCGGCGAAGTTCAAAGTTCATCTGGTAGTAAAGCAAATATTAAAATAAGAAACTTTTGATTCCCAAAAAATAATCAAATGAACATTAACATATTTTTTTTCTGTAAATTTAATAGTATATATAGTTCTATATGGTTCAGAATGAAACCGACATTCAGTTAAGGTTCAGAAGACTATATTGTAATGGTAAGAAAAAAAATAAAATTGTTATAAACTTCTGGCTAGTGATCACAAGGCATGTCTAGCGAGAACACAGTGTATAGGCACCAAACGCGATTGCTAAGTAGGATTCTCATACGTTTGTTCCCCAGCTTCTTACCTTCATGGCCATAAAGAGTGCATTTGATTTGCATTTCGTCAAGTCCTTTGGAGTAATTCTACTTATCTCGTCTGCATCCCCGCACTGAATCTTTTCTATCAGTCTATTCTCAAAATCTGTCAAAAGTATTTGATAACGATAGTATGAGCATCTTTAAAAACGTGCTGTAGTTTTCTTTTGCTGTCCCCCTATTTCCGCAAGGGGTGGATTTTTAAAGATATTTTGGTCCAAAAAATGTCAGAATATATCAAGAAAAAAGATGTCTATACTTTACTTAGGACGTATTTGTTCATGGCAAACAAATAAGGTAAGAACAGTTGGCCCTCACGGCACATATAGTAAAGACAGCAGGTAGCAATTTACCAATTCCGTTCTCATACAATATTGCATATAAAACAACACTGCTCATGCACGCTGCTCATTGTTTAAACCAACACTGAACACGTTGACAACTGTATTGTGGTTCTGCTTTAGAGAACTCCAAAAATTCCATAAAATGTATAGAACGGTTTATCATGAAAATTTACCATGAAAGTATATGTCTTACTTTTCTTAATTTTCGTTTACCTTCTTTCTCCATTTTCTTTTTATCTCTATCTGAACAATTCAATTCAATCCCTGTCTCAGATTCTGCGATGTTGTAACAACACGATCTATAGAAGGAACGAACGGGAACCAAACTTTAATTGAAATGCCCAGGAAAATGTAAAACATTTGTGAGTGCGTGAGTTTGTGAGTTTTTAATGCCGTATGAGCATATTCCCGACAGTGCATTATCTTCGTGTTAGTTTCGTAAAAAAAATTTCTTATCGTTCTCTTGCTATTAATAGGCTCGATGTCAGGCTCGATGTGGAATGTCCACGTCACGGCAGCCATATTGGTGTTCCAAGAGAAAGAAACGCGTACGGTGGCCAGTTTGGTGTACCAAGCCATTCTTCTGGGAATTAAACTCTACTGTTTTGCAAAAATCGTCTTTTGATTTAGGAAAACAAAATGGCTGCTGGTCACGTGAGTGGACACGCTGTATAGAGTGTAGTTAGATCTAACAAAAAATAAAATACACACAGTGGCAACAAACATAATTAACACATGAACTACGCGTGGTTTGAAAAGAGAATCTTAAATTAACCTGACCTTTCACATGCTACAGCACGCATCTTCAGAAGTGACGGTTGGTTTGTGTTATGTTTGTTGCCGCTGTGTGTATTTTATGGCTAAAGATCAAGAGGGTTTATGTAGTTTGATCTTCTTTTTTTTTTAAAGGGACATGGTCAGCTTTGTGGCCGCGCTGACCTGGACCCTAGTTTTCTCACTTTGAAAAAAGTCCACCTTAACCCGAAATCAAAAATACGCTTTGAGTACATCTCAAAATCCGCTTCAATCTTCCCAGTGTCTTACTCAATTTTCCATCCTTTACTGAAAACCTGTTTCTGAATGTCCTTTTGGTCATCCTATGCTATTACTTTATCATATTTGGTAAAAACAGTATGGATCGCGTCTCCAAAAGAACATGAAAAGAAGAGGTGGGAACCGTGAAAGCGCCGGGCGGAAAGAATCGCCTGCGTTGACCAAAATAATGAAAGAAATTAACCAAAAACATTGGACAGCAAATCACCATTATATATGTTTGCAAAATCGCGTTTCTCAACCTGGCAAAAGGTCCGTGCAGTTTGTAAACGATTCGAACTTGGCGTCATCAGGCTGCTCGATTTGGAGCTCAAACGAATACAACAACACAACAAATGTTTTTAGCTCTACTTTAATTCTTCAATATCATTACGAATGACGACCTGCCTGTTCAATTTCACATTACAACTGAGTCAAGTTTCAATGCCTGCATTTTAATTTGAATAATTTCAACTACACGAGCAAATACAAACGGGTCGCGGCGAAATAAAAACAATTATGCCAACGTAACGATACATACTTTGATGCATCGTACGACGCTAGAAAGAAAGATCCTGACATTCGCACAAACAACATGCCAACTCACAGAAGGAGTGAAAGTTGTAAAAGGAAATTATAAAAGCAAAATACCCGATCGAAAGCAGAAATGACCGCGATCACTTGTGTTTCTCACCTCTACTGATATTTCTTCGACTTCAGAGGCATTCGTTGACACTAGCCTTTCCCTGTACAAGTCCATCGGTAAATTCTCCATGGTTTCAATAAAATCAGTGTTCTAATAATGTAACATGTATATAACCACTACTTTGATTCGCAAATACTTCGATTCTACAAGGTTTGTTGATGCGCTTTACAGTTTCCGTTCTTCGCTCGCGCGTCTTGTGATGAAGTGTGATATGCAAATTAGCTATGAAATGGTATCTAATGCGCATGTGCACCAGCTGACCGTGTTCCTTTAATAACGAATACCTAACAAATCCTTTGCAAAGAGAAGGTGAATCATGTGTTATACTCTTCAAGTCATTATAAAATGTCCCTTATCTATTAATGGCATGAAAGTGAAATTATTGTTTGACTCATTGTATCACTCTGTTACTACATACTACTTACAGGTACATGTAAATATTAGTATATTCCACAAGTGAATTAATTTTATTTGTTTTTTTTCAGTGTATATAGAAATCTTCAGACGAGTGTGTTTAAATAAACAAGGTCAAGTCACGAGTTCGCTACAGGTGTAGATCTCGAATCGCCACGTAAAACACCACAAGGATCACGAAGTTGCCAGACTCATTCACATCCAATATTCCTATAGCCAGTAATTGCCAGAAAAAAAAAAAAAACATCGAAGCACCATTGCCGCTGGCGATGAGGTTTCAAATAATATCTTTCAAATTAAAAATCCTGATATTTCCATATGGTTATTCTGTGCCATAGTGTACTCTTTTTAAGCAAGCCCCAACTAGCGCACTAGTTTGTCTCTATCTTACCTCACTATTTTATTACAAAAGGTATTCCTCACCTTTTCTCCCAGAAATGCATGGCATGGCTTGCTGGACTATTTCCAAACGAACTGTAAGGAAGGATTTTATCGTGGTTATTTTATAACAGTTTTGTAGAGTGTATTGGTATGTATACCGTGTTTCAAGTTCAATATTTGATACCCGAAGCGTGTTACAATTTGTCAACATTCATGTATCCCAAATACTGTCTGACCAGGACTACACGTGCAAAGTCGCTTGCACTTGAATGAAATCGCACCAACACCCTAAAGTTGAAGTCACCCTTTAACAAGCATTGCCACTCGTTATGGTCTCACTTATCCGAAGGAAAAGTTAAACAAACGATCGCGGAAGCAGTAAAAAAAAGCTTTCGTTGTTTGCTTTTAAATATCAATTCATGCAAACCGTTTCTAGCTGTGACGTCATGGACATCTTTGTTGGGTCAAAGGTTTAGTTTTAGTACTCGAACAGTATTAACCTTTTGTTTCAAGCAATTCAGGACTGAGAATTTTGAGTGACACTTCTTCCCCCCTTTTCAGTTTTTAACAGTGAACTTGCTATCGAACTTATCTGTTAGGTAATGTTGACAGTGATGTTCTTGTCTCTTACAAAAAGAAGTACATTATGGATTTGATTTCATCCCCTTACATTTCTAGACTCGTAGTTAATGATCCTTCCATTTTTTCCCCCAAAGTAATCCGTTATTGTTCCTTCTCTGCCGTTTTGGAAACTGAAAGTATCGTATTTGTTTCAAGCAGTTCAGGGCTGGGAATTTTGAGGTACACTTCTTTCCCCCTTTTCTGCTTTAACATAATCAACTTTCTATCGAACTTATCTGTTAGCTAATTATGAAAGTAATTTCCTTGCCTCTTGAAAAAAAGTAGTACATTATGGATTTGAATTTTTTCCTTACTTTTCCAGGGGCGTCGTTTATGATCAGTCCATTCCTTCCCCAAAGTAATCCGTTACTGCTCCGTCTTTGCCGTTTTGGAAACTGAAAGTATCGAATGCAAATGCCATGTTGGACCCTTTGTATGCATGAATAATGGACTGCGCTGTTTTGTACTTAAAGCGTGCTTAAAAATGAATTTATAATGAAAGTGCGTGACAAAGGGGATATATATATAGCGGTGACTACAGGAATTACCTAAACACTGTTTGTGCAGCTACATCCGGCATTTATTACAGTATGCTTTGTATGGGAAACAATAAAGCTAATATTAATCGGTACAGAGAAAGGTGGCCACAGATAGATCTTCAGGTGTAATAATGACCAAATTTACAAACTTTAAAGTAGAGATAACATTTACGAGAATTGCCGTATTTCAAAACTCGCATTACAATCTCATGCAATGTTGTGCTTCCGAAGTCAACTGACAATTATTTTGGAAAAATTTAAATCAAACACTCAAAAGCTAACGTAAACACACATACAAATGCATTCGATTAAAAGTATACGTTTACTGTTGGACTGTACGAAACGAACCTTGAACGAAGTAAGCTGATTTGATTTTATTACCAAACGGATATAAGAAAGGAAATATCAACATATGAAAGAAAGTGTATTAGCATAAAGCAGAAAGCTTTGACGCGAAACCGAAACTTCTGGAACGAAACAAAAACTTCCGTCATGAAACAAGACAGGGCTAATTTTAAAATTTGCTGTTACTGTCGAAGCACACGGCACTATTCTTGTTGTCACCAACCGTCCGCTTTGGAGAAACGCAGAAAGGCACACGTGGATTGTGGCCGTCTGTCTTCTTAATGTAAGGTACAGTATATTTTTCCGTTCTCGGCCTATTTATAGTTTGTTTGTTTGTTTTCTGATTGATTAATACGGTGCTTGCCTCCTTGTTCCCTTGTTTGCTTACTCGACTGCTGGCTTGTTTGCTTACTCGCTTGCTCTCTCGCTCGCTTCCAATCCTTGAATTGCCAAACTGCCGCTACTGTTTTTATTCTTCTCTCATATTGTCAGTTTCAAACAAACTTGCAAACATTTTAGTCGAGCGATTTATAAACGTATTGCTTTACATGACAACTAAATTCGTGATATTAGGTTAGTCTTTATGTCCCTTTCACAAGTCCCATACTATTTAGCCGTACAACGCTGAAAAGAGCAACACTTGCATCGACTTGAATTGTAGAGCGAACTGAAAACCTAAACACCTTTACATCGCATGCAACAGTCGAGCTCTTCAATTTAACTGAAGAGCTTAATAAGGTATTTCCTTGTTTAGGATAAATTTCACCTTTGTGTAAGAATATATCTAGGATTATGGACTGTGCTAAAAACACGTTCATGTGAGCACCAAAAAAAAAAAAAAACCGCAACAAAACCCAACCTACAACGAGCACATAGTATCAGTTCTAATATATATTGAAGGGACGCTGTCACGCCTAAAATATAATATTTTATAAGAATGACCTGTAGCTTGCCATAATTGCGCTTTATTGTCTTGCAATAGGAAGAGAAAAATGCTAAAAGCAAAGACGTATCAATAAAGAGGAAAATTAGTGACTAAAAAAAGCTTCAAAATTTCACCGGAAATGGCAGCTTTGATTTCTGGACATCCTGTTCAAAAATCAATCGCAATCCACTTCCATCCTTGCAATCCTGTACTTCTTCCTCAAAATAACTGTTCTATCTTGTTTTCTGGGATTTTTTAATCAAATTTATTCGTGTATTCGGTGGCATTTGGCAATATACTGACTGAGGAAATTTGAAAATTATATAAACAAAAAGATTTACGGCCCGCGTGGTCTTGGGAAAGCGAATTTTGCAGCTGTAAGTTTCTTTCTGGATGGATATATGAATGGGCAAATAGACAAAAACACGCAATCCGATTCGCTCTCAACGTCTGATTTATCCACGCTATGGGGCTCTTCATGTTATATATATCAACTACGAGAATGTTTACTGACAGCTCAAACAACGACAATGAACGTTGAAAACACGGCGCATATCGTGACAAGGTACTCTTTTAAATGCCCTAAACAATCTATTTTATTAGAAACAAAAAGTAATTAAAACTGGAAAAATATAAAAAGTGAAATATAGCTTAACGTGAGAATTTTTTGTTCGTTATATTTAGCGTACAACAAGAAAACACATACACGCCGTAAGCGGTTTTCTAATCAGATCAATTTTTTTTCAGTTTTTAATCCCTTTTGGCCCTAATAATCTCGAACATTTTACAGTTAATTTAATCCTTACTGACTTCGCTTGTTATGTCACTGTTATTTCAAACAGCGTGAAGAACAGACGGACATCCGTCTCTTCAGGCTACTGTCGAGGCTTTAGATAGAATTTTCTCACTGATGTTTTGCAATACGAGAATATAAACACTGCTTTGTGAATGAAAGATGACTTGATTTTTGTTTGTGTCTTGTCAGTTTTAGAATGGGGTCCTCTACAAGTCATGAAGATGTTCCTCCAACAGAAAATCAGTAAGGAATAAAATAACACTGTTTCACAGCCCGTTCTAAATGAAAGAAAATTACCAATGTTTATTTTATTTTATTAATTTTTACTTCAATGCTAACTGGGTCCTTTATAAGTGATGTCTACGAAGATGAAGATCCTCCAACAGACGACAAGTAAGAAAGTTTTTTGGAGAAAAGGAGACAGACTTGTTATTGAGATGCAATTGTAATTTTATTTCTATGCCTTTATATTTAGAACAGCAACGTCTCCCAGCCTTGAGAACTTCGAAGAAGCTGTTTCTCCCACCCGTAATGAGGTAAAGCTATAACTCCACTGTATCATTGCCGTGAATTTCACATTTTACCATTGCGAGTTTTGAGCATTCCTGCAATATATGGATTAAGTTTTGAGACTCTTATTTTACAATTCTTGTAGGCTAGAAAACGTTTTTTAAGCCTACAAGAATTGTAAAATAAGAGTCTCTTTTTCCTCTTACTAGGTGGCCGGTAATATTCCTGAGGGTCCAAAGCTACTGATGCCTAAGCATACCCCACTGGAGCATGTGAACTGGGAAGTTCTTTGCAATCAGGACCAAAAGAAATTCAAAGAAATGCAGAATAACGAGAATGAGAATGGTTATCCTCAAACTACCAATGGAAAAGTTAAAGCTACAACCTCGGCGATGTCGCGATGGCGATCGTAACCAGTTGAAAAGAAAAGACTGCCCTGTCTATCTGCCGTATGCCCCAGGGGGGCTACTCGAAGTATACATGACGGGGGGGGGGGGGGGGGGGGGGACATTAACGGGCATACCAATTTCATAAGCTTGTTGATGCAAAATCATGATCATGCTTTTAGAAAGTTCTGCTTAATTGAATAAATCAGTATTGAGGTATTTAAGTCTTGTACTTTTTTGTGTTGGAAATTTTGATCCCAGTTATTTTTTTTTGGTCTAAAATTTCAGGCTTGTGTATTATACTGGGGGGTTGCAATATGAAGCTCCGTTGGACCCCCCCCCCCCCCCCCCCCTAGTCATGTATACTTCGAGTACCCCCCTGGGCCGTATGCACATAATGAACGTAACGAGTCGTAGACAGTACATGTAATTATTAAAACATGATTAGTTTCAGATACAAAATAACGACTTTAAATTTCACAAATAAGATTTTTCGGCAGAAACTTCTACCTTCTTCTTACTCGCAAGCTTGAGTATTTAAAGGCCACTCGACTGACCTGGAGACTCTATTATTGGCTGTCTTCACATCACGGCTACTAAATAAACATCAGACATAAATAACTTTAGTTGGTTATTTCGGTAATGTGACCTCTTCTCTGTTCGCTCTTACTATATGTCCATAATACGGATCAGGAAGCATCGATCATGTGTAGCTTTTGTACGGCCGTCCGGCAGAAATGTCTGAAGTAGGCATCGATATAGATATAAAGCTTGTATTCTGCGGCGTCCAGCATCCTTTGAGGGTGCCCTTAATATTTCTTAGAAAAATGAATGAAGAACGATAACCAGACATAGTTTTCTCCGGTCCGGCCGTGTTCAACATTTCACGGATCACCAATTAGGGCTATCACGATTTACTTTTAAGTCTGACGTCAAAGCTTATAATCAGAGCTAACTCTACCTGTATCCTATCTCTGGTGTGATGCCAAAGTCAACCTCAGCCACTAACTACAATTAAGTAATGACGTCGTGTACTTGAACTAAAAAATAACCAAAAGTATAACTGTTGATAAGTACGTTGATGTGACCGCAACCATTGACAGTAAGATAAATTACATTAATTGATCAATAACAATTATTTAATACACTTCTTTCTTTTCTTCTAATTGAACATATATTTTATTCTCCTCTTTATATCATTATACAGTAGGTAAGGTTAGCCGACAAGTAAAGAGCCACTAGTGTTGTTGTTGTTGGATGCCGAAACGCTCGCGCAACTGTAAAGCTAAAGGGAAATTCGTGTCAATTTCAAGCTAGCCTGCAACCAACACAGCCAATTTAGAAAAGTCACATCATTCTCTTCTCCAGAGCCGACGCTCTGCGTCAGGGATCGAGGAACGAGAGGGATCCTTGACGCAGACCGAATGGATCGCAGGCTATGGGGACGAGCATGGAGTCACGTTGAAACTCACTTTGTCGGCATTTTCAAATTAATGCAGAGCTTTAGTGAACAACAACGGCGACATGTCAAGTGACGATTCTTCGACAAAAATCGTATTTTTTAATACACACTTTCAATTATAAGCATGTTTACTGGTGTCAGAAGTGTCCAATTCCTACGGTCCGTAAAACGACCATAAAAGAATAACCTTAATTGTTTAACACAGTTCGCAAAATTTGGTTATTTCACGGTGTTGTTTTGTTGCACACCGTGGCTAATAAAATGAGTTAGGATGCAATTTAACGCACGTACAGGGCCATTAAACTGCTCATTAGATCTTTTGTTATTACATCCTGTTTTCGTGGTTTGCCGAAAATTTGGTGAGAAGCCAGAGCGCTTAGGCGACACCTTAATGCGTAGCTTATCTTGAAGCACAAGCCAATCAAATGTGCCCGTTTAGATTTATAATTGACAAAAGAAAGTTCTATGAATTAGACTTCTGGAGTTGCGTTGCGCTTCGACGACAAGACGGACCTTTTTCCATTCCAGTCGTAAGGTAGGCGGTTTAATTTGTCGTAAGCTGTGCTCAAAATGCTATTTCAGGTTTCAGAAACAGAGAGTGGGAAAGGTTTCAAGAGACGGTACTTTAATTTGCAATTAAAACATACTGTACTCGTACGTACTGGAACTCGACAACAGCATAAAGTAGTAAAATCGGTATCTTGTTCAAGACAGAAATCCCTTAACTTTTGAACTACACCCTACACCCAGCGTCACGTCCAATACGGGAGTACTTCCCTCGGGGTAACGGAAACACGACATGTTTTGTATGTTTGTTTTTCTGTCTGCCTGTTTTGTTTTCTTAGTTTTGTTTTTGTGTATTTAAAAGCTAGTGTTTGTGAAGACTGGAAGGCACCGATATGACAATAATTAGATGCTAGTAATGCTATATTCGATATAAAGACAAGAAACCCGGTGGGTTCATCCTGAGAAGAGCCTTGGAACGTTCTTTACTAATTGGAATCAGTACTCTCGTTCTGATTGGTCAAAAACGTGTGGGCCATATGCATTGTATCATTGTACTGAAGGACTCAGTGGATGTTTCGATTGAATAATCGATTTTCTTTTAAAGACAGAGGAGTGATAAGAGATATAAAATTTCACCCCTCTTCTTGTTGAAAAGCATTATCATATAGCGTGACAGTCTCCACGCAATACACGATACAAATGACTTTGACTCTTATAACAGATCATTAGGGTCAATTGCCTGGTACGAGAATTGCGTGCATTTCAAAACGTCTGTTGAAAACTTACAACTAGCGATCACTAGCAAACGTTAAGAGATTTTTTAAAACTCGCATGGGCATCTTTGAAATGGAAATTTGTGTCCTTGTTCAGTGCTTGCTCCGGTCCAACGTAAATACAACTATATGCTGTAACATGAATATTCACATCCTTTAGCAGCGAATGTCCAAATAAACCGCTGAGCAACATCTGTCATCACTTAAATCAAGTGGACGATAAATGATGGCCCTTAGGGGCGGACGATTAAAAAGAGATGGGGGTGGAGGAAGGATTTTTAGCTTGCAAATTTTTTTTTCGGCCCATCGCCTGTGCAAAAAGTTTTATTTTGACCACAGCCCCATGCACCAAACAACATTAACGATGTTCTGAATAGAAAACAAAACAGGCAAAGGGAACAAATCACCACTGTCCCTAAAAAGGAAATTCTACAGACTCTGCCTTTTTTAGGTTTACAAAGCAATGTTATCGCCAAGCAGTTGAAGGCATGCATCAATACATTTTATGGATGCATTGACCTTAGGGTCATTTTCCAAATCAATCGCATTAAGTCCTTCTTTCCATACAAAGACAAGCTAAACCGCTCCCAGATGTCAAAATTTATATATAACGCTAGTTGTTGGGACTGCCAAGATTTCTACGTCGCAAAAACAAAACTTAGACTACATGACAGAAAAACGGAACATTTCAAAGCGATCACAAGTAAGAGTCACGCATCTGCTATTGCAGACCACGTCACGTCAACTGGTCGTCATTTAAAATGGGACCACTTTGACATATTAGCAAGGGGACGGTCAGATATACATTGCAAAATAAAGGAGACTTTACTAATAAGAGATTTAAAACCTGCCATGAGTGAAAATGTAGGCAGCGAAACACTTTATCTTTACTAGTTTGCACATTTTGTTATGTGCAAATTGTTATTTCATTGTATTTTATTGTATTTTTTTATTATCTGTTTTTCGTCAATTGTCAATCCTTTTGTTTTTCGAATTTAATTTTAGTTGTCTTTCCATTTAACGGTTACTTCTGAAGATGTATGTAGAAGCATACGAAACGTCAAGTAAAAGGTCTTTTTTTATAACAATGCGTTTGTCCGTAATGTTCATCACCGCAGTTTGCGTGTTATTTTTAGCAGTTGTAATATACCTGTCAGGCCCGCAGGAATGAATTTTGAGGTGAGGGGGCCAAACGTCAATCAATCAATGAATCAATCAATCAATCAATCAATCAATCAATCAATCAATCAATGAATCAATCAATCAATCAATCAATCAATCAAACTGTATTTATCGAGAGTGACACGTAATAGTTAACCAACTAATAAATTTGTGGCCCTCTTGAACGCACAAGAGGCGCTCAACTTAAGGGGGAGGTGATTACAACATTTAGTAGTCGTTGCAGAAAACGTGCGACCTCCCTCTTTCGCTTTATTAAATCTTGTCGGTAAAATAGTAAAATTAGCGCCCCGTGTATTCTTATTGCGCTGGCTGTTATTTAGTCTTAATAAATCGTTTATGTATAATAGGCAAGCACCCATAATCCTTTTGTGAGCTATTGTACATCTTTTTATATCACCCTCGATGTAATATGGTACTCATCCTAAAGTATTAAAGAGATCTACAGTGCTGTGGCGTTGTTGGGCGTCAAGGATAAAACGAGCACGGCGTTTTTGCAGCCTAAATATCTTACTTATGTTGTCGTGGCTGTTGCAGCTTGTCTATATATTGTTACGCTGCAATATAATATCAATGGCTTAATTAAAGAATTATAATAAAGTATACGCTCTGCTCTTGGAAGATAACCCTTTAATTCTGTTGAGAAGCGAGGAGGGTGGTGTCACCGGCAAACATGTCCAAGTCATTGATAAACAGCACAAAAAGTAAGGGACCCAATATGGAACCCTGTGGCACACCCGCTGTGAGTTTGCATAGAGGTTTTTAAGTTAGCCGGGGGCCCATTTCTGTAGGGGGCGGGGGCATCCTCCCCCGGAACAATGTTGAAAATCTACACACGCTGTAATGCCATTGGTGGCATTTTGGAACACTTTTCCAAAATGGGAACAAATTTTCCCTTGCATGATTTATTTATTTTCGTTTTTATTTTTGTTAACCCTTATTAACTTTCTAATGGTCCGTCCGTCACGGAGGGAACAAGGAAGTAAAAATATCAATACACGACTTTAATATACAGATCTGTTTTCAGCGCAAATCTCCTGGAGGGAAAAACGCTCGCTCAGCTGTACCACCACATCTTTTTATGAATCAAGATGTTGCACAATGAAGTGAAAAAGATGCACCCAGTGTATAAAGTCGCTTGCAGACTATTCCTTGTTCTTTTATTTCACACTTTTGTGGTCTATGGAACATTTTATTCAAATGGACTCAAGAGAAATGGGTATGTACTGACAGTACCTATTTAGTTAAAGGCACTCAAATAACTTGAAAACACTGACTTACATGCGCTCTACAATTGTTGTTGTTGTTGTTGCTCTTTTTCCTTTCGTTAGCTACTGTTCTATTGTTCATTTCTCTTCAAACAATATATCTTATAACACACAGTGATATCACAAATGTATATTTGTACAACCAATTTAGTTTTCACATTTGAATAAAAGCTACAGCTGCGAAAGCTATTGTCACTTGCGATTACTGTTGCAAGTGAGTAAGTAACAATTTTGGAGATGGTAATACATAAAAGTCGGAATCTAATACTAATATTTAATATCTTAAATTAAGCTTGCTCAAAACGGGCCATCAATAGCTATCAATCAGAAAAACACACCTCCGAGGAGTGATAGCAAAGGTTGAACAGATTGCTTAATGTTTTTTTTTTCAGACAAAATGTTTGCGCCAGTCATAAGAGTAAATCGGTTTCAACATCTATAGTGCTGTCAACAGTCAATTACCAACAGTATACCACGAAGTGTGGATTCCTTAACTGGGGTCGCTGCAAAAGATCAAGGTTGGTAATATATACTATATATACCGAAATATATACTAAGGCTCGTGTGTATACCAAGAAAATACAAGTGACAAGTGGGATATCCATGGTATACCACGATAAAGTGTTGCATAACTATTATATTTTTATACCATGCCATAGAAAATACGCTTTCTTAATTTCGTCGGGAATAAAATCGCAGCGCACGGTGGGAAGGTTAAATTTAATACCGTTGAATAAACAGCGGCTTTCCTGCATTCTGATTGGCTGTATTTTCTATGGCATGGTATAAATAATAATTTATACACTTAGTCAAGTAGATTTTCACAGTTAAGCCTTCTGAATTTTCGCGTTGGTACAAATTAAAGTTCTGTTAACCAAAAAAAGACGCCAACAAATGCCAAATTTTCTATATTTATGAACAATACGGTTTTTAAGAACAATTTAAGAACATTAAACCTTACGGAACTTTGACCGAGAAGTGTGACAATTAAATACAATTTTTACTATTTTACTGTTTTTAATAATATTTTTAAATTTTATTCTTACTTAGACAAAATATTATACAGGTAGTCATTCTTAATTATAGCTTAACTTAATTTATACACTTCCATGAAGTTTTTATTTTTCTATTTTGTATTTTTATTTCGTGGCGCACCTGTAAACTAGCTTTTTAGCTAAGCGTGCTGACCACGTTAATAAAGATTGTATTGTATTGTATTGTATTGTATTGTATTGTATTGTATTGTATTGTATTGTATTGTATTGTATTGTATTGTATTGTATTGTATTGTATTGTATTGTATATAGAGGATATTACACGGTGGCGAGAAGATATGAATTTTATGTTCGAGTGGCAGAAACGATATCTCACGAGTGAGCGCAGCGAACGAGTGAGATGTCGTTTTTGCCACGAGAACATAAAATTCATATCTTTGAGCCAACGTGTAATGTTCTTTTTATTATATGGAGACCAGATGTAATTGAAATTGCCGATTTTTAATTCATTGTTTTCGAAAACTCGAGCAAGGTTTACAAATCACCGTTCGTCTTCACAGAAAATACGAAGCACCCGTGTCCAGGATATAGAAACACTTACTGAATTCCAATAAACAAAATACATGAAATATTTGTCAACTAAATATCGTAACACGTAAGAACTGAAAACATCACTGACTTTGACTTGAATGCGATGCGGCAATGTCTTGACGGCCGATAGTTTTCAACTGCTTTTGTTTTCTTCTTTACGACATCTTGCACTTTGTGCAATTCATTGCGGAGAATTCTCTCTAAAAGCCTTGAAATCGTCAAGGCTTCCATTATCATGTTCTCGTCCTTGAGTTTTTCGGAAAACTCACTCCTTTTCGTCGCTTAATTAAACAAATTAAACCTGCTTGTCGATGCTTGCTCACAACAAACCTGAACGACACAAGAAACCAAGTTCATTCTGAAAGTAGAAATGGCGCGAATCGTGACGTCAATGAGCGATATGACATCGCAAGCGTGTCATACGGAAAATACGCCACTCGGGTCCCGGATGGAGTGGCGTATGGAATCTACAAGTGGTTTAGTTAGTAAAACACTCTCGTCCATATAATAATGTATTGTATGGTATGGTATGGTATGGTATGGTATGGTTATGGTATGGTATGGTATGGTTATGGTATGGTATGGTATGGTATGGTTATGGTATGGTATGGTATGGTATGATATGGTATGGTATGACATGGTTGGTATGGTATGGTATGGTATGGTATGGTATTGTATGCGCTATACTGAGTCGTGTTCCTTGCGCATGCGTCAAAATTCAAAAATTTTCTTCAATGAGTCCAACTGAATATTACTCTAGCTTTTGACAATTCTCCCAGTTCCAGCCACTCATGTCCAATACTGTCGACATGATACGAGTCGAAAATTACGTTTTACGAGTCGTAACTTCCCTAAGTTATATTCTATACCCTACAGACCTGTGGTTTGATCATGCCTATTTATTCTTTGTTACAGGACAGTAACTGGTTACAAGTATCGGGCGGCATATTATACTGAATACGACACTTTTCTGTCCTGCTGCAGTGGATGGAGAAAGCGCGGAGATACATGCCCAATAGGTTTGAAATAATTCTAGCGGTTCCTTGACAACAAACACATATATTCCCATTGAAAATACATCTATTTCGCTTTACTGTTTTTTTACCCTATGAAACGTGATTTCATATTATTTTTAAGAAGAGTTTTTGTCATCTCATTATTATCATTTCATTGCTTATTTTTGTTTACGATCCAGAGATTTGTTTAGTTTCGCTCAAGAATTGTGAACTAAATACTGTACAATGAAGAAGCTTGAATGGGCGGTTAAAACCTCTTGCATATGGAAATTTCACTGCATACTACTTTGTTCATTCCGAGTACAGAATTTTTTAACATTAGGAACTTTGGCAAATGACTACCACGTCTAAGGGCCTTTAAATAACTATTTTTGAAACTTCCTAATGTTTTAATTCAGGGCTTGGAGTGATTTCTATCCAAATAAACGAAATTTCATTCAGCAACTGCCACCGTGTTTACTTGATTGGATGACAAACGTGGCGTGGCTTAGTAGCCAAGCCTTCAAATTCTTTATTGACCGCCAAGCGCGGTGAATATAGCGTCATAAACTGAGCTTCTCGACCAACCAGAATATCTAATACCTATATTCATCACCTCTGATAATTATACTTTATATTATTATATTCAATTTGGTCACTTTTGTTCTAACAGCGATCTGTAGGCCGCCATGCCAAAACGGTGGGACATGCACATCTCCCAATAGCTGTAGTTGTTCTGATGGATGGACTGGATCTGATTGTGGTGAAGGTAATTCTTAAAATAGCCATTTGTATATCTTGCTTAATTAATATGCTATTTTACAAATTATCCTGACTTATCTCCAAAAGATGTATACCGTGTTATAAACGTTAACATGTTGAGTGGATAAGTGACGGTAAATCGTAACATAAATTAGACATTAATAATGGGATAGGGATAGGTAAATGATTAATATGTATAAATAGGATGTACATTTATTTCACTTACCTGTAAGTGATAACGTTGATGGTTTGGCGATTATTCTGGCCGGGCAATTTTTTTGTTGCGAAATAAAAGTCTAACAGAACTGGAACTAATAAACTCGTACTCGATCCCGACAATTCAAGGTAAGCTCGGTCAGTGCTACCTTTTCTTCTTATAGTTTTGTTTGACACTTGTATCCCTCTAGCCTTCAGATCATTTTATGGGGATTTTTTTGTATTTAAATTCGTCGACAAAATGAATGCAGCCACTTTCACACCACATTTCCAGCCACTGCGTTTCTGAGCGCGAGAACATCCACGCAGCGCGGGTTAACTTCCGCCGGTGAACTGGGTACCATGTCTAAAAACAACTTAAGAGCAATTACGTTCGGAATAAGGCCTATATGGGGGATTAAGTCTCTCACTTCATACTCTCTTGGTATAAACGCATAAGTATAGATGAATCTTTTTTTATATCAAAGCATAAATGCCTTGGAATAGGAAAATGATTACTTTGGTAGGTCACTACTTTTCGTAAGTGGATACGTATAGGCTAAGGTAATGGCTAGTTAGGTAAAGGCATGCTGTTTGCCGCCACAACCACCACCTCCACCACCACCAGCTAACTACCTAAACCAAATCTAAGAACAATGTCATGGCCCTTCCTTTTGGATGTCCAATTTTATTGAGTGACAAGGGAGGATCCACATTGGATACAGGCTATTTTGTAAATATATATGAACTATGTATAAATGAACCTCAGACCCAACAAACCTCAACTACATATATTAACTGAAAGAAAATTTCGCTGAGTGTGCTGATTCGTCCGTCGCACACTAGCCGATTTTTCTGTCCTAGAACTGGAAATTCCTTTTTGGGGTCAATTGAATCCAAATTTGTCGTTACTGTAGGTGTGTAAAAGGGGCACCATTTTCGGTTGAAAATATTTATATGCATTACCTCTTCTATATTAATGGCAAAGTGTTTGGACCTCGAGGCAGAGCTTCCCCATAATAATACCCCACCGTGCTCACTAATAACTAATACGGGTCTTGATATTTTTTTTCACCTTTAATAGATATAAACGACTGTTTAACAAACAACGGAGGTTGCCAACAACAATGTTTTAACAAGCCAGGAAGGGGGGTGATATGCAAGTGCAGTCGAGGCTACACAAGCAGTGGGAAGAAGTGTCATGGTAAGAATTGTCTCATTAATGACCAATTTGTATTTTACCCGTTTGCTTATTAACTGAAAAGGGCGGTAGATAGCTTGAACAGGGAGGGTTCCAAAATAATCAGCTATATTTCTATTTCAGACGTAGATGAATGCAAGGGACCTGCCTGCAGCTGTGCGGTGACTGGTTCTGGCAACGTTTGTGGAGCAAAATGTAGAAATACTCCCGGAAGTTTTTCTTGCTCTTGCGGTAAAGGCTACAGTCTTGTTCAAAGAACAGTATGCAGAGGTATGCTTATCTGAGGGTCTAGATGGGGTTAAGTGTTATTGTGCCATAAGGTCCAAAATTTAAATTTTATTGCTAAATGATATACAATAAATTGCAATTAAAGTTTTTAGTGCATCCTAAATACTAACATGCCAAAAACGTGTTTTTTTTTTTTCGGTTTCCTCTTTATTGACATGTGTTAATGTACAATTCGTAGTCCTGCGGTTAAATGGCCAAAAGTTATAACGTTAGCTGTTATTTAGATCTCCGCTCCCCCACCCCTCTCCTCATATTCGCTACCCCACCCGAAAGTTGGCTTCTTTATCCGAAGGGAAATGAGCAGTATGAATGAAAGTTTTTTCCTTTTTGTTCAGCATAAAAGCGGGTTGCGACTTTGAACTTAAAACCACCTTGGAACCACTAAAACAGTATTTAAGTACATACAGGATTTCCTCGATATATTCAATTCCATATCATGTGAACATACTAGAGTTTCATTCACACATTGGCAGATTAGAGCCCTCTTGTATCAGGCCACGGTAGTAACGTCTTCGTGGTATATGAGATATCACGAAAATTTTATTAACTATTTTGCAAAAAAAAAAAAGTGAACAATAAATCCCCGAGAAACAAAGAGCATTAGATCCGGTACCTGCTATCAAGAGAACTAGTGAGCACTGAGCACAAGACGAATTGAAAATGACCCAGTCTAATGTATGTTACAGATAATAACGAATGCGCCGTAAACTATGGAGGCTGCAGTCACCAGTGTGTTAACTATCCTGGTGGATATAAATGTAGCTGCCGGAGGGGCTTCCGCCTCGTGAACGACAAATTATGTCAAGGTATTATCTGTTACAAGTTTTACATTAACATAACAGAAGGCATTTGTTTTGATAATCTCAACAATTTTTGATTGAATGAGCCGTAACGTATTTAGCTATTGATCATATTGATCATTTCATCTTTATCATTTATGCATCGAGCTTAAAAATTTACTGTCTTTTATAATTTATTAAAACATATGACGGCATGATGACGTCAAACCGTTTATCATATAATACATAAATGAGTCGTTCATTTTTTTTTGTTTGGTTGTCAGATGTGGATGAGTGTGCTAACAACAACGGATACTGCCAGCATACGTGTAAAAACATCTATGGCAGTCATCTGTGCAAGTGCAATAAGGGCTTCATGTTAGACAGCAATAAAAGGACGTGCTCAGGTAAACGATTTTTTTGTAAATCAGCAGTGTTGAAAGACTGTAAGAATTTAAAAATTAAAACTTCATTGCTCAAAATCACAAGCAGCGTTCGTTTCCCTCTGACGGACACATGCGGTGGTTTTCGTGGTTATTATGCTCGCAACTGGTAAACGTCTTTTGACAGACAGCGGCAGTTTATAAACGTCATTTTGACGCGTGCGTTTTGTGAGATATAGCTGCCGAAACGGTAGAGAATACCTAAATGGACATATTTTGGATAAACTACAGCAGCAGCAGAGAAAGTTACGCCACTGCACAATCCGTAAATTGGTAAATTAGTCGGATGGACATAATGATAAAAAGCGGAACATTTCCAAAACCAAAAAAACCGGTTTGGTTTGAAAACAATATTATTTGGTTGCTAGCTGCGCGAGAATGTTTTAGCAAGGAGCCCCAAAGTGTGGCCACTTTTAATCTATTCTTATTCTTTCGTGCTGTCATCGAGAATGCGATTACTTTAGTTTTAACAGTAAAAAGTTTCGATTTCACACAAGAAAGTTCAACGAAATGTCAAATAATTTCAATCGTTCGCTCCACGTTTTCTCAAGTAAAGTCACACTCAATTAGCCTAGGTGGCGAAGCCTCCTACCTTCGAACCCGGCCTTCTGGCTAGTTCCCTGTGTACATTCGCGGAAACTCGGCGACACGTGCGGTCAGTTATCCAATCAGATGCCGAGGACAGCTTCCACTTCACTTCTGATTAGATTAAATCTGCAGGAAAGAGTGTGAACAAATAAAAAGTGGTCAGACTTTCGGGTTCCTTGCTGCAAGGTCTCGACCTCTGCTGATGACACAGTCTTAGTACAATGATTGTTTAAAATAGTGTTGGACATGTTTAATATTTCAGATGTTGATGAATGTGAATTTTATCATATGCATGGCTGCCAGGAAAATTGCAACAATACTCTTGGTGGATACTTCTGCTCTTGTAGAAAAGGTTACCAACTAATGAACGATAACAGGACTTGTACAGGTAAGTTAATTAACCTGCTCCAGATCATCTCCTTTTTCAATAATAATAATAATAATAATAATAATAATAATAATAATAATAATAATAATAATAATAATAATAATAATAGTAATAATAATAATAATAATAATAATAATAATAATAATAATAATAATAAAAACGTCTAACAGCGTTTAATTTTGTTTTGTGACGTGTGCTTCACGCTAATACTGCATGTTGGTTAGCTGTCAAAATATTTTTTTTAGTATATGCCACACAAGTTAGTGCTTTCCGCGCGCGCTGATTGGTTAACTCGGAGGTGATTAGCAAAGAACTATATATTCACCTCCGAGCAGCTGAAGAGAAACAAAATGGCTTCGCGTGTCGCTTTACTTTGGGTACCGATTGTAGTGTTTTGGTCAGCTAATTTTTCAACTTGTGTGGTATATACTAAAACATTTATTCACCTCAGTGTCGGTGAAAGCGGTGGATATTTACCGACCCGCGAAGCCACTTCGGTGAATGATTGTTAACTATTACGCTTATCAACTGTCACCAGTGGTAACTCTGCAGTATTAACACCAAATTTATTGTCAAGTCATTCACGCGATCTCAACTAACTCAACCAGTAGGTCAGTCAGCCAGCCAGTCAGTCAGTCAGTCAGTCAGTCAGTCAGTCAGGCAGTCAGTCAGTCAGTCAGTCAGTCAGTCAGTCAGTCAGTCAGTCAGTCAGTCAGTCAGTCATGATCAGTCGGTCGGTCGGTCGGTCGGTCGGTCGGTCGGTCGGTCGGTCGGTCGGTCGGTCGGTCGGTCGGTCGGTCGGTCGGTCGGTCGGTCGGTCAGTCAGTCAGTCGAGCAGGCAGGCAGGCAGTAATTGCAGCCTTTGTTTCCGTGTCAATGCGGAACTTTAAAGAAACTAATTGTGGATATTTCCTCTAAAGAAAGCAACAAAAAAAAGTTAGCAATAGACTTAAAAGGTATTCATGACATAATTTGCAAGTGTCACAGTTTTCCGCTATCAGACTGAAAAGGTCCCTAGTTCTGATATTGTCTTCGAAAGAAGTTGGTTTTCCTTATCTTTATCACTACGAGAGATCTGACAGAATGCTTCCCGAAATTTTCCCCTGGGAGAAGTCTTGGAGAATACTAAGTTAGATAAATAATAGTAAAATAACAAAGGCATTTCTCCTAGATATCGATGAGTGTGCTCCCCGGAAAATAACTGGCAGCAATGAAACAGCCACGAGCTCTGCCTGTCATCACATTTGTTTGAACGTCGAGGGAAGTTTCCTGTGTTCTTGCCGGGAAGGCTACATGTTGATGTACGGCCAAAAACGGTGTAAAGGTGAGTTGACTAATATATTAGGTTTTTTTCCGAAAAGTACTGAACATCTAATTTCGCCATGCAATATCAAATAATTTTTATTTTTTGCTTACACTGATACACTTTATACCTTGTAAGTAAGCATCAGTTCAGCTTTTAAGTTGATTTTTTGATATATAGTTAGTGGTTTATGAATACCAAAAAAAAAAAAACTAAAAGTTTTGTCTTGTTGTTACCACTAGATGTTGACGAATGCCAGACTGGAAACCATTTCTGCGAACATAACTGTCACAACACTTATGGGAGCTACCGCTGTACGTGTAAAACGGGCTACAAACTGTCTTCCGACTTACGAACTTGTGAGGGTACGTAACACCTTTTCCCTCTTTAGAGATTAGTAAAATCATGAACGTTTACTGTTTAGAGTTCAAGGCCGGGTTGCTTCCACGATTAGAGTGAATTTTGATTTCAGCTTTTTAACTTTTCAGTGAGGTGTACCGTTTCCATTTTCGTCCCCCAATTTTGACGTCGACTAATCTCAATCTTCACAACTCATAAACAATTTTAAGATAAATTGAACCCTCAATCAACTTTTAATCCTGGATTAAATTTTAATCGGCTTTCGAACAACCCGGCCCAGTAATTTTGTGCATAATTCCATTTTGGGGGGCTTCTCTGAGATATAACCCATCATTTCATCGGGAGTTCCAGCTACCCCAAAATTTAACAGAAATAGAAGCTGATATATGATGCGTTTAGTGCAGTATTTTTATGAAATCTGCACTTTTGTGAACCAACAACAAAGCAATAATCGAAGAAATACTATACTATTCGAAATGTAACCTCTCGTGAAGGGTAAACGTGCAACTGCAACCAGCCTATTGTTGTTTCGAAATATTTTACAGCCTTTTACAATAATATGATGCCATAATTGACAGGTGACCAGAACTAAGACGAAACACCTTTGGATGCTTGACACACCATATGCTTTTGAAGGCCCTTTCTGCCCAGCACACGTTGCTCTGAATATGTATCATGCAGCAGCAGGCTCTCAAAACTGATACGCTAAGTGGCAACTGACCCAACATTGTATCTCGATATCGACAAACTGTCAATGTCAAAATTTCGAATGACCAAAGAGAAAAGTAAAAATAAAGGGCACCGATGTTTTAGCTTAAAGATGTGATACTTGATAACACTTACGACTGGCTGCTTCATGTTTCCACAGCTCAACCTTGTGAAAAGATCGATCCACCATGGCAAGGAAGGATGACGTGTTCTGGAATGGTCACTGATACCAACTGTACATTTTCTTGCAATCCTGGATTTGATTTGGTTGGATCTAAGTCCAGAACATGCTTACCATCTTCAAGTTGGAGTGGAAATTGGACTTCGTGCAAAGGTAACTACCCCGATATCTGTTTCTCGAGAGCACATATATGCATGTTTATAAAGATGTTAGGTAAATATTTCATCAATTAACTATACTTTTTTTCGGCGAAGTGAGTTCATAAATATTTGCTCATTTTACAATGTACCCCTAACGTAAGGTGCACGCGAGCTGGGTTCCATACATAAGAAAATTTGTTAATTCAGCAGCAGCAGCAGCAGCAGCAGCAGCAGCAGCAGCAGTAGCAGCAGCAGCAGTAGCAGCAGTAGCAGCAGCAGCAGTAGCAGCAGTAGCAGTAGCAGCAGTAGCAGCAGTAGCAGCAGTAGCAGCAGTAGCAGCAGTAGCAGCAGTAGCAGTAGCAGTAGCAGTAGCAGTAGCAGTAGCAGTAGCAGTAGCAGTAGCAGTAGCAGTAGCAGTAGCAGTAGCAGTAGCAGTAGCAGTAGAAGACAACGAATTATTGAGCAGCGATAAAACAGAATAGTTTGACGTAAATTAACCAAACGGATTAAAAACAAAATTACGCTCAATGTAGTAAACAGCCTATGGACATCTTATGCTTTTAATGCTTTACCCGCTTATTTACCAGAATGGAAACATTGTAAACTCAAGTAATATACTTAGACATTGGGAGTTCCTCTTTAAGGTTCGCCTAGATCATAATTCACTACAAACTGTTTAAAGAATAAAATTGCACTTCAACACTGGAAGGGAATTTTTACTTTTCTTTCAGCAAAGCACTGTAAGAAGTTAACTACCACAGTTGAGAGTGAAACTCTTTCAGTTCCTTGTTTTACGTCCCTCGGTTCGACGTGTTACTTCGGCTGTCACCGCGGCTTTGTACTGAATGGGGACGGACGAGCAAATTGTAGCCTCAATTCGAAGGGCGACGCAGTTTCCTGGAACATTGGGCAGTTTTCTTGCGAAGGTAAGCCTGTTGTCGTTGATAGTAGACATCAAAAAGGTAGAATCTTAATCTCGTATATGAATTATCTGGCCAAGTCCGCTCATTTCGCAAGTCTGATTGATTAATGAACTAAATAATGTAAACACGTGAGCTAATAAGAGCATAAATGGATTTTAAGGCTTAAATAAAAACGCTTTCTTCTTTGAAACTTGCATTTAATAAGCTACAGGCATACAATTTGCAGTTGAAGCTTGCAGCACGAACTTCTCCAAATATCCATGTCTATGGGGAAAAAAATGTGTGAAAAACTTTGCAAATATGACATGTACAGCTACCGCGTATTCTATTTCTTGTTCTGTAACTATCTCTTGAGCTATTTCTGGTCTTTCCCAAGAAAGGAAAAGTAGTTCATGACCAATTTATGATGACCAAGTGAACTACATTTAATCCGTCTTAATTTCCAAGCATGCGTAGTCGCGTACCAGGTTATTGACACATTTGAAGCGAGCAAACTGGACTTTACCAGATGTAATCTCTCCCGAAGAGTAAGCATATCTGGGTACCAGATTAGACAAAGCTCTTGTAAATCAACAGTTCTATATAGTACAGCATAGATAGCAGTACAATAGGAATGTACTGCTCAACAGCTTTCATGTGAATGGTCACGTCAGTGACAAGGGTTTAAACCGGAAACAGTTCGAATACCATTTCGTGACTCGACAGTTTAGTCTAGGGTAGATAAGGTAAAAAAAAAAAGCAGTTAGCAGTTAGCAGTTAGCAGTCTTAAGGTATCGGCTTAAATTTAGAGGAAAGTGGACACAATTTAACAATGAAACGCCACATAAAGACACAACAAAAACAAACTTCCATTGTTCTACAATTATTGCTCAAGGTTTCACGAAACTATCTACAAGTTTTGCCGCATCGTTAAGTCATTTAAGTATTAAAAACAACCATTTCAATTTTAACGCGTTATTTATAATTATATCACAGTTGTTCCAACAACAACAAACATTAGCGTGGAGTAGACGTGTTTTCTTTTTCCCCTTTAGTTACGGTTCCTTTGTTGTTTAAGGAGGCTCCCAACGGTTTCCAGCAATTTCAAGCTCTTAAACTTTAATGGGCCAGTACTACAAATCTTTATCAGTTGCTGCTACAATAATGATATTGAACAAATGTCCAATCATCGGTGAATAAGTTGTGGTCCTTTTCATGACGTCACTGGCTACTATAGCAACAGTTTTGCCTGTTAAAAACATCCTTAATTTTCCCTTTAAGTGCTTATAACTCAAAAACGAGTCCGGTGACCCCCATTTTTTTATTATTGAATAATGATTGGCATGTTAAAATTTCTCCGGAAGAGTTTTAGAGCCACCTTAAATTTTCGAAAATTTACGGTGGCTCTGAAACCGCTCCGGAGAATTTTTTTTAACTTTGCAAAAAGTTGCATCTTAACATGCCAATCATTATTCAATAATAAAAAATGGGGGTCACCGGACTCGTTTTTGAGTTATAGGCACTTAAAGGGAAAATTAAGGGTGAAAAACAGGTAAAACTGTTGCTATAGTAACCAGTGACGTCATGAAAATGACCACAACTTATTCAGCAATGATTGGACATTTGGTCGATATCCTTATTGTTGCAGCAACTGATAAAAATTTGTAGTACTGACCCATCAGAGTTTAAGAGCTGGAAAGCGCTGGAAACCGTTGCGAGCCTCCTTTTAAACTGATACAGCTTTCTTAAGCCCGAGAGTAGACAATTTGGAATTTTTGACCTACTAAGAAAAGATGGGATTCACAAAGCATTGTCTCAGTCTGTGCAAGCCGACCATGTTTCCTATACTAAAAATTTGTTTTCCTTTTTTTATTTGTTTGTTTGTTTTCTCAATAACAGAGATAAAGACTTGTAAGCCAAATCCATGCAGACATGACGGGAAATGTTTGGTCATGGACGAAAACAGATTCATTTGCAATTGTGAAGACACTGAATATAAAGGTGATCACTGTGAAATTGGTTTCATCACCACGCCAATCTTTCCAAAGCTACGCCCCAGAATCAGTTCTAGAACTCTTTCTGTCCTGGCACATCCATCAAAACGCCTAAGGGTGTCTTTCAACTCGGTAGATGGAGTTACATTCGATCCACAGTCAATTGAAATACAATTTCCGAAGAGGAAAGGAGCGTTTACAGTGGAAGTAGCAAAACCAGGAATCAAGGCAGTAACGTACAGCCTTAACGGAGAAAGTGAAGCTGATTTTCAGACTCCTGAAAGAAGCGTGGTCTTTGCTACACCAGAAATCCATGACACAAAACCATTCCTCCTCAAAGGAGAGCTACCTATAGGCTGCTTAGAACACGAAACAAGGGCGACCTTCTCATGTGAATTACGTTTGTTATCAACTGCGCCATGGGAGGGGACTCCTCGATCTACCGGAGGTGTCGTACATTTTGCATCTGCCAACAACCTAACTATTCCTCTGTCACTGATTGGTTTAAATCTAAAGGAACCTCATGTTTCAAGGGATAATATAATTGACACTGGTATTGCTAAAACTTCCGTGTCCAAGAAAGATTCACTTTTCTATCAAAGAAATGGTAAGTGTTACTCTAAAGTTGCAGATTCAAATAATCTGCTTGAACTAATAGAGAATGACGCGTTTGCCTCGTCATTTATGCAAGCCCTATCAGCAATGGCACCAGAATGGCTTACACTAGCTGTCAGTGAGAACAACGAATATTTTGATATTGAAAACATTGCTGTCACCCTAGCATCTGATTTGGAACACTGTTCAGGATTTCCATCACATGGATCATCAAATCTTGCCTGTTATCGTCCCGCCATTAGCTACAAAATGCGTGTTGCTCAAAACGAGGTATCTTTGTTCGCCGATGGAAGAACCTGTTTTGCCATAAATGTCTGCAAACCTAGTCTATTCATTAACTTCCCCAAGGGACAGGCAGACCTCTTAAAATCTAATCTCAATGTGTTTCAAGACATGAAGGACTGCTGTGCAATCGATCTCAATGTAGATTCAATTGGTTTTCTCAACAACAAGGAAACCGTCAATTTTGTCAAGGGAGTAACTTGGAACGGAATGAATCTACAGAAGTTATCACCGTTCAGAAGCGATGTGTGGTTAAAAGGAAGCGTCGACTGGAGGATGGAGATGACTAAGCAGCTCTTCGTAACGTTCAAGATGACTGGAGAAACCATTATCAAATCCAACAATATTGATATTGTAAGTATTTTGACTGTGGCAATAATTTAAGTGGCCCCAGGTGTATAAATGGGTACGGGCGAATTTACTGCTGGGGGTAACCCTGCGATGGATTTGCATCCCATCCAGGGGGGAGTAGAAATACTCCTAGTCGCTTCATGCTACGGAAACCGGGATAAGCTGCGGCCTGATGAGCCACTAGGCTCGTATGCAGACTTTACCTTTACCATCTTAATGTTTGTAACGTATTTTGAGACATTTTGTGACCGCGTACATGCAGTTAGGGAACACCATATTTAGTACAGAACATGCGAGGAGAGGGTTCCGGGTTCACCTTTAATTTCGCGCCTGTTAGAGAAAATAAACTGTTATATTTGCTAAATTTATTCTTACTGGACTAGTGGTATTAATATACTTTATTTAAGGGAAACCTACTTGAAAATTTGTTAGCGAGTAGTGTTTTTACAACGAAAATCATCAACAACAAATAATTTAATAAATACAGAAAACGAGATTGTGGTAGGTATTTTAGGGTAACAAACTCTCTTCACTCTATGATTGACAACCGGTCGAACATTAACTTAATGTAGCCACTCGTAATTTTAACAGCAGGTGACTAAATCACTTCAAAAGCCCTCAAAGCATAGAACTGTTCAATGAATTGTATTTCCTCAAGCAGAAAATTCCCGTCGTCTGTTTAGGTCATTACCTTCTAAAGACTCAGTGTATGACGAAAGTTAACTGTGATGTATTCTCAACAGCTATTCACCGATCGTATGTCTCAGCGCACGGAGATGCAGTTTAAGGGAAAAGCGTCTCTGAACATTACTGGCAGAGCTCTGAAAAAGGACTTTTCCTTGGAAATTAGTTCTAAGATCAATGGAAAGGCCGCTTTGGGAGGTAGGTTGCAATTACAGCGTGTTACAAATTGATTTGCAATTGTTCTTCTTTTATATGTATCGACTTAACATAGGAGGTGGAGCGCGTGCACGTTCCGTAGATGTACAAACTAACGTCTTATTTTCACTAGATTCATCAAGAAAAGATAGAGAAATACGTATATACCTAGAGATGTTCCTTGCAAAACACTAAATCGTCCCCAGAAATTGGGAGTTTTTAGCCATGTTTAAACTTCGTCTGCATTGAAAACAACACATCATGTTATTTGTGGAGGCACAAACGAAAGGATGCTCTATGCGAAAACACCTGCCACAGTTATGTAACCTCAAAAGGCGTAAGGTTTTAAAGACTATGCAATAAATACCTATAGGAAGGAGGATTTGGGGGTGGGGGAGGATTCACAAAAATCCTTCAGTTTAAAATTCTGCATTAATCTTTTGCCAAACGCATCTTCTCACGGAGGAAAAACTAGTTTCAACTCGATGTACCTAAATACCTCCCTCTCCCTCGCTTCCTCTCCCAATTTTCTATCACTTTCCTTTCTCATGCATTTTTAACTGTATGATACCAGAGCTCCTTTACCACTTTTCCACAACGCGAAAATAAGTGATTGAAATATTAAATATTCCCCTCGAAATAGTTTTTTCTTATTGCCTTTTCCCTACTTGCAGGGTTGGACATTAGCGCTCGCTCACTCGCCCAGGCGAGTGTCAAAACTGTATGGCGAGTACAGATCACCGATCACTCGCCCAGTTTGGCGAGTGCCATTTTCAGCTTTCTACTTTCCACTTTGAAATAATTTACACTGTTTACCATTTTGAAATCTCCCACAAACCTGGCGCTTTGTCGCAAACTAATTCCTGGTTCGCAAACATACAAAAATAGCTTCGCTTGATAAACGTTAAATGATGAAGAGACACTATATATTTTGAACTCAGTGTTAAAATGTGGAGATTTCTTCCTGGGGTGTCTAAAATATCTGCTAGCAAGAAAATACCGCTCCTGATAATAGCACGTCAACAACGGTCCGTGAATCTCGCGATGTTGATGTTCGTGGGCGGAGGGGGGGTGTTAATGTTTTCTGTGTTTGTGTGGAGCTAGGAGACTGGGCGAGTGAAAAATTATCTGGGCGAGTGAGGCTCGAAGGTCACTCGCCAAAATGGCGAGCGCTCCAAAATTTTAGTTTCCAACCCTGCTGCTTGCATATTAATTTATTCGGAGAGGGCCTGGGACCGGCAGTGGAGATATATGCACAATGCACCCCCTCCATCCCCCTGTAAAGGTTTCGCGTAGATCACATGTATAATAGTCGTTTCATCTTCGTAAGAATGATAAGCAGGCCAATTAAGCTTCCACACGGTCATGTCTTAGATTCTGTTTTTGTTCAAACTAGGACAAATAATATGCCAGAAGAACGTCCAAGGTCTCTTCATCACGTTGGGACGATCTGTCAGCAGCTTTCTGAAACATAGCCCTCTTTCAACTTACATTCTGCCAATAGCGAATGAACCTGTTCGCTTGGCAATTCTCGTGTCACTCCGCGGAGGCAGGCAGCACAAAATTCTCAACATTGGAGAAATTAAACGCTATCGAAACGACCTTAGCTCTCTAGTTCCAAAAGTCCAAAACGTTCTCCGCAGAGCAAACTTGATTCTACCAGAGGTTAAACGTGTAATTGAAGGTTCTCTGGAAATGACACAGAAACTTAATGGCTTATTACAAGAACTCGAGATGGTGACTGGTTCAAGTATAAACGCTGCACGAACCCTTGCTCTTCTCAACCACATTAACAGCGATATCGAACACTTGAAAAAAGTCATAGATGTTATAACGCCAATGGCCTTTTCAAGCAATGACTTTTCTCTGTTACGCATGGTCTTTGAGATCCAGCCGGCAAACTTCCCAAAAACTTTGGATGCCAATCTTGGAGGTGAACAAGTTAGAACTAACTTGCAAGGAATAAGCTTTTATCTTAGAAACAATCTTTGCATGGGACAATTGTGCTTCAATGATTTGAGCACGACAGTTGAATATCTTGCTGAAAGAAACTGTTTTCCGAATACGCCATATCTGTCAATGTTCCACGCAAAGGGAAAAGTTCTGAAGACAATACCCTTAAGTGATGGAAACATTTTGACACTTTCGAAGGGACAAATCATAGACATGGTCTTTCCAAGAGACTCTGCTGTAGTGGCGGCACACTTTGTAGGAGAAATTCGATTGTTTGGCATTAATCAGAGCGTACATGTTACTCTAGACCAGAAGCAGCTGTCATTTAAAATACATGGAGCGATCTTTAATAAACACATAGCAAGTATAAAAGTCAAAGCAGACACTAAACACGCTTTGGATTGGAGATCGCTGAGTTTTAAAGTTGATGGTAAAATGACGAATTCTTCTCTACTTTCAAAATTCCTTCAAGCAAGAATAACAAACTTTGCCAAACATTTAGCACAGAAAGCTGCAAGGCGAGTACAAAACTGTGAAAAATATCTTTTGCATGCCAAACAAAGAGAAAAATCCGCGAAGAAGTTGGTGGAAGAAAAGACTAAGAGTTTGAATAAAGCAGAAAGGGAAAAGCAAGAAACAGCCAGGAAACTCGAAAGCATATACAACGCGTATAAAAACATGAAAACAAAGCTCAACCCTTCTTTGACACAATTTGCAGCCTTAATGGACAACAAAACATGTGACATACAAAATTGCAGTTACATCGTGACTAACACTTGTATACCAGCAGTATGTCAAGAAAAAGTCTTTGTAAATTACACCGTGCCAAACTGTAGAAAAAAAGAAAGAAAATTGGAAGTACGCGAGCTGGTTCCAGTTCAAACGCAAGAAATGGAAAGAGTCCCAATATATAAGGTTGTGTCACATTCCACCTGTGGAGAAACTTCTTCAAAGATAGTAGCGGTTGGGGCTGGTATTTCAGTTGTTGGAGCCGCGGTTGCTAGCGTTGTACCTGTAGCTGGTGCTATCGTGTATGGTGTTGGTTTCGTCACCAGTGCGTTTGGTGCTTTATATGACGGTTTGTTTGGTTGCGATAGTTACCAAGAAAAGGTACCCGCCGGTATAAAGAAGATAAAACACAATGTAACAAGAAACGTCATCAAAAGTAAAACGGTAATAATCGAGGAATTCGAGTGCGGTCAACCAAAGATAGAATCTGTCATTTCCGGTTACAAAGAGCCCAAAGAATGCTGCAAAAATGAAGATGGTGCAAAGTTAGAAGTTATAGATCCTAAGTGCGTCTCACATAACTTAGATTGTTTAAAGAAAATTTCATGGATTAAAGATGAAATTAAAAAAATTAACGAGACCTTGTTTGAAGAATTTCGTGCCATGAGCAATGTAGGAAAGCAGGCTGCTACTGCTCAGCTCGAAGCCAACAAGGCCAGAGTAAACTTTGATGTGGCTGCGAAGCAATTAGAGCTCGCTCGTGCTCGCCTAAAGCAAAACGAATTTGCCAAAGAATCAATAAATCTCACGAGAGTACAACAGCGTGAGAAACTGGGGCTGAATCTTGCTGGAAAAATAAAGAATCTTGGAAGTAACGCGCTAGTCACCGTGGAGAGCCTTGTATTTTCCGTTTCAATGGCAAGATCGTCAAGTAAAGCAATACTTCCTTTAACAGCGTACGTAAAAACATTTGAAGGCTTAAACAAAGTAATTCAAGTTTCGATGGATTTTAAAAAAGAAAATGATTCTCTAGCCTTAGCATCAAGACGTATTGTTGAGGACCTCTTTGGAGCATCCTTTTCAAGAAGACGAAGATCCGTCGAACAGGAGTTTTCTGTGTCAAAGAAAACTGACAATGCAAGTTTAATGCTTGAAAAAAACGAATGCCTTTTTGTACACGAAGCTCATATTTTCTTTTCTGATATCGCTGAATCGCTGCTTTTTGCAATCAAAAGAAAGAGAGATTTTGAAGAAACCATGTCTGCCGGAATAAGAAACTTAGAGACACTCCTTGCCGTAAAAGACGAACCTGGTGATTCTTCTTCAGACACATGGCAGCAAATTGTTGCATCTTTCAGCGATACAATTCAGACTCTGAAAGACGCTCAACTCAACAACTCGGGAGTTATTTCGTGGAACGACACATTAGACGATGTGCGTGGATTCTTAGATGTCTTATCGCGAGAAAAGAACTTTTCAGAATGTTCAGGGGTTCAGGACTGTGTTGACTTCTTCTTTGACCGTTTAGAAGAGATGTATGAAATGGAATATCATCCCAGAGCAATCGAAATGAAGGCAATGCTTCAATCGCTAAAGAAGATCATCAGTAGTGCGCTAAAAGAATATCACGAAATGTCTACACTGGAGGACATGATATCGCACGCAAAACTGTTGATCAACAAAAGCACCGATGATATCATCCTTTGCGGTAAGAAACCAGAAATAGAGAGGAATTCCCCGGTACAATTCATAGCAGTCCTCGGAGAAACTGTTAATTTAGTGTGCGAGGCTAAAAGCACACTAGAGGTGGAGTACGTGTGGATGAAGAATGATCAGCCCCTAGAAGAAACCAACAGTACCATTCTTGAGCTACGAAATGTCACCAGACAAAGTGAGGGGGCTTACAAGTGTCAAGCGTCAAACAGACGAGGTAGTACGGTGTCCAATGTCACCATTGTGGAGGTGCATCAAAGGCCAAATATCACCGAACAGCCACCCGATGCCCAGGGGCTTGTTGGAGATGAGATATTATCAATGATCTGCAACAGTACAGGGATTCCTCGACCATTAACAGAGTGGTTCTTTATTCCCATGAACGCGGAGAACCATAAAGTGGTTCCTGTAAACACAGCAGCGCCAGTTCTTAAGATTTCCAAACTTACAACAGCGAACGCTGGCTTTTACTTTTGCAACGTGTCCAATTTACATGGCACAGTTCAAAGCAGAATGGCCAGATTGGACGTTTTAAGATTTGTTCCAAGCGTTCCAAGAATTGCAGTGAGTCTGAAGTTGAAACAATGCATGTCTCCACCATCTCAAGGACATAACAGGTCACACTGCAGGGTCAATGCATCAAGACAATCTAATCAAGTCGGTTCTATGGCTTTTGAATACATCACTCGAAAAATGTTAGAGCGCGTAAACTGGCCAGTGGAAAAAGTCTACAGTATGCATTACACCCCTTTTCCTGATGCTTCAATTTCGTTTGTTGTTAATGGTGACAATATTTCCATACCTGAAGGGGAAAAAGTTGAAGCACTGAACAGTTTCTCGCTGTCGAGAAGGCGACTGGGAAACGGTTTAAAAAAGCTCTATTTCGCCTTAGAGGATGAAAGTATGATGTTTAAATGGAAAACTCTGACAATCAGTGGTGATACGAAAAGCTTTGCTTTTGGGTTCCTTCCTCAATGGTGTCCAAATGGAACGAGGCGTCATGAAAATGGATTTCTATGTGGTAAGTGAACGTTCTACTTTACTCCATATTTATATGTTCAATCCACTTTTTATAGACAGGTCAGATTAAAGAAATGAACAGCTGAAGTAGGTATCGCCGAAGCCCACTTTAAGCAGTTTTCTAGCAGTTCTTAAATAATGATGAATATATTGTGCAGTGACATTTCATCGTTTGCCGCCTTTAGAAGAAAATATTTTGTAACATAAAGTTAGCCCATGAACTTCCGTGGCCACGAAAAAAGATTTTTTTTCCTGATTTATTGGTTAAAGGCAAATAGATATGAAACAAAAAGAAAACTATCCAATCTTAAAAAAAAGCTTTCAGGTCTTTGAACACACTGCAGCTGTTCAATTGGACTAACGTCCATGAAAGGTCCTACATTTACTGCGATTAACTACTTGGGGGACGGCTTTAATAATATAATTTAGAATTTTCAAGGTATTTTGCGGACACCTCTGTATGTGAAAACAAACAAGAGCTGGAGCGAGAATTCTTATCTTCGAAACGCATATTTAACAGATGCATTCAAAACATGACTATCCTTAATGTTGTTATTCAGTTTATTGCCGGCCAGGTTACTATGGAGTGGCAAATAAAACCTGTCTCCAGTGCCCCGTTGGCACATACCAGCCACATGAAGGACGCACTGAATGTGTCAAGTGCCCATTCCGACTTTCATACACAGAACCAGGAGCAGTCCGGGAATCTCAGTGCATCGATATATGTGAGTTTAGACGTGAGATTACCTTTCATTTAAAAACAGATTAAAATTATATCATCAAAAGCAATTACAGCTGTTTTCACTTGAGTGCACATGTAAACATAAAAAAACTGCTCTAATTTACATTTTATCTAAGATATTTTCACCAGTAAATTATATCTGCCCAAACAAAATAAACAGAAATATTTAATATACCGTCAAATCTGTCGACAAGGGCGACCAACTTGAGGACAGACTTAAAAGGTTGGTATTAGAGAGGTAGTCGTCACTGTATGTTCGACCGCTAAGCTATTACCCTTTAGGCTACGAAGAATCACGTACTGTTTTGACTATTTTGTAGACGTTAGCAAGGACATGTTTATGTCGGCTTTTGTTCCTGTCTAGCTATACCCTGTAAGCCACCCGAGATCGCTACTAGATACGCCCAAGCACCAAAGGAATTGAAGAATCTCTATCGCAGCGGCGAAACTATTGTGTTCGGCTGTGAACCTGGCTACAGAGTTGTGGGAAACGGAACACGGGAGTGTAACGAAGGAAACTGGACGGCGATTGACTTTTACTGTGAAAGTAAGTACATACGACTGTACCATTTCTTATCTTCGAAAAAACGCACGTTTAACAGATGTATTCACAACATGACTATCCTGCATTTTGTTATTCAGTTCATTGCCGGCCCGGTTACTATGGAGTGGCAAATAGAACCTGTAAGATCGAGATGGGCTAGTAGACAGGGTGGAAACCTAAAGAAATTCTTTGCCGAAAGGGGTTTTAGTTTGTCTGCAACGCAGGCGCAGGCTATAGTCTCCTTCGCAGCCGTTGTTTGGGCTCGTCACGCAGCGCTCCCTCCCCCGGCTGCGAAGGAGACTACGCAGGCTATCGATTGTCTTGATTCAAATCAGTTACAGAAGCAATACTTCCATTCGCTGTCCAATGGGGAGCCAGTTAGATCTTGCAACATGACAAGGCAAAAAAAAAGTTGTTGCCATCAAAGCAGTCTTCTGGCATCCCCTTGAGCTTTTGAAAATTTTCAAATAAACGCAATTATAAAAGTAAGTTAGTCATTCGGTCAGACGGTTTGTCATCTGATTTTGTCAGTCGGTCCTTCGGTCACTCGGTTCTTAAGAAAGAAGTATGTACCGTTTCGAACGCAATCTATAAAATTTAAGGACGTTAGCGCGAAAATCTTCTAACATTCACTCTTTTCTAAAACTTTCACCACTGTGAGTTTATGGGTTACTCATGTCAGAAATGCAAAATAATTGGGGTCACCGAATTTGTTTCGGATATGAGATGTCCGAAAACACGCCTGAAGATCTTAAAAATCGGCCTTCCTTTCTGACAATGGTGACAGTGTCTGTTTGTCCAAAAATATTGTGAAAAAATCCATGAAATGCAATTTTCTCGTCTAAATATTGTTTAAGGTAGTTGCACCGGCAAAATTTCGTATTTTTGTTTTCCCCAATTTTCTTTCTTATCATGTTCCTTAATGCTCCTATTTTATAGATATATCGATTTTGGGACAAAATACACACGAGGAGGCGAGAACGGTGAAGTTAAAATTTGGCAATTTACCGGAAGTCAATAGTATTTCCGAGTGAGGAACTGGGTCGGTTGCTAGGCTCTTTGTCCATTTCTTGGCTTTTCTCGACGATATTTCCTATCCGATAGCTGCTTTAGGACGTTGTTTTGATTGTTCAAGCACCATTTGCTTTCCATACGCCATATTGGATTTGAAACTTGTCCCTAGTCCTCAAAAGTCAATGTTCGAGAAACCGGAAGTCTGGGACGAGTGCCGCACCTAGCAATGGATAAACAAACAAAGGTTTTGAGGTCTGCAGACCTTTTAAACAGCGGAAATTCCATCCAAAATGGCGGCATTAAACACGAAGCGCTTTGAACTCTTCAATAACATAGATTTTGCCGGATTTTTCGCGGAATCTTCGCCACAATGGAATTTAATTTGACTTTCTTGCTAAGCAGGGTTTCACAAAATCCCATTTTATTCTGGAATGATCAAACATTTTCGAATGAAATTTGGCATGTAGTTCGTACTAGTGAAAGACTACAATCCTGTGCTTGGCACACGAGCAAGCATCAAAACTGTCCGTATAGTGGCCGCAGATGTTCAAGGTAAAAACAATTGCTGATATCTTTTTGACAAATTTTAATATCCGATTTTGCAAGCACAGATTTTTGTGTTATTTGATGAGGAATCGAAATAAACTTAAATGATTGCCAAATAACTAAATTGCTGCAGGAAAAACTTTAAAATGTTAAGATACGCTGTTGTTAATAAAGTTAATTATTAACATGAAAAGGTGTCATTGTGTCAAAAAAAATGTTGACAACTCATTCACCAGATAACAATGACTGTGTGTGGCAGGTTTGAAGAATTTTGGATGAAAATATCCATGTTTCTAGTATGGTCAAAAATGCACTAAATTTGCCAGTGCAACTACCTTAAGTGGATCATTAAGCAAATTGATTAAAATAAGAATGGTTCTTTAAGAAAATGTAATAATTTAGCGATCACATTTGTACTTGCCTGAGAGTTTAAAGAGGGCGAGATTCGATGCCGCGTGTGGGCAGAAAAATTAAACTTCTCGTATTGACTTTTTGTTTAATTTTTTTTTACAATCTGTGGAAATTGCAAAACAAAGCACGAACGTCCTTAAGTTACGCTGGTAGTGCTGTCTAACTAGCTGCTGGTTGGTTGGTTGGTTGGTTAGTCGGAGGGTTGTTTGTTTGATTTGTTCGTTTGGCTATTTTAGTCAGTCAGTCAGTCAGTCACTCAAACATGCAATGGTGTCAGTACGCCCGTCGATTAGTTCGTCGGTTCAGTGGTAATTCATACGTAAGAAATTATGTACCGTACCGAACTTAATTTATTACATGTCAGTAACACTGCATGGGAGTGCTTTCGCAATCTCTCGAACAAGAGGCTCACAAGTTTGTTTATCATTAAATCCGCTCTTTTCATGATGTCCACCATCTCTATTGGTAGATTAGAACCTTCTAGTCTATAACTATAATAATCTTCAGAAAACTATTACTATAGGAGCATAATTGGTCTCTTCGAATTAGATCGTTATCTGTTACTTCTAATGGACGCTTAGGCACAGCTATTGGTTGTTTTAATGCAGAAACCTGCTTTCCACCATGGAGTGAGCTGAAAAAGCGTTGCTACCTCGTAATGCAATCTCCTACGCGCAGATGGAAAGATGCGTCGGCTACGTGTCAGAAGCTTCGTTCACACATGGTGACGATATCCTCCGAGGAAGAAAATCAGTTTTCTGGTCAACTTGTTAAGGTAAGGCTTTACTCGGTTTTATATTAGAGGAAAAACCGCCACAACTTTGCGAGCGAATGACCTTAATACATAACACCCCTCAAACTGCGCACTGAAAGAAAATCAGCAATGCGAATCAACGACCATTAATTTTGTACACGCCTTTTTTCTTAAGACTTGACTTGTTTTAAATTGAACTATGGAATGGAGAATTTCGGACCTGACGCATTTTATTAAGTTTATTGTAGTTTGGGATTCAAAGACCTACGCATTAATACCAAGAACTTATGTCAACACACCTCTTAATAATGATGCCAATGAATTCATTAAATCGCTTTTAATCTTTGTATTCATAGTTAAATGTTTGAACAGATCACTGACAATCGTTTTATTAGTTCGTTTTCTTTATTCTGATAGTAGCTGCTCAGTTTGTGATGAGCGGTTAGCGCTAAATACCACAACTCAATCCTAGGTTTATCTCGAGGAAAATAAACTGCGGCAAGTACAGATGTGGTTGGGGCTGAGGAGGCTGCACACTAATGGTCCATTTCAATGGGTGGACAGGAGCTCCTTGGAAGGCTACACTAACTGGGCCCCAGGCGAACCAAACAACGGCAATGGTCGCGAGCTGTGCTCCGAGATGCTGGTGTCTACGAAATACTGGTTGAACAAGTGGAATGATGTGGACTGCGATGGTTCGGGTTATAAGCCAATCACTGTTTGTGAGAAGCCTTTACGGGAGGGTGATTAAGCCGGGTAGACATATAAAGTGGGTTTGTGGACTTTCCCCGAACACTTTTCTTAGCTGATCGAACTACTTTTACCGATTTTTTACAGAATTGTTATATTTTAAACTAACTTTAGACCATTTATCACCGTTTGCGAGAATCTTTTTTGCAAAAGGGTGTAAAAATCGAGTCCTAAAGCAGAATTTTTTTTCTTATTCGAAGATCTTAAAGTTACACCCCCTTAAATGCTTCAAATTCCTCTGCTAGATTTCGAACGCAAGCATGATCCGTGTTATGCTCTCATTTTGCCATCCGTAAATGGGCATGGCCGAATGCAGTCTTTAATTACAGTTCAAAAACAAGCACCCGATTTAAAGGTCATAAACGTGTGACTTTCCAAATCACTCCTGTATTTGCATTAGGACTAGCCAAAATACAAGTCTGGCATCTGTAGTGGAAAAAAAAGAAAGTATTTTGAAGGTAAAACAGCCTGACAAGAGCTTTAAAACACTACTGGCGATTTATTTTCAATTGCACTTAAAAAGCAATGGTAAACTGCAAAACTCTATCATGCGTACGGGAAAAGATTCGTTGGGTAAAGTATATTAAACCCAGTAGTATAGAAGAAAAGGGTTTTCGTACCTTTTCTCCGATTACTCCATCCCAATCCCTCTCTCCCAATTCTCTCGCGCACTCCTATCCAAGTCAGTCAGTATCGAACAGCTATTAATTTGCAAAAGTGTTCGGGATTAGACACTGCTGTAACCCAAGGTTTTGAGGGTGATTACCAAAGAAGATTCTTTTCTTAAAGGGGCTCGATCAGGCCTTGCTCAATTAAGCAATGTCCAAGTACAAACAAAGATGAAAGAATTAAGCACGCATGTAAAATCTATGCCGTACCAGATTGCGGAAATCACAAATTCTTAAGTCAAAAAATTGCAGTTTTGCCTTTGTTACCTTTTTCAGTTACTGCGTTCTTTCGATCGAGCTTATTAGGAAGTTTTAATTCCATCAGCTGACGACAATTCCTTCTAATTGTCGGGTTTGTATAGACGGGAAGTATAACAGATGATTCGCAAAGGCGAGACCTAGCTCCTTTAGAGAAAGATTTTAAATGATTTGTGATTCAAGAAAAAAATGATTTTAACATTTACACTACATTGTTATGTAAACGCCTTAATGGCTATGTTCATTTGTCGACATACAGGGTATATATATACCATAATTTCGCCGATTAAATGCTGGGTCCCAAATGAACGCCGGCTCCAAACAAACAATGAGCCGGGATTTAGAGGATGAGTTTGAAAGAAGTAACCCTTTTTTATGAGGTTAAGTCTTCATTTAAAACCGACACATTCTAATTTTTATTATACTTAGAACACTAAATAAAACAGCTGCAAACAAACTGAATTAATGTATGATTTCGAAAGTTTACTGAATATCCAATTATCCACGACTTGCTTATTTTTTTTTTCCTTTTTGAAAAACTTAAGCTTTATTGACTAGGGCGAAGTCGATAACATAATTTCTTTTCTGTTTTGCGGACGTTTTAGTTATTTTTTTATTTTATTTTTGAAATTCAGTGAAATTGAGGTTATAGAACGTAAGAACAAACTAACGTTTAATAAACGTTAGAGTCAACGAGTCTGAGCTTTAAATAAACGGCCAAGCCTTTAATCGCGAGAACACGCTATGTCTAGGCTATTATTATATTCTTCTTTATACAGTCATATTATTGAAATAACATAGATAACTTTAAGCAACTGTAACAAAGAGGAATTATAAGTGAGATATTGGAGGAAAGGTGACCTAATGTTAATCCTCGGAGACAGTTAGGGGCAGTTAGTCCGGGCAAAACGAAGTAAACCCGGTAGAAATCATAGCGATGAAATTTTTCAAGAAGGGCGGAAAGAGCCCCTGAGAAATGAGTCTAGCAAAAAAAATAAATAAATAAATAAAATCCTTGGTATTGTTCTGCCCAATAGGCGAGCGGTAACTTTAGAATCCCTTTCGTGTGCTCTTACGCGGCCTTTGCTTATATCAGCCGTACTTTAATTTTAATTTACACCAAAGAACCGAAGAAAGTTGTGAAATCATTTCGGACGTCAGAAAGTAAGATATTTCAAGATAAAGTGGGAACTTTTTGCTTGGAGTGAACAGGAGTACCGCAAATTACGGCTTGTTTACCTGTGCGATGCATTGGCTGTTGCTCAGCATTCTTGACTGCCTCGTGCAGGAAAAAAAATGTATGCTGTGGGAGAAACTTCGGTTGGCCGAAATATCAGAAAGAGAAGAAAATATCTTTAAATGGGTGATTGACGTGAATTTGTAGGCCTCAATTTTCTAAGCATTTTATTTGTCTTTTTATATGAGTTAAAATATATCGAAAGTACTGCCTTGAAAATTGATTTTAGCTTCTTCTGATATAAGTTAAATTTTTTCGGCCAGTGCCTGCATTGTTTAAATATAACTGCACGGGCCAGTCTATGGAATATGCCGAGCCGCCGCCAATTTATCGCACAGGAAAACAAGCCACTTTTTACGATGCTTCTGGTCGGTCCAAACAATAATTTTCCAGCTCATCTTGGAATATCGTCCATTCTGACATCCGAAACGATTTTCCGACATTTTCGGCTTTCTGGTGTAATTTAAAATTAAATTATGGCCGGTACAACAACTGCCGTGTAAAGCACACTAAAGCGACTCTGAATTTTAACTGTTCACCAATTGGGAAGCACAATGCAAACGATTTTTTCTGCTCAATCAGGAGTCAGCATCCGTTTGTAAATGGTCTGGAGAGGCTCGTTTCTCAGGGGCTCTTTCCGCCCTTGTTGAAACCTTTCGTCGCTACGATTTCTGCCGGGTTTACTTCCTTTCGCCCCGACTTACTGCCCTTGTGTCTACGAGGATGCCTAATGTTTAGTGGGTTAGACTCCGGATGGAATCGCCTGGGTTTCAGCACTGGCCGGGGTCTTTGTATGTTATTCTTGGCAAAAAGACATACAAAATGTTAAAGGTGACATGGCAAACTTGCCAGGAAGTAACCTGCGATGCAGGGGGGAGAAGTAAAAATACTTCTGGTGGCTTCATGCTATGGGAAAAAAAAGTTGGTGCCGGGTTCTTGAAATGTTTATATTTTATCTTTTCTTTGCACGGCTTATATTAATTAATGAATTGAGCAATTGCATGGCTAATAAAACTAAATGAATAGTTTGCATTTAATAAATAATATCACTGAATTGAATTGATTGAATGTGCGCTCTCTTGCTTGAGGGATCATTGATTATTACGAGATCGATTAATTAATTTAGTTGCTTGAAAATTTGACCAAAGAAAACCTTAGCATAAATAATATTTTCGTTTTAATAAGAATTTAAAAGTATTAACGTTTGTATAAATCTAAAACTATTTTTTGCCGATAAATAATGGTGCAATTACTAAATGAAATTTATGAAACGATATCTTGTGTTGTTCTTTTATTACATCGTGTTTCTTGACAATTTATATTAAGAGATTTTTGGTCAATATATCCTGCCATATAGCTTATTGAAATTAGGATGGAAGTTTAGCTTTCGATTCGTTTCGGGAATTCCTCGATTTTTCCCACTCCTTGTCTCTCCTCACTTCCTCTCCGTCCGATAACATAACAAACTTTCTGTGTCATAAAATCTTGTCCAGTACAAAAATTGTGGGCCTTCCTCGCTGGGTGCATTTTTACGCTGGTACCCAGTGCTGACCGCGCTGATGAGGGACTAATTAAAATGTTTTCACACATTCATGGCGGCGCAATTTTTTAGCGGTATGTGAGTTTGCGGAGCTGCTAATTCCTTAAAGAAACAAGGTACGTGCGATTTTATTTCACAGAACGTTTGTTACATTATCTGGCCGTGAGGACGAGGAAGTAGAATGTCAGTGGAAGGAGGTTTTGTGGTAAAATTTGAGCAATTCCTGAAGCGAGTTGAGTGCTGTAACCCGTTGTGAATTCTCCTTCCTCGCTTCAACAAAATGCATTGCAGGATATATTGACCAAAAATAGCTTAGGTTACTTAGAAATACGATTTAATGATAGAGAACAACACCAGATATCGTTTCACCATTATTAAGTGGTAAAAAGTTGTAGCTCTTAACTAAAAACAAACTCTTAATATATTTTTGAAGTGTGATTAATATGCAAATATTGATGTTTTGACGCTGGCGAGAAGACAACAAATTGGTATTATTAAAGGGAAGCGGAAATGTCAGGAATGTCTACGCGGGTCATTCGCTGTACATATACTTTTCACAGCCGCTCTATTTATCAACGCAAAAGAACGCGCGAGAGAGAAAACAGCAAGCGAAGCGAGTGTAAATGCGAGGCGATCTCGAAAGAAAAAATAATTATACTTTTTGATGTGTGTGCGATGTAATCACATCGCAAGAGACAAGGAACGTTGTTTACAAAATATATTGCTTAAACTGGGATTTTGTATATTATGGGCAAAAAGGAAGAGCACAGAAGAGCAGTTCGTACATATTTACACAATTTCTGATAGCACATTGTATGCTTTGTAAGGCCTGGTTTAAACGATGCATTTTACATGCGCCGAATACAATACTAATTCGAGTCGACTCGAATTAAAAAATTGGGCATTTGGTTTTAAACGTTGCATTTAATTGTGTCGCATTTAATTGCTGGGCGTTCAATTTTAAATATAAAAACCTAAAATCATCTGTCGTGGTTCAGGTTGTCCACAATACGCAAAATCTGGTCATTTCACGTTGTTGTTCCGCAGAGAGCGGCTATGGAACGGCAATGAAACTGGAACAGTCGAATATTCGACTCAAGTCGCATTTAATTCAAATCTGCCGAATTTAATTGTTTTAAACGTCTTAATTCGGCAATTTGATTCGGTACATGTAAAATGCGACGTTTAAACCAGGCCTAAAATTTTAAGTGTTCAAATCCCCATTGTTAGCGAAAAGGGAAGTTACTTCAGAAGCCGGTTTAACTCACTGCCAAAATTAGCGAAAATAAGGGTCAACAGATTAAACATGAACAATGCAAGAAATAGATATGCAACATAATACCTAACCAAAATTGATTTTCGAAGCTAACTACTTCTTTAATCTATGGCTGCTTAGACACGTTCTTTCTAACAAGGAAGTATACAAGTTTTATAATATGCACTTAAATAAATACGTAAAAGAATAGGCTTTGTCAATAATTTAACTATAAAACATTGCGATAAGACAAAAGTTAAAACCATCACGGTTAAAAACTCTAAAAACTGCAAAAAACTCCTAAAGGCGATGTTTCGACGTTTACTCAACGTCATTTTCAAGTCAAAATGAATAAGAAAACGTTATTTGAATATAAAGGTACAAAACAAATCCTTAGAGACTTAATTTGCACGCAGTGTCACGTAAACAGTTTAGCACGAACGGAGTTCTGGGTATTTAGCCCAGGTTTCAGCTCCTTAATAAACAACATCTCGAATATTACAGTAAGCAGTCAAACTTTGTTCTACATTTCCTCAAAATCGAGAATTGTTTGTCCTTCAAATCAGACTTCGATAGGCCATGGTCTTCCAAGTGTCTTCCAATTGCAGAATGATTATGTTCGCCAATGCGTTGGTACAAGTGTCGGGTTGTGTACAACATAATCTGTGTCGCACAGATCACATTGAAATTTGTAGACCACGCACTGATTGTTGACAATCGGCGGCTTCTTCTCTTTCGGGGCGAGGACCTGACCGATCTTTTTTGACTGAAAGACAGGCTTTATTATCGATCCTGTAAATTTGATCAATTCTTCGATTAACAAATTTCTACGCAATATCGACAATAATACTGCGCTTCATGATGTAAGTGATGGCACCTGTAATATCGTGGTACCACTACCATTTAAAGATCAACAATCAGCCAACTCAGTAGAAAGAGAAATGCAAAATCTGAACGCAAAAATTGGAGTACAAATAAAGCGCCACAATCCAGCATGGTAAGCACGTGGAAACAGTTCAATATTTTTGGGATGCTGTCAACATTAGCCTGCGCTGCTGGAGGGATTTCGCGAGGGAATGCTTTTTTAGCGGCCGTATACTTTTAAAAAAAATTTACTAGTGCCCGCTGATCCGGCCAGCTACGCAGGCTGCCCAACATAGTAAAATAATGGATCGGTACGTGAACACAATGCAGACATTCGATTGGCTGATGATTTCTGTAGAAATCTCCTGTAGGGAATATAGTACATTATAGTACATCACACAAGAACCGCGAGGTCGTAAGTGCGCTCGCAATTACGTTCTGAGAGTATTGTACCCGAAGAATGAAATTTCTCTAGTTTGTCGTTTTTTTTCAATTTCGTCAGCTTATCCAACAGTTTCTAAAATCGTCGAAATCTTCTTCTTCTTTTGCTACGATTGCTTAGCGGATGTTTCGGAATTCACTTTTTTGAACGTGTCTCATTACCAGCTTCTATCATACTTTTAAACGATGACATTCATTAAAGGTAGGCTGTATGCCAGCTGAATAACCAATTTGACCCCTGTCGACAAGAGAGATAACCGTTAGTTGCAATCCCGTTTTCAAGCGATGACGTCATTTTATGACGTCATCGGTTAATGCTGTAAAGCGGAAAAGCGATGGAATTTATGGAATTTTTGGTGTTACGGTGTTACGATTACTCCCTGAATTGAACCGAAGAGCAATGGGAACTAGGTGCATTGTTTGTATTCTTTTTGAGATCCGCCATCTTGTTTTTTGGCAAAGGAAGATATTTTTTTGCAGCTTGTACCATCACCGATCGGCAAACCTTATTTCATTTGTAGCTGTTAAATTGAGATTTCGAGTCTGCAGTGAGTGTTGCACTTTATCAGTTATCGAATAAATTTGGCATAAAGTTAAGAAGTGATGTCTGTCGTGACTGCAGACGGAGCAATCGATTATTAGCAGTTTTGAAACATCTGTTGAAAAGGTGATGACGTGATCGATTAATCTCGCCGTGCGAGTGGACAGGATCTGTTGTTGTCTGTTGTCTGTTGCCTGTTGTGATCAACCGATCTGTAGAACCGAATACTGGGAAAAGAAATCAACTCAACTCAACAAGAAATCGTCGCATAGAACTCAAAGTAAAATACTCCTGGGCCGTTAGAAAGGACTAATTTAAAGCATAAACGAAAGAAACAAATTATATTTGATGCCTTCTATAAGATTTAGTAAGCAGAAATCTCTCCATTCTTTAAAACAAAAGATGTAAACAATTTTAGACAGCGTTTGACCTTGCATCGTATATCGTATATCGTATGTCACGCCAAGATAACGCAATTTTTGTTGAACAATCATTCAGCACAGAAGTTGTCAGTTACTTTTATTTACCCTAATTTTTTGACAAATGTCCTGAAAATTATCAAAGACCCCTTGTGAAACGTCATCGCTTCTGCATGCATCGCGTGCCGTCTATTCTAGAGTCATGTTTGGTGAAAGCCGAAATTCGTGAAATGTACTCCATTGAAAGCAAAAGTACAAGAATTTCAAATATAGTTTTTGTCTTTAACGGTTAGGTTTACTTTTGCTTGCATAACTATTTCTTGCCCTGCTTACTCCATTTCTACATATGCTTAATCTTTTTCTTGTACTGCTATTTTCGCCTTCAGCTAAAATTTTGGCTGTCAAACCGGTTTCCGAAGCTGCTTCTTCCCTTTTTGCTATGGCTGCGAGGACGCACACTTCCCGAAAAAAAATCCAACAAGTGCGCTCGCATTACGTTCTGAGAGTATTGTACCCGAAGAATGAAATTTCAATAGTTTGTCGTGTTTTACAATTAATTTCGTCAACTTATCCAACAGTTTCTAAAATCGTCAAAATCTTCTTCTTCTTTTGCTACGATTGCTGAACGGATATTTTGGAATTCATTTCCTTGAACGTTTCTCATTAATTACCAGCTTGTATCATACTTTAATTAAACTGCACACGATGACATTCATTTATGGGAGGCTGTATGCCAGCTGAATAACCAATTGATCCCTGTCGACATGAGAGATAACCATTAGTTCCAATCCTGTTTTTTTTTTAGAGTCGCTTGTGGTGAAAGCCGAAATGAAAGCCAATGAAAGCAAAAGTACGAGAAATTAAAATATATTTTTTGTCTTTAACAGTTAAGCATATTCTTGCTTGCATTACTATTTCTTGCACTGCTTACTCCATTTCTACATCTGCTTTATCTATTTCTTGTACTGCGAAATCGATATTTTCGCCTCCAATTAAAATTTTGGCAGTCAAACCGGCTTCCGTAGTTGCTTTTTCTGCTATGACTGCGAGGACGCGCACTTCCCGAAAAAAAAATCCAACAAGGAACTAGACGAGTTTTAGCTTTCAGAAATCTCCTGGAGAGAAGATCGCTCGCTCGAGCTCAATCGATCTCAGCCGCAAATCTTGTTTGATTCAAGATGTTGTACAATGAGGTGAAAAAGATTCACCCAGTGTATAAAGTCGCTTTCGGACTTTTACTTGTACTTTTATTCCACACTTTAGAGGTCCATGGAGCTCTTTATTCTAATGGGTTCACGATAAATGGGTATGTACTGACTGTACCTGTTCAGTTATGTTGCGTCTATTTCATTTATTCCTTTGTGCTGCTTTTTCGCTTCGATGTTAATTTCGTCTGGTATATTTTGCGTTACTTTTTTTTCATATTCATTCGCTTCAGTTTATCATTTAGTCATGGTGTGCTACATTTTTGGTTCGCTGAACCTCGCCTTTCCAGCATTTGCTGGGTCGTCTTAGTTTTTTTTTTCCTTCTTTTCTATCGTCGGTCAGTTATTTTGTTGTAATTCATTTTATATCTGTTCCTAGGAATTTCTTCTCTTACTTTGAAAGCCAAATACATTTGCTGGACCAAGTGAAATTATGTCTGTGTTTCGTCACGAAGCGGCCCTCTGCCTCTTCAAGTTAAATTCACTCAAGTAACTATTTGCATGCTCTCTACTGTTGCTGTTGTTTCCTTTTGTTTATATTCTCTTCAAATTCTTTCTTGCTCAATATTAGAACGATTTCGCATAAGTCCATTTTTATATGCTAATGAGTACCATTAAATGCTAACGAGGAAGAACAATAGAGATTTTCGATGTGCGTTCATACCAACGTGCGTACCTATGTTCAGGTAAATGGGCGCTCGCTGTACCTCAGTTCAGTGGCTACTTCAATTTTTTTCTTCAGAAAGTTCATTGCATTAAAGAGAAAGTGATCTGAACTTTCCCGGAAACTCAAGCAGTCCGAACAATCGTGTCTACTTCCTTGTCATAATTGCATCCACAAGGAAGTATTTCTTTTAAGATAAAATTGTTCTGAACAGTCAAAGCCAAAAGGGACAAATCAATTTCACGTCACATTCGGATAGTACGCACGTCAAAAATCACTGTAGGAGTTATTTGATTGATTGGTTCCTCTGGATTTCAAGTCGGTCTTCGTTTTCGTGTGGGTCTTCGCTTTCGAGTGGGTCTTCGTTTTCGATCTTCGTTTTAGGGGTCTTCGTTTTACCAAAATCGCTCAAAAAGACGCTTTCCTCCACAATTACTGATTGAGCTCTGCACTCCCAGATATGAATCCAAATATATAGTTAATGAAATAGGCCAGAATATAGACGTTAAAGGCGACCTGAAGAGCAAATCCTCCCATCAAGAACATGTGCTCAACTGCATCACTGTTGCGAAACCTCCATTTCGAAAGTTTCTAGATCTTTCGTTCTAATTGCCGAGCTGCTGGTCCAAATCACTTTCTTGCATCATTTGAAACAATATCAGGATCTTCTTCATCATCTAAAAGCATGTTAAGAACGTCGTCTCGATCGATCGCCAAATTCGAATCGCGTTCTTCAGACGCGGTCGCCATATTTGAAAGTCAGAACGCGATGTAGGCAACATGCAGTGTCTTAGCTCAAAATCACTCAGTTATTGGGTAAAAATATCAGCTGTCTTTCAAATTTAGAAGAAATCAGAAGTAACACAATATTTTGGCGATGTTTTATTTTTATCCTATGGTTCACCCGTGACCCCATAATTACAGAACGTGACCGGAATGGGAGCTTCGGTTGCATACAATTCGAAGGCCTCCACTTTTTTTATCAATGATTTATTCTGTATTTCAGATTGGTCAATTTTATTGTAAACCAACTCGACATCAAAGGGGCTATGTCACGCATTTTGATACATTTTTGAACAGCTAAAATATAGTTGTGTCACAGGAAACCTAAAAATAATCGTCCATTTTAATTTACTGCTATATCAGAACACTGAAACTTTTAAGAGCCAATGTTACCAACGGTCAGACAAAAGACGGCAAGTGTCGAAAAATGGATTTCGCTTATATTCTTACCATAGGTAGGTCTTTGTGAGAGACAAATACCAGCATACTTAGTTTGGCTAAATATCGATTTGTTTTCGAGAAAATCGATAATCCTTGAAAACCGCCATATTGCCACTTTTGGAGCTCAAAATTTATGCCGAGTTTCGTAGCTTCGCGTGAAAAAATAAAGCACTCTGGAAGGAAAATACCGGCCAAATGTTGTAGAATGACATCAATTAAGTACGTGGAAAGCAATTTTAGTCCTTCGTGTCCTTTTATTTACAAAATATAATTAAATTTATTTTACACGCTTTTAATAGGGTTCAAAATTGGTCAAACTTATCGTATAATTTAAGTATGTGCGAAGCGAAATAATTGGTCAAAAATTCGGTATTTGCAAGTTAAAGGACTGTTCTTTACGACTTTAGAAGGATTAGCTGGGGAAATGATTTCGTGCGATGTTTTCGAATTTCGAAGTTGCCTAAAATTCGTCAATAGATCGTTTTCACTGTCACGCAACAAAAATATAAATCGAAAAACTATTGAGTGAATGATTTCAAGAAAATAGGATATTATAGAACAGAAGTAAAGAAGTAATTTCTCCAAATTTTAGGTCTGTGCGCTGTCCCAAACTTTAGATAATCGTCGAAATGTTTTGCACAAATTTACAGAGCCCAGTATTGATTCGCCATATTGGTGTACATCCGTGGTACACCAATATGGCGGCCGGAAAATACTGTAAACATCTGGAACTTACTTTGATCATCTAGGCCACTGATTATCGGTATTTGAGAAACAAACATTTGCATAAACACATTTCCTGCTACTTTAACTTCTCAAAGGGCTAAAAATCACAAGATAAATGTATATTTTTTGACAAACACGATCGTAACTGCGTGTCACGCACCGCCATTACTCCGAAATTCAAATTGCGCTGGTTTTCAAACGAAGGACGCTACTGAGCTGAAAAGTTGGAAATAGATATAATTTTAGTACCTCTTATGCCTGATGTGGATAAAAACTTTGGTGTCTCTTTAGTTTTGGATTTTGATACCTGATGACGTCACGTGAAAACGATTTATTAGTAATCGTGGAGATACCGCCGTTTATGTAAACATTTCACGCAAAGGTTGAATTCTTCCCGACGTGAACTAAACTGTGTCTAACAAAAACGTAGACATGCTTACCTTGATGTTACTGAAGCATTTTAAGCGTTGTATTCTTCATTCACGATAAAACCCAAGCCCGCGGTGAAGTTAGTTAAACGATTTTCTTGACGCCATGTGTCATTAATTTCCTCGTCTTGAAGTGACATCTCTTTTTCATTCGTTCTTGAAAACACTCCAGTCTCAAGTGATCAACGTAACAGCCATGCATAGTATTTTTTGCTTTAAATCAGCTTCGAACTGAGAAGCAGAGGAAGATAAACCGGTTCAGGAGACAAACCGTCATTTCAAAAACCGCCATTTGTCCCGTGGCGGCTAATTTCTTCACAAGGACAATTTCACCTGAAATTGACAACCACTGCCGTGACAAAGTAAGAAGCAAGCACCGTACCTTTTTGGTATCTGGTTAAGATATTATGTTGTTATTTTTTTAATTTGAGCTTAAAATTGCACACAGTTGGACTGACCAGAAAAATAAATTTAAGTCAGTTCAAATAGACCACCGTTTGCAAAATGGTTGCGTGTAAACGCCTTTTACTTCCGTGCCGGAAGTGCTTCGCTTTTCCTTATTCAATTCATATCGTTATTTTCCAAGACCTTCTTTTTTAGATTAAAGCAACAAAGAGATAAAAAAGCTTTATTGCTGCCGTTTGATCACTCTACAGTCAATATTCAAGAATCATCCCGTGGAGTCCAGCCTGAATAAGTTTCAATAGGGAGCTGCAGTGGGAGGGTGCCCGACATCAACACCCTGGTCATTAGCCTTGTAATTCAGTGATGCACTTTAAATAACGATTACGTGTAGTCTGTGAGCCGGGAGTTGACATATTTCACGTTAGACGGATTGTCACTGACTCTTTTTACATTGTTTCGTAGACGTTTCGGCTATAAATACTTAAGCCTAATAAATGCGAGTTCGTTGTTACGCGCTATTTGAATGTATCGCGAGGGTTGCGCGGGTGACCATAAGCGCTTATGGGGATACGAAATTGGTTCAAGTCCTGAGAAGGGCAATGTGTTAAGTCGTAACAGCGATATTTTTCACTTCAACAACAACTGTGGCAAACATAAGTGCAAAACGACAAGGCGATGACCTTGTATGCAAAAAGGTTAGAGCATGGTGCTGGTGTTGCTTGGGAAGTCGCTGGGAACGTTTCCAGTAAAATATTTAAGATCCTGCCTGATATACGAGACTTTTGCAACTCACTGGAAATGGATGTGTTCACTCTTTCAGGGAAGCGAAAGCAACCATTAATTCAGCTACAAGACACTGACAAGAGAATTTTGTAGTCAGATGTAGGCAGTGCAAAGGAAATAAATGAGGTAAATTCAGGCCCTTAGGCTGGATTCTGTTGAGGGGGGTTCAAAGGCGCTATTTGAATGTATCGCGAGGGTTGCGCGGGTGACCATAAGCGCTTATGGGGATACGAAATTGGTTCAAGTCCTGAGAAGGGCAATGTGTTAAGTCGTAACAGCGATATTTTTCACTTCAACAACAACTGTGGCAAACATAAGTGCAAAACGACAAGGCGATGACCTTGTATGCAAAAAGGTTAGAGCATGGTGCTGGTGTTGCTTGGGAAGTCGCTGGGAACGTTTCCAGTAAAATATTTAAGATCCTGCCTGATATACGAGACTTTTGCAACTCACTGGAAATGGATGTGTTCACTCTTTCAGGGAAGCGAAAGCAACCATTAATTCAGCTACAAGACACTGACAAGAGAATTTTGTAGTCAGATGTAGGCAGTGCAAAGGAAATAAATGAGGTAAATTCAGGCCCTTAGGCTGGATTCTGTTGAGGGGGGTTCTTTTATGTTTTGGGAGGTATTTTAGCGCCGGAGGCGCTTGCACGAGTTCCGAAGGAACGAGCCTCTGGGGGGTCTTCGTGCTTGCCCTCCCAGAAAATTTTGCAAATTTCAAAAAAAGCCAAAATGAATACAAAATATGTACATATGCATAAATTACATAAAAGTGATATGTCAAAATAGCAGGATTATTAAATAATAATTCTTAATTATTAATATTTGCCCCCAATATTAGCGTTTTGGAAAGTAATTTTCATTCTAAAAAAATTCTGAAATGTTCAAAAATGAGTGTGTGCATTTAGACAGTTTTAAAAACACAAATATTAAAATAACATGCAGGGTGGATGAGTGGACAAGACTGATCGAAAGAATGATGAATTATGATGAATTAATTGAAACGATTAACCAATCCAAAAGATTAGAACTTCTCACTATAGTGCCAAACTGTTACGGCTTCCTCCGATAATCCTGGCAAGGAAGGTAGTCGTCCGTGTAATCGACCGGTCACAGTCTTTTGAGTGTTTTGTGTAATTTTTTTTATCTTTTCAATCCCCCTCCCCCCCCCTCCCCACCGTACGGGATTGGAATCAGATTCCCAAGCAATCCTTTATACTCGGCAATTTTAGGAGTATAATATTTGGCTGGTGATTGACCTTAGTGAAATCAGTGCAAGAATTATTAGCACAAAAGACGTCTATCTATGTAATGAGCAATGGCAAGGAACCAAAACGCGTTTGGTTATAAATGATAGCATTTTGTTGTCTAGTTTTTGTATTTATGCTAATGATTATTTCAGTAATATGCCGGCCCACCTGATTGGAACAGCTATAGCCCAGATCATTATTTCCTGTGATACCAACAGAAATACTACCGTTTTCAGTACTAGCTACTCTGGCAAAAGTGTGTAATATAATGCTAGTAGCAGGGTAAAAATACCAAGTTTAGGTATTCTAGAGTAAAACGTCGTTGCGTTTTTTGAAACGTCGTGTGAATATGGAATGGTATTTTATTTGCACATGCCTGAGCTGGCGTCACCACACGTCCAGGGAGTGGGGCGGGGTATTTGATGACATTCAATGTTCACGTTTCCCGATTCTCTGGGTGAGGTATAATATGGAATCGTTGACTCACTTAAATCCGTTCTACAGCGGGTGATTATGACCACTATGGGTATTTGTTTTGCTGACAGCCTAGAACAAATCAACGTGCTATGAAATGTGAAATGAAACTTGTACTAATGCAGTCTTTTTATGTAATTGTTATCTAAACGTTATGTAAACGCACTACTATTTTCGCAAGTGAGGAGGCGAGGCAACTACCTCACACCGCAGCTCAGGCGGGGACACCTTCTCCACCGCTAACCACCCCCCCCCCCCCCCCCCCCCCCGATCTTATTCAGGCTGGATTCTACAGGATGATCCTATGATCCTTGAGTATTGACGGACGGCCGATCTAACGGCAACAATAAGACTATTTCATCTCTTTTTGCGTTTCAACTTAAAAAGGAAGTGCCATGATATGAATTTTAAAAGTGAGGAAAAGCGAAGCAACTCAACAGAAGAACTTCCGGCCCGGAAGTAAAAGGCGTTTACAAGCAACCATTTAGCAACTTTTCCAAACGGTGGTTTATTTGAACTGATTGAAATTTCTTTATCTGCTCAGTCCAGCTGTGTGTCATTTTAAGCTCAAATTTAAATAACTACAACAAAATACCTTAACCAGATACCAAAAAGGTACGGTGCTTGCTTCTTACTTTGTCACGACAGTGGTTGTCAATTTCAGGTGAAACTGTCCTTGTGAATAAATTAGCTGCCTCGGGACAAATGGCGGTTTTTGAAATGACGGTTTGTCTCCTCCCGGGTCTCCTGAACCGGTTTATCTTCCTCTGCTTCTCAGTTCGAAGCTGATTTAAAGCAAAAATACTATGCATGGCTGTTACGTTGATCACTTGAGACTGGAGTGTTTAATTTTCAAGAACAAATGAGAAAGAGATGTCACTTCAAGACAAGGAAATTAATGACACATGGCGTCGAGAAAATCGGTTAACTAACTTCACCGCAGGCTTGGGTTTTATCGTGAAGAATACAACGCTTAAAATGCTTCAGCAACATCAAGGTAAGCATGTCTACGTTTTTATTAGACACAGTTAAGTTCGCGTAGGGAAGAATTCAACCTTTGCGTGAAATGTTTACATAAACGGCGGATCTCCATGATTACTTTAATTCACGAATTTTAGGCAACTTCAAAATTCGAAAGCATCGCACGAAATCATTTCCCCAGCTAATCCTTCTAAAGTCGTAAAGAACAGTCCTTTAACTTGCAAATACCGAATTTTTGACCAATTATTTCGCTTCGCACATACTTAAATTATACGATAAGTTTGACCAATTTTGAACCCTATTAAAAGTGTGTCAAATAAATTTAATTATATTTTGTAAATAAAAGGACACGAAGGACTAAAATTGCTTTCCACGTACTTAATTGATGTCATTCTACAACATTTGGCCGGCATTTTTCTTCCAGAGTGCTTTATTTTTTCACGCGAAGCTACGAAACTCGGCATAAATTTTGAGCTCCGAAAGTGGCAATATGGCGGTTTTCAAGGATTATCGATTTTCTCGAAAACAAATCGATATTCAGCCAAACTAAGTATACTGGTATTTGTTTCTCAGAAAGACCTACCTGTGGTAAGAATATAAGCGAAATCCATTTTTCGGCACTTGCCAAGAATTTGCGATATTGTTTGATTCTTGTGAACATGTGCTCTTAACAAGCGTCTCTGGCTGCAGATGGCTTGGATGGAAATAGTTGCACCTTGAAAAATTAAGGCTAAAATTTTCAAGTTGTTTCCGCGCGTCTTCCAAAATTTGTTATTTATAGCCGTGGTTTGATTTTTCTCCGCAAAGTAAGGCTATATCTTCCTTTAGATGTTTCAAGGATAATGATTTTCATGGGTTAAGTTGCCAACCACTAATTTCATAATAGTTTAACCAAAAATCCGTAAAATCTCCGTGACGTAGCTCCTTTAGGCGAACGAGAACTACAAAGCTTGGTCAAAACGAGCTAAAACGGACCATCAATTTTGTGTCAGAAGAAAAACAATACCCTTTCAAGAATTGGAAGAACAGGTCTTACTAAACAGTTGATTGTGATTGTCTTTTTGCAGGCGAAATGTTTGCCGTAATACCAAAAGTAAATCAGTTATCAGTCCTTTTTCTGGAAGGGTGCCGGTAGTCCGTTACACACAATATACTACAAGCTGTGGATTTCTTGGCTTGTCTCGCTGCAGAAGATCGAGGTAGGTTATATTTAATTTAAAGCACAAACAAATTACGCCAGGAAAAGCAGATTATTTCATAAAAACCTGTATGCAGGTTACATGACTTTGGCCAAAATATTTATTTTTCCTTTTCCCAGTGGCTATTAAACAATGACAATATTGAACAAAAAACCTTTATGCCGATACATTTTACTTGACCAGGCTGAACGTAATTCGGGAGCTCTGTGTGGGGTCGTGCTAGTTTGCTGAAGATGGTATGGTTTACAACAAATATATATACTCGTATGTTGGAGTTATTTGGCCACTACTATGTTGTGGCAGTTTTAATTGAAAATCAACTAAAAGTGCATTAGTTGACAATGTAAATGCTAAATAGAATATCATGTTCAGCAAAGGTGGGGCGAAAAAAGGCGCCCCCCTTTGATTAGAAGAAAGTACGCATAGATGGTAATCCGACATACAGCGTTAGGGGAGCGGAGAGAGGGGAAAATGTGTTGTTCCAAGAGATGCAATCGCTGTGATGGTGAAAGCAAGAGGGAATTAATGCGAGGGCGACCAGATCTTTATACACCTATACGCCCAGTTATGATTGATTGTTATGTGATATGATAAACCACCGTCGGATGAACAAATATGCGCCAAGTATACAATGGGTCATTGCATCGACATAAATAACATTATGCCTTGACATAATACTTGGTTTTTAAGAAGAAGGACAAAGAATTTTCTGCAAAATGTCACTCTGTATATTTTCAGATAATTTTACGGAAGGAAAATTCATTTTTCAATTCAACAGTCACGTGACACAATATCGTAATATATAAGCACCTTGAATAGTGCCCTACTATCTTAATTGTAACTAGAGGTTTGGCGACGACAGTCGGTAATCTACCCTACTCTCCTTTCATTTGAATCGTCACGCATAGAGCACAAATTTTAGAAAGTTTTCTGTCAGCCCCTTTTAAGCTGGGCTTCCTTTCGCTTGCCACCCTCATCGCTATGTATCGCGAAAAGGATTCGCACTGAAGTAATTAACAGCGACTGTCAGCAAAAACCGAGCCAAACCGTGATTTCGTGGCAGAGGGCGTAAAATTTAGTTCTTTCATTTTTACGACTATTTTGCAGAATGCAAAATAGAAGTTAAGTGCGCGAGCGAATTCACTCGCTCACTCGGTCCATCCTTCGGTCGGTCCTTCCCCCCTTCCTTCCTTGGGTCGTAGAGTTTTGTTTGTAATTCTGCTGACCATTGCATAACTTAACTTGACGATGAAATTTTAAAAATGTCTATAAATGTGAAACGTAGTGAAGCAATGAGTGATGAGATAATTTCTATGTCAAGAGCATGTGGTGCGAGCATTTTCCTCTTTGAAATGTTTAAAAAAAAACTGGAAAGCATTTCAAGGCTTTAGCGAGTCTCGCCAAACTGAAACATTTTGAATGAATAAGAAGAGTCATCTCTGCCCCGTAGTCCTCAAACTTGATTTTAATAGGTAATTTTGAGTGAGATCAATCATATTTTCCCCAGGCAAAACCCTTCCTCTATTGTAGAGGCGTCTAGTTTATCAAGATAAATCTTCTATCCGAGAAGTAAGTCGAATTTTTGGCATTGACTACGTGCAGTGCATGCAATGCTCAGCTTATTCCAACCTTTCGCCAGGCAATTGATAAAGAAAAACATCTATTACATGCTTCAAACTTAAATATCGAAAACAAGGGAGCAAAGCGCAAACGTCACTCGATCATCTATTAGTCTTCTCTCTACGAACTCACTCAGACTGATAATTTACCCCTGGGGTATAGCCTTAATTACAAGTGTAAATTGAAACCCTTTTCTATTTTGCCAAAAGGAAATTATATTGTGTAAATCACGTTTACTTAGGGTGGTGTAGCCACGGCTAGTATAAACGGACTAGAATGTATTTCTGGGCCTACATGTAAGTTAAAATCTACACCCTCATATCTGTGGTTTAATTATATGCCTCCATGCTTTATTCTCTTTGAGGACTGTAACTGGTTACAGGTATCAGCGGTCCTACTTAACTCTCTACGACACTTATTTGTCTTGCTGCAGTGGATGGCGAAGAAGTGGAAGTACATGCCCAATACGTAGGTTTATATTCTTGTCTCTAGAGTTCATGAACATAACTAAGCACGACCGAGAGAAAAACGGACGGACGGACATGCATTTTTCCTTCCGTTCCTTCGTTTGTAGAATTTGTATGGATGTATACAAAGCCCGTTAAGAGAGACAATCGTGAACAGTTAACTTCCATCTTTCATTAACAACGTTAACCCGTTTAGAACTAACATATTTAATCTTCTTTCCATCTTGTAGGTTCTCTTTCCCCAAACGACCTCAAAACGTTATCAGGCAGTTTATTTTAAGGTCCTGTTAGGTTAATAGTCCTCAAGTACTTGTTTTCTCCAAATGGCTTTTTATACAGTGGAATCTGCCAAAGACCAGGCTTTTCCCATAGTTTGTTTAATGGCAGAAAAGCTTAAGACGGAATCCACCAGGAATTCGAGTAATATTTATTTAAGTTGGACAAAAATCGAGTACCAGAATAATTTAAATCCTATTGCGTTATTTTCTACCCTAAGTAAAAGGTAAAGATGTAAGTAATTATCACTGATAACACCAACAACAATTTCTTATCAGAGTCTTAGAAAATGAATTTCAAAGTTCACAAGCTATAGCGAAATTCTCACGTGCAGCCATTTTGTAAAATCGTCTTTAAGCGATTCAGTGGAATTCAGTGAAATTTCAAAATTTGTTTTCGGTGTTTGGTGTTGTTAGAAAAGATTTCTTTTGATAAGATATTTGAAGCAGTAACACAACAGTTTGCAATAAGGTGTAAATAATTTTGGTACAACAATTTCTTGTCAGAGCCTGAGAAAATGAAATTTAATGTTCACAAGCTATAGGCAAAAGCTCACGTCTCTTAAGCGATTTGGTGGAATTCAGCGGTACTTCGAGATTAGTTTTCGATGTTTGGTGTTGTTAGAAAAGATTTCTTTTGATACGATATTTGAAGCAGTAACACAAAAGCTTGCAATAAGGTGAAGATAATTTTGGTACATAATTTTGTCCAACAACTACTCGAAGTCCTGGCGGATTCCGTCTTAAGCACATTTAGCTCCGTTACCTAATGAGAACGACCTTCTTAGAGATTAAAACTGATCATAATATGCCACACAGATCCAAATTTTTCTTCAGAACCGTAAGGAAATACAGTAAACCCCGAACTCTTAAGTTAAAAGAAATAGAGGATAATGCATGGTTGCGCGGTGATATGAAATTTATCTTCATTCGCTGCGCTCACTCATGAGATATCGTTTCTTTCACTTGAACATAACTTCATATATTCGAGCCACGGTGTAATACCCTCTATATATTGTTCGAGATAGTAAAGTTTCGACGACTATGAAAGGGATAGGGATGCTATTCAGGAAATTTGAATTTAGGAAACTCTGGTCTGATCGATCAAGACCACCAACTCAGTATAATGGCGTTAAGTCATTTCTTCATTTCAAACCGCGACAGCTAAACATTTTGGCTTCCTGTCCTGAATACCCGAAGTGACGCCAAATTAATATATAGATCTAGGCAGGCCTAAAAGGGGAGCTCACATTTATTAATTTTATTATTAAATGGGTAGCCACGCTATATTTCTAAGCTTATACACCTTATTCATAAATGGCGGAAGAGTTTGGGTCGAGTACATGAAAGCGAAGCGAAAGGGGCTTCGGATTCAAATAAAAACAAAGCAGAGTATGGAAATGCAAGTATTATCTCTTGTAATTCTTGAAATATCTCGTCAGTTAGGAAGCGATTCTTGACTGTTGATGACTGCTGTTGAAATTCCTGTTTTAACAACCGCAGATATGGTCGTATGGTTTCGAAGTCAACACCAAAAAGTGGGAAAATGTCGTCGGAAAACCGCATCGATTATCTCAGTCTCTTCACTGCTTTATACTCGTGTACAGTTTCAATACACGCTACTCTAGTTTCTTTTCAATTGAAGACTCTGGAAGCTGAATATAGAAACAGGATTTAGAAAGGGGTAGGAATGAAGAGCTTTTAAAAAAATTGACACGTCTCTTCAAACGGTAAGTAAAGAACGCGACTTAGTAATAAAAGTTTATAGCACTTCTTCGATACCAAATCTTTTCTCTGATTTTTTGACTCTATTTACTGATCCGATTGGCGATTATAAAATGGCACATACATATGAAAACCGTTGCTTGTAGCATTAAATTTATGTATAGACTTAATAGAAATTTATAGTAGCCTGTTTGCGTAGTTACACAATGTTCTCCTACAGTTTAGAAGCGACTTGCGTATGATACTTTGAGCTTTGTTGAATAATATATAGTGATTTTATTTCAGAGAATCTTAAAGTTTATTCACTTTAAAAGCCGCGCTTTGTACCTTATTTCTGCTTTCCCAGGCTTTACCTATTCTGTAATTTAAGGATTTATAGTCTAACAAGTTAAGTATCTACTGAATGATCAGTCATTGTGAACAACATTTATGCTCTTGGAGGCGAAATACTCGGGAAACCTCGTGTCGTATAATTGCCGTTCTTTACTTACCGTATCAAGAGACGTGTCAATTCTTTTTAAAGCTCTATAATCCTTTCGAATTCCTGTCTCTATACTCGGCTTCCATGGTCTTCCGCATTAAAAAGAAACTTAAGTAGCGAGGATTAAAACTGCACATGAGAAAGCAGAGAAGAGACTGAGAAAATCCATGCGGTTTTCCGACATTTTCCCATCTTTTTGGGTTGACTTCGAAACCATACGACCATATCTGCGGTCGTAAAACCAGGAATTTCAATAGTAGTCATCGACAGTCAAGAATCACTTCTTAACTGACGAGATTTTTCAAGAATTACAAGAGATACTACTTATATTTTCATACTCTGCTTTGTTTTCATTTGAATCCAAAGCCCCTTTCTCCTCGCTTTCATGTACTCGACCCAAACTCTTCCGCGCGTTCCGCCATTTATGAAACAAATTTTAATCGCTCATGGTTAAAAACCTCTCATAATTTTGTTGACGAAAGTGACGTCAGTATATTTCGTGGTGACGTCTGAATTTCCTTTCCTGTGACAGCCTGTTACAGACAGGTTCTAAAATTGAATTTGACGAGAGCATTTTATTGGGTTCCTCACGTACGCACGTCGGCGCAAAACAAATCTTGGTTAAATTTTTTATAACGTTTTCTGTACACTAATTAATACACCTCCAGGACCTATATATGAGTTTTTCAATGTAAAAAGAATCTTGACCTTGTTTTGATTTACTACAAAACTGTCAGGGCAAGAAAATCAACTCAAGGCAAAAACAAAGTACAGAAAAACAAAGTGAACTCGCTGCTAAACACAGTAAACTGAGAAAATCGAGGCGGCAAAATAAACTCTAAAAATTTATGGTGCCGGTTATGTAAGGCCCGGTTCAGACGCCGATCTTTTCATGAGCTGAACCTAATTCCTTGAATTAAGTACATGAAAAGATCGGCGTCTGAATCAAATAAGAATGGCTATTTCAATTTGGAACGGCTCACCCGTTCTTCCCGCCTGGCTTCGCCGAGAATTTCGCCTGTGGAACGCCTTTCGAACGGCTTTGATTCAGACGCCGTACTTTTCATGTGCCGATCCTAATTCATAAATTATTATAATGCCGATACTAATTCATAAATTATTAAAATGTATTTTGCCTGGTTTTATTGGAACTGTATTAGGAACGGCCAAAAAGTACGGCGTCTGAATCAAGAGGCGTACTTTTGTCAATTTGGGTCGGTCCAAATTCGAATTGAGTTCGGCTCATGAAAAGTAAGGCGTCTGAACCGGGCCTAAGTCATTTTAAAGCAGCTTTTGTGTAAGAATTGTGGCAGTTTGTGAGGGTCTCAATCGGGTGGTGGCTTTTACGGTTAACGGCTAATATTTGGGCTTGTTTACGGCTAACGGTTAATTTTGTTCAGACGTGTTAAAAATTAATTTCCATTGTTTTAAAAATAAACTACATCTTCCATTTCTATACTACGGTAGAAAAATTTGCATCTACAAAATAACAGAATTATAAATTGCTGTAAAAGTAAGGAGCAACGATTCCATACAAGTACAAGTGTAACCCATGTCATAATTATACTTACTTGTATGTGTGATAGCATATACCGTATTTACCTATTATGGCCTTCAACATGACCATCTCAACTACGTGAACTTATACATTAAAGTGAAAAAGAGCTGCAGAGAGTCTGAGCAACAGTCAGAGCTTTCAAAACATCATGCCAAAGAGACATATGCCAGGGCTAGACCCTTCTGACAATTCCCGTTTGCCGAATTAAGGGGGTCCTTTTCAACTACAGATCTAGAGCAGTTGCTAAGGGATTGCTAAATATGGTTTTGGTGGCAAGCCATTTTGAAGCCTTTGGTAATGCTAAATGGTGAATTTATTTTTGTTTTGGTGTGGTGGGGGGGAGGGGGGGGGGGGGGGAGGGGAAGGACACGCGTTAAAAAATAAAAAAAAATGATATTGCGCGCGTGTAACTAATGCCAGTCCCAAACCGCTAATTAGAATCTAAAATCCCTAAAATTTGCATGGAGGAGAAAAGGTAGAGCTCTTATTTTTGTAACGAATTGGACATAACAAAGCCTTCTTCATAATTTACATGCATAAAATGTAACGCTGCTGAAGAAGGTCTAAAAATACGGGTGTTTACTATGCCATAACCTTTATATTAAGGGCCAGACCTTTAAAAACAAGACGCATATCTGCGTGAACTTGGGCTTCTTTCCTGGTGTATCCTACCCTGGGTGCCAGAGGTTTTTTTTTTTGTTTTGTTTTGTTTTGCGACGACAGTGAGCGGCGAAGCCGTGATCCAAAACAAAACAAAAACAAAAAAACCCTCTGGCACCCAGGGTAGGTTTATCCAGCTGTAAACACCAGAAAGTCGACACGAAGAAATGACAAATCTCAGTTGCCTTTTGTCGATTGAATGGCCTTCCACAAGTCACATTTTGTTTTTTACGTGCAAATAAATAGAAATGGAAATGCAAGCACTCGATAAAGTATTTCAAAAGCCCCTCCATGAAACGTACGCGCGAACGCGACTCTTGTCTTCGAGCGGTGTTGAGTTACAATCATGCGATTTGCAAGGGTTTGTATAAATGAAAAAGCTAAAAAATCTTGTTTCAAAAGGTATGAAATCAGACGTGTCAGACGTTTCCGACGGGAGCTTTTGAAGCGAATTTATAGTCGCTGTTTATAATCATGCTACGAGAAACAAACAAAACAAAAGCTGCAGATGAAGAATACTGGTAAGTCACACCACAATCTTGAAAATCAAAATTCCCACGCATCTCGATGAAAGCAACATTACACAATGTGTAAGTTTGGTTCAAATTTCAATCCGATTATGCAAATTCTTCAAGGTTTCACACAACGCCGCTTCAATAATCATAATGTAAACTACGATTACAATTACAAAACAAGCGTTCCATGTAATGTTTAGCGTTACAGTGGCGTGACACGCCTAGCCTCATGTAACAAAGCATGCTGGGATTAAAGTAATTTTACATGTGCTTTCAATATGGCCGGTGCGTTGACTTTGTGTTGTCTTCTGTGATGCACACCCTCGTTCAGAACATTACATTGGCGACGAGGATCGGCAAATCGCTTTAAAACACTCATAACTGTGTGTGTGACTGAGTGTGTGCTCTTTGTGATGGCTACAGCGATTCCAACCTTCGAACCATTCGACATACATGCGGATGGCGCGATTGCACAACGATGGCGAAAGTGGATAAAACGCCTCGAAAACCTGTTCGTTGCCGCTGCTATTAGTGACAAGAAGAGACAGAGAGCTCTTTTACTGTACTACGCCGGAGAGGAAGTATCCGAAATCTTTGACACTCTACCGGACACGGATGACGACTTTGAAACCGCCAAAACGAAGCTGAATGCATACTTTGACCCGAAGAAGAATGTGGAATTTGAGATATACACGTTTCGGCAGGCGAAGCAAAGCTCGGGTGAAACCATGAATTCGTATCACTCTCGGTTGCGACAGTTGGCAGCTACGTGTGAATTCAATGATGTCGATAAGGAAATTAAATCTCAAATAATTCAGTCGTGCACGTCGCAGCGACTTCGCTGAAAAGCACTGAGGGATTCGACTATGACACTCGAAACTCTGCTAGCCGAAGCGAGAGCGTTGGAAGTCTCGGAGCAGCAAGCGACTGACATAGAATCGCCAGGAAGTGCCAATGCTGTGTTTCCTCAGAAGTCCAAAATGCCGGACAAGACAGCTCATTGTTTTAACTGTGGTGGAAGATGGCCACACGATGCCAAAGCTGGGTGTCCTGCTCAGAATCGAAAATGCAATTCCTGTAAAAAATACGACCATTATGCGCAGTATTGTCGAGGCTCTCAAAAGGGTCAATCTCCTGGGAAAGGTGGAACACCTCGAAAAGGAAACAGGAAACAAAGACGTCGAAACTTCAAGCCCCCGCGAACCGTTAACCAAGTGAACGAAGAGTCAAAGCCACGCTCACCACCGTCGAGTTCAGATGACGAATACACATTCACGTTGGATTCCCCCACTAAAGGAAGTGCTCCCTTTGTGTCATTAAAGGTCAGTGGTATTACATGCAAGTTCTTAGTGGACTCTGGGGCAAGTGTAAACATTGTTAGCCATGATGTGTCACAGATGTTTGATAGTAGACTAGAACCTTGTGATACTAAAGTGTATGCCTTCAACTCATCTAAACCCCTTCCCGTGCTGGGTAAATTCAAGGCCTTAGTGGAATCCAAGTGTCTTTCAGTTGCCTCTGAGTTTCTTGTGGTAGATGGCAAGACATCTCTTCTTGGATACACAACTGCTACAGACCTTGGAATACTGCAAATCGCAAATGCTGTGTCTGTGGAAAGAAATGTGTTCCAAAGTTACCCTAGTCTTTTCAGTGGTCTTGGAAAGATGAAGAATGTTGAGGTCAAATTGCATATTGATGAGAATGTGAAACCTGTTCATCAATCACACAGACGTATCCTATTTCATCAAAGAAAGAATCTTGAAGCTTGTGTTGAATCCCTGCTGCAACAGGATATTATTGAACCTTCTGATGGTCCCACCCCCTGGGTGTCTCCTGTGGTCCTGGTGCCCAAGCCCAAACAACCTGGTGGAGTACGCTTGTGCGTGGACATGAGGGAAGCTAATAAAGCAATAACGAGAGAAAGACACCTCATGCCTACACTTGATGAAGTGGTACACGACCTCAATGGTGCAAAGGTGTTTAGCAAGCTGGATCTCAATCAAGGATACCATCAGCTGGTCCTGCACCCAGACTCCAGGCATATCACCACCTTCTCCACTCATCTTGGTCTGTTCAGGTACAAACGCCTAAGTTTTGGCGTAAATGCTGCAGCTGAAAAATTTCAAGATGTGATTGCTACTGCTATTAGTGACATTCCCAATGTCAAGAACATTAGCGATGATGTCATCATTTATGGAGTTAACGCGGTGGAACATGACAAGACCTTGCATGCTGTTCTAACCCGTTTCAAGGAGTTGAACTTGACACTGAAGAAAGAAAAGTGTCAGTTTTACATGCCACGTATTGAGTTCTTTGGCATGGTCTTTAGTGCAGATGGTATGTCGCCCGACCCTGCAAAGGTGGAAGCGATTAAGCAAGCAGAAGCACCTACCTCAGTGAGCGATGTGCGCAGCCTGTTAGGCATGACCAACTATGTGTCTCGCTTCATACGTGATTACGCAGACATTGTGGCTCCTTTGCGTGACCTCACTCACAAGGGCGTTGAATTCAAATGGGAAGATGCTCACCAAGCAGCATTAGATCGACTCAAACACAGTCTCACCTTAGATGAAGTAATGGCGTATTTCGACCCTAGCAAGAAATCCATCCTGCTTGTGGATGCCAGTCCTGTTGGATTAGGTGCTGTGTTAACTCAAGGTGGCAAAGTGATCTCCTATGCCAGCAAAGCCTTCTCAAGTGTGGAAACGCGCTACTCTCAAATCGAGCGCGAGGCATTGGCAATCGCATGGGGCTGTCATCACTTCCTTATGTACCTCCTGGGAAGTCACTTCAAAGTCGTGACGGATCACAAGCCATTATTATCTATCTTCAACAGCTCTACTTCCCAAGCCTCAGCCAGGATTGAGAACTGGCGTCTCAAACTGCAGTCCTTCAACTTTGAAGTGTTGTATTCTAGAGGTGACCTGAATCCAGCAGACTACATCTCACGGCATCTCCAGAGTGACACAAAGTGTAATCTCATCGCAAAGTCTGCTGAGCAGTATGTTCAGTTCGTTATGTCTCAAGCCACACCCAAGGCTCTGAGCAGAGAAGAGATCATTGAAGCAACCAGGAAGGATGTCACCCTCCCATATCAACTGGCCAGTGGGATAACCTGAAGCCAGTTGAGGGAGTCGACTCAAGTACTCTCAAGATATTTGCCAATGTCCGAGCTGAGCTCACTTCAGTAGATGGCAACCTAGTCCTTCGTGGAAGTCGCATAGTGATACCTGATGCACTTCAGAAGCAAGTGGTCGAGTTGGCTCATGAAGGCCATCAAGGGTTAGTAAAGACTCGTACCCTGTTACGCTCAAAGGTCTGGTTCCCAAGAATGGACAGCCTAGTTGATTCTATTGTGAAACGGTGTGTTCCCTGTCAAGTTGCCACACCCAAGCCTTCCCATGAGCCTTTGCAGATGACTTCTTTGCCCAGTGGTCCCTGGGAACAAGTATCGATTGACTTCTGTGAAGTTGCTGGACATTATGTCCTTGTTGTCATTGATGACTACTCAAGATTTCCTGAAATTGAGATTGCCCACTCTACTTCTGCGAAAGCGGTGATTCCTAAGCTTGACCGCATATTTGCTGCTTATGGTGTACCACAAGTGGTAAAGTCCGATAACGGTCCCCCCTTTAATGGTGGCGAGTTTGCACAATTTGCTAAGTACCTTGGCTTCAAGCACCGAAAAGCGTCTCCTTTGTGGCCCGAAGCCAACGGAGAAGTGGAACGCTTTATGAAGACCTTTGGAAAGGTGCTGCGCACCGCGGCGCACTGGAAACAAGATATATATGTATCAGTTCCTTCGCAACTATCGTGCCACCCCCCATTGTACTACAGGTACTGCCCCTGCTACCGCCCTGTTTGGTAGGCCTATTAGAACCAAGCTACCCAACCCTGTCGTCGTGACAAGTGGTGAAAGTCATGACCCTGTAATCATGCGCGAGAGAGATGCTCAGCAGAAACTCTAGATCAAGAACCGAGCTGAGTCAAGAAGAACCATCAACGATTGTGACATTCAGGTCGGAGACACAGTGCTAGTGAAACAACCAAAGCGACAGAAGCTGTCAACGCCATATCACCCGACCCCGTTGACTGTCACTAAGAAGCATCACAGTATGCTAACTGCAGAAAATGCTGACCGAAAGATTACACGTAACTCGTCTCACTTCAAGAAGCTTCTGGCTGAACACCCGACATTCAGAACCAATCTAGCATTTGAGAGAGAGAGACAGTTGACCTTGATGCTGAGAGCAGTAAAGTAAATAGCAGTTATTTAAGCAATAGACCACACTTTCTAGAAAGTGTGGTCTATTGCTTTTATGAACTAACTATGGAAAACGATTTTTCAAGAAATGGGAATCTATTTTGTATTTCGTGATCAAGTGTCTTATTCTCGACATGTTCATCAAGATGAAGCGGTAAACCAATCACAGCGGCTGAAATAATAAAACACAGGTTCAGCTCCACACGACGCTCCACACCGAAATCCACGAATCGACGAGACGAAAACGTTTAGAAGTTCGTTTAAAGCAGTCATAAGAACATAAGAAAGGAAAGGGATAAGCAAACCGTTACGGTTAACGGAAGAAAATGTATTCCGCCAGGATTAAAAGTTACTTTTACGGGGAAATCCAGCAAACAGTGGCCGGAGTCATTCATCGCCGAAGCAAAGGACTGCACGGAAAGTTTGCAAGTTTACAAACTTCACAGACTGCCGAAGTTATTTAAGGTTAGTAATTCCAGAAACTCTGCTTCGGAAATTTTACTTCGTTTATTTATTCCGTAATTTTTCGTTTTCGCCGAATGACAGACTTTACAGAAAGCACTGAAAGCGCATAAAACTGGAATTAATTCAAGCGCGTACAAGTACACAGCGGGAGGTTCTGCCATCAAAATAATCTGAAATAATTCAAGTGAGCTTTCATCGCGACCAATTTGCGGTAGTTTTTTTCCTTCAAATAAGGTTTCTGAGTAAATATTGAATGAAAAGATTTCCATGTTATTAAATATTATTGCAGACCGGTGAAAGCGTAACTGTTTATTGTGTTCCTTCTCATATGATTGCTTTTGCGTTTTGTTTTTCTTTTCCTTTAGCTATAAACTCAAACTTTATAGTTCTTTCGCTCCAACTGCGGTGGGCAGCAAAATCCATTCTAGTGAACCACCCCCAGTAAATATTTATTATACATGATCATTTATGAGAATCATATCCTCTGTTTTAATCTTCAGAAAGACCAAATAAACTAACGTTATTAAATTATTCGTCCTTGCTCGTAGTCGAGCGTGGTGTTGCCTTGTCGGGAAGCGGACTGTAGCGGGAGTTTACCAGTACAATAGAACATAGGTTTTTGACCCTTTTGGCCAATCAGAGTGCGCGTAGTATCTACAGTTAGTTCATAATGTGTAATAAATTTACCTTTCAGGCCCGTAGGAACGAATTTTGAGGTGAGTGGGCCCAAACGTTAGCACTGATTGTGATGTATTTGGGCAGGAGGCCCTTTTCCGTAGGTGGGTCCGGGGTGTCCTCCCTCGGGAAATTTTTGAAAATCTAGATACCCTTAATGCCATTTGGTGCATTTTATGGCACGTTTTGAGAAGAATTAATGCGGCACACCTTGTGCATGATTTTGTTTTTCTTTGCGTTATTCCTTACATGAATTTGTTTCGGACATTTTCTCTGCATTAATTTTGGTTTGTTTTGTCCCCCCCCCCCCCCCCCCCCCATCACTTTTCTAATGGTCCGTCCCTAATTATATTCGAATTTCATAATAAAAAAAATAAATAAATAAATAAAAAAATAATAATAAAAAAATAAAAAAAAATAAAAAACACATACAAAGCATTAAGCATGTGGACGCTATTTATCTGTTGATCGTGATTTGAAACTCTTGAAGGACTCTTCATTGGTTCAAGGTTGTGAAAAAGCTTGTTTCCGAAACCTTTCTTAACAGCAAAAGGTGAGACAAAAGTCTTCAAAAGAGATCTTGGAACTTTCACTTTCGTGGAATTTCGTGGCCAGATATTTTTATGGTTAACAATTTTTACGGCCAACGGTTAAACTGTTCCAATTTTTAGTCTAACGGCTAAGTTTTTGGCCGTTTTTACAGCTAACGGTTAACCCCATTGAGACCCTCGTTTGTAGTTTGGGAAGTAATGCACGCTGACTTAGAATTAGGTTACAATGTTGTTTTGACTGTTTGAACCATCTTCTTTTCGTTGCAGTTTAGTGGAATGGTTAACTAATCCTGCTTTATCGTACGCGTTGCTAAGTACCTTAGAGAATTTTATGTAGAGAACTGAATGAATTTTCTTCATTTCTGGTAAGTATAAATATGTGGTACGTAAAGTCTGAACTCTCTCAGCCAAGCACAGGTAGCTCGCAACGAAACCGGCGAAATGTTTGTTTACGCATCGAAGATATTTCAACACACTCACTGATAAGCAGGGACAACAGAAACAAAACAAATGCAAGCGAGCCGAAATTGTGATTTTGATCCGTGAAGCTAAATAATTTGTTTTCAAAATCCAATAGTGAACATCAATAGTCTAAACGAAATATTTAATAAACAATGTCAGGTTTGATAAATATTTACCGGAAGACCTGAAAAGCGACACAACTTCAAATTTGTTCATAAATGTAGTAAATTCTCTCAATATAAAATTAGGCTTATGCTTAGTGCATACATTTACGTTTGTTACCTCATTATTGAAGAAGGCTTGTATATTCTGCAGGGCAAAGCTTTCAAACCAGCCCAATAATATCGGAGACGAACACGGCAATTTCGTTGTAAGCTTTCTCCAACACCACCGACATATACATTATATGAATTATCAAGGAAGATCAATTTCTCTCTTTCCATATACCGGTATAGCCTTTAACAGTCTTTTATCCTTCACTTCAGTGAACTTGATCGGCTTTGAGTTCACTTTTATTTGAGCTCAATCAGTGATTTTCAGCCTTGCTCAGCCGCAGGTCGACCCTGGACGTCGCTCTTTTGACTTGTAGTCCGATATATCATGTTCAAGTCCGCAATTACTTCGGTTCTTCCCGTTACAAGGTTGTCCTGAATGGTTTGGAGTAAGTTTCCATGATGTAGATGGGTAAATAGAGCGAGACATATCCACGAAGATCTTTGTTCTTCAGCAGCTTTCTTCGCGTGTTTCATTCAGCTTTAAACGTGAATAGCGTGCCAAAGATTTTGGCGCCTTTTCATGCAATGGCTTCCTATAAGTTGATGTGAAAAGTCCAGATCATTTTTTTGATGTGAGAAACAATCTCTGAAGTGATTGGGTGAAAAATAATAAGGAAGAAATATTTTGTGCTGCTCACTTTCTTCACAAGTCATTCCCGCGGTTGAGCAACCGCCAAAGATTTTGTCGCCTTTTCACGCAATCGATTCGTGTAGGCGAAATGAAATATCCCTAGCCGATTTTCAACATGATTCAAAAAAATGTGCAGTGTCCTACAAACTTCTACGATAGGTAACTTTTAACGAAAAGTGGATGGTCAATATCAAACACGTAAGATGCCCAGGTCAAGCTTTTTCTGCCTTTTTCTGCCGCCATTTTGCGCAACTCCGTACGCACGCGCCCGCGAGCAATGCCGCTAGCCATGATGATCATGAAAACTCTAACGCATGGTTTTCCTAATTTCTATCCTCGCACGGCCCTTCGGGCCGCTGGAAAGCTCCACTATTATTACCGATCTATTCATCCATCCATCCTTCCGTTATCCGTCCGTCCGTCCGTCCATCCATCCATCCGTCCATCCATCCATTCAACGATTGATTGATTGTTTGATTTACATTTGTTTTAACAGCAATCTGCAGTTACGGATGCAATAATGGCGTAACATGTGTCTCTCCCAATACATGTAGTTGTTCCTATGGATGGAAAGGATCTTCTTGTAGTATTGGTAAGCCAAAACCCAGCCATTCATTTACCTCGTCACTGCTATCTTACAAAATTTCTGTTTTGTCAAAGGCTACCCCCATCCACCTACTGGGCCTTAATAACAATAGTGCTGATCTGATTGTCTCAAATCGTAGAAGAGCACTAAAATTGAACTTCGGCTTAAGAGTCCTAACTAATTATAGCGAGGATTGTAGGTAGTAATCAAATACGACTGAGAGAGCATAACAAATGAAGAAGCGTTCGCTAGTCAAAATGTATTACGAAATAAATTGTTCTGTCGCATTTCCTAACACCTAGACGATATTAAAATACAACGCGCAGCGGAGTATTTTGACGAATTTTAAGGTGCTTGAAAATGTGAGAAGTAAACGGAAAATAAAATCGTAAACATTTATGCCACTTTAAAACACCAGATGTTCGATCCAGCGTCACCCGGATTGTGATTTTCTTTTTATTATTATATTTTATTATTACTTTTTTTTTAGTTTGATTAGTTATTCATTTCCCGTTTAATAATGAAGAAACCTTTGTCATAACCGGGCAGAATTTCAAATTTAGGAGACAGTTCGGCCTGTAAATTTGAATCCTATAAAAGAATATAATAAAACATATTAACTTATGTCATAATGAAACAACAAGGTCATTCCTTGGTCATTCTTTCTTCTTTTTCATAGATATAGATGAATGTTCGTCAAACAACGGAGGGTGTGCTCAAAGGTGTATCAACCGGCGAGGAGCAGCGAGAATATGCGGTTGCTATAAAGGTTACAAGAAAGACCCATATGACAGCAGGAAGTGCATTGGTAAGAATTGTAGAATATTGGTTTGTTCATATTGAAAGCAATGTATGGTGTGAGTGAGTGGAAACACAAATGGGGCTTTTTTTATATCATATTTAACCAACGGGTAGTCCAGGCAGACTGGTGTAAATTTCCAGTGAAAGCCAAATTATGACTGGCATCAAAGCAGTTTGGCTCAGCCATAAATACAAACATTTGACTGAACTACCAGACAAGGTTTGCAAAAAATTTCATCCTCTCGATCTTTCAAAGTGAAAGCGGACGCTAGCAGCTTGAAGGCTCACTGAGTCAGCTTTCAAGCCCGGACTGGAATGGGTTGCTTTTTGCCGATTCAAAACAGATATACGTCTACAACTTAAAGAACAGTTCAAGGTTTCTGCTGCTGTGGCAACTACTCTGTACATAACGCAATGATATCGTGCATGAGCCTTTTAATTAAACAATCACTCTCCTATTTTAAACAGACGTAAATGAATGTCGCGCTGGAAGAGCATGCAGTTGTTCGAGGGGCGCTTCATGTGGAGCAAATTGTACAAATACTGATGGCGGGTTTTACTGCTCGTGCAGAAAAGGCTACATGCTGCAGGAAGGCACAGTGTGCACAGGTAGGCCTATCTTTAGGGAATGGTATGAACATTGTAAATGATGAGAATTTTTTCCTCTTTGAATACACCTAATGAATACCTCGATGATTTCACTTTCAAGCTTCAGGGCACCAAAGGTTATAAATTCCACATAAAGAATACTGCTCGATATTTCCATTTGAACTGCAGTGATTACAGATTCTGAGGATTCGTCTGAAGCAGACATTAGAGCAATCTTGCACAGTATAAAGTGCTTTAACTCATCGACTGCAGACTTGAACGACATTGTACAGCATATTAATAAACAGTGCCACACGTAGGACTCGATAGCCTTCGTTTGAATTGCAACACGCAGACTTAAAAGTCTGAATGTCAGTACTGCTAAGTTGTTTTTATTTGAACAGCAACACACTACAGCTCGGCCACAGACTTCGTTATATAGTATTCCATTCTCACTCATTAATATGCCGCTAATTGTATTGCGTGGATAAGTTATGGGAAAAGATTGTGGCCGAGGCAATGAGCAGCTGGATGCGAAAGCACTGTGGCTGTGAAGCTGTGAACACGTCGCCGAAGGGGAGGTGGGATTGTCGAAAATGTCTCCAAACTTCCCGGTTTGCGTATCTCTTTCGAAATGTGCCGAATCAAAGCAAATTGCACGTGGTAATTAAGCATAACCTGATTACATCACACAACTATCATCAACAAACAGGGTTATGTAATCCACGCACTGCGGAATATCGCGTCCTAGTAAGGAATGAGAATACTTTTAAAATTTTCCATGCCATGGCATAGCATGCATAATAGATGTGACTAAAACTAAATGAGAATTGAGAGTGAGAGACAGCCCAAAAAACGGCTGGAAAAGCCCCACTAGCCGAGCCGGACCGGGAATCCGTCGTAAACGGATTATAGGGTGTAGCTAAGATCAACCCTTCCAGTCGCGACAAGGCCAGTGGAGGGGAGTGAGGAGGCCTGGGGAAGGGGGAAGGGGGAAGGGGGTGAGACCATAAAAATATACCATAAGAAACATTGCAACATTAACAAGAAACCAACAGTGACAACTAACAGTAACACGTCCATTGTCATAAAACCGACATCGTCCAATACAAAATAGATGGCAAAAAATGCCCGTGTGACAAAAGGGACGAAAAGGGGGATAGCAGGACTAAACAAGGCGAGAAAAGTATAAACAAAACTTTGCCAAAGGAAAAAGGCTTATGCCTAAAGTAATAACTGCCGTAAACTTGCTAAGGAAACGAAAGCTCTAATACATACTAGAGCTTAAACAAAACTAAAGCCGACATACAGCTACTACAAGTAATAAATTGTCACCATACAACATGGCAAGCAAACTGAGCCCGACACACGAGCAAACATTAAAGCTCTAAGCCGACACACGGCGTCTCTAAAACAGTGCTCGACACACGAGCAAACATTTTAGCTATAAGCCGACACACGGCGTCTGCCAAACAGTGCTCGACACACGAGCAAACATTTAAGACATTTTAGCCATAAAAAGCCGACACACGGCGTCTACCAATCAGTGCTATACACACTGACATTTTAGCTATAAGCCGACACACGGCGTCTGCCAAACTGAGCTCGACACACGAGCAAACATTTTAGCCAAAAAAGTAGAAAGTAGAAACTGCGACACACAAGCAAGGGGTAAAAAACGAAAAACCAAGCGAAGAAGAATAAACGTAAATGTAAAAAAACCTAGGAGGCTGCTTCCCGTCGCCTACGTGTAAGTTATGGAACCCAAAAACCTGGATAAACAGCAGAAACCAGACAAACGGAAAAGCAAAGGTTTCCAGCACGGTAGCAGTAGGTTCGGTACAGGCATAACTGATAACAGAATCTCCTAGAAGAGAAGGACAACTGAATCCACGAAAGTAAAGAAGCACGTGGTTGAGCTTCGGCGACGTGCGGCGAAAGAAGGCGAAAATGTCTCCAGACTTCCCGGTTTGCGTATCTCTTTCGAAATGTGCCGAATCAAAGCAAAGGGATATTTAAATAAGGAGATATTGCACGTGTTAATTAAGCATTACATCACACAACTATCATCAACAAACAGGGTTATGTAATCCATGCACTGCGGAATATCGCGTCCTAGTAATGAATGAGAATAGTGGCACTCGCTAAGACAAACAGGAGGTAACGTAAGTTTTTTTGCCCTAGGCTGTTTAAATAGGACAAATGAAAAAGACGTTCAAGCATTAATTGCAGTATATGTGTAAGTTAACCTTGGCTTGCCAGAACGACCTTTTATCATGCTAAATATTTCTCTCCTTGACGCTTAAAATTTAAAACTATTGTTTACGACCTGGTGGAGAGTTCTCTTTTGGTACAGCGTAACAGAAAGTACACACATGAAACTGCTGCTCAAAAGCCCTTATGTAAGTGGTATTACACTTGGCTTAGAGTTTTTTACACACAGCGATTAGCCCCTTCTCCCATCGCATACAGCATAATAAACAGTTCCACAGAATAAGTGCTCAATGACTTTCATTTAACTGTAGGAGCTACGCCACGGGTGGCGTCGCAAATTGGCCAATAGGTTAGTTTGTCCGGCGTTCGTTATCCGTCTTAATCTTTCTTCTTCGTAACCATGTTTATTTCCTGTTTAGTGTTACTTCATTGGTGTTTTTGCTACATAATTTAACTGTTATTTTGAGGTTCAATTTGAAAGTCATTCTGTACATCTGCGGGGCTCCCTTCAAGTTACACCCATTTTGTGCAGAAAAGGGGGTTTATTCTTTACCTGTGACAAGGGTTTCCTAGCAGCAATATTTGTCGCGCTAAAACGAGATTAAAATAGGAAAAAGTTTGAGAGAAGCTATCTTGTCAAGAAGCCCGATGGAGGATAACTTATCTTAAATTTGTTGGGCTTTGATTGTCATCTTCAGTAATAGTGATTTGTCTTTTGATATGCCTGCATTGTGATCCAGTGTAATATATGTTACAGATATAAACGAATGCTCCGAAAATAATGGAGGTTGCAGTAGACAGTGCGTTAACTTTCCTGGTGGATTCCGTTGTACTTGTCCAAGAGGTTTTCGCCTCGTGTCGAGCAAAAGTTGTAAAGGTAGCCGTTATAACTTCATATTTCTTTCCGAGTTTAGTTTGGTGAATGATTATGTCAAATTAGCTTCAAATTGGATCAATCATAGCTTATGCATGCTAAAGAATATACTATAGAATGAATCTAACTGATACAAGTAAAAATGTCCAATAAATTCGATTTCTATTTTGCGGTGCTGATTCTTAGGAAATTAATTAAAAGCTCAGCCATATTATGTTTCCTGGCTATATCAAGTGCTTTATATGTACGGATTGACAAAACAGTTCCCGTCTGTACGGTCTTGATCAATCCATTCTCGAAGTTTCTCAGAAGTCATTTATTTTTTTTTTATTATTCAATTACCTGAATGGGCAATAATTCTTTTGTTCATAATTGTTAGATGTGGATGAATGTGCTAGCAACAACGGAAACTGCGAGCATACTTGTAGAAACTTGTTTGGCAGTCATCAGTGCAAGTGCAATGACGGCTTTATGTTAAACTCCAATGGAAGGACCTGCTCAGGTAAAGCTTAACTGTTTCATTTTACATACGAACTAGCAGAAAGAGAGTCTGTAAGTAAAATTTAGCATCAACAATTCACTTCTAAAAAACGGAAGCTTGCAGCTTGTCCTGTTATTTTTTTTTTATTTCAGCCGGAAAGTGCTACTGGTATAGTGGAGTAGAAAGATAGACGAATAGCCAAACACCCCAAGTGCCATTTCTCATTTTGCTTGCAATAGGCATCATCCAGCAAGATAACTATATCCAAATTTACGCAATAATTGTTAATAGGCTTGATTGCTTGCTTGCTTGCTTGCTTGATTGATTGATTGATTGATTGATTGCTTGCTTGCTTGCTTGCTTGCTTGATTGATTGATTGATTGCTTGCTTGCTTGATTGATTGATTGATTGATTGATTGATTGCTTGCTTGCTTGCTTGATTGATTGATTGATTGATTGATTGATTGATTGATTGATTGACGTTTCATACTTTCAGATATTGACGAATGTAAGCTGGGTCATGACTGCGAGGACGATTGCAGCAACACTTTTGGTGGATACTTCTGTTCCTGTAGGAAAGGTTACCAAGTTATGAACGATAACAAGACTTGTACAGGTAATTACACAAGCCTTTTCCAAACTTTCGAAACGTGCGCACACGAGAGAACATATTCTAGTGGTGAGTCCCTTTAGGTGTTTACACAAGGGGGGGATATAGCAAATTTTCCCTCATTGCAGGTTTTATGCGTCACTTAAGGTTTATCTTAGTTCGCGGCCAGGGTCAATTATTTAACAACTGAAGCGTAGAAATGGAAACGACCTCAATCAGACATAAATGGGGATACAAACAAAGCCAAGATGTAAACAATAACAGGATTGCAAACCATATTTCCTAGATATTAATGAGTGTGCTCCCCGCAACTTAACTGGTAGTAATGAAACAGCCACGCTCTCTGCCTGTCGTCACATTTGCACGAACGTCGAGGGAAGCTTTCAGTGTTCTTGTAGGAAAGGATACGCGTTGATGTACGACAAAAAACAGTGTAAAGGTGAGTTGAGCGAGATATAACGTGTAGGCCCTTCCAAAGATGCTTCAAACATTAATTTTGCAAAAATTTGCTCAAACATCACTCCAAAATCATAATGTTCTTTTTATTATATTTACTACAAGAAATTGTTAATTACACAAACATATAACCACTTCACACTATTTCTTGACTCCTGAGCTTTTAATAACTTGCTTAAACGGTTAACAATGCTTACAATTTTTTTAAGTCCTAATATTAATCACTGAAACAATCAATCATATGACTGACTGGAAATTTTAGCCTTATCTAGAGTAATCAGTCTGCCGCCCGCTGGGGCTGCTATCTCCAAAGGATTTAAATGGTTAGAGTCACTCGAGCATGAGGCATCGTCATTATATCATTATTATATCACCCACCGCTGACCACCAAAATCGCCTTTTAATTGCCTCAAGCAAGCCAATGCTTCTCAACGTGCACCTACTGAGTACCGCAAACAAAACTACATGTGACGGTTATGACCAAAAAAGCTAAAAAAAATATCGTCTCCGAAATTATATATCAGCGCTGTCGGTCAAAATGGTTTCGCGTTACATTTTGTTGCATTCCGACAGGAATAACCCTTACTTCGTGCAGTCTTCCAACGACAATGGTTGTTTTTACATGGGAAGGAGGATCGGACTGTAAATTGAAATGTCGACATGAGTTTTAAATCAGTAAATAAGAGAAAACTTATCACTTATCTCGGGAGTGTAATCAGTAAAGATAACAGTGCCCAGAAGGGCTTTAAAGTGCCTATGAAGTGAAAATTGTTTTTGTTTAGTTATAATATTCACCTTTCGAAAAACACGATTCCAAAGTTTGAAACGTCTAGCTTTAAAACTAACAATTTTACAAGCGCTCAAAGTTGTGCTATTTTATCCTCAAAAATGGTCAGGGGAATGGGTCGAGTTTAATCCAAAAATACCAGGCCGTGACGTCACTTTGGTGCCTCACATTTGTTTACACAGTCAGGGTTTCTTGTATCCAATGAGTATTTTCAGTACGAAAAGATGTCGAGCGATACAGAAATGAGCAAAATTTCAGAAATATCTAGCAGCACCGAAGAAGAAGAAACCAGTGAGCGAGAGGAGGAAGACGTCGGCTCAAAGTGACGTCAGAGGTTATTATCACGTGGTATTTTGACCGCGCGATTCAAAGACCATTTTTGAGGTCAAAATGGCACAACTTTGAGCGCTTATAAAATCGTTAGTTTTTTAGCTAGACGTTTCAAACTTTGGAATCTTGTTTTTCAAAAGGTAAATATTATAACTAGACAAAAACAATTTTCACTTCATAGGCACTTTAAGACCAGGCTCAACAAAGCCAGGTGTGCATTTAGTAGACTCAAGAACATCTGGAAGTCTTAACACTACAGTCATAAACTGAGCTAAGTGAGATGGATTTATCATGGGGAGAGGCACATGCCAATGCGAAAGACTAGTCTCGGTGTAAAAGAGACATTGATGCGGCTCCATGCCCCACTTGGGCCGCAACATTACACTTATCCCCAAGAAGATGCGAATTTGAAAGAACTATCAAATTGGCGACCCATCACACTTCTTAATGTTGATTATAAAATCGCCTCCAAAGCCATTGCTACTAGAATAAAAAAGGTACTCCCATTACTCATTAACTCCAATCATACAGGCTTTGTCAAAGGGTGTTACACAGGAGAAAATATTCGTCTTATACATTTACACATTTACGTCTTATACATTTATACATTTTGGAACAGACCAAAGCTCAAGATATCCCCGGAATTTTACTCTTGTTGGAGTTCAAAAAAGCTTTTGATACAGTGGAGTGGGGCTTCATCCAAAACACTCTAGACCTATTTAACTTTAGAAGCAATATTAAACGATGGGTGAAGACATTTTATAATAACACTGAGAGTTATGTTCTCCACAACGGATATACAACAAATTATTTCAAATAATCGAGAGGTGTTAGACAGGGTTGCCCCCTTTCTCCCTACTTGTTTATACTGGGAGCGGAGATCCTGGCAGAAGGGTAAGACTGGAGAGAAACATTGAAGGTATTACACTTTTTAATACAGAGCACAAGATAAGCCAATTTGCTGATGATACGTCTTTATTTCTAAAGAATATTAATTCAATTACCAATGCAATTGAAATACTTCGGCTATTCGAAAACATATCGGGACTCAAACTCAATTTAGGAAAAACCAAAGCAAGTTGGGTTGGATCATGGAGGCATAAGGAAAGCAAACCATTAGGGCTGAATTGGACGAATGAGCCTGTGCGAGCCCTTGGAATTTGTATTCTTACAACGATCAAGAAAATGACAAGAAAAATTTGGCTAAAAAAATTGACAATCTGAACATCAAATAAGATTTATGAAGAGGGCGCAAACTTTCCCTCATTGGTAAGCGTCTTGTTGTTAAAACCCTGGGAATTTCAAAAATTGTTTATTCAGCATCCATGCTGACATCAGCCCTAACGAAACTTCCAGAATAAAGAAGTCTATTTTTAGTTTCATTTGGAACAAGAAACCAGATAAGATCAAAAGAAGTATTATGTGCCAAGACTGGGGGACTGTGGGTCCCTGATCCAGATATTCTACATAAGTCTTTGCGGCTAGCCTGGATCTCAAGACTACTGATACCTGACGAAACTACAACAGAACCCTGGAAATCTATTCCATCTCATATTTTTAAGAAGTATGGTGGACTTAATTTCCTTCTTCGTTGTAACTACGATTGTAAATTTTTAGAGAAATCTGGAATTCCAGTTTTTTATAGGTAAGTATTAGCACATTTTCTGGAAATTAAGAATTTATATCAATACGACAATGGTCAAGATTTGATTCTCTTTAAGATATTCTGATTGAAGGGAACACTTTCTTCTTCCAAAAATGGAAAGAAAAAGGCGTCATCTCAATTCAGGACATATTGGACAATGATGGAAAACCCTTAACATTTAAATCATTTCAGGACAAATTTAAGATAACATGTAATTTCTTAAGCTACCTACAGGTTATTTCGGCAATTCCCAAGCATCTACTACTTAAGACAGGCGAGAAAGCCCTATAGCTGATATAAGAACCTTTCCCCTGACGCTGTCTCTAAATATTGATCTTTGAAAAATGAAGTGCAAGGACTACTATTGGCTCTACATCAGTGGTACTACCTGTACTGCCACAGGACCCAAAAAAGTGGGAAAATGAGCTTAAATCATGAAATATTGATTGGAAAACAAAACTTAATAACATTGGAAAAATGTGTTATGAAAACAGATTACGAGAATTCAGTTTTAAATTACTCCACAGACTAACTGTTACTAAGAAGGAGTTGTGCACCTATGGTGTAAATGATGAAAACAGATGTCCATATTGTAAAGAACCAGACTCTATTCTCCATACTTTCGTTGAGTGCCACCACACTCAAACTTTTTATTTCAAAGTTGTTGATTGGTTTGATGAAAAATTCAACTGCGCTTTTTCTCCAACATCTCACGAAAAACTATTTGGAATAGATCTAAATACTTCAAGGAATAACGAGCTTAAATTTTTTAATTATTGTTTCCTATTTGCAAAGTACTATCTATACTACCAGAAAATGTACTATAAAGCATGCAACATTACTGAATTTGTGTTAAAATTGGAACAAAAATTATTTATTGAGAGTCGTCTTAAAAGAAAATTCCTTGTATGAAAATGCTTCTGCCCTTTTAACACGCCCTGTGCTATTTTTTTTTTTGTAATAACGTACTATATATTATATTTTATTGTTTTGTGTTCGACTACACTATTTATTGTATTATCTTAGTTTTACCCTTACTTAATAATTTCATTTTTTTTCTTTGTGTGTACTTCTCCTTTTCAAAATGTAAAGAAAATGAAATGTAAAGTGCTGTAATGTTGTTAATATACTAAAATTACTGTAAATAGCTAAAGGAATGTTAGTTTTAAAATGTATGTAATGTCAATAATGCCCAACTGGGGGCTATTTAACAATTAGATTATGAGCTCGAGATTTCTATGAGGTGATAGTTGATGAGGCCGCAGGCCGAATCAACTATCACCTCATAGAAATTGAGAGCGAATAATCTAATTGTTTTAGTAGAATTCTGACTGAAATAAACGCAAATAATGGTTTCTAATTATTTTCCTACGCATTATCGAACTTAACGTTTTAACAAAATCGCACGCATTGAATTGTCCTTGGTAAATTTGCAGTTGTTTACGCGCGTGCACCCGTTTTTCAATAATTTCAAGCTTTTAAAGTCAAGAAACCGCTAATGTCCTTCTTTTAGTCTTCTCGAGAATTTTATTATCCATTTACATTTAAACTTCCTTCCAAAACTTCGGAAAAACGATAAAAACGTCGCATTTTGTGGACGACCTTCGGCAACTGCACACTAATGGCTGATAGTGTTCAATAGCTCAGCCAATCACATTGCAGCATTTGCATTAGTGTACTAGTAGAATTCTACTAAAAGGATTTATACAACAACCGAGTTAATGCGCGCGTTGTGATTGGCTGATGCCTGTCATCTATTAGAGTACAGATGTACAGATGACGTCACTGCGTGGTGGGACTCGCGCGCGTGATCAGAGTTCATAGTCCAAGTCAGTCTTCTCGGCAAAGTTTTTCAAAACTTGCAGCGAAAACAACAAGAGAAAATTCAGCTTAATTATAAATCTACATCGAGGAACAATCCGCAAAATACTCTACACCTTTCGAGACATTTAACTGGGCTAAACAAGCTTAAAGTAGACAGTGACGGACTTGAAAAATATTTATCGAATGCTGCGAGTGTTTGTCCGATGCTCGAGCAGTTTGAAGACGCTACGGGAAATCCATGAATGGCAGTTTAACGCCGTTAAACGCTTACCTTTAGTTAAAGCTTGCAGAGTACAAATGGAATAAAGATCAGTTTCTTTTGTTAACATTTCATTTTTCCTTCGTATTGCGTATTTTAAAAACGGTTTAACAGTGCTTCGTGATTACGGAAAAGTATCTCGAAATGAAAACAATCGCAATAGAGGCTCACCGGTGACGGCGCTTTTAATACTGAAGTGTACAGAAGTCTTGTTATTGTATAAAACAAATAGATTCCATTTTGCCTAGTTCGTCTGTTCAGTTATAGGTCACAGAAGACGTCAAAATGTGGTAAGAACATCAGTGACCCACTCGCCTAGCGGCTCGTGGGCCACTTTTTTGTTCTTACCACATTTTGACGTCATCTGTGATCTAACTGAACAGACGCACGGCAAAATGGAATCTATTTGTTCAATGGAAGAAGAAGAAGAAGAAGAAGAAGAAGAAGAAGAAGAAGAAGAAGAAGAAGAAGAAATAAAAGACATTAATTTCTTTCAAATTAGATGAAAATGCGCCCCGACGTTTGCAACAAACGATCACATGGCACAAGATCTGCTATACTGGAGGGCAAGCTTAACGCACTGGGAACGTCCAAAACAAAGAAGAGTCAAACTTGACTTGTTATAGTCGCTTTGTTTTGGAGGCTGTCACATCCTGTTGCCCTCCAGTATGGAGAATTTTGTACCAGGTGACGGTCTGTTGCAAAATGCCACTTACTAATATATTTTCACCTCGTGAGACGCCATCTTCAACTGATTATTCTCATGTATCCACAAGGGACCCGTAATATAATACAAAAAAAAAAAAAAACAAAACAAGGGACCCGTAACAATAACATCTGACAGGGCCACTTTCCGGGGGGTCGCTCTCGTAAATTTCGGATAAGTGTGTGCCGCGAAGATTCCTAAATCCTGACCCTATTCTGCTCCTGGGAGCAGAATAGCCGGAATGGATATCCAAGTATTCCGGAATAGGAAGAGCAGCCAAACGAACGCTAACTTGATTTATTCCAATTATTGTTATTCCGGAATGATCCCAAACGAACGCGCCCTAAGGATACCCAGTGTTTAAGGACCGAGAACCTCAAAACAATACCCTATCCCGCGGCATATACCTATAAAATTATAGCCATATATGGGAGTACCCCTGGGGACCGTTTGACGGGATCAATTCATGGCATTCCACAAAATTTTCATATTTCTTTTCCATTCCTTTTACAAGATCAGAGGCCATATTTATCCTCTCGAAAGACCGCGGTTTACTATAAGTCCACATCCGGTCACAATCGGATTTGTAGTCAGTGCTCGCGTATCTTTATAAACAATGCGTAGTGCGTTACGTTAAGTGATAAAAGCCTTTAAAATAAGGAAACTTACAAGCTTTATCTCGTTTTTATCTATAGACATTGACGAATGCCAGACTGGAAACCATTTCTGTGAACATAAGTGTCACAACACTGATGGGAGCTACAGCTGCACCTGTAAAGCGGGCTACAAATTGACACCACATGGGAAAACGTGTGAAGGTACGTCGTTGCCTTTTAAACTGGAGCAGATTAAATCATTTCAGTTCATTGTGACAAGATAATTACCCAGTCCCTCCGCAAATTTCAACTGAAACACTTTGATATGGCATACACGACGAATGTATCCACTCGGTGATTTTCGAGTTCAACATGGCGTTGGGTTTGGGCGATTGTGGACCATCGATTCTCGCGCAGAGAGAGTTCTTTGATCCCTGGAACAAGTAGATTACAGCGAAAATGGCATTTCGATCGATGAAGGAAGTGATTTGGATTGCCAGCTGCAAAATTAAGCGATGAATCGGGGTAAGAGTTGAGTAAAGTACGCGAAGTGAATTAAACCACGCACGCATATATGAAAGCAGCGATTCAAAAAATTGCTAAAAATTCTTTTTCAGCCAAAATTGCTGGATATGTTGCCAATATAGTAAGGAACATTTTTGTTTTTAACTTTTCCTTAGAAACTTGAACCATTGTGAAGTTTGTTGCTTTTTGTCCATTTTCTTTGGCACATTTATGCAAATTTATGTACATTTAATTAATGTATTCAAAAATATTATGGATTGTTTCGGACAAAAGTATTTTTTTCTGAAAGCCTATTTCATCTTTAAAAAGATGTATGCTTTCTTCTCAATTATAAATACCTGCTGACAAAAAAAAATTACAACAAATGTGGTCGATTTTGACTGTTTTGAGGACCGGCTTCTATAGAGTTAAATATCTTCCGATTTTCTAGATGAATATTAAAATTGCAGAAAGTTTTAGGGAACAATGTCTCATTACCCGAATTTGGGAGCTCTTGTTACCTTTCCGAAAGTCGTAATTGGCGTTTACCCGTACCCAAAACAGGTAGCATTTCACTAAAGAATATCTGAGGAGATAACGGGCCTTCCAAACAGATATTTACTAAAATGATCCTTTAGGTAACTTTTGAGAAGAAAAATTAGCGAGAAGAAAATAGAACGACGTTTCGATGACTCCATGTCATCATTATCAAGTTAAATTAGAATACAGAGTTGAAGCTTTATTTAGTGATCGGAGAATGGAATCAAAATATTTAAGGTGGGAAAATCTAAAGAGTCAATTTGATAATGATGGCATGGAGTCATCGAAACGTCGTTCGATTATCTTATCGCTATTTTTTCTTCTCAAATTATTCACAAAACATTTTGTTATTCGAGATCCTTTAAGTTCCCCTGAAACTTAGGTGTTTAGAATGGAGCATGATATTCAGCTTATAAAAAGTAACCAAAACACATTATTCGTAGTACCATTCTGTCTGAGGGCAGTCGTATCAGTAATGTTCGCTTCAAAGTTTCATTTTTACACGCTACAGGAATTCGTGATCTCAACAGACGTAAATATATGATCATTGGCCGGGATATAGGTAGTATTCACAAGTATCAGGTCATAGCAAAAGCTTTAGACTATGCAATTTAAATTGAAATCAGTTAAAAAAAAAAAGTTGCCCAAGGCAGCTTTGTCAACGTTGAAGCGTTAATTCAAGAATCGCCATGGTGTTATTGACTTCTGTTGGAAACTCAGGTCTACTTTACTTGAGAGTGACTATTGAGAATGGCCGTCCTTTCAAACGGCGCCAAGTTAAAAGTTTGTCGGGTTATCTTCTTCTACTAGGCATTAGTGCCATCCCACCATGTGGCAAAGAATCGAGATAGAATGATTGACAAAACTGTCACAAAAGATGCTCTGGACAGGAAAAATATTAATTGTCAACTGCCTTTAGAGTAATAGTTAACATCAAAAACCGAGCCTTTCGATGCAAAATTTTAAACTGTTCTGTACACCAATAACAAAGCTCTTTGGTGTAGTTTCCAGAGTTGAATATAAGAATCGTACATTCTGATTGGACGAGAAGCTCCGCTTGGCGAACAATTGCTCAACGGAATTTCCCTTCGTTCGAAAGAAATCACTCCAAGACTCAGGGCCCGCGCAGATGGAGGGGCTGGGGGCTGGGGGCTGGGGGGGGGGGGGGGGGGGATTGGCTTTAGCCGATATCTAGAACTTTGGGAATTGCGTAAAGTGATTACCAAGCCCTTTGGACCAAAAAAATCTTCAAAAAATTGTGTTGAAGGCATTAATAATTCATAAACACAATGGTTTCGTAGATCGGTCGGCCATGACAAACTGGGTGAGATCGAGTGATCGAGTATTTTTTTAAGACCAGGCCATGTCGAACTGCGTCAGATCGAGCGACTGAAATTTAATTCTCTTAAGACCTGAGCTTCTCATTTCAAAATGAAAAGCACAAGCGTCCCTTAGTTACTAAGGTACATATATTCGAATGTCTTTTTTGTAGTGTTTCTTTTGTTCCGTTTTTTGCCCAACTTGTGTGTGAATTGATTTGCAATGGATGAATTTAACTGGTTTTCATGTCGGCAAGCCAACACTTATGTCTGCTATTTTATTTTCGTTATTTTGTAGTTCTTGATATTCGTAACTGGATATTCGCCGGGGGAATATTCGCCGAGATTCAGTTTTCCTTCGGCAAATAATTGTTAAATATGAAATGAAATTACCTTCCCCGTTGTGAACCTTTGAGCATCTTTTTAATCAACTGTGCTTTTACCAAACGAAGAATTTTGGCTTTTTGTTATTCTCTTCTTAAATAGTTATAATATGAAAGTTGATCAACGTAATGAGATAATCATCCTTTCTGGTACCTCCAACAATATTCCAAAGAATTATTTGCTAAATCATATTATTATTCTAGGAAAATAAGCTGTTTATATATGTACCACAGTAAAAATATGAAGCCTTCTTTTCCTTTAATAAAGGCCAAAACAATAAAAACTCGAAAACTAGAAATTTAATTGCAAAAAAAAAAACGAACGAATGAACGAACGAACGAACGAACGAACGAACGAACGAACGAACGAACGAACGAACGAACGAACGAACGAACGAACGAACGAACGAACGAACGAACGAACGAACGAACGAACGAATTAACGAATCGTTTCATTACAAAAATGCCATGTATGTTGTAAATTGTGTTCTTAAGAGCCAAGTTGCAGAAATGTCAGTTCTGGCTGACTATTAGCAATTAGTAGTAATTAGTGTTGAATATCTTTAGCTTGAAAAATGATTGTAAATACAAATTATTATACTAACTATTAGTAATTAATGGTAATAATGTTTGAAGCGTTTTTGTAAATTATTCTTGTACATGTATAAGTAATAAACCCATAACCTGAGAGACTGCATGAAACGAAACGAAATTATACACTGCTCGTTAAACAACCTAAAATCACAAATCTGTGTTACAGAGAATCATTTTCTGATGTTACGCAAAGCCTCGTTACAGTCACACTCGTCACGCAGTTACATCCAGATCGAACGTCGCCCTCTAAGGCTGACTGTCTGGAAATTCTGTCACCAAACATGAAAAAAATCTGGCACTAACATAACTGATGGTCCTATTTCTACATATTAATTTAACCATGGATATCACTTACGACTGACTGCTCCATGTTTCCACAGCTCAACCTTGTGAAAAGATCGATCCACCATGGCAAGGCAGGATGACGTGTTCTGGAATGGTCACTGATACCAACTGCACATTTTTTTTGCAATCCTGGATTTGATTTGGTTGGATCTAATTCCAGAACTTGCTTGCCATCTTCAAGTTGGAGTGGAGATCAGACTTTATGCAAAGGTAACTGCCCCACTTTCCGTCTCACGATTTGTTTCAATTTTTGCAGCAAAATAAGCTCGAAAAAATAACTTTATTTAACAGGGTATCTTGTACGCATATGATTGATCATCTACCGCTTACTTTTACTTGAAACTGTTTGAAGGAAAAAAATACACAGTAAAATTTACATGCAGAATTAACTTTTCTTTAAGCAAAGCACTGTAAGAAGTTGACTACCACACTTGAGAGTGAAACTCTTTCAGTTCCTTGTTTTACATCCCTTGGTTCAACTTGTTACTTTGGATTTCGCCGTGGCTTTTTACTAAAAGGGGACGGACAAGCAAACTGCAGCCTAAATTCGAAAGGTGACGAAGTTTCCTGGAATATCGGGCAGTTTTCCTGCGAAGGTAAGTTTACCATCGGTTGGTTTTAGACACCTAAAAGTCAGAGTCCTTAATAAACAGCTCTATAGGTACAGCATTACGTGAGCAGTCCCATATTTATGAAATTGAATGATCGCACACTGCTGACAAGGGTTTACATTGCATTTGACTCGTACCCAGTCAGACGCGAAGGCTGAATGGAAAGGGCAAAGCAAGGCCCTGAAACCTGAGAGAAGGCAACCACCGATCTAAGCAAAAACTCTTTTACTCCATAAATGTGCAACGTAGCAATGCCTGGGACGATTCAAGTCGAGCGTATTTCTTGTACTGATCTGATAAACGCCGTTTTCGTTTTCGATGACAGAGATTACGACTTGTCAGCCAAATCCATGCAGACATGAAGGAAAATGTTTGGCCTTGGACGAAAACAGATTCATTTGCAACTGTGAAGGCACTGGGTATAAAGGAAATCAGTGCGAAATTGGTTTCATCACCACGCCACTCTTTCCAAAACTACGCCTTAATAGTAGTTCAAAGGCTCTCTCCATCCTAGCACGACCATCGAAACGCCTAAAGGTGTCCCTGAACTCAGAAGAAGGAGTTAAATTCGACCCGCTATCAATTGATATAAAATTTCCAGAAAGAAAGGGTGCGTTTACAGCAAAGGCAGCAATGCCAGGAATCGGAGCAGTAACTTACTTCCTTGAGGGTGAAAATAAAGATGCTTTCGAGATTCCTGAAAGAGGCGCGGTCTTTGCTGCACCAGAAATCTTCAACAATGGAACAACACCATTTCTGCTTAAGGGAGAGCTAACAGTAGGCTGCGAGGAACAGAAAACAAAGAAAAACTTTTCATGTGAGCTGCGTCTATTATCTACTGCACCATGGGCGGGGACTCCTCCATCTACCAATGGCATTGTGCACTTTGCAACAGTTAGTAACCAAACTATTCCACTGTCGCTGATTGGTTTAAATTTAAGCGAACTTCATATTTCAAGGAATAAGATGATTGAGAGTGGCATTGCTAAGACTTCCGCGTTCAAGAAATTTTCACTTTTGTATCAAAGAAATGGTAAGTGCTACTCAAAAGTTGCAGATTCCAATAATCTGCTTGAACTTATAAATAATGACGCGTTTGTCTCGTCATTTATGTACGCCCTCTCAGCAATGGCACCGGAATGGCTTATACTAGCCGTTAGTGAGACCAACGAATATTTTGATATTCAAAACATTGCAGTCACCCTAGCATCTGATTTGGAACACTGTTCAGGATTTCCATCACATGGATCATCAAACCTTGCCTATTATCGTCCTGCCGTTAGCTACAAAATGCGTGTCGCTCAAAACGAGGTACTTTTGTTAGCCGATGGAAGAACCTGTTTCGCAATAAATGTCTGCAAACCTGGTTTATTCATTAACGTCCCCAAAGGACAGGCGGAGCTTTTAAAATCTACTCTGAATGTGTTTAGAGACATGAAGGACTGCTGTGGAATCGATCTCAATGTAGATTCAATTGGTTTTCTTGACAACGGAGAAACCTCTCACTTCGTCAGGGGAGTGATTTGGAATGGAATGAATCTACAAAAGTTATCAGCGTTCAGCTACAATGCTTGGTTAAAAGGAAGCCTCGACTGGAGAATGGAGATACCTAAGCTGCTCAATGTGACGTTCAAGATGACTGGTGAGACCATTATCAACTCCAAAAATATTGATAGTGTAAGTATTTTGAGCATTAATGTAAGTGGTCTTTTCTTAATATTTGTCAAGTGAACAAAGACGTTTGTGATGGTTTAAGGTAGTAATTTAAAAACAGTCACACATACGTTGATTTCCTAACGAGTCTCGCTTCTGATATCCCCAGAAGGACACGAAAATTAATACCACCACCGTGGTACAAGGGTTAGGCTGAAACCCCTACCACCCCCCCCCCCCCTAGGTTTTTCGTTATATTTAGGCACAGTAGTATTGCAAAATGAAGAAAACTAATCCCAAATCAATCCCAAATGCTAATGGCGTCTGAAGTTATATAAATCAAACAGTTTCGTTTAAGGAAACTGGAAATATATAAATATATTCAAAAAAAGACGATGATGGCGTTGATGACATTGCCATGGCGACAAATTTAAATTCCCGCAAGAGATGAACTAACTGCTACTGAAAGCTTCACCAACGTGGAGTAAATCCCCATTTCATTGCAAAAGTTGCCAAAATACCTCGGGGTTGGGGGAGGGGGTGGGGGCATCCCACTTGTACGTCAAAAAGCTGTAGGGTCAAAGGAAATAAATCGATTGCCAAAGTCTTTATTCCTTAGTGAACTACTGGAATCAATGTTGTACAGCAAACTTTGCTGTACAACAATCATCAACAGTCGGATACAAATTATTGGATTATGACAGCAAACCAGAATACGGCAGAGATTTTGTGGAAACAAACAATTCCTTAACCGCATTTTCAATAAGCAGACGTACATTTGTCAGCTCTGTCATTTTCTTACTTTGAGTCCATGCAATTTATCTTTATTCGCCTGCCGTGTATACTTAACTGACGCATATTTTAACAGCATATGAATAAGGTCAGAAGAAAACGAAATCACGCTGAATAGTCTCTGTACGGCAGGGATACAAATGTTAAAGGAAGTTCGGTCCAATCAGGGCATTTCCTGCGTGTGGTTACGTGATCTCTCCATTTTCCTGAACCAATATGGCACAGGCAGTTGAAGCTGTTTCTATGTACTCCAGCTTTGAGTAAATTGACTGCGCATGTAATTTTAATTATTTTTTTAACAGCTTTTTACCGATCGTATGTCCAAACGCATTGAGATGCAACTCACGGGAAAAGGGTCTGTGAAGATTACTGGAAGAGCACTGAAAAAAGACTTCTCCTTGAAACTCGATTCACCTACGATCAATGGAAAGGCCGTCTTGGGAGGTAAGATGTGTTAATAATGTATATAAGCATTCCCTCTTTTTCAAGTATGTACCTACGCTTACTGAAATGTTTATTTAACTCGCATGTGAAAAAAAGAGAAATTCGCATATCAACATATTTATAAATTTAAAAACGTCAAAAAATCTGCCTAGCTTTTCTCCACACCCTCTAATACACTGGAATGTATTATAAGGTGGCTTATGCTTGGTACTTTTCAGTTGTGTTTACAACGCCCTCTAACCTCCGACTGTTTATAAGGCAGTAACTCTTAAAAATAACCGCCTGCCAAATACCAAATGCATCTAGAAACAAACATTTACAGTATAGTATAATACAATACGATACGATACGATACAATTCGATACATAGAGGATAATACATGGTTTCGCGGAGATATGAAATTTATCTTCGAGTGTTCAAATCGATAGCTCACGAGTGAGCGCAGCGAACGAGTGAGATATCGGATTTGAACACGAGAAGATAAATTTCATATCTCCAAGAAACCATGTATTATTCTTTTTATTATATAAACCTACTAATTACGATGTTTTTGACGATTTTCCGAAGATTTCCGACCATTTCCGAAGATTTCCAAAAATTTTCAAAATGTTGTCCGAAGGTTGTACGAATGTTTCCGAACATTTTCCGAGAATTTCCGAAGTTTTCCGAAGATTGCCGAAGATTGCCAAGGAAGATCCGAAGATTTTTCGACTTAATATCGATTTACTTTGGCTCATTCAGCATTGGAACATGGCAAACTCTGCAAGCTGATTGGTCAAAAATGATATCACACATGTGTGGATATCATTTTTATCCAAACATGTGGGATACCATTTTTCTCGATTTGCTACCACTCGCTATACCACTGCAGTTTATATAATAAAATAAAATACGAAGCGATGCGATGCGATGTGATACGATACGATATGTTACTTTATTACATAGGTGGCGTATGGTGTGTTTACTCGACCTCCCGAGCTTGAGGCTCATGCAAAACAACACTCGATTTGAAGATTTTTCTCAGGTGTAGTTGATTCTGCTTTCAAGTATACAGCTATTTCGAGAAACGTTGTCGGAAAAAAGCAAAAAACTGCACAAGCCAATCCCGAAAGGTATTTTGGGATATGGTCAATAAATTTTAATAAGTCAATTGATACATTAAACCCGCGATGCCTCGTCCGTACAGTGACGATCTTAGATGGCGAACCATATGGATGAAGGAGTTTTTAGGTTGTAGTGTAGATGATGTAGCGGCTACTTTATTCATGTCCCCAAGAACGGTGGAGCGCTATATTTCAAAATGCCTGAATACTGGCGAAGTAAAATGGGAGAAATTAGGGCGACCTTTGAATAGTTTTGCCATGCATCCACACGTGGAGTTCGTAATTATGGAAGCTGTTCTTGAACACCCGGACAAAACTCTTGCAGAGATTGCCTACGATGTCTACGAACAGACAGGGTCAGAAAATGTCGTTTCCAGCATATTGCAGTATTTGAAACGGAATAGTTTCACCCGCAAAAAGGTTTGTGAAATACTCGCTTTACTATAATAGGGCTTTTTATTTCGCAAATTTGCATCAATTTCCAGTGTGTGTCAATTTATGCATGTTTTATCATTTTAATGGGAGGCGCGGTGGCCTAATGGTTAGTTCGCTGGACTCCGGATCGAACGGTCCGGGTTCGAGTCCTGGTCGGGGTCACTGTGTTGTGTTCTTAAGCAAGGCACTTAACTCTCATAGTGCTTCTCTCCACCCAGGTGTATAAATGGGTACCGGCGAAATACTGCTGGGGGTAACCCTGCGATGGACTAGCATCCCATCCAGGGGGGAGTAGAAATACTCCTAGTCGCTTAATGCTACGGAAACCGGGATAAGCTCCGGCGGTATGAGCCACACTGTAGGTAGGCTCGACGCAGACTTTACCTTTATCATTTTAAGCTAGCAAGAATTGCCCTTCAAAGATCTGAGGAAGCAAGATTACTTTTCAGGTCCAATGTTTGTCTTCTGGATCCTGAAATGTTGGTGTTTTTGGACGAAAGCGGATTTGTAAGTTTTCAATTGCTGTTTTACAACTTTTTGTACTCTTCAACTATTTTTCACAAATCACGATTTTTTCGTCAACTCATTACTTTTTTAGGACAAAAGACTTTCTCGCACCTATGGCTATAGTCTAGTCGGTGAAAGAGCCACTGTCAAGCGTCAGGCGCAGAACTGGGGACCGCGCATAACGGCCATACCCGTTATTTGTACGGAAGGAATGATAGAAGTGGGTATCTATCAGGGCAAGGTCGACGGGGCAAAATTTGAAGAGTTTGTGGATCAAAAGCTATGCCCTAACTTGCTTCCATTTAATGGCATCAATCCGCGATCAGTGGTCATAATGGGTAAGCATAAAATTTCTTGCAACACTACGATGTGGCGGTGTCTATGAAATTAAATATTTTTGTACCTAACCTTAGATACTTCATTCCCTTCCATTTGAAATTTAAACCCTCTCTGATTCACGCGATTAGCATCACATTAATTTATTTCTTCCTTATTTTTCATTTGCCACAGATAATGCGGCTATCCACCACACCGACGCCGTAGTTAACAGGATTCATGCCGCGGGAGCAATGGTTGTGTTCCTTCCGCCATACAGCTCGGATTTCATGCCATGCGAAGAACTGTTTGCCCAAACAAAAAACTGGATCAGGGAAAATCACGCGGCTTGGCAATTTTGCCAGGATCCCAAATTTATGGTGGAAGAAGCATTTCTTTAGGTTACTAATGAACAGATCAGAAACTACATTCAACATGCCGAATACCTGTGATAAATAAACAAATGAATTTTATTCAGTATTAATGACGAATGTTTGATTATTATCACATATTAAAAAAAAAACTACAAAGAATTCATTTCTTTTAACAGTTTATCCTTTTGCAAAGAAAATTCGTTTTCTGTAAGGACGTCATCGTCTTTCAATGCTTTGAGATCCTTGAGCTGCTGAAGAATGCTTGAACGCATACGCACCTACAAATAGAAAAGCGTTTCGTTAAGAAAATAAATAAATACACAAGAGAACAAGGGAAAAAATCTCACTTAACTTTTGTGGCTTATTGTGTTTCTTACCTTTTCTCTTTTTGCCCAAAGAACCTCTTGGAACGTCTTTATGTGGATCCACCCACAATGTTATCATCCCGTTTTTTACCAAAGAAAACGCTTCGGCGAGCTAGATTTCGGACGATATAGAGAATTTCTTGTTTCCGTCCGCGTGGTAGCCGATTTGGAAGGTCGTGTCGGTTGCTGGAAATATTTCCTCTCTACAATTCTGCAGAAAGTATTGCTTCAATTGCATGACAGTTGCAAAGCAAGGTACTTTCCTGACACTGTAGGTGTCGTACCTGTTTTTGTGGGCTTCTTTCAGCACACGCAGACAGACGTCCATGGCCTCTCCTGCCATATTTTTTAAAGATTTCACGGAAATGATGAAACTACCCAAAATACCTTTCGGGATTGGCTCGTGCAGTTTTCAGTTGTTTTTTTTTCCGACGTTTCTCGAAATAGCTGTAGACTTCCTGTGCAATCAGTCGCCTTTGTATACTATCGTGTTCAAGATCGAAGTTTCTGTTCTGAAATTTCAGCTGTGAATTTGATTTTGATTTTAGGGTTAAAGCTGTCTACCTTTAGAAAAGGATTCGTATGGGTCACGGAAACCTGGAAAGTCATGAAATTCTAGAATTCCATTTTACAGGCCTGGAAAGTCAAGGAATTTAAGTGTAGGCCATAAGAAAGTCATGGCAAAAACGGACCCAAAATGATGATGATTTTCAAGAAAATCGTCAAATTGAGGTCATGGAAAATTTGAAAAGTCATGGTAAAGGTCATGAAAAAACTTGGAATTTCAAAGACTCAAAACAATTTAATTAAACCCTGCTAGAAGAAATTCTTCTATTATGTTTCTACTGGCTTCTGCTCTTGTTCCGCATTGATACGACGTCGATGAACATCGATTTTGGCCTTTCTAGGCCTTTCTAGGACCCGTGACAACAACAACAACAAACAAACAAAAATAGATTCCAGGGCCTGACTGCATAAAGCAAGTTAAGATTACGTGGGATTTACTACAAGCACTCCCTGCGTTCTGAAAGTTCTCCTTCTTTTATAGATAAATCAGCAGAAGGTGGATTAAAGAGTAGGGCAAGCACAATACGGGAATGCAAAAATCCTGTGGGACACAGAGAACAGTTGCACAAAATCCCACTTAAACTTAAGTTGCTTCATGCAACCGGGCCCAGGGGAACAAGACTGACATCCAAGCAAAGCAACAAAACGCAACTAGATTTGTCAAACTATTTAAATATATTGAACTGAATATTGGTAGGGTTTGTTTTCCAAGAATTCCATCCAAGAAACAAAATCCTCAACGACAGCAGAAAGTTTATTCATCCGAAATCCCTAACAAAATTCAGTTTTCTCTATCAGATATTACTTATTTTTTATGAACTACTACTAATCTGAGGAACGGCGAAAACGGATAGAGCAGAAAAGCTGGGCATTTGTTCTGTAAAAGATGACAGAACAACGGACACATGTACGTCCGTGTTATTCCCGGGTTTTATTTCATTAACATGTATTACAAAAGGAAAACTAAAACTGACGTTAGCTACATCCGGTGAGATCTGGGGTGGAAGCGGAATAATTGGACCACTTTAGTTGTAAATAATGACACAAGGAATATAAACTAAAGCTTGACTTCGATTATGAATTAAATTTCCCCTTTCGATCGCGCAACGTGACTCATGTTGTGCCTACACTGAAATCAGGAAGGAATAACTTGTGACAGAAAATCCTGTTTTTGTTTTGCTAGCTGTACTTTTAATTTCCATGGAAAAGCATTCCGCGTAGCAAAGAACTTGATTATACAGATTATTAGATTTGAACTTGCCTTCTGCGCGTTTCATTTTGATTGCCCACTACCAATTCTACTGTGACGAACCTACAAAAATATATTAAACTTTAGATCTTTTATGCTTTTGGAACAATTATAAACCGCGCGGCCATGGGCTGAGCGCGGTTCTTGCTGTGCACGGGATTTATAATTTGTTGGTATTTTTTTTTTGGGGGGGGGGGGGGGGGGAGCAGGGGGGGGGGGAAAGACCCAAACCTCCACTCGACCAAATCATGATCGTGACTTTTAATCATGCAGCCTGTGATGTTTATTCGCCAAAAGCTGTTAAAAAAGTCAATTCACGGAAAATGTTATGGATATTGTTTTTCGCATAGTATGATCGTCCGGGTGAGAGTAGTTCTGAGAAGAACTGTTGTTGGTGACTGACGTTTCGACAACCTGTGCGGAAGTCATCTTCAGAGTCAAGTGAAAAGTTGTTGTCAGTCGATGATGCTATAAGTCTGGTCCGTTGAAAGTGATTGGCCAGTTTAGCCATGATTTTATTGGCTGTAAGACTCGTGTTAAGTCCGTCAACAGTAATTGGTCAGTTTCGATCCGTCTATTGTTAGTCAAATTAAGTCGTTCTGTTTGTGGTCTGTTCGTCGGTTTTGTTTATGTCGTTAATAAGTCGGATTGTGTGACTAGCGTGACTAATTTGCTCGTCCTTAACTCTTGGTACAAAACAAATTTAATTCAACCGTGACTTTTCTGAGTAAAAAACCTGTTAATTAGCAAAAGTGGAGTTAATTTAAAAAAGCGCGGTCTTAAGATGCTCGCATCTTCTTGTTTTCTTGTTGTGAGAGCCGTTGTACGAGAACGTCCGCCATATTAAAATTTGGTAGCCCTCAGGGCCCTTAGGCCTCCTTTTCATGCGGCTTCTGGCTTCTGGCTTCTGGCTTCCGGCGTCAATGTCTATTAATGCTCCAGCCACATTATTATTGAATGGGGTTTTGCATGTTATATAATGATGTCATTAGTACACATGCCTTGTTTGGGAGGCGCGGTGGCCTAATGGTTAGCGCGCAGGACTCCAGATCGAACTGTCCAGGTTGGAACCCTGCCCAGGGTCATTGGGTTGTGTATTTAAGCAAGACACTTTACTCTCGTTATGCTTCTCTTCACCCAGGTGTATAAATGGGTACCGGAGAAATAGTGCTGGGGGTAACCCTGCGATGGATTAGCATCCTATCCAGGGGGAAAATAGAAATACTCCTAGTCGCTTAATGCTACGGAAACCGGGATAAGCTCTGTTGGTATGGGCCACTTGGCTCGACGCAGACTTTACCTTTACACATGTCTTGTTAGATCATTCAGAGTTCTATTAAATGTTCATTTCTTCTTGGGAAGATCGATGTTACAAGCAGGTCTGTGAAACGTTCATGCGACAAACTACAGCTTGCTATATCTTACATTCTGCTTCTGTCAACATTAGGACGAACTACATGCCGCAAGAACGTCCAAGGCATCTTTGTAACGTTGGAAACATCTGTCAGCAACCTGCTGAATAAAAGCCCTCTTTCAACTTACATTCTACCAATAGCGAATGAACCAGTTCGCTTGGCAATTCTCATGGCACTCAGTGGAGGCAGGCAAAACAAAATTGTCAACATCAGGCAAGTTAAACGCTTTCTAACGGACCTTAGTTCTCTAATTCCAAAAGTAAAAGAAGTTCTCCACAAAGCGAACTCGATTTTACCAGAGGTTAAGGTTATTATTAAAGAAGCCCTGGAGATGACGCAGCAACTTAATTACTTAATGCAAGAAATCGAGATGGTGAATGGTGAAAGGATGGATGTTACGCGAGTCCCTACATTTCTCAACCAAATAAACAGTAAAGTCGAGTACTTGAAAAAAGTCATAAACCTTATAACACCAATGACCTTTTCGAGCAATGACTTCTCCCTCTTACGCACGATCTTCCAAATCCAGCCCGTGAACTTCCCAAAACCTTTGCCTGCCATCCTTGGAGGTGAACTCGTTGAAACTAGCTTGCAAGGAATAAGCTTCTATCTTCGGACCAAACTTTGCATAGGACAATTTTGCTTCAATAATTTGAGCACGACAGTTGACTTTATTGCTGAAAGGAGCTGCTTTATAAATGCCTCATATTTTTCAACGTTCCTCGCCAAGGGAAAAGTTCCGAAGACAATACCTTTAAGTGGTGGAGACATTTTGACACTTTCAGAGGGGCAAATCATAAACTTGGTGTTCCAAGAGACTCTGATGCAGTGTCAGCGTACTTCGTAGGAGAAATTCGATTGTTTGGCATCAAGCAAAGCATAAATGTTGAGTTGGACAATAAGCAGCTCTCGTTTCAAATGCAAGGAGAGATCTTTGATAAATACATGACGAATATGAAGGTAATGGCAAAGAGTAATCACGATATGGATTGGAGTTCCTTAAGTTTTACAGTTGAAGGAAAAATGATGAATTATTCTCTTCTTTCGCAATCATTACAGATAAGAGTGATAAACTTTGCCAAGTATTTAGCGCAAAAAGCTGCCAAACGAGTTGAAACATGTAAAGAATCTATTCTACTTGCAGAGCAAAGACTAGCCTCGGTAACAAAAATGGTTGAGGACAAACAATCAATTTTCAACGAAGCATTACGAGAAAATCAAAGAAAGCACTCAGAATTCCAAAGAATAAGCAAAGCGTATGATAAAGCCTCATTGCAGCTTAACTCCTCCTTGACACAATTTCTGAAAGTAAGGAACAAAAACCTCTGTGAGCTACAAAGTTGCAGTTACATTAACACTGACGCTTGCATACCAACGGTATGTCAAAAGGAAGTTATCGTAAACTATACGGTCCCAAAGTGTCGCAAAGTAAACGAAACGTTAATAGTACAAGACATGGTTTCAAAGGTAGAGGAGGAAGTTGAATGGGTTCCATCATCCATAGTAGAACAACGCTCCGATTGTGGAAAAACTGGAAAAGGTTTAACAACGATTGGGGGAATAATTTCCACTTTTGGTGCACTCACGAAACGAAGGCGAAGGTCATTTACTAATCTTGCTAATTCTGTCAGCACTGCTGCTGGGGGAATATCTTCCACTGCCGGTGGTATTATTTCCAATTTTGGTGGCAGGACATCCAATGGCATATTTGGTTGCGATAATTACAAAGTAATGAAACCAGGCACTGAAATATTAGTTAAACATGACGTTACCAAAAACTATCTTGAGACTAAACCAGTGCAAATCGTCAGGTTTATTTGTGATGAAGAAGAGATGAAATCAGTAATTTCCGGCTACGATCGTCCCTATGAATGCTGCAAAAGTGAAGTAAGTGGAGATATAAAGGTTTTAGATCCTAACTGTGTCTCCCACAACTCGCAATGTTTACGGAACATGACAATTCTTGCTGAGGAAATTGAATTTTTCAACGATACTTTGTTTGGAGAATTTCAAACTATGATGAACAAAGGGAAACTGGCCACTGTTGCTCAGCTAGAGGCTAACAAGGCCAAAGTAAAGTTTGATGTCGCTGCAAAGCAGTTAGAGCTTGCTCGTGCTCTTCTAAAGCAACATCGATTTGCCAAGGAATCCGTTAATCTCACAACAGTTAGATTGCGTGAGAAACTGGGTTTGAAGCTTAGTGGAGAAATTAATAGTCTTGAAGACAAAGCATTAGTCTCCGTGGATGGTCTTGCATTTTCCGTGTCAATGACCAGGTCGTCTACGAAAACGCGATTCCCACTGACAGCATACGTGCGAACATTCAAAGACTCGGAAAAAGCAATACAGTTTTCGATGGATTTTGAAAACGTGAACAATTCTCTAGCCTTAGTATCACGACTAATTGTTGAGACCTTATTTGGAACATCCCGTTCAAGAAGACGAAGGTCTGTTAGGCAAGAGGTTGTTGTGTCAAAGATAAATGGCAGTAGCTTCCCACTTGAATACCAAGATTGCTTTTTTTCACAAGAGGCTCACGTTTTCTTCGCTGATATCGTTGAATCTCTGGAATTTACCATCAAAAGTAAGAATGAACTTAAAGAAGCCACGTCTGCTGGGATAAGAGGCTTAGAGAAACTACCTAATATAGAAAACAGTGCTAGTGAAAATATCTCGGGACCCTGGCAGGAGATACGTGCATCATTCAGCGATACAATTCAGACTCTGAAAGACGTCCAGATCAACAGCTCCGAAACGATTTCTTAGAACAGCACATTAGACGATGTGCGTGCATTCTTAGATGTCTTAACAGAAGAAAAGAACTTTACAGAATGTTCAGGGATTCAGGATTGCACTGACTTCTTCTTTGACAGTTTAGAAGAGATGTACGAGATGGAATATCATTCCAGAGCAATCGAAATAAAAGCGATGCTTCAATCGTTAAAAAAGATCATCAGTAGTATGCTAAAAGAAAATCACGAAATGTCTGCACTGGAGGATATGATATCGCAAGCAAAGCTACTGATCAACAGTAGCTCCGATGACGTTATACTTTGTGGAAAGAAACCAGCCGTAGAGAGGAGTTCCCCTGTTCATGTCACAGCAATCATCGGTGAAACTGTAAATTTAGTATGTGAAGCCAAAAGCACACTAGAGGTAGAGTACTTGTGGATAAAGAATGACCAGCCATTGGAGGAAACCAATAGTGCCATTCTTGAACTACAAAATGTCACCAAGCAAAGTGAGGGGGCTTACAAGTGTCAAGTTTCAAATAGGAGAGGTAGCACTGTGTCCAATGTTACCATTGTTGAGGTGCATCAAAGGCCAAATATCACGGAACATCCAGCTGATGCCCAGGGGCTTGTTGGAGACGAAATAATCTCAGTTGTCTGCAACAGTACCGGAATCCCTCGACCAGTAACGGAATGGTTCTTTATTCCACTAAAAGGGGAGAAACACGAAGCAGTTCGAGTAAACGCAACAGCGCTAGTTCTTCGAATGTCCAACCTGACGACAGCGAACGCTGGCTTTTACTATTGCAACGTGTCCAATTTGCATGGTACCGTTCAAAGCAAATTTGCCAGGTTAGACGTTTTAAGATTTGTTCCAGGAGTCCCAAGAATTGCAGTAAGCCTGAAGTTGAAACAATGCATATCTGCGGCATCTCCAGAAAATAAAAAGACACACTGCAAAGTCAACGGGTCAAGAAACTTAAAGTTTCAGCAAGTCGATTCTTGGGCTTTTGAAAACATCACTCGAAAAATGCTGGAGCGCGCAAACTGGCCAATGGAAAGAGTAAATAATAAGCACTACAACCTTTTTCCTACTGCTTCAGTTTCTTTTGTTGTTAATGGTGGCAATATTTTCATACCAGAAGGTAAAAAACTTGAAGCACTGTATAGCTTCTCGCAGTCACGACGACACTTAGGAAACGATTTGAAGAAGCTTTATTTTGCCTTACAAGATGAAGGTATGAAGTTTAAATGGAAAAATGTGACAATCCGTGGTGATGCGGAGAGTCTTGCTTTTGTGTTCCTTCCTCAAGGGTGCCCAAATGGAACGAGACGCCATAAAAATGGATTTCTTTGTGGTAAGTGAACGCTGTATAATACTCCATATACTTGAGGCGTACTTAGCGCATTTCGTTCGGTTATGGATGCACGTGGGACTTTGGAGAGAACGAGAAACGAATAAGACTTTTCTAGAGGTGCAGCCGAGAGCAACTCTAGCTTATTGAGATCTGTCCAAAGTTTCAGGTGCGTCGATCACTCGATAAACGCATAGCTCAAAGCACTAACCGGGTGTTTTCAACAGAGAGACAGGAATCAATAAAACGTTGGCTGACGACTGACAGCAGAAGTTCTTCGGTATGTTTCAGTCCCCGTAAAATTGCAATACGCGATTATTATTTTTCGTTTTCGTTGTCCTTTTTAACGCTTTTTGGGGCTAGTTAATAGACCATTTTACAGTTGTCTGCTCAGTAACCAGACCTTTGAATGGTAGCGAGGCTAGAGGTGACCTTGTTTTGATACAGACCTCACTGCTTTTGTGTTGTAAATCAAGTTGTTCTGATGCTAATGGTCGGCATTTACATGAGAAAAGCAGAGAGGTTTGTATCAATGCAAGGTCAACTCCAGCCTCACTATCATTCAATGGCTAGGTTACTGTAAAATGGCCTATTAGCACCATAGAAAAGCTGGGAACACCTTTGCTAGCACCGGTCTCTTGCGAAGAGCAACCGAAAAAACAATGGTTTGTAATGATGACATTCGTGCACATCATTGTATGGAGCACGGGCGTGCGTCGATCGGGTACTGGCCATGCACGCTCACGCTAGTGATTTAGATCGCGTGTAATTAGTTCCTGTGTTATAATGACTCTTGGTTAAACTCTTTAAGCATAACAATATGGAACGCAGCACAAGCTCCATGTAATCGTCAAAAAAAAGACATTCACATATCAATGGGAGAGGATTTATTATCGGAGGGCTTTCGCATTGAGATTTGGAGGAGTTAGCGTGTGTGGCTTACTTTCAGACGTTTAAAGGTATTGTGCAGACCACCCGGTATGTTATAGGTTTGTTATAAATAAAACCCGGAAAGGATGCATCTCTCTTTAAAAACCACATTTGACGCATGCATTAGAAAAATATTTATTGTGCATTTGTCATTTTAGTTTATTGTCTCCCTGGTTACTATGGAGTGCCAAATGGAACCTGTCTGAAGTGTCCTGTTGGCACGTACCAGCCAGATGAGGGACGCACTGAATGTGTCAAGTGCCCATTCCGAGTTTCATACACAGAACCAGGATCAGTTCGGGAATCTCAATGTATCGATATATGTGAGTTTAAACATGCATTTTCAAATAAACGATATTTTAAGAAGGAAAAGTTGATCAGGTTGATAAGGTTGATCCACTCTACAAGGGCAGACTTAAATAGCCGTTGTAAAACCGGTGGCCAGTACTATCAGTCGACCGCTTTGCTATTACTCTACAAGGGCTAACGTAATGTTTTGGCTATTTTGTAGAAATAGCAAGTACATGTACTCGTTTATGTCGTTTTCTCTTCTCTTTTAGCCATACCCAGTAAGCCACCCAAGATCGCTCCTAAATACGCCCAAGCAGCAAAGGAATTGAAGAATCTCTATCGCAGCGGTGAAACAATTGTGTTCGGTTGTGAGCCTGGGTACAGAGTGGTCGGAAATGGATCTCAAGTGTGTAACGAAGGAAATTGGACGGCGATCGACTATAACTGTGAAAGTTAGTATAAAGGCATTTTTCGTGCCACTGTAAAATATGTCACTCGCATCGTCTACCAACAAATTTTATATCAAATTGCTCACAAACATTTCTATTTTAGTCCTTTGTCGGCCAAAACATGCGAAATTTCAGTATTTCAAAAGCTACGACCGTTTGTATTAGCACATATACGAGAAATTAAGATTTTTCCCCTATATCGAAATCGAGCCACTTAGCAGAATTTGTGATAAAACAAGCATGGCCGTAGCTAGCGAGGGGGGGATGGGGGAGGAGGCAAGGAGAGCAGTTGCCTCCCTCCCCCCCCCCCCCCCCCCCAAAAAAAAAAAATAGGAGAATTTGTTTTAACCTTTGGAGAGGGGATAGTTTGAACTTTACTGTGACGGTTTAACCTTCAACTTGTCGCAACCTATTCGTTCGTCTTGTAAACAAAAGGAAAGCAATTCATATGCAAAAGACCGTTTTCAGTTCCCTATTTTCTCCGTGTGATTGTCAACTGCTTGATTGAATATACCGAGCGAAACCTGGAGAGAGTACGAAATTCTAGAGGGGCTTGTCTCTTGGTACTGTCCCCAGAATTCGCTCGGCATGTTAAATCAATACGATCGCAGTAGCGATCGATAGCGTGGGACGGATTACATTCCCTTGATTCCTGTGGGACGAATTTCATTCCTAAGCATGAGTGTCATTTATCGTCTGAAACAAAACTGGCGTAAAGTGACTTAACCTTACGTTTCGTTTGAGTTAGGTAATTATGTACTTAAATTCTGTTCAGTACCATACTAATTTGAAAATTTACGATTGATTGATAAATATTTTTTTAAACGAAAATCCAACTGGAGAAATCATTTACACACGAAATAATAAGTGATGCATAATTTAGAAATGTGTATCAAGTTAACAAAGCCTCGAAAATATTGTTGCAAGCTCTAAAAATAACTGCAAATTTAAACTTGATCGAGATTGATTTTTTGACCAAATATCTCGTGGAGAATGCTGTAAATAGCATTTCCGAGCTTCTACATTTCATTTTCTAGGGGAGCATATCCCAGACGCCCCCCCCCCCCCCCCCCCCCTAGCCACGAAGTTGAAAAGTATCTATTTATGTTACCTTTTTTTACCTATTTCCTTATCTTCTGTACATGACTTGAGTCTGCTTCCTTTTGCACAAGAGGTAAGAAACATTAAAAACTCATAGGTAAGATTTATCACCAATTACTTTATCTGCCAGTTTGAATGACGTCAACGACCTCTCTGCATCAGCATTATGTTATTATTCGTTGCCTTTCATGGACGCTAATGCACAACTTTTGACTGTTTCAATGCAGAAACCTGCTTTCCACCCTGGACTGAGTTAAAAAAGCGTTGTTACTTGGTAACAGAATCACCAACACACCGATGGACAGACGCATTCCGCGAATGTCAAAAGCTTACTTCGCACATGGTGACGATATCCTCTGAGGAGGAAAATGAGTTCACGGGTCAGCTTGCGAAGGTATGTACTTCATTATATCCATGCAAAATGCATGCATAAACTGAAGAGACTTTAGTGTGTTCAATTCCGAGTCCAAGGAACAATACTAACAGTGTCATGCTAAAATCAATAGTAACTGGTTCATCTCAATACATCTGAGTTGTATGTGAAGTTCACAGCGAACATATTATCAAAAGAACTATAACACGCTCTGCAACAACAGTATTTATAGTCATACAGTACCTAGCATTTCGGCCGAAGTGAGAGTGGAATTTTGTCATATTATAGTCGCTTATTTATTGGGAGTAAACGACGGCAATACAAAATGTCAAACCATCAGCCCTAACAGCCTTCGATCAAGGCTCTTAGGGGCCTTGGCTGGTGTCCTAGTGTTTTGCACTTGGGCAGGACAATTTACTTTGCCGCTCTTCCGGGTGCATCTCTCCACTCAGTATTACAAATGGGTACTGGAGAATTTTTTAGCGAAACCGTAAAAAGAGCTGGGTAAATTACTAGCATCCCATCCCAGTAAAGAATCACACTGATTACCGATTTTGTGCTGCAGAAACTGTGAATCAATGCGACATATCGAGTCATCAGGCTCAGAAAAGCCTTTACACCTACAATTACCAAAAGTGGTCGTACAGTGAGATTCTACTGCATGTACTTCTATTTCATGTTTTGGGCCGGCTGGCGTCGTATTGTAATAGCTGTTCGTTGATCCCTGGCAGGTTGTTTTGATTGTGATGTAAAAATTCTTGGTTCACAGTTTGTAACGTTGTCACGGTAATCGTGAAATGCAATAACCAAGTTTTGAATTACGGGTATTTGACATTGCTCAAGTTTTCTTAGGCAACATTCACCTGTGTAGTTCTTGTTCTGGTTTATGTTCCACTCATCGAAGGTTTGACATGGTGGCGGGAAGTTCTGATTATTTTTCTATTCACGAGTAAGCACTTTTCATGTTCTTAGTTCCCAGTTCCTTCATTTCAAGCTGAATGTTATTGCTCCATTAGTGACGCCATATGTCGCAAATGAATTTCTAGGCTTACGTCGACGAGAAGAAACTGGGACAAGTACGGATGTGGTTGGGGCTAGGAAGGCTGCAAACTAATGGTCCATTTCGATGGGTGGACTGGAGCCCCTTGGAAGGCTACACTAACTGGGCACCAGGCGAACCAAACAACGGCAATGGTCGTGAGCTCTGCTCCGAGATGCTGGTGTCTGCGAAATACTGGTTGAACAAGTGGAATAATGTCCACTGCGACGGTTCGGGTTATACGCCAATCACTGTTTGTGAGAAACCTTTACGGGAGGGCAATTAAAACCAGGTTGACATATATTTAATGCGTTTTTCGACTTTCCCGAACACTTTTCAAAGCTGCTCGATTTCCTTTACGGGTGTTATGGATAACTGGTATACTTCATATTCATAAGACTTTCACCGTTTGCGAGAAACCTTTATAAATGGGTGTGTAAAATCACGTTCTTAAGCAGAATTATTCATATATATTCAAATATCTTAAAGTTACTCGCCCGTAAAAATTCCGCACTCGGAGTGCATTATTTAGTTTTGCTAGTGTTTCAGTTCGCTCAAAATGTTTTGCTCTCATTATCACTTAGTTTTCTTAGTTTTCTGTCTTTCTGTATTTGATTAATGTTTAAAAGCAAGCACCACGCTTAAAGTTCATAAACTTCGAATTTCCTGATCATTTCCATATTTGCCTTTAGGGCTAGCAAAATACAGATCTGGAAACTGAAGTATAAATTTCTTAAAATAAAATTATAAACTGAACTGAACCGACAAATAGGTTTAACACTTTTTAGCAATTATTTTTTTTATTGCAGAAGAAAAGCAGTGACAATTCAGAAAAACCTATCAAAGTGTTAGTAACAATCAGCAAAATTATATTACGGAAAATAAAGCATTGCAATGATTCGCTCTGGGATTTGTTCGATAAAGCATAATAAACCCAGCACGTGACCGTTTTTATATGGTTTTTAGGGAAATTGCGCGCGGGTCCTTACGGGTTATGATGAAGGGGTTTCCTTACCTTCTCTTTCTCCTTCCCTCAAATTCTCGCATTCCTATACAGGTCAGTCAATATCGAACAGCTTTTTATTTGCAAAAGTGTTTGGGATTACACACAGCTGTAACCCAATATGAAGGTGATTTCAAAAGTAGATTCTATCCATTAAATGGGCTCTATCACGCTTTACACAATTGAACAATTTTACTTTAAAAACAAATATAAAATAAGCAACTGAGTATACACAAGTATAATTAGCTCACTGACCAGATGACGGTAAATCACTAAATTCTTAAGGCAAAAAAATTTCAGTCCTGCTTTTGTTCAGTTTGTAAGAGACTGCGATCTTTCGCGCTTAGAAGTCTTAATTCCATCAGCTGATGACAATAAGCTTGATCAAGCCCCTTTTGAGAAACATTTTAAATGATCAGTTCTGACTAAAAAGTGATTTTAACATTTACACTGCATCGCTAAGTAGACAAGTTTGATAACGGGCTTTTACGACTATGTGGATTTGTCGGCATTGCAATGCATATACAGGGTTTATATATTGTAATTTCTCGATTAAACGCTAGTTCCCAAAATAATGCCGTGTTCGAACAAACACTGAGCCGTCTTCCTTTTGCAAGACGCAACCCGGTGTTTATTTGGAGGTCGGCTTCAATTAAAACCGACCTTTAAGTGTATATGACAGAATTTCTTTTTTATTTGCGTGATCGAATATACGTGGGATCGATGCTGATCTCAACATCAGAAAAAAAAGATTAATGTTTTATTTCGATGTTCAAATTAGCATCCCACGTAGATTCGATCAAGCAAATACTGAAATAATCTGTCGTACACTTTAAGTAACTGATTCTCATCGATCGATAAGTGTACTTATCACAACACGATTTTTGAAAAGCAGCTGCGAACAGGCTGCATATATGATTTCTACAGTCTACTAAATATTCGATTATTAAAGACTTTATTTAATAAATTTACCTTTATTGACTAGAGGCGATGTCGATAAGATTATTTCTTGTTTTTTAGAAATATTTCTTTTAATTCAGTAAACTTTAGACATAATGAGCATTTTATATTTGTGTCCCTGCGTTTAATCGTGAGAATACGCTGTCTGTGGCAACAAATTATTACATATTTCTTTTCAAAGTGGGTTTATTAAAATAACATTGAAAACATTGAGCAACTGTAACAAAGGGGATTATACATTTATTGATTTTGTTTGAAACGTTTTGCATGGTGAGAATATTGTGGGCATGGTGACCATATGGCTAGTGCGCTGGACTCTGGATTGAGTGCCCTGTGTTCCAGCGATGGCCGGGGTCTTTGTGTTTTATTCTTGGCAAAGACACGTACTTACTTGGTATCAGCCAACTCTTAAGGGTGATATGACAAGATTGCCAGGAAGTAACCTGCGATGCAGGGGGGAGAAGTAAAATACTTCTGGTGGCTTCATGCTATTGAAAAAAAAAGTTAATTGCCGGTTTCTTGAAACGTTTTTATCTTTATCTTTGCATAGCTTATATAAATCAATGAATATTTGCATGGCTTATAAAATAAATGAATAGTTTGCAATCGACAAATAAATATTATCATTGAAATGAAATGAAATGATTGACTGTGTGCCCGATTTAATCGGTTGGTTGATAACTGTGCATAAAAATATCATGTTTCTATGGAATTAAGAACGAAAACTTTTTGCCAATAATTAATACTGAAATCACTAAATAAAATTTACGAAACAAGATCTAGTTGTGTGTTCTATTATTACGTCGTGTTTCTTAACCATTTGACTGATTTTTGGTCAATATTATAACAAGGAAGGAGAATTAACGATGTTTTAGCATTCGACTCGCTTCAGGAATTGCGCGAGTTTTGCCACAACAAAAACTCCTTCCGCTGTTATTCTTACTCGTCTTTCTCCCCATCCGATAATGTAATAAACTTTCTGTGAAACAAAATTGCATATACCATGACCGGTACAAAAATGACGTACCCTTCCCCGCTGGGGGTGTTTTTACGCTGGTACCCAGTGTTGACCGCGCTGATGTGGGACCAAATTAACATTGTTTTTGATGCATGCATCACGGCAATTTTAAAGCGATATGTGACTGAGCATGATTTTGCGAAGTTGCTAATTCCTTAAAGAAACAAGGTATGTGCTATTTCATTTCACAGATAGTTTGTTACTTAATCTGACGGTGAAGAAGAGGAGGTAGAATGGCAGCGGAAAGATTTTTTGTGGCAAAATTCGATGAATTCCCTTAGCGAGTCGAATGCTGGAACCTCGTGAGTTCACCTTCCTTGCTGTTATATAATATATCGTAGGATATATTGACCAAAAATCGCTGAAATTGCTTAGAAACACGCTTAAAGTAATGATAGAAAACAATACCAGATCATTGTTTCGTAACTTCTATTTAGTGATTTCACCATTATTATTAGTTAAAACATTTCAGTTCCAAATTACAAACAAACTCTTATATTTTTGAAGTGTCATTAATATGCAAATATTTGTGTTTGGATTTCCTGTGATTTGACTATGAATGAACGGGAGGGCGGGCGTTTGCACCTGGCTGTGACTGTGACAATCAATAAATAGAAATAAACAAAAAACGAAATACTGAACCGCTGAATCTGCAATGAGCAAGTCAATCGCAGCTTTCAATTATAGCGGAGCTTCCGCTCGCGCCCCGCGAAGGATGAACGCTCCTGAACTAGAGATCTGACATGAATCACCACATGCCAGCACGAAAGAAATTTCTATGCAGCCAATCAGAAGCAGGATCACTCTATGAGTTTAGTTTCAGTTTTATTTCCGCCGCTGCTAACGGCACGATCGCTTTGTGCGTGAAACTAGAATACTTGTCCACTTACAGTTTCTATCTTTTATTTGTGACTTTTTAAAACAAATTGCTGGCTTGCACTGTCACGCCATAAAAAAATAAATTAGAAACCGTTCAATGAAAGAAGCTAAGAAAATGAAATGTTATAACAGACCTACACTGGAAAAACCTCTCCAAGTCTCAGGTCTCTGTGATGCGCCGTTTCTGAGTTATTTGCCAAAACGTTTCACGCAAATTTATAGAGCTTTGTATGGAGACGCCATGTTGGTGTACAACTTTAGTACACCAACATGGCCGCCAGATCATCTGAAATTCACTTCTTCGATGAAAGCGCTTACTCTTCGCTCGTGAGCTCTTACATATGCGCATAAACACATCTCCTAAGACTTTAAAATGTTTTAAGCGCTGAAAACCACAAGAGGAGACCTTTTTTCAACCATTACAGCTTTGTCGCGGCCACTATCTCCGTGTCACGCAAGGTTAAAATTAGGAAATTCAAAATGCTGTATTTTTAAAACGACAGACACTACAAGACTGAAAACTTGCAAAACGATTTTTTCCTAGGTCATCTTCAATCTAGTGTAGGAAAAAAAATTAGAAGACCTCACAATAATGAGTTGAAAATATTATGACGTCACATGCAAACCAAGAATAGCTAATTATAAAGAGGATATTATAACATTGATGGATGAAAGAAAGTTGCTGCAGGACAGCGTCTTGTTCTTCAGTATGTTTAGCACAAAGAATCGTAAATTTGTTTAACAGGTAAACCACCCGTCTTGCTATTTTTTAATCTTCCGTAAATATCATTCTTCCTGTATTTTTTTTTCATGAAAAACACAACCCCTCGCTACAATAGGTCTACTGCCTGGGTTGCCCAAGTTCCCGCAACTGTTGAGATCAACATCTCAAAGAGTCCAACCGTACGTAATCAGTGGTTACAGTGTAACAATCTACAGATTCAACGCAGGTAACAGTCATTTTTATTTTAATATTTTTTTTATACTGACAGCTTAGCTTAGATTGTTAAAATGATTTTAAATTTTCGATTCGTCAGTATTTTTTAGTATTGCTTTTTTCAGTTACATAACATGACAACATAATAACAATTTATTCAGGAAATACTAAAATATAAACAAAAGAACTTTCTCAGGGGGTAAATCGTGAGGTTATCCCAGAATGAAACAATATCCCCAAATAAAATATCTAAAATCTAAAAACAAAACAACAACTCTAAAGAAAGAAGAAGCGACAGACAAATTTTCGTGTTTTAAACTATTCACAATAATTTCAGTTATTGTTCATGTAAATCTTTGGTCTATTACAACAAAGAGCTAGTGAACCAGCGTACACAACGTCTTTAAGTAACTCATTCCACTTATTAACGATCCGTACAAAGAAAGAGTACTTATTGCAATTCCGAGTGACTACTTTTACACAAATTTTGTAGTCGTGATTGGCCCTAGTTCGGTTACACTTGGTAAGCTCGAAAAAGCCCTAAAATGGAAGCCTATATCTATTCCAAAAACTATCTCAGTTGTAGCATTGAACTAAGGACAAACTCTCTCTACGTTTCTCTTTAAGTTTTCCAATTCAGTACGCTACAGCGATCCTCATAGCTCACTTCTCCACGCTTTGGCTTTGGCTTTGGCTAATCGTAAAGCCCTAGCTTGTTTTTGCTTTTTCCAAGGATTCGATGTCTTTGTCTTTCGATTTCGTAATTTAACTTGTTTTCTGGGAAGCTAGCCTTAAATGTATACGTAGTCCAAGTTTCATTCAAGTTAAGTCGATCTGGCCTTTTTAGTTATACGATACGATGGTTTCTTGTGTCACATCCTTATACGCTGTGTTCATCAGCGTTGACGGCAACGTTGTAGTATGTTATGGAATCATCGTGCTTACTCAAGTCACAATACGGAACATTACTCGTCATAATCACCTCCAGGCTGTCAATCAACTCCGAGAAACTGGGGCGGGAAGATGGATCCTCTCTCCAGCATTCAGACATCAGTTGATATCTGTCATGGATTAGAAAATGTCAGTCATGGCAACATCGCGGATGAAACCAGTAAATCTATAATCTCGGTTACAATTTAGTCTGTATTCAAACGATTAAAATTATTGTCATAATACCTAGCAAAATGGGCTTCTACACCCCTTCTCCATTCGTTGTTGGCAACTGGAAGAATTTATTCATATCCAAGTTTGTCAACTTTGAATAGGGTAAAACGAAAGAAGCAAGATACATCACTAACTAACTGAATAATCAATATTGACTAAGCCTGTATATTCTGCTGGACAAAAATGAGATGTAAAGAAAATGAAATAAAAAATACTGCAACTTAAGGTGGCCCGCGACTATTTTTTGGTGACGGAGGTGCTCTTTTCTAAATCGAGTTTTGGGCATGTAAACCTCAACCGATTTTTCTGATTTTTGGCAATCGAAATAACAAATGTTCAAATTTTATAAAGCTTTTAATTATAGGGCAAACAAGGCAAACGATCACGAGATATTAGCGTTTTTGAAAAAATATATTTATGAAAAAAACGCGAATATTTTCCAAACGCGAAGATAGATTTTTTTCTAATTAATGTCAACTAGTTTAAATTATCCAAGTTTTAATGTGAGCAAGTTTCAACGAAATCTGCTGGGTAGAAATTGCTGCACAGTTGATTGTTGAATTTTTGCTTCAAAATATTATGCTTGCGTATAATTGGGAGCTGTTACAACAACGTTTAAGTAATGCTAAGATCCCATGGATTATTTGAAAGCTTAATGCAATCTAAAACGTTGCTGAAAAGTATGGAAAGATCGGAAACTTCTAGCAAAAGTTGTAAATAAATGAAGAGGAAGAGGTTTACGATGCGTAAATTGTGAATTTTGAAATATTCATTTGTTTCGGATTTAAAAAAAATCTACCGATTTTTTTTCTTTTATTTTTAAGTACGAGAAAATACAACATATATGCAAACGGCTTTAGCTAGTTTCGTGTGTCTAGTCTCGATGAAACTCGTCGAATTTTGCTTGCCAAGATAGCTACCTGTCGTCTTCCATTTTGGAGCGCTTTGAAAATGCTCTTGTTACAGTAAATTATTCACACTAGCCGCATTCTCAAGATTATTTCGCACCTGGAAATAAACATGCCACGCATAAAATAGCGGCTGAGCTTTGTATTCATGCATTTTATTTAGCAATGAATGTGGCATGTGGCGTGGTATGTTCAATTCCAGGTGCTAAATAATCGTGAGAATGCGGCAAGTTTGAATAATTTAATGTTACGCGCGGATTTCCAAAGCGCTTCAAAATGGAAGACGCGAAGTAGCTATCTTGGCAAGCAAAATTCGACGAGTTTCATCGAGACTAGACACACGAAACTAGATAAAGCCGTTTGCATATATGTTGTATTTTCTCATACTTAAAAATAAAAGAAAAAAAATCGGTAGATTTTTTTTAATCCGAAACAAATGAATATTTCAAAATTCACAATTTACGCATCGTAAACCTCTTCCTCTTCATTTATTTACAACTTTTGCTAGAAGTTTCCGATCTTTCCATACTTTTCAGCAACGTTTTAGATTGCATTAAGCTTTCAAATAATCCATGGGATCTTAGCATTACTTAAACGTTGTTGTAACAGCTCCCAATTATACACAAGCATAATATTTTGAAGCAAAAATTCAACAGTCAACTGTGCAGCAATTTCTACCCAGCAGATTTCGTTGAAACTTGCTCACATTAAAACTTGGATAATTTAAACTAGTTGACATTAATTAGAAAAAAGTCTATCTTCGCGTTTGGAAAATGTTCGCGTTTTTTTCATAAATATATTTTTTTCAAAAACGCTAATATCTCGTGATCGTTTGCCTTGTTTGCCCTATAATTAAAAGCTTTATAAAATTTGAACATTTGTTATTTCGATTGCCAAAAATCAGAAAAATCGGTTGAGGTTTACATGCCCAAAACTCGATTTACAAAAGAGCACCTCCGTTCCCAAAAAATAGCCGCGGGCCACCTTAAACGCCGTAAAATGGTTGCTGTCGCTCATCATGGTAGGATTAAATAATCATATTTATTTATTAACTATAAATTGTCTAGCGATGTACATGTAGGCACGATGTAGATCACAACGTTTCGACTGCATACCGGTTTACGCGTCACCATATATAGCACGATGGTCGGCTGTGATTGGTGCACTTGATCCTCGCTGTTCCTGTGAGATTTTTTCCTCCGCTCTGTTCCGTTTCTGGTCTCTTATTGTTGCGTTTCATGCTACTCTACTGATATCGTGACGATTTAACAAACCTATTCCAAACGATGAGCAATTGAGCACACCTTAATCATAGTTCAGCTACTTACACTTCATCACAGCACATATCAGGCCTTTCCATGCGATAACCTTTCTTCAAAAGTCCACACAGCTCGTAATTGGTAAACGTGGGATACGGGACGTCTCCTGAATCAAAAGTGAGATAATGTTAATTTGAAAAACTTGGAAACATTAATGTGAAATTTGTTTCACGCTATCAAAACTGAAATTAAAGTAACTAATTTCTGAAATAAGACAGGAAATAGAAAGTACGTTAAATAATAACAAAAACGTATCGTTTTTAACATACCCAAGGTGGCCATTTCCCAAAGTACAACACCAAAAGACCAGCTATACAAAATCAAGAAGGGAAATTTTAGAAAAGCGCTTGACGAAGTTTAAACATTTATTGTTTATTTGTCATCCAGAATTAACAACTTTGATTCTTAGCTCTTACTCGTACAAACCGATTGGAGTTGAGCGTTTGCACCATGCAAACCATGTCAATCGGACTACTGACTTAACAACGCACAAGAGCGCGTAGCCATAGTATGGGGGAAGTAGGGATGTGTAGCCTAGAATAAGTGGTAACTCTTCCTTTGGTTGTGACTGCTGTAAGTTATTCTGAAAGCACTACGCATGTTTTTGCAGTGATCATGCAACGGTCACCCAGTGAACCTCGAAAATGTTTTTAATACCAAGAATGGACCCCTAAAGATCTTGGTCACCATTCTAACTTTAGGTAATATCAACAAACAATTGTTGCATCAAAATTTGTCTGAGGGATGACGCAAAGATAACTTAAACATTCATTTACACGTCACTCTTGATGGTGAATATGCTGTCGAAAATCGATTCTGGAGCCATCCACTTCACAGGAAGCTTTTTTGTCTTCTTGGCACTGTACACATCCTCGTAGATTTGACGCATCAACCCAAAGTCTGACACTTTGACTCGATTATCACTGTCTACAAGAACATTACGAGCTGCAAGGTCACGATGAATAAAATCTTTCTCGGCAAGGTGATTCTAAATGAGAAGGGAAAGAAATATAGTTTACAGTTTATTTGAGATTAACTATAAATGGCATGTTCCCTAGCTAGTGTCCTGCCTTCTTTATCGGATTCGTTTTGAAAGATGATGAGGAAGAGATGATTCTTTTTGGCGCTATGTTTTTGCACGTGTCGACTTGCTTTTTGCTATGTAAGTCATGCATTTAAACTTATGTACAGTTTAGTTAAGAAAAAACTGTTTAACAATACCAATAAGAGAAATGCTAAGGTACAAAGCTGATGTACAATGAATTTGTTTATCAAATTAAATAGTTTTGCGGGTAACAAATGTTAATAAATACCATTCCCCTTGCTATTTGCCAAGCAAACGAAAACAGCTTTTGAGAACTAAAGCTGTCTGCTTCTTCATCGTCATCTTCAATATTTTCAGTCGTTAGCAATATAGCACCGAGGTTGATATTTTCCTGTGAGGTTGATGGCATCGACAACGATTCGATGTTTCCCTGGTCCAGAATAAATAAGTCAGGAAATAAGTTCTCACCAAAGAAATAATGATGTTACGCAAATAACCTTTTTATTAATTTCTATTAGAAAAAACTCGTTCCATCGACTATTAAGAATAAATTGGAATTGTTATTGTTTTAAGCTACTCGCGTGCAATGTAATGAGCTTCCAAGAAGCTACAGTGCAAAAGCAGAAGATTCATGGAAGCGATGCAGGCTCGTAGCCAGGCATTTCTGATAACGAGGCATGCAATTGCCAAGCGATATTATCTTTACTACCGAGGCCCATAAATAGACGTCTATTTCGCATTTACGCCATATCAGAGAAAGAAACACCCAGCTAAGCACACCACTTCCTTGAAATTATTTAATCTGGATTTCCTTCACACTATCAAAATGAAATTTCAAAGCTTTAAGTTCTTGGAGTTTAAGGCCGCAGAACTTGGCGGATTCCTATCACAGAACCCGTCTTAGAAGACAAGAAAATGTCCAAATGTTCATTTCTCTTCGATCGTTGCATTTTTTCATGTCTTCATAGCGTTTTTCCATTTCCATATCTTCAGCCGCCTGGTTTCGATTGACCCAGAGTAACGTGAGCATCATTGGTTGCTAGTTCCTAAATCATTTGCATAGTCCGTTTCTTGGGAGAGCATTGGTTAAAAGATTAAACACTTTGTTATCTTGAATCAGAGCCTCTCGGCAAAGGATACGTGTTAAATACGTAGCCGTTGGTAGCCATCTGAACTATTTCGAGAAGGATTGAGTAATCACTGCTCTTTTGAAAGACGTTGACGGAAATTAGTTACTTCCAAAATCATTAAGTGACATCAAATTCCAGAAATACGTATTTATAAAACTTCTTACCGATCGCTTCCTGTGTCGCAACCACTGCAGCAGGTCACCAAAAGAAACGTATTCTATCACCAGGAACTTGTGCTCCTGCAGTGTGCAACAACCAACAAGGGATACAACATTTTGGTGTGCACCCAACAGCTTCATCTGCTCTATTTCATGCATGAATTCTTCCTTTTGTTCTTGGCTTGGATTATCTACGCATAAAGTGAATATCTTATATTGTGAAAGTGGCTATGGCTACTGGAGCCTCAATCTATTAATTATAGGCGCTGGAAGTAGCTGGACTTATTACCTTTAATTTGTTTTAATATGAGATGCTTAGCCTTATCACTACCGAGCATGCTCCTAGTTGCAGCTTGGGATACTCTAGCTGGCTGTATCGGAAAAAAAATCGTAAGACTTTCCATACTTCTTTAGCACGATTCCGGCCCTTCAGGGGAGTTTTTACACACGCGCGGCCGCCATTTTCAACCAAATTTCTGGCAGTATAAAAAATGGTAAACTCTACGTACTGAAAATGATTTGCACTTGTAGTTGACATGCACGCTTGTATTTTACAAGTCGGACTTAACGTGGATGTAAAAAATGGAAATATACCTTGCAACACTTTGACAGCAACCACCTTGCATTGGTTCTTAGGTTCAAGTCGCTTGCTTCTGTCAAAAACTTCTATTCCAACTCGTCTCTTAAGAGTTGCTTTATAAACCACACCAAACGCTCCTCGGCCCAGCTCTTCCTCGTACTCTATTTGCTCGGGAAAAAGTTCCCACTTATCAAGAGGAATAATTTCGCGAGCTACACGAGATGTTCTGAAAAACAAGATGAAATGAGCCAAAGCAGTCAGTGCCATGAGGTAGTAAGGTATCCAGAGTGTTTCTTTGAGCAGCTTGGAGCAGCTTCTCTGCAATCGGCCTTTGAATCAGCATGTATTCGGTACAACAGTAACTCAAATGCCCAGCCTGAGTGAAAATTTACTTTTAAGTAGTTCTCCTGTTGAATCATTACTGAAAAGCCCTCAGGGAATGACTATTAAAGTATCTTACCTTTTGTTCAATTGAGTAGGCTCGGTTAACAGCCTAACGGCAGTTAATGAGCCGGCGCAGAATCTATCGTTGCTTTTAAGCAGCAGATGATGATTTGCGCCATGAGAAGTGTGTAAAGTGCTTTACAGCTGACAATGTAAATCTTTTACACGTCGTTTGTAAAACCACAGGGAAATTAGGGACACGCAGTCACGAAACTTTATGCTCTTATCTAAAACATACTCAAAATATGAGGAACTTAGCTTTATTTACTTACTTACTCACTCACTCCCTCACTCATTGACTTATTTATTTATTTATTTATTTATTTATTTATTTATTTATTTATTTATTTATTTATCCAGTATTTTGTTTAGTAACTTGCAAATTAGAAGTAATAACGATAAAGAATAACCTTTTCTCTTGCTTATGATGTAACCTTCTGTAACAGAGGAAGCCCAGAACGAAACACAAGAGTAGTAAGAGAATGGAGGCGACAGCAGATGTGACGTAGGTTATCGCTTCATTTGCGATCGCATTTTCGTCTGTTGATTGCGTTGGTACTGTAAATATTTTATTCACTGAAAACAAAGAGCGATAATAAAATGACATTCTGAGAAAAAAGGAAACAACAATGAATACTTGAAAAACATTACTTATATATAAAAATATTACAATATTTCACATTATTATAAATTATAAACGATATCATTATCAAGTTTATAGTTTCTAGAACCCTGCAACGACTCACAAGACAGTTAACAGAATGAGGCTAACACGAGATTTCTTACCGTTTTCTTCTGCCGATTGTGTTGTGTCTTGCACTAAAAACAAGAAGGGATAATTCAATGAAATCCTAGAAATATGCATATCATCAAGATAATTTTAAACCCTACATTTCGTTTTATTATAAATAAGTAACAAACCACCAATCAAATGTCTGCATTATTGATCACGTGCCGATGCAATATTATACTATGAGTTGGACAGCATCCTATTGGACAACAAAATATTGAAAATATTGAGCTGAAATCCTCCAGGCAAGTAAACATGTCGCCATTTGCTGAGTGAAATTTTCGTTTATCCGAAGAAAATAACTTCAAGTCCGAGATATTCAAAGCATTGCAAGAATACTCAGAATAATTCAGAATAATGACGTCACTACGTCCTCCCCTGAGAATTGATTGCTATCTTGGTGTTATATCGCGGGAATTACATGTATTCTAAACACCGAATAATTGTTTTATTGGCATACGGACGGAATGGCTATTCTGGTATAACCCGGAGTATATTCTTAACGCAGCCTTGAAGTGTTAGTTTGGTGGCCAATGCATAAGGAGACTAACTGGGAGCGCGTCCTGCTTCATTGCATCTCATTCTCAATAAACTTACCACGTGAAACAGCAGTGAAATACAACACAAATCCCTTGTACTCAACACTGCTGTCTGAGTGGAATTTTACCAATGTGTAGTTTCCAGTTACAAGAATTGTTTGTCCAGTCTTTTTACCGCAGTACGTGCCGAAATCCTGGCCATTATCATTGGTAATCTTCAAATAGTCCCGACTGCAAATATAAAGATTTGGCCAAGCTTAAAAGCGGAGCTTCACAGTTAGTCTAGATCTGTAGTTGCCTTTATTTAATTTTAAATTTAAGCGATGATACCATTAATGAGAGACAAGTGGATGAACGTGACATTTCCGTATCTCTTTTTATTCTAATTGTTAATTGGTTAACAGTATTAAATACTTACGCGCAAGGCTGACTTTCCTCCAGGTGAAATTCTTTGAAGTAAATATTCATCGCCCTGCTGCCTTGTGGAATAGGAACCGCAAAAGCACAGTCCGTGTTATTTGGGTAGTTGTTGGGATATCCGGGACTTTTCAGTGTATTATTAATCACTGGACGACACCCTATTAAAGCGTATAAAAGGACTCATGTCATGTAGGCATAAAAAGGCCCATTTTATGTTAGTAAAAAAGACTCGTCATATTAAAATACAACTGACTGTTAGTAGTTTCGTTTAATCTTCGATTAGCTGCAGGCTTTATATAGCTTCCGTTTCAGACACCTTTGAAAGATTCTTCTTCCCCAATACCAGCCACGTAACTCCAGGGGGTATTAAGCTACGCATCTTAAAAGAGAGTCTATAACATAAATTGTTTGTTTAGGTTCACTGCATGTGATGGCGTCAAATTGCTTCATGGTTTCCGAAAAACCGTCATCTTGAAACCGACTGCAATCATGGATTTCGTGAATTTGTTTCAAGACGACAGAAAAACCACAAACACTCACCCAATGGTTACAAATATAATGGTTAAAAATGTTAAACAAATGTAAGTTCTATTGCTCTCTACTCCATGGGAACATCAAGTTCCTTGGACACTAACATGTCATATTTATTTGTTTGCAGATAATTCGTTTTTGTTTATCATGACAGCTTTTTTAGTCCTTGTGCGTAGATTGTGCCATATCCATAGACCTAAATTGCGCGTTTGTGTGAGTGTGTGAGATACAATAGCTTGATTTAATGAAAGTTGTTAAAATTTTTCACAGTGTCAACTACGCCGTTCATGTATCGGTTTAGTCTCATTAATGTTCTCTCACCTTTTACAGCAAACTCCCGCACATCTTTTCCGTACTTGCTTGTGGCTTCGCATTTGTAGTTACCTTCCTGGTATAATTTCTTCCTCGCAGTGTCTGTTGTGTTCACCAGCACAGTAAAGTTCCATATCAGTGCTGTGTATATGGGAGGCGTTCCAGTGGCTGTACACGACAGTTCGGTACCTGGATCTACCAGCGCTGCAGTGTTCTTGGTTAAAATTATCTTGGGTGGAACTAGTGTAATAAGTAATAGTAATTGGACTGAGTGGAGTACATATCAGTGAGTAATCGGGTGAGTAATTGAGTGAGCACGTCAACAACAAACTTCGAGGTAAGGAAGTCCTTGAGAACCTGTTTGATGTGAAAAAATTACCATATTAAAAGGTTCTGGCTGTAACGCAATCAAGGGCTTCCATTTGTTATACAGGCCAGCTAACAATGTGGCAGCTGTTGAATAAACGTTTCGGGGATTATGACGAATATGTTTCATTTTGGTAATATTTCAAAAAACTGAAAATCCCAAAATGAAAACCAATCAAATTTGTACTTACTGTGTGGAACAGCTGTGAAATGTATTTCAAATCCTTTTCTTTGAAATGCGCCGTCTGAGTGGAATGTTATCGATACCTTGTCTCCAGTTAAAAAGACATTCTGACCAGTCCTCCGTCCGCAGTACTTACCAACTGTCTGTTTTTTATCATTTCTAATCTCGAGAAAATCAAAGCTGTGGAAACATTATTACAATCAAATTAACTTAACAATAAGACTACGAGCCCGAGTAGGGGATACAACAGCTCTTGGAGTAGTAGTAGTAGTAGTAGCAGTAGCAGTAGCAGTAGCAGTAGCAGTAGCAGTAGCAGTAGCAGTAGCAGTAGCAGTAGCAGTAGCAGTAGCAGTAGCAGTAGCAGTAGCAGTAGCAGTAGCAGTAGCAGTAGCAGTAGCAGTAGTAGTAGTAGTAGTAGTAGTAGTAGTAGTAGTAGTAGTAGTAGTAGTAGTAGTAGTAGTAGTAGTAGTAGTAGTAGTAGTAGTAGTAGTAGTAGTAGTAGTAGTAGTAGTAGTAGTAGTAGTAGTAGTAGTAGTAGTAGTAGTAGTAGTAGTAGTAGTAGTAGTAGTAAACTTTATCAAAGTGTCAGTCGTTCTAGCGTTTTACACACTAATTGGTGACACTAATTAAAACGACTAAGAACAACATTAAAATTTGTAAAAATTGAAACCCTATTCTAACTAAAACTCTAGTTAAAAACATGTTTAAAAAAACTTACACTTGTTATAAATAAAACTCTAGTTATAAACATACTTAAAAATATACACTGATAAAATAATTCTGATCCCTTCTAGGAAACCCTGAGACAAAAGGGTGCTTACTATTTGTTGGAAGGAACCGGTTGGGATAAACATTGAATACATCCTCGGAAACCCAGGGCTTCAAAGGGGACGGGAAGGGAAGGAAGAGACTGGGAGCGAGAAAAAAAGAAGGGGGAGATTTGGCCGTCTTTTTGGCGGGCTTTCAGTTTAGCCCAGAGGTCTCGATTCCTGGCGCAGACCAGAAGGATCGCAGCCTTTGGGGACGAGATTGGATTTTGGCTACGCTAGCGTGGAGTTTCCCAGAGCCTCGGTCAAGCGCAGCTGAAAAACCTAAGGTCTGGGGTCGAGAATGCGACCGGAAGTTGGTAAAATGAACCTCAATGCTACCACGCATGCTCAATCAAACACGACTCGTCGTCCACATCTCAATCTCGTCCCCAGAGCCCGCGACCCCTTTACCAGCGGTCGGGAAGCGCAAGGGCAGAGGTCGAATCCAAAACCGGAACCCAATCTCGTTCCCAGAGTCCAGGTTCCCCTAGACCAGTGGTCGGAAAACGACAAGAGTAACGCGGACAAGGGTAACGCGGGCTCTTTGAACGAGATTGACCGGAACCAGGAAATCCTCGTTCCGGTTTGATTCTGCGCGTGCGTCGGAGATTGTGGTTGAAATGAACAAGTTTCAACAGCCAATGAGATTTGGCCGTCTTTTTGGCGGGCTTTCAGTCTAACCCAGAGGTCTCGATTCCTGGCGCAGACGAGACGGATCGCGGCCTCTGGGGAAGAGATTGTCCACATCTCGATCATGACGCCATTTACCGCCAATTGCCGTCTCGTGGTGAACGAGCTCATGTTTTACATGTTTACTAATTTTTACTGAGTTATTTTGGCGATTTCTTCAACCCCAGTGAAGGATCGGTTAATGGATAAGATAGGGGCCGTAAGTTATTTGATCGGACTGGGAAGAAAACAAGCTTGATTTCTTTCGAGCTGCAGAAATAGCTTTGAGCTAACAGTGTCGTTGAGGATATGGCGGATGATGATGAGAGTACAGCACGGTTCGTACGTAAACTGAGTAAATGTTTTTCTAGCTATAAGTCGCATGCTTTTAACTGAATGTCATTGTAGCTTTGAAAATCCAATTTATTTGTTTTACTTTACGGTTATCAGATCGAATTAGCTCAATTCTGATTCGCTTTATAGCTCACTTGTCGTTGATACAATACTGAATATAGCCTAAATTGTTGTGGAGGATAATTTATGCATTCAAAAATTGCCAAAACGGTTGGCATGTTTTTCCTGTTTTGTTTTGATCTGAATTTGGTGTGAGTGATTTAAATTCGGTTCGAGTTTTTTTGAAATTAGTGTGAGTAATTTGAAATCGATGCGAGTGTTTTTGAATGAATTTGGTATGAGTAGTTTGGATTCGTTGTGAGCGTTTTTTTTATTTTGGTGTGAGTGATTTGAATTTGGTGTGAGTTCTTTAAATTCTGTGTACACTTATGGGACAGCGTAATAGCAGCTCGCGATTTTTTTAGAAAAACATTTTTCTTGTTGACTTCCTTATTAAGACACTCGTCCACGTCACCGGTCTGCTAAAGTGTTTATGTTTCCCGCCGTGAACGACGGTCCCGTCCCAAAGGTCTACTCGGCCAAACAAGACCTCGTCCACGTTCTCGGCGTCAGTGCTAAAGGTCGGTAATGATACATTTATAAACAGCTTATTGTGCTAGCATAGTGTTTGAAGTGATTGGAGTAAACGAGCATGAATATGAGATTTTGCACTTTTTGAAGTTTTAATGCCAATTGCTAGTTTGGGAACTTTGACATATTTTTTGACATAATTCGCCAACTTTGGGAGCAGTACCAACAGCATATGCCACGTTTAAGAGAAACTGCATAGTCACAGCTATCTGCCACTTACCGACAATTTGTTCCATCCTCCAAGTTAAAGTAGATAAAAGAAATGTTCATCGTCATGTTTCGAGGAATAAAAACGGAGAAATGACAGGTCATATCGTCCGGATAGTTGTTAGGATACCCAGGGCTTTTCAATGTGCGGTTATTTACCACTGAACCACACCGAACCATATTAGATTCTATACATAAAGAGGTATAAAGCACAAGGCACATATTATTTAATTATAAAAGTGGATAATTATGTTCTGGTTTAAATTTATACCACAATATTAATCAAAAGTACTTAGAAAACATCCTGTAAGAAAGCGCGCTTTAAAAGCCGAACTCAGTACTAAAACTCAATCGAGACACGGACAGAACTAGCACGTGATGTTGACGTAATGATGGCGCAAGCAAAGAGAATTTACATTTTGATAATCAGAATAAACGAGTAATTCAATTAGTTTTTCTTCTCGGTGCTTTTTTAAGAAATAAAAAAGATGTCTTCCGTGTTTCTATCGAGTTAAGAAACACGCATGAAACTTTTGGAGAGCTCGAAAAAACCTTTGGAAACACTCGCCTATCGGCTCGTGTTCTCACAGCGTTTCTCGTTCTCCCCAACTGCCACTCGTGTTTCTATAACTCGATAGACACACGGAACATGTTTTTTATTCCTTAATAATGCACAATAGGATTCCTCTATCATTTTACCAATGAACAACCGTCATCCTTCAACTAGAAACAAAAAAGGAAATGAAGAGGACCTATCACCGACAGCAAACAGTAATTTTCTGGGTGTTAGTAACGCTACAAAAGCGCTACTGAATTTTATTGAGGTTGACTTGTTCGAAAAATTAATAGCAGCTTTTTATGGACAACCTTTAGCGATTTTCCGATTTTTCGTTGTGATATTGGCCAATTGTTTTGAAATTTATATTTCTGACAAAAGCATTTCTCTAACATATCTAAATTTGTATTTTATATACTTCCAACAGACGGCGGGTAAGAAGCAGTGGAAACGACCATAGCTACATATATTTTCTTGCACAGTCCAGAACACCATTTAAAAGTTTTCTTACACACTGCATTCCACCATTTAAAAGTTGTAGGGTCGTAACGTCAAAATTACAGTGATGTTAGCTTATATCCTTCTTTTCCATTTTTTTTTAACTACGATGTTGTGCGAAACGACATATTCTGATCCTACTTACCACGTTTTAAAAAGCGGTAAGCGATATAGAATCCTTTGTCACTGTTTTTGTGGTCGGTGTGGAACGTCAAAAGAACGTAGCTCTTCTCTCCAGACGCTGGAAGTGTACCATTGCGTCCGGTCAGATTACCACATAGAGTATCCTCGAGAGGTTTCAGCCCTCCTTTAATGACGATACGAACGTAGTCATAGCTATAAACGGAACATCATTTGCGTTAACTTAACACAATTGGAAATCAAATACAAATTTCCTGGAGCTACGAGTATACTAGGCTATAACGCATTGCATTTAAAAGATATTGTCAATTGCTGGCTTGCACTGTCACGCCATAAAAAAATAAATTAGAAACCGTTCAATGACAGAAGCTAAGAAAATGAAATGTAATAACAGACCTACACTGGAAAAACTTCTCCAAGTCTCAGGTCTCTGTGATACGCCGTTTCTGAGTTATTTGCCAAAACGTTTCGCGCAAATTTATAGAGCTTTGTACAGTTGTATGGAGACGCCATGTTGGTGTACAACTTTAGTACACCAACATGGTCGCCAAAACATATGAAATTCACTTCTACGATGAAAGCGCTTTCTCTTCGCTCGTGAGCTCTTATACATGCGCATAAACACATCTCCCAAGACTTTAAGTGCTGAAAACCATAAGAGGAGACCTTTTTTAACCATTACAGCTTTGTCGCGGCCACTATCTCCGTGTCACGCAAGGTTAATATTGGGAAATTCAAAATGCTGTATTTTTGAAGCGACAGACACTACAAGACTGAAAACTTGCACAACGATTTTTTTCTAGGTCATCTTCAACCTAGTGTGAAAAAAAAATTAGAAGACCTCACAATAATGAGTTTAAAATTTTATGACGTCACATGCAAACCAAGAATAGGCCATTTTACAGTTGTTTGCTCAGTGACCTGGCCTTTGAATGGTAGCGAGGCTGGTGGTGACCTTGCATTGATACAAACCTCTCTGATTTCTCATGTAAATGCAAAATTGATTTACAAAACAAAAGCAGTGAGGTCTGTCTCAAAACAAGGTCACCTCCAGCCTCGCTACCATTCAAAGGCCAGGTCACTAAGCAGACAACTGTAAAATGTCCCATTGTTCATTCTAAAAAACCTTATTGATGGCAAAATAATAATAGTAATGATGACGATGCAAGTTCCCCTATCCAGGGACTGGAGGATGTGAATGGCAGTCGATCTGGGCATAACTTAGAGAAGAGAAGTCTGGGAATACGATTATTAATGTGGGGTATAAGAGAAAATGTGATAGCCTGGAATTTTCGCAATGCTTTTTTGGGATAACGCGGCGAACTGATATTAAAACTTGGGCAACGGCGGGGAAGAACCAAAAAAAGCCCTCTGTTTAAAAATAGCCCCGAGAAGAATAGGCTTTTTAAGTTGATCATGAAATTATCTCGTGAAAACCCTAAGAACAGCAGATCTACAGAAGACGAGCGAATGATATTACGAAATTACTGATTGTTGATCATCGTGACTTGCGTTTGGTGAGATTGAATTTATGGACAGGAATCAGTATTCGTCTTTCGTCGATGATGGTAGAATTGAGGTTGCTAAAAAAAAATTGCGCACCGAAATTGTTGACGTCTGTGTTTTGCAGTCAAATCGAAAGAGATGGCAGCAAGCTAAAGAGAAACTGATTTCAGCTCAAATTTAAATAAATCGAAAAATAAAGAAGAATGTGACTCAAAAGATTAACGCATCCGTTAAACATAAAAGCAAATACAAGTCTATTGCTACTGTGAAAGCCATTGCCTCTGAAACGGTCAAAATCGAGTGTGAAAGCGATAACAAAGTCAATCAGAAAAATTATTTCTTAATCAAGGAAGGGAGACCATTAACGAGTAAGAAAGTAAATCTGTGAGTTTTTAAGGAAATACGGCTTGTTTGAGTGTGACATGGTCGGAATTGGAATACGAGTTGAATTCATCAAACGGTGATGACTTCATGTTCAAAGCAAAGTCGCCTGAAATTGAAATGTACTTCTCGAACGATTTGCAGTGTGCAACTAGCCTTATTTGCAGTGTGCAACTAGCCTTATTTGCAGTGTGCAACTAGCCTTATTCGTACCGTGCTTAATATGTGTTTCTGTCCCAAATAACTAAATTTTGATGGTCAAACACGAAGGTATGTTGCACCACAGATTCCAGAAGTGAAAAGAGAGCAGACAGACTGCTTGTACTCTCTAGACTGTTTAAGGCTTGCTTTCAACTTTGAGCTTTTTTTGTTTTCTTTTTATTCTGCGTAGATTGCTTTCTGGATCATGGTAAAGTTTAAGAATGTCAGACGCTCCTCGTTTCTTTGTCGCTCTTCGAATGATCGATAATTTCGCTCACTGTGAATTCAAAACTGTCAATTCCCATTTTCCCCCGAAAATTGACAGATCGGTTTTTACAGGGCCTATCTCTTAGACATTGCTATTTTAAGTTCTGTGAGAGTTTGCATCAGCAATGTTTAAATCTATTTACCTGCATTTTCCTTCAATGCCCTCCACTTTAAAATAGTGAAACACGTATTCAACATCCATGCCTGGGGGAATGGAAATTGTATAATTACAGTCCACATTGTTTGGGTAGTTTTCGACAGGATATCCAGGACTTTTTATAATGTTGTTTACAACCGGACCACATTCTGTTAAAGCAAACGTATAATGTATAAGTTCCACTAAATGTAAAACCCAAATTGAGCGAAATGAACGCCTTTACTTGAGTAGAAAACAGCAGAATACATTTGTGGGCCACGACTAACTACACACTTGGACGGTGGACCCGGTGTTTATGACTCATGCAGTTTATTCGAGCCCGGTTTTCATAAGGCAACGGTTTTTATTCATTTAATTTTTGACAAAAATGTATCTGGCTAATATACCTACATCTTAATATACCATAACTAAATACCTGAGGGGCCTATTTTCTACTTCACTTTGGAAAGCCCGCGTTTTTTTTTGGTACCCGGCGTTTAATCGAGAAAATATGGTAAGCCCATTGGTTATATTTAGTTATAGCTTTTAAAGAAAGATAATAACTTTTCCGATTGGTAAGCTCTTTTTAATTGGTATAGGCTTGCATTGGATGACACGACTCAGCTGACTGGATGCTTACAATTATACGTTTACAGCCAATAATGTTCAGACTTTCGTGCAATTTACCGATAAACATCTTGATATGTCGATTTTCTAATCACGTTTGTAAAACTTACTTGTCATTTTCGTTCTGTACATTATAAAATTACTTGCATTTACTTTATTAAGGTGGCTGCGTAGTTATTTAGGGCGCACTATACATATTTTTCTAACAAGAACACGTAAACAGTAACCACCACTACGAGCAATAACCAGCGTTAGTAAAGGGTACACATATAGAGTCAATTGATTAATTTCCAGCTTGATTTTTTTTTTATTCAGCGGATTTACCATACATTCACATCTACAGCAGTTTTTATCAGATATGTCCAGGATTGAAAACTAATGAGATGCACGTTCTTTATGACAGGCATCACGAAGTGTCCTCATTAATAAAAGTTCACCAAAACACACCTAATTCTGTCAAATATGAAGTAATATGGAAATGTCAAATTACCCAGTCATACATGAAGTACGTATTAAACAATACTTGCGTTCAATCCTGGACATAAGTGGTTTTTATAGCAGATTTTACAACGGCAAAACCGACATAATCTGTTAATTCCACTCGTTCTCTCTTTCCTATCAACACCCCACAATGAACAGGATTTTTAAGTAGCAGCCCATCTGATACCAAATAAGACACCAAATAGAGAAACCAAACAGAGTTCACTCCGTCCCTAGAAATGCACTTATGTCCAGGATTGAACGCACGTATTGTTTAATACGTACTTCATGTATGACTGGGTAATTTGACATTTCCATATTACTTCATATTCGACAGAATTAGGTGTGTTTTGGTGAACTTTTATTAATGAGGACACTTCGTGATGCCTGTCATAAGGAACGTGCATCTCATTAGCGTTCAATCCTGGACATATCTGTGGAAATGACAGAGGGATGGAGGGATTAGGGACGGGATCAGGTACGTATCGGAACTCCCGCTTTTCGTTACCTGGTGTGAGGGCTAAAATAAAACAAAATATAATAAAAAATAAAGAAAAGCTGCCCAGATGTGCTCGCGAGATACTTGGACACTGAAGGTACCAGAGCTCACGCACGTATAATCCACTCGTTCGTGAAGCGAGAGAAGCGGTTACCAACGCTAACGATAGTACAGATGCATTTCAGGCAGGTAGTATTTTTACTGGGCAGCGTGGACGGCCAAAGTTAGACGTTCCTCAAGAACAGCTACAATTTCTCGCAGAAAAATGCGAGAGTGGGGTCGATTTAACATTCCACAAATAGCTTCGCTTCTGGGTGTTAGTCAAAGAACAGTTGAGAGACGTTTACGTGAATTTAACTTGAATATCAGTACTTCTTATAGCAGTTTAAACTTTGCACATTTAACACCGAATTTAACCTGAAAACTTTATAATCAAACGTATCGGAATCGTGGTTGCCACCCTCTAAAAATCTCACTACATCAATAAGATGAGTACGAAGGCATTCGCATTCTACTGCATTCTACCGTCGTGGCGGCCATGTTTTTGCTGAGTGACCGCTCCTTTTGCTTTTTAAGCAAAACCGCTGACAAGTATGTTTGAAAGCTCAGTGAGTTGAATTTCGCAAAATTCGAGGGACCAAATTTTGTCAAATTTGGCTTCCTGAATTCTGCTCAAATTGAGCACCCAGAATTTTCCAAATGGGGGCATTCTAAATTCGGCATAGCCATATTTGATGGAACTTGATGCGTAATTTCACAAAATGTGCTTTTCGCGCAAGAGAAACGACTAAAGCGAAATGACAGCTGCTACAATAAAAAGGAAAACACTACTTTAAAATGAAAAAACAATTATGGCGGGGATAACCCCTCATGAAAATCATCCCATTTTCAGTAGAACTCCTGGCCAGCCCGAAGGGTCTAGGCCGAAGTAATAACTAATGAGGAACCCGTGGGAGCTACGCTTTTAAGTTTGTAGTTCTTAGGGCAAAGGAAGATATTTAAAGTTTTCCTTCTTCCCATGAACAATCAATGAATGGAACTCCCTTTCAGGGGATATTGTGAATACAACGCCCACAGATAGATTTCAATCTAAGTTAGCTAATAGTTTTCAATATTTCATTGTATTAGTTTTATTAAGATTTCTACATTTTTTAATGTCTATATTATTAGTTTTTATTTAGATTTTTACGGTTGGTGTTACATCTCGCGATTTTTACCGACTTAATAAAGTGTACATGTAAATGAATTTACGAAATACTATTAGCATTTATGAAATCGAAATCATGTTATAAAATTCTTTTTTTTACTACAGCGTTATCCCCATCGGCGCGCGTATCAATCAATAACTGTCACACACATCTGTGTGAGTGCCTTAATATGTGCTTTGGTATTTATAACTATATACAGACAGCAGTGTGTTGTATGTTAGTTCTTGTAAGTTATTTAGTGTAAGTACTGATATCGTGTGTTACAAGTAAGTTTATTGTAAGTACTGTATTGTAAGCTCTGTGAGGTTAAGTTATTGTATGTTTTGTATGAATTACTGTATTATGTTGAAACAAAAGCTTATAAGGTGTTGAAACGTGTAACGCGCGCTCACAGCGTTTGAATATTCTGTTTTGCCGAGTACCATCTTTGGAAACACGAAGAGTTTGTACGCGACTGCATTATACATGCAACGACACACGCAGTAAAATTTTTGGTAAGTTAATTGAATTTCGACCTAAACACCTTAAATTGCTTACAGAAACTTAAGAAATTCATTAAGTGTATCCAAGTGATCTTCTCCGGACTACTGAATGACGATGAAGCGGAAGAATTAAACCAAATTTAACTTTATTCAAGCAAGTTTACGCGAGCTAGCGCGCTGTGAATTTCATCCAAATGTTGCAATTTTGATTGGTTCATCTTTTTCTCGTGATTTTCCTTCGTCAAAGAGCGTCAAGAATAGAAAACTTCAATGGAATCTTAGAATTGAAACGTGGCTATGATTTAGTAAAAATAGATCATTTAGTTTTATGCTGGATGCGATTTTATTCAAAAAGGCTGGGACCAGTTAAATTTTAAAAAATTAATATGTCGCGCAAAGTTACAAAGCCATCACTATAGAGTCGCAACAGCTATTATGCAAAGTTTGGCATGGACGAGTGCGCCCGGAATAACTACGGAGCCACCTTATATGTCCCCACAAAATACACCAATTCCCTCTCTTTACCTGTACTACTATGAACTACAACAGTAAGAAATAATAGCTTAACAACACAATTTACGTGATTATTACCTTGTGTTGAGCGAACACCTTCCTTATCACTCCACATCAGCAAGAATAGTAGATAAAACAGCCTCATGATTAAGAAGTATCCATGCTAACCCACAATTGGTTTCCCTTTACTTTGAAATCGTCATTTCTACTGAGATAAGATTGTTAAAAACTTTTAATCTTCCTGCTAGAGTCGCACCTCCCTTTGAGCAGACGTTCGTGACGAGCCCAAGAACGTCTGTGTAGGAACGACCGGCTGGTTTTAATAGTAAATTTTTCTGGCAGTCTTTGTATAACTATTTAATGGCGCACTGTCAAAGAGATCTGAAATAACTGATTGAGAAATTCGACCAGTAAAAGGTGACAAAGTTGAATGCTAAAAGAAAGCAGCTGTTACCTAGTTGTAAAAGTCTAATCTCCTTTTACAATGTGAATACTTGAGCTGGGTCTCCTGGAAAAAGAAGGTAATGAGTAATGAGACCAATGAATGACGATCTTTTTCGTATACAGAACAGTGACATGCAAGCATTAAGATGACGTCACGGCAGCCGTATTGGTGTTTCATAACAGAGAAAAGGCAACCATATTAATTTATAAGCTATTTCTCCGGGAAGTGGGGAGACGCTTAACTACAGATCTAGAGCAGTTGCTAAGGTATCGTTGAATACTGCATTTAATGGTGAATTTTATTTTGGGGCATTTAGTGGCAGTCACAAACCACGAGTTAGAATTTACAATGCCATAAACTCGGAGGAAACAAGGCAGGGTTTCGATTTCTTTTACGAATCAGAGATTGCGTAGCCTATCTGTTCTGGTCACGTGACTTCTCAAGTATGGCCGTGACTTGAAACTCGTGAAAGAATCTTCAATGGAACAAACCTGTGTAAAACGCTTATCTGTACGGTGTCTGGTTTCGAAAATTGGTAGTTAAGAGTCTCTCCCCTCTATTTTTTATGCAAAAATCATCCTTTGTTTTAGTGAACGTTCCATTAGCCCAGGGAATTAAGTTGATGTTACTCACCAAACCAATGTGCCCATAGTTATCATTGCATTGAATTTTCATCAGCTGCCTGTTTGAATATACACTGCTTTTGTAGGAGGAAATTAATATTGATCTCTCGATTTCATTTAAACAACTCGCCAGCTAGTGGCAGGGAGGAGGATTTGAACCCGGGACGTCCGGGTTGCAAGTCCAGTGCCCTAACCACTGGGCCACGCCACAAAATGTATTTCGGAGATCATTTACGGTCCTCTCTGGGGATCATTAGGGAAGCTGTGCAAAACTACGTTTCAAAACTTAAAACCAAGTGTATTAAGAAGAAATTTTCGTATTCCTCTTTTGGTGGCTTAAATTAAGTTTTAAGCATGCTTATTAATACTATCGCCGAGCATTTTTGGAAATGCTTAACGTAAATTGCTCTGAACCGAGTTTTATGCCGACCTTGTGACGTCACAAGCTTGTTATATAGATGTCGCAAAGCGCTGTAGATCCTGTCTTGTTTTCTCATGTTTTATGCACGCATGATCGTGATCCACTAGCCTTCAATCTCATAATTTTTTGAAATAATATAGGTAAATACTACTCTAGGAAATGACAAAATTGAGTACCTAGACTTAAAAGCCTTCATTGCTAGGACAAAACGTTTCTACAATATTCAGTTAATAGTGTTTGTAAGTAACGTTTAAACTTTATTGTTACACAAATATCTGCGAAAAAAGGTTGACTAATAAGTAACGTTTAAATTTTATTGTTATGCAAAAACGCGAACATTTAGGTATGTTTACTAAGCTATAGTCTACATATATTTTTTTAAGACTTAAGCTCGTCATGATAATACAAAACCTTAGATATGGAAATTTAGTTAAGCTTACCTGCTATAATTTGCAAACATTTTTTCGAAGACTTAAGCTCGTCATGGCAATGCAAAAACTCGGATACGGCAATTTAGTTTAGCCTACCTGATATAATTTGCATACATTTTAAAATGTATGCAAATTATAGCTTTAAAGCTCGACATGGTTAAAGGTGGTGAGAAACGTGGACACATTGTTGCCGACACATTGTTGCTCATGATGTTTCTTGGGTGGGCAAACGAGCGGGACACAAAACATTTCTTGCGGACGCAAAATGTTTCTGACAAAAATCAGAAACATTTTATGTGTCTCGGACACAAATTTTGTGTCCGCAACAATTGTTGCGCGCACGGGCAAACGGGGAAACATTTGTGTCCGCAACAATGTGTCCGCAACATTTTGTCCTTGTTTGCCACCACGTTAACCCTAGCCAAAGCAAAAATCGTCGATTTAGAACTTACGTTCTTTCATTTTGTACATTTCCAAGTATGTATTTTGTAGTCTGTTAATATTCAATTCACCAAATTAACTATTCGCCTCATCACTGGCTTTAGGCTGGTACTGATGTGCCGCCGACCTACCTTCGACATAGCCACCGGTACGCCTGGGATACTGTTCCCACATATGAGAACATACGCCGCCGGCAACAAAGATCATCGCAGGTCTTTACCGCCGGTATGCCTGCGAAGTTGACTTGAGTTCAACTTCGCAGGCACTTAGGCGGTCCGGAGCGCCGGCGTTAAAGATACTTTATGAGAACACTATCCCAGGCATTTACCGGCGGCTATCTCGCAGGTAGGTCGGCGGCATATGAGAAACAGAACATTTTTTGCGGCCTACCATTGAAAACGGAGGACCGCAGGAGGAAAAATAACATCAGGAAAACAGAAAGAAGTATAATCCAGATGTCCATTTCAAGAAATAAAAATCTGTACTCACCCTAATGTTTTTTAGCAGCTGAACATTTGGTGCAATTTCGTTTGCTAGCTTGCTCGTTAAGTCGTTCTTTTTTGCAATTAATTACCTCTGTCGGGAATCTATTGTTCTTCACAAAACACGCGAACGTATTAAACACGCGAACTCATTAAAATTTGAGCATGTCCAACCGTCAGGGGGGTAAAACAATAATAGTAATTTAAAAAAATCGTCAAGTTCAAGATCATATCGCTACCTACTCTGCAGGAAAGGGTTTTTTTTTTCGTTTCGCGAAGAACGCAAGGCAAAAACTAGACTTGCTTCAAGTCGCTCGTTTTTTCCTTTATGTTATGTCGATACCGTAGTTTGAATGTTTGCTTGCGTTGTAGACCGCGCGGAATGATTATATTTACCCGTGCATGTTCGCGCGCGAAACGCACTAAATTCACGATGGCCTCAGAATCCGCTTTCAGCCCCTATTTTGATTTTCAAGTCCGTGTGCGCTCTACATATGCAGCGGTGTCCTACGAATCAAAGCAGCGACTTGGAGCAAGTCTAGGCAAAAACCATAACAGGATTGAGAATAATTGAAAATATTAGTTCACTAAAGAAGTTAAGCCCCGTCTACATGATTTGTATCCGTTTTCATATAAAAACTGAATTTTATTGTTCCCGTTTTTAGAAAGATTCGCGTACACACGTATCGTTTTCGGGAGCTCGCCCACGCGTATCTGTTTCTGTGTGAAAACAGATACATTAGTACAAGCGACGGCTGGTCTTTTTACCGGATACGTGTGGACGAAATATTATTCCACAAAGAAAGTTGCGTTTTCAAACGGATACATGTGTACGGGACCTAAATATGACATCCTTTAAACTAACCGTTTTCACAGTGCATTTTTTTAAAAGGCACCTTCAATGACTAAAGCTGTGTATATATGGCAATTTTTCATATGCTCTTTCACTAAAATAAACAAAACTTGAGTGAAATTAAAGGGCGACAAAAATAGAACATTTTCAATACTTACCCAAGCAGATACTTGAGTGAAAAGACATCATGTTTTCAGTTGAAATTTTGTCGGCAGAAATTGCAAAACTGTTTTCCAAACACCCAATACTACCGAAAGCTTATAAAAATCGCTTCCCATCGCTATTGAGTCGAGTGGCAAAATCAATCACGGATCCTGAGTTTCTTTACTGTCGCATTCAGTATCTGTATTAATTAAGTGTTGCCAGTATTGATAAACCATCAATCTCAACAAGGCTAGGAGGGTAGAGTGATTGCACCTCACGATAAAAGGTGCGAACGAAAGTTGTAAATGATGTACAATGCGCTGGCTACAATATTTCCTTCATGTCATCGATTTTTAATTTTGTGTCTGCACCTGCCGGTTTCATAAGCAAATAAATCAAACTGGTGCCGGTTCTTATCGGGATCAGACACCGATCCCAAGATTTCTACTGTGTACTCAGATTCCGTATAAAGCTTTGTCAGTTTAGCAGGCGTACGGGCCGGGGGGCTGGGTGCTGGGGGCTGCAGTCCCCCCCCCCCCCCCCCCCAACACAAATTTTGGGCAACTCAGATTTTTCCGGCAGCAAAAGAAATTTGGGCAAAGCCAGTTTTTAAAGAAGTTAAGCTTGAGCTCAGGTTTAGCGGAAATGGCCAAGAAAATAGTCTTTGCTTTGGGAAATATCTGTCACAGTGAAACACCTGATAAGGAACAAACATGCAAAGCTTCTCTCGCGATGCTAAATTTACAAACTCGACGGTGAGGTTCTGGAAGCCGAGCAGAAAATATACGTGAGTTTTCGTCGTGTGTGCGGATTACGCTAATGACTGTTTCAGAAATGCTGTAGACAGTGCACGAGAATGATCTAGTCGATATGTTTCCAGAGGTTCCTAATGTGGTACATGTCCTTGCTACATCGTGTTCTGCGGAACGATCATTCAGTCCGTTTGCGCAGATTGAAAACGTACCTCCGCAACACCATGGAGCAGCAACGTGCCAGTAACATCGCACTTATTAGCATTGAAAGCGCATGTGCCAACTCTGTAGACAACAATGATATGGATCGTATCATTGATATCTTCGGCCGCCGTCGAAATGACAGAGACAGCTTCCGGTATTTCTTTTTAAGTGTTTTATTAGCTCACATGATAGATTCATATGTGGGCCAAAGTTAGTGCACCTTCGTTTCTTTTCGACTGTTTCATAAAAATTTGGGCAACTTGCAATAATTTTTGGGCAAATGATTCGCCGTACTCTCATGGTCAGTTTTGATGAATCTGTTTTCTTTACATAAAAATAAGAGCAATTTATTTTGCTTTTAATTTCCCAACAGCTGGTTCCAGAGTTTGATTCACATCATCGAATCTATTTAAATATGCAAGCGAATGTCTGAGTGCTGGGTACATTATTTTGTTTCTCTTCGGCAGAAAAGAGGCAGATTAAGTTTTGGTGTTTGTTACTAAAGACGAAACCTTACTGTATTATAATAAGCTTGACAAAGTTACCTTATCCCATTATCCCAAAGTCTTCGTTAAAAAAAATGCAATGATCTTGTGAAGTTGTACTTTGTGTCGCAGTGAACACATAATATATGAAATGATTCATATAAGAACTGCGGATGTATATGAAGGTGATAAGTGATCGTCGCAGTGAGTTTCCAATTTTAAGCAATTGGAACATGTCAGATGTCATGGAAGATGTCATTCTGGTCGAAAGGTAAGTACCTCTTTTTTAAAAGAAATCCATTTGTTTTAAGGTGAAATAACCTATCCAGAATTTGTTAGTCGGCATATTGTGCTTTTTTAATTAAATTTCTAGCTCATACAAAATTCATCATGCACCTGCAATACCATTTAAGCTGCGGAGCTAAATATATAATGCAAATGCGAATTGTTTGTGTGTTTGCGTTAAATGGCAACAAGCACATGTGAGCGCTCAGACACGAAAGATAATTTAAACCCTAAACGATATCACTTGAAAATAACAAAATAAGGTAAGTTTCTAAACTTACTAGCCCGCGAACAAAGACGCATTTCCGGCTGTCGCTTGTCTCCGCCGAAAAATAACACGTTATTTTTCGGCGGAGACAAGTGACAGCCGGAAATACGTCTGTGTTCGCAGGATATAAACTTACAAAAATGGAAAAAGATTTTTAAACTAACGTGGAAATATTTTACGTTTGATTTGCATAGTATTTGAGCATCACGCAAAAGTGTTGATGGGGAGCAGGGCAGTCATTTCACCGCAAACAAACACTGAACAATTTCTAGATACGGAAAGGCGGAGGACGTGTCCATGTTCGCCTGGATTTGTAAAAAGTTACAATGCTGGAAGGACATGATAATATTTTGTAATTGATATCAAAAAAATTCCTGGGAGGAAAATTAATCATAATGGTAAAAAAAAAACTAAAAACTTGTTTACAGTCCAGGATCATGTCCACTTTTGGAAATGTTTTGATTCACTTATCAAAACAAGCAATCATCTAATAACTGCGCGAATTTGGAATCACATGGTGCCATGAAAGTATCTAGTTTTTTCGCCTCGAAAATGGCTACTAGCCTCGGCTGTGTCTCAGACTAATTGCGAAGGAGCTCGAATTTAGAACAATCAAGCAACATACAATTTTGTTTTATTTACTGGCTGGACATTGCGTGCAGAAGGAGAAATATGCCTTTGATATTTATTTTTTAACAATTTCTAGATTAGAGCACCGAAATTGTTAACAAGCGTCTTTAGCTGCAGATGGCAAGGATGGGAATGGATTACAACTTGAAAAATTAAGGCTAAACATTTCAAGTTGTTTCGCACGTCTTAAAACAAAATCGATATCTAAAGCCTAAGTTTGATTTCAATCCACAAATTAAGATTATATCTTTCTTTAGATGTTCAAAGCTAATGTTTTTCATGGGTTTAGTTGTCTACCACTAATTTCAGAACAGTTTAGACCAAAAATCTTTGAAATCCCCGTGAAAGAGCTCCTTTAAATGTCTAACTCTCTTGGCTTGAGATAATTGAAACATCACAGCGGCCTATGAGTTACTGTTATTTAATTTGAATCTGTAGTCATATCATTTTGATACCAATTCTACAAGAGACTACTTAAGATAATCGCACGGCCTGTCTACCTTATACCGTTTGCTTTTGTTTACAACACCCACCTCTTAGGAAAAAGATGCAGGCTGTTAAATATAACAGGGATCAATCTTAACACGCTTGTCCTTCCCTTGGTAAGAGCTTCTCGCGCTGTAAGGAATTGAGCGGTCCGTCGAGTTTAATGCGTTTCTCTTTCGATACCTGGAGGTATTCTTTTCTATTGCAATGTAAATGAACATTTTTCTGCGATAAAACGACATCAACGAGGCAACAGACTCAAACGTTGTCAGACATAATGTGTAATTAAATGCCTAACTCTCTTATTTTGGCGTGAGATAACTGAAACATCACAGCGGCCTATGAGTTGGTGTTATTTATTTTGAATCTGTAGTAATTTTGATACCAATTCTTCAAGAGACTAAGATAATCACAGTCTGTCTGACTAATACAGTTTGCCTCGTTTACAACTAGTTTCCGATAGATCAAATGAAACTCAAAAACAACATGATATATTTTTGTCAAACAATTACCTGTTCCTCATCTGTTAATTATTTCCTAAATATATTGTGATAACAAAAATAGAAGTCATCGTAAGAGATGGCACCTTGAACAGCAATTCTCATATTTATTAATTGTTCATGCAGCCAAAAGCCAATAGGTGACGACCAGTTGGGTCAGGTGGATGAAATCAATCTTGATACCCGGTGAAACACCAGATAAAACGCCACCAGGTTTTCATCTGAGATGAAACATGTTTTTCATCTGAGATCAAACACTTGCATTTTGATGAGACGTTTTATTGATTATCACAAGTCACAACTTCCTATTGTTTCATTTGAGAAGACATGTCAAAAACAAAGTCTTCGTGTTTCATCACGGTTCCAGACGCCTCAAAACAGATGAAAGCGCTCGGCCGTAATATAAATTGATTAGTTTTTCAGGCTTAATAAGAGGTCTGCCTAGGGGGTGAGCTAACAAATTAATTTTTCCGCAGGTCTCTTTGGATATTTTTACTTCAGTTTAATTTCTTTTGTTTTAAAACAATGAAAAACAAAATAGCGCTATAATTCGCCAGACTAGCGCAATGGCTTTTTATTATATTTGCGTGAGTTTTAGTTCGTTATTTATGCGCTAAGTTAAGGGTTTTACGAAATTAGACCCTCTGACTGAAATGATGATTTTCGCAAATTCTCAGTCAATATTTAGATATTTATAGTCAAATAAATAGGAACATTTATTCTCTGTAAATCTTCCATATGAAACAATACACAGAGCAAAAACCGCTTTCTAGATATTCCCGGCGTGCCCAATCGATGAAATTCGATAATCGATAAAATCGATTGTAATCGATAATAATCGATAGTAATTAATCGATTGATATCGGAAATCGATGAAAATCGAAGATCGAAAGAGTTGTGAGTATCGATTTTCATCAATTTTGATACGTTTTGCGCCACGCATTAAGTGTTATTGTCAGAGAGAACCGGGCAAGGGCAAAAGATCAAGGTCGCCCGTTTACCTTCATCTTTTCACAGTATAAAAGCTACCTGAAAAGATTAGGAATGGTGGCATTTGCAGAAGTAGACGTTCGTCTTTCTTCGAGAAATCGCCATTCCATTATTTTGGGCCCTCCAGCGGCCAAAAATTACCGAGATTTCGGGCAACTTTGGGCAACCGTAAAACACCCTTCGTATGACTCCTAAAAGCTCTTGTATTTTTTCTATGACATTGATCCCCTTATGAGTTGATTGTGATATATTAAACCTTCTTTGCTTTAATACTGGGTTTTTTACGTGGCGCTAAAAATCGCCACTGAATCGTTAATGAGTGTCACCCAAATATGAGTCATTTTCAGTCGACTGTTTCACCAACGTGCGGCGGTTTATTTTTAAAGTGAAACCATTTCCCGATAGTACTTTTTGCTCTTAACAAAATCCAGTTTAGTTAAAATTGGTATCTAAGAGTAAATCGGAGTAAGCGGCATCTGAAACTACCATTGCAATTATTATTTTAAAACATTTCCCGGCAAATTTTACCTGGAGGTTATAACAAAATTGTTCGAACTACAACGATTGCGTCCCCTTATTCAACAAAAGAGGCATTCAAAAGTAAAGCAGCTTGCTCCTTCGGCTACGGGATAGATTTTCAAACTGTCGTGTAGATATTTAGCTTCGTTAAACGTTCCAATACGTCCAATATTGCCACCCCTTCATCTTACAATGTCATTAACAATGGGTGGAATTTTCCCGCGAAAGGTTTTAAATCGTCATTCACACTATGTGGCAATGCCGGAACGTTTCACAGACGGCAGTTTGACTGTAGAAAATTATTTTAAATATACCCAGTAGCCATTATAGGCCGAAAAAACTCTGTTCAAAGCAAGTTAAATAAATAGAGATGTTGTTTGAATTACTCTAGTTTGTGACATGTCTATTTAAATTTTCTGCCCGATTTATTTTTACGATATAAGAAAAAAAAATCAAATCGAAACGTTTACTTTCAAGAGTACTCACTGACTGTACTTTTGTCGTATAAATAAAATAAGTATTAAGATAATAACTGAAATAATAATATTCGCAAAATGTTGCCAAAACAGAAAAACTTTAGGCACCTTTCATCTACCCGCTATAATGGATTAAACCTAAAACACAATTACTTCGACACATTCTCGATTGCATACCTATTAAGTTAATATTCCCTCATTCGTCTCACAAGCGCCTCTTAGGGCGGACCATAGGAAATAATCGGAGAGGGGGTAGGGGAGGTGACTTTTCCCAAAAAAAATTACTGCAAGAGAAAATTGTCTAAGAAAAATCCTGCAAGCGAGTGTGCCTTAAAAAGATGTTAATGCAATGGATATAAAAACAATTTTCAGACGAGTAGCCCCCCCCCCCCCCCCCCCCCCCGCGGTTTTCCAATGGTCCGTCCCTTACCGCCGTAAAGCCAAAAAATCGGCCCTTTCGGTGTTTGCAAATTGAAACTTTTGTTTAGAAATTCGAAATTATACTTTGCGTGCAATAATTGTCCAGATGATTGAAAAGTAGATTGTACTGGCCATGGGATGTTCATAAAGGACATGCGTTATCTGAAATTGCTTTTTTCCATGTGTTCGGATTGGAAAACATGTTGTACAATATACGCCAAAAGGTTCTGCACTGACCGTTATGCAAACACAGGTATTTTGGGGGAAATTTAAAGTTTGTGTTCACGTAAGCGCTTCGATAGGATTTCCCAAACTCTTTTGAATGCCTTTATAAGCCTGTGTAAGCATAAAGTCGTTTTCTTCTATATCAAAATAAAGTCAACGAAGTAAGGCTGTGTCACAACTGTGCTCTCATAGCCTCGTGCATATTGGGATGCAACCAATCAGAGCCTGCGTTATAATGGAATTTACATATAATTTTCTCTAGAATGTGTTAATACCACTCTCCTTAGAATCTTTTGTCGTCATTGAATAAACCATCAAACGCTCAAAGAAGATCAGAAAGCCTGTGGCCTGGCTACCGCGCTTTTAGAACGCGCGCGCGTGGTCTGAACTGCAGCATGTTCAGGTTTGGTGGCATGTGCATGTTTTTACATACGTTTCCAGTGGCTCGATGAAAGATTTCTTCCTTGCTAGTGACCCAACAACAGCAAGTTGTAGGCTTCGGCATATCTCCCTGAGCTCAGCCACTTTCAAAATGTTCAGTTTCTTTTCTCTTGATAGTTCGCAAACGTTTCTCCTCCCTACTTGAATGGGATGATGCGGTACAGTCATGTCATGAAGCACTGCTTCCCGTAAGTTATCGAGAGCGATCTCAGATTCCAGCGCTTCTAAGTCTTCCTCTGAAACTTCTACGTTGGCTTCTTCTAAATGGGATTTTTCCGTTTGACTTTGCCGTTGCATTGCTGATAGCCTGGAGAAAAAGCTGTTCATTTGTTGCGAAGTTCTCCACTCCTCTGGACTGAACAAAGGATGCCCATTCTCGTCCTTGATGAACTTCATTCCATGGGCTACCTGGACTGGATCTGCCTTTAATCCGCTTCTGGCTCCTGCGTCAAACTTCTGTACCAAATACGTCTTCACGTGGTCAGCCATTCTTGATGGCTTTTTGATTGCTTTTAGGGCCCATCCTTTTGATCGCCTGTCATTGATGATTGGAGAGGAGGGTCTGTCGTAATGTGCGGGAATTGCCTCTTGCTCATGGGAAGGCATACTCACACCAGTTACCTTCTCGGTCCACTTCTTTCTGACTGAGTCGTACAAGGACTCAGATTCTAATTTTCTGACATGCTGCCCAAAATCCATGTGCGCATCAGCTTCTGCCTCTGTCTTAAAAGTGAGGACGCATCCAGCCTCACTGCATGAGAACATTTCAGTCGTTGGCCTGACGCTTTCTAAGACAGTGCCCCGCTCTTTCGTTTTGGGACCAAACGGCTGGATTACTTTCAGCCCAGTGTCTCCTTGTTGTTGGAAAATTAGTTCGCTATACGAAAGAAAGCGCCCAGGTCCAACACTGTAGGCCTTCCAAGTGCGGATTCAACTTTTTTCAAACACGAAATTGTTGATAAGGCTAATACCAGGTATCTTGTTATCCATGCCAGCCGCCTTGGTGGCATCAACTTCTACAACAGCTGCTCTACAACCCTCAAGGCCACCGTGGGATTCCAGTGCTTGTTTCATATCCTCTGTTGTTACCACGTCATGCTTCTCATTCACCCATCTTCTAATGTGTGCTTTCATGGGTGCAGTTTTCCGATCGCATATGTCCTTCCCCGCCTGAGGATCTGAAAAGTCGTAGCGCAATGGTGTTACACCTGTCCTTTCTCCTATGTATGGAAGACTGAGGATCAAGGGCCCATTGTGGTAACAACCCGCGTTGTCTGATCGCACTGTTTTGATTGCAAGTGTTGATGAGGTGCACAAAGCACTCAACTTCGTATCTGCCGTCAGCATGCAATAATAATAATAATAATAATAATAATAATAATAATAATAATAATAATAATCTTTTATTAGGAAGCCTTCATTCACTATACAGTGGTTTTCAGAAAGGTCCTAACTAAGATTAAAAATACTAAATAAGACTATATACAATAAAACGAAAAAAAAAAAAAAAACCTTAGAATTAAAAATTATTATTAAAAACTAACTTGAATACAAAAGAAAGAGTTAACTAACAAACCTACTTAGAACGCTACGCTTAAAATTTACAAGATCAGGTGCATTTCTGGTGTCTCTGTCTAGGTTGTTCCAGTCTTTCAGAGAGTGATAACACACTCTCTGCTTTCCCCAATTTTTGGTTACATGAGGTAGCCTAAGCATGTCTTTGTTCCTTGTGTTATAGCTATGAATGTCCCTGTGAGCTAGTAACTCCATAGAGTGATCCATAAGTCCATTAATACACTTATAAACATATATACAGCGATGATAAAATCTACGTTATTCTAGGTTAAGCCACTTTAAAGCTACGAGGGCATCAGAAGCTGACGAATAAAGTTGTCTGTCCAGGATGATTTTCGCGGCTTTGTTTTGTAAAACCTGTAGGTCATTCAAAAGCTCCACATTGTTCTTGTCGCCCCACACAAGATCAGCATAATCAAAATTGGTAAAACAAGGCTGTTGTAGAAAAGTAGGCGAGCGGTGAAAGGTAACAGATGTTTTATCCTACGTAAAAGACCAAGTCGCTGATTTACTTTAGAAATTAGATGCTCTACATGATCAGACCATGTGAAGTCTGAGGCCAGCTTAATCCCTAAATATTTAAACGTACTAACACTATCTAATTTACAATAAAAAATAGATAGAGACATTGAGGAAATATTTACTAATTTTCTGTTGCTACCGATTAACATGGATTTTGTCTTTGTAAGGTTCAATGTAAGTTTGTTCGCTTTTAGCCACATTGCTACGTTGTAAAGATCTGCGTTTAATTTGCTCTCCAGCTGGTGCGGTTCTTTTGAAAAGCAGTAAAGAACAGTATCGTCAGCGTACAATGACACCTCGGAGTGTTCAATAACAGCAGGTAGCTCATTGATGTACACAAGGAACAATAACGGTCCCAAGATACTTCCTTGTGGAACACCGAAAGTAACGGGAAGGGCTTCGGATAAATTATTTTCACAGAAAGTTTGCTGTTTGCGATTTCTAAGGTACGAAGCAAACCACTCCAAAGACCTGGGGGAGACTCCAACTGATGACAATTTGGACATCAAAATCCCGTGATCGACTGTATCGAACGCCTTTGTAAGATCCAGAAATACGGCACCACAGATGTTCCCTCTTTCCATGTTTAATAAGACTTCATCGGCAAAACCAGTCAATGCAGTGGCTGTTGAACGTTTGGACCGGAAACCGAACTGCTTGTTTGAAAGTAAATTGTTTGAGGCCAGGTGTTCGTACAGTTGGGAGTGGACTACTCTTTCTAAGATCTTGCTGAGAGTGGGCAGTATTGAGATGGGACGATAATTTGTTGCATTTGTTCGGTCACCCGATTTGAACAAAGCTGTCACTTTAGAGCACTTCCATATCCCCGGAAACTTTCCTGAGCGTATAGACAAATTTATTAACTTTGTGATGGAAGGACTAATTGATTGAGCGCCACACTTCAAAAGCCTTGCACTTATATTGTCCAAGCCAATAGCTTTGTTAACCTTGAGACTAAGCAATTGTTCAAGGACAACCGCTTCGCTAATTTCTTTTAATTGAAACGATCCAGAAAGACTAGCAATCGGCAATGAAGTGCGAGCTACAGATGTTATTTTGTCAGCTAGAATCCTCCCTATTGAAGCAAAGTGAGAGTTCAGTGCAGAAGCGATAGACTGCGGAGTTGTATGATGAGCTCCGTCAGCGATAATACATTGTGGAGTCGAAGATTTGTTAGTGTGTTATGATTGCACTTACATGCCAGCTTCTGCCTCAGACATCCGTTCGCGGTAACGCTGGGGAGGTATTTCATTGCCCAGTCTATGATAATCAAACATGTTCCTTCATCAAGTTGGTTAAGGGCGCTCTGCTTAGCTTCCTCTTGAGTAACAGAACGGATCAAATGCGCCTTCCATGCATGAATTCCATCAGTGCACTGCTTGTTCTCGAACTTCATTCTGGCCTTCTGATCTTCGGTGATGTCTACCTCCTCAAGTTTCTCTGCGACTTCTTCTAACACCATATCGAGAGATTCGCACCTATCGCACCCAGTGTCGTGAGAGTGCTGACATTCTCCACTAAAGTCAAGATTGGTAGGATCACTAAGAGCATATACAGTACAGTGGTCTTTGGAGTTTTCGTTTCTACCCGCGTGCACCTTAAAATCCGTCTTGAAATATCTTTTTGCCTCTTTCAACGCCTGCCCCATCTTTTGGGCCCAGTGCTCGCCTGCACCGTTCTCCATCAACGTTTCAATCATTGAATGTAGATTGTCAAATGCTTCAGCTCCTTCAGCGGTGATATATATCGAGTCCATGAAGGGACTTTTGCATTGATGCTGAGCAAACTTCAAGCATTCTAAACAGAGAACGCTTGCTAGCTGGCTCAAATTCTTGTTGTTTGCAATAGATTGTGTACTGATTGATTATTCGGGAAGGAATCAATGTTCTTATAACAGCCGGGATAATAATACGCTCACCGGAGTCTAGCTTTAGAGTTTTTGTCTCAAATGCAATATCTTGAACTAGGTCTGGTCGCGAAATGTAATCTACAAAATGATCAACCTTCACGGGATCGATTCTTGTTCGGAAGATTTGCTTTTCTGGAACAGGTTGTCCTTTTCCTGCTTCATTAGCATGTAGACGGGCCTGGTCAATTCTCCATTTAGTTAAACCGGGAATCAGTCCCTGCAACTCTGCCCGGCTAAAGTCATTTGCGAAAAGAGAAAGAATCTGACGTTTTGTTTGCCAGGACCCTGCTTGATCATGCGCTTTAATCAAGACATCAATAAGCCCAGTGCTTGTGTCGAAGTGCTTACGTTTGGACGAATCGCCATCTTCTCTTTCAACTATCGATTCTTTTCGAATGGAATTCCAAAGCTCTTTTTCCTGCTCTGGGCTTATGACTGACAGTGAGGCAGTTACGGCTTCCCGCGCCTTGCGTTTATACGCTTTATTTAGGTTTCTGTGAACCCTCGAATATTAATCAATGGCAGTTGTAAATGTAGAAGAAACTAACGTTACTTATTAAGAATGCACTTATGTTGCATCGAAAGGTTACTGTGGAAGAGATTGTTACAACAGGTGTTGTGTTATTGTAGCAGGAGCAAAAATATCTTTGTGTACTTTTAATTAGTTTTGACTAATTATGTTCACGACAGTATGTAAGATATGCGTTCAAGTAACAAAAAAATTCTTATCAGTGCAAAACGTTTGCTTGCTTTCATTGGTCTTGATGGCAATAAGGTATCTTAAGTTTATAGCTATCACAAGCGTTTTGGTCACAGCCTTTTTCGACTAGAAACACTAGCTGGAAAGCAGAAAACCCAACGTGTCTGCAAGGTAATTGCGTACGGGCTCTAATTTTCCAACCTTTTGATGTGATCGTGGGTAAGTAAAACTAGAGGCAAAGTTTTAAATTAAAAGCTGAAGAAAAAATGTGGTATACTAACCTGCACCGATGGGAACCACAACACTGAATGTAACAAAGATTTCCTTTGACATAGCAGCGTTTACACGTCTTGGGAGGTTTATTCGCCATTTGCTTCCCTCGTGGGTCGGGTAGCAGCAAAGTTCGCCCTTCCGGCCCGACCAATCGATAGTAAGGTCTCGCCTATGCTTGGGGCAGATTGTCATGGCCTGCACGTCTTCAGCACCAACACCCAGCAGACCAGCACGATTTAAAATAAGCTGCGATTCGCTGACCTCTGTCTTTCCTCGACCTCGATTGCCGCTGATTCCAAGACTAACAAGGTGAGAAGTCATATCTCGTTTGCAAGCCAGTAATGGAAGAATAACCGATCCAGGTCCACCTAAACTGCAAGGCCATTCTTCTGATCGGAAAGAACAGTTCATGATTTCAAAGCCAAGAAGAACTCTAAACAAACCTTTTGAAACACCTGTCGTCTGCCCTTTTAATTCGTGACGTGTCACGCATTCGGTTAAGTCGGGGATACACAGAGTGTAAACAAAAATTCATTCAAAGTTTGTTTAACTAATTTAGAGGAAGTCTCGATTGTCTTTGCGATATGTGCTTCCAGTTTCCTAGCAGATTAAAAACCATTTCACTGAGGATATAGTCCGGTTTTACCATGCAGCCATGCAGCGTGACGAATGAAAATGATAAAACTTTTGCGGGAAAATTAAACGACCTGTTTTAAAACTTAGTATTTTACCGGGTGTTAATAAGGAGATTTGAAAAGTTTACATATCTTATTATGATATTGAAGTGTCAATGCTTGATCCCGAAATCAACGGATCTACTTTTAGCTAATTTTGGACCACAAACACGGAAACTCGAAAAAAAGGATATTCAATTTGGCGGGAAATATTTTTAACTGAAAATCGTAATGGTACGCAGTTTCAGATGCCGCTTACTCCGATTTACTCTTAGATACCAATTTTAACTAAACTGGGTTTTGTTAAGAGCAAAAAATACTATCGGGAAATGGTTTTACTTTAAAAATAAACTGCCGCACTTTGGTGAAACAGTCGACTGAAAATGACTCATATTTGGGTGACACTCATTAGCGATTCAGTGGCGATTTTTAGCGCCACGTAAAAAACACAGTATTTAAGCAAAGAAGGTTTAATATATCTTAATCAACTTATAAGGGAATCAATGTCATAGAAAAAATACAAGAGCTTTTAGGAGTCATACGAAGTGTGTTTTACGGTTACGCAAAGTTTCCCGAAATCTCGGTTATTTTTGGCCGCTGGAGGGCCCAAAATAATGGAATGGCGATTTCTCGAAGAAAAACGAACGTCTACTTCTGCAAATGCCACCATTCCTAATCTTTTCAGGTAGCTTTTATACTGCGAAAAGATGAAGGTAAACGGGCGACCTCGATCTTTTGCCCTTGCCCGGTTTTCTCTGACAATATCACTTAAGTACCTACTCCTTCAAATAACAAGAGATCCGGCCATTTTCCCCGTTTTGTCGCGTATAGACTAACTCTAACACAGAAAATTTCGCCTTTTCGCAGTTTACTCCTCGACTGCCGATTTTTTTCTCGAGGGAAAATGCTTCACCCGTCCTTACTGTAAAAGGGCATTCGTGGTAGCCTTCACAACAGCCTATAGTACGTTCATTTCGCGGGATTTCGATGACTCACGAGACTGGAAGACTTTGGCAAGACTTGCTTGAGTCCACGATGATGGATGCGTAGCGTATCCGCTTACACCAGGTGCTTACAAAATGTTGTAAGAATTTATAAATGGTTCATTTATTAAAACTGATAATAATCGATAAAATCGATAAAAATCGATACAATTAGGAGGACTTGAGATTAGATTGTGAGTATCGATTTTCATCGATTGGTCAGACCAATCGATTTAATCGATTGATTTTTATCGATTATATCGATTGATTTCCGATGATCGATTATCATCGATTGGGCACGCCGGGAGATATTTCACACCTCCGGTACCATTTTCTGCAAAGATTACCCCGCGATTGGCTTAACCCTTTACAAATGTCAAACCATTTTCAAGTATCTACAAGTGAATCAGAATTAACGGAAAAAATCATCAGGTAAGGGAGATTTTCTTTATCGTCATTTGGCCTTGTCGTTTTATTACCCCGAAACGTTTTAAAGAAATTAATTCTGTTTCGACGAATTTGATTGCCTGAGAGTGTTCGTTACATTAAGTTAGTAAGATTTTGGAAAAAAAGTTGTCGTAGCCTTTCATCTGGACACTTAGATCTCCATTAGCGTTTTATTGAACCTAGAAGTATTCACTTTTTTTCAAAGTCGGAGAACATGAAAAAGGGAATTAGCTACCTAAAACCCTTTCAGTGCCAAAGTCGACTTTTGTCGACATTTGGAGGAGTGGTCATTGAACCACTTGTGACGTCATCAGTTTGCACGTCAGTCGACTTTTCAGATAAGCAACTGACACAGCGTTCATTCAGTCTTTCCATAGGACTATGCAGTTTGTATATCGACTGCATTCTGACAGAGCTAATCGAAAAAAAAAAACACGTTCCGTTTTTGGTGCAAAATCGGTGCATGAACAGGCCAATACACCTGCAATTGATCAACGTCCCCTTTTCAGGGTTTGCCGATGATTTTGTCCAAACTTTTCCTGCCAGAAAGAAGGATGTGAAGAGTAAAAAGGAACGAGGATAAGAAGGCAGGAAAAAAAAGAAAGAAGGAAAAGGAGCAACAGAAAATTTGGAACGGTTTCAGCAAAAACAATAAATGAAATAATTTGGCTTATGCGCATGCACCAAAGTGAAAAATTGTACATTGTTACACGGAATCTCTATCAAAATGTTGCTGCAATGTAAAAAAGTGCTTTCATATCAAACTTAGCCTATTTTTATGGTTAGAATTTTTCTGGCACAATGAAGCTATTGTTGTCCATCCTTAGGGATTTTCCTGTTCGGTGTCGCCAAATTACACTCGGCTTAAATCGGATCCAGTCGGCACATTTCTGATGATGACATTTTTGTTCCTAACGGAGGCCTACTTGGGAAAGCACAAACAGACTAACAAGTTTGAATAAAAAGTAAATCGAGGTTGGATGTTTAAAGGGTCGGTTCGCATAAGTAAGGTGATGTTTCATGTTCAAGGTCGGTTCGTTGTTCAAAAGCATAAAGAAAAAGTTAAGCAAGGTTCCATGTTCGAAGCATCGGTTGGAAAGCGCGCAGGATAAGCGAGGTTTCATGTTCTAAGCGTCGGTTGGAATGTTCACAAGTTTGAATAAAAAGTTAAGCGAGGCTTTATCTGCTTTATGTTCAAAGCGCGCCTGGGAAAGCGCGTCAGTTCAAATGTTTACAAGTTGGAATAAAAAGTTAATTCAGCAATTAAAATTGATGACATTTACGTGCGTAATAGCAAAATAATAATACAGCTGTGTTTGAAAGTGGAATTAAAATGAAAATTCGTCTCGACCACGAGAAAATGAAGGTAGAATTAGAAGCTAATTTTTTTCCTCTCATGCAGAGTCGTTATGAATTTCCCGGCCTATACTTGGATATCCAGGGGCAGTTAATGGGGGCGAAACGAAGTAAATCGTTTTCGGGTTTACTTCGTTTCGCCCCGACTAACTGCCCCTGAGTCTCCGAGGATGGATTTCCACTGTCGCGTAGTTTCACGTTCGCTATAACAGGCGTGATAGATGCGTAAAATAAAATAGCGAAAAAGTATGGACGGCTTGCGTCTTTACATTTTTGCAGCGGAGCGAGCGCAGCGAGCGAGCAGACACTGCTGTTCACCCGCTTCCCTTGCTCCGAAGCAATTAAGGCTATGTTGCTTATTAAAATCGTAGCTGTATGGCGATACAAAATTTGTTCTCTTTAGTATACAGTGGAACCCCGATATAACGATACACCAAGGGAGCAGTAAAATTATATCGTTATATCGAGGAATCGTTATATCGAAACTCCCGATATAACGTATGGCCGTAAAATAACCGAAAATATCGTTATATCGGGGCAAACCTATTGTAGCTTTTTACTGCATATTATTTAATAAAAAAGTTGATGAACAGGCTTAGAACACAAGTATGATTTTCGTATGTCATCGCACAAAGCTACTGGCAGAAACGTTAGACATTACTCGATTACTGTTATGTCATAGAATTAAATTCAATCTTTTGCTTAAATTGTGACTGTGTAGTGATAATATCGTTATATCGGGAAAGATTTTACGTTCGGTCCGCTAGATTCTCATCGCTATATCGGAAATATCGTTATATCGAAGATCGTTATATCAAGGTTCTGTCCCATACATGTTACGGTAACTTTTGCCGGAACATAAAATATCCATCGTTATACAGAGAATATCGTTATATCGAGGATCGTTATATCGGGGTTCCACTGTAATGACTGTAATAGCAAAAGGAAGAGAGAGAAGAAAACGAGTTGAAGGAGATGAATCAGTTTACTGATTACCTTGCATGAGAAAAGAGCCTCTTTTGGTATGCAGCTCATGAAAACTGCACGCATGAATAGAGACAAGCCGGGAAGTCGTGCACTGTTAAAATCAACGCGCAGATATCACAGAAAGAGTGTTATTTCTGAGGACGATAACAATAATTATATCTTCGGCAAAATTTTCCCCTTGACTTTCAGATGTCAGTTTAAGTATCACGATATATAAGAAATGACCCCATTCAAATGACCTACTACATTTACTTGTTCTACTGCGCTAGAGTTAACCAAACTTTTGGAAAAAAAATTATTCCAATCCGCAATGTTATGGCATGGCTTGGACTTCTCCCATGGGAATAATCCCTCGCAAAAGGAATTTCCCTGCGGTCGCCTCTCAATTCTTAATAACGCTGCCCTTGCCGGATAACCCTAATGTAACCCTAACACTTCGTGCTTACAATAACTTTTTATTTTGGAAAACCGATATTCAGTAATCCCGAGTCTCTTTGCATAGCCTGCATCTCTTCTATATCAAAAGTGGATTGCAAAGGAATTACCCTGTGATTGCCTTACAGCTTCGAAAACGCAAGCCTATAGGGTAAACGCTAACTCTAGGTGCAGCTAACTCTAACTTTTGGAAAAACGAATCCATAACGTCTTCAGTGACTTTCAAAAGAAAACAATTAACAAAGTACTTAGAACAATCTATAGAGATCTTTTGTGGAAATCTAAACCAAGGTTAATAGACAAACCCAAACATGACCACTGATGGAAGTTACTGTTCAGAAATAAGAGCTCTTAAAATAAAAATAGAACTAAGCGCTTGAGGTTACAAAACTCTTTGTGCGGGCTTTCGGGGCCCTTGAATCACACTGGCACTGAAGCTACGAAATAGTAAGCAACTGATAAACTAAACGTCGTGCGGTTCGAATGTTCACACGATGGAATAAACAGTCAGACGAGTTCTTATTTTCAAAGCGTCCGTTGGCATCTTCAAAAGTTTGACTCTCATTTCACAAATAGGTAGGTAAAGTCTGCATACGAGCCTAGTGGCCCATCAGGCCGGAGCTTATCCCGGTTTCCGTAGCATTAAGCGACTAGGAGTATCATCCCATCCCTGGATGGGATGCTAGTCCATCGCAGGTTTACCCCCAGCAGTAAATTCGCCGGTACCCGTCTATACACCTGGGTGGAGAGAGGCACTATGAGAGTAAAGTATCTTGCCCAAGAACACAACGCAGTGCGCCGGCCAGGGCTCGAACCCGGACCGCTCGATCCGGAGTCCAGCGCACTAACCATTAGGCCACCGCGCCTCCCACAAATAACTTTTAAGAAATATCTTATATATTTAAGACAGAAAAAGCACCGATCCTAATCTTGCCTCAAAATATCTCTCAACTCTCCAACTGTCAACGCGCAGCTATTGCTCTGCAGTATATCACTCCCAAAATAGATAACTTTGGCGGAAATTATTAATTAGCTATATATATGTATAATATTGGTATTCGAGAGCCTTTGCCTTTACGTGTACGTTTTTATTCCAGGTTTAATTTTATCCAAATTAAAAATTTAACCAAGCGCTTCTCTGATAAAAAAAGATGTGTAAATTAAACTGTTATAGCGACAAAGTTGTTTTAACCGACTGAGTCTGTAGACTGTGCAGGCTTAGACTTAATGTGTTTCCAAGCGGAATTAAACTGACATTTCCACGCGGAATTAGTAAAACGAAAATTCCTCACTTCGAATTTTCCAAGAATTATCTTACCTTACAGATGCAAACGTGGCTTTTTTTGTACCGTTCTTTCGGTGTAAACCTGCCCACTGAACCAAGAATTCTATCATAAAGGAAGTTCAGTCTTTCACTAACACAATTAATAACTATGGTGACAAATAACAAGGAATTTCTTGAAAGGAATAATATTGGAATAATATTGACATTCTGTCAGCAGCTCCTGTTTGCAAGAAAAAACTCATTTTCCATTATAAGAATTTTCAACAGTTCTTGATATAATCTAAAATTAAGGTAATTATAGAGTAACGGAAACAATTTTCAATGACTTCTTACTCGTTTTATGCAAATTAGTTTTAACAACCGCTAAAATTTAAGCGAGTGCTTTGCTAATAAGATGTTTAATTTCTAATAATGTCTAGCTTTTCTTCTTTTGCAAAATTATATTTTGACTCCAAAATATGTTAATTACCCTCATCCCGGGAGACAAAAGATAGCTGCCAAAGTCACACCTGCATTTCGTTTGACGCTACACATTTGCACATTTCAAGCTTATAGTATTCACAGTTCCCTTTTGCATTCCCGTTTCCCTAGATATGGCTAACGCGGGCTCTGGCGACCCATTGTACATCACCGGCTGACCTACTACATTCAGTGGTTCTATTGCGAACTTTCAAGTTCAATTGCGAAAGCGCTATCATGGCCAGAGTTTGTTCACTTTGATGGGGGCGAGGGAAGCCAAAGTAGTTTGATAACGCGCTACAACCCCTGTACAAGGATATGACTGTGCGGAAAAAGACCAGCTGACTTGTATTCAATTTAGGAGTGTTTGAATTCCATAAGGCTTTGTCTCAAACTTCCCCCACCCCACTCCCTTTTAGATGTGTCCAAGCTACAACAATCATTCCCACACCCTCCCCCACAAAGCCTAGGTTTGTAACACTCATCGCTTCCGAAGAATTTTGTATTTCGCGCTCGGCGATCTGGCTACGCGTCGGTGATTCCTAACTATTGTCTTAATTACAAACAATAAAGCCCCTTTCCATCAATCAATAGTTAAGGCCATAAAAGGAGCGAAACGTTAGACTAATTGTCCAGCCAAAATCGAGGGTCTCCCAGGGGTTTTGGGGAACAAGGGAACATTGGCAAAATATCGAAGGGAACAAAGGAACATTAGCCAATTTTTGGGAACAAGGGAACAAAATTCGAAAAATTACAATACGAAAAAATTCTGATATATGATATAAAATGTGTGGGAACATGGGAACATATGGCAATATTGGAAGGGAACAAGGGAACAAGGACCCCCCCTGGGAGACCCTCAAAATCCTAACCGAAAGTTTGATACGTGATACGTTTTGCGCCTCGCATTGGTACCTACTCCTTCAAATAACAAGAGATCCGGCCATTTTCCCCGTTTTGTCGCGTATAGACTAACTCTAACACAGAAAATTTCGCCTTTTCGCAGTTTATTACTCGAAATGCCTTTCCTCGACTGCCGATTTTTTTCTCGAGGGAAAATGCTTCACCCGTCCTTACTGTAAAAGGGCATTCGTGGTAGCCCTTCACAACAGCCTATAGTACGTTCATTTCGCGGGATTTCGATGACTCACAAGACTGGAAGACTTAAATGGATGCGTAGCGTATCCGCTTACACCAGGTGCTTACAAAATGTTGTAAGAATTTATAATGGTTCATTTATTAAAACTGATAATAATCGATAAAATCCATAAAAATCGATACAATTAGGAGGACGTGAGTATCGATTTTCATCGATTGGTCAGACCAATCGATATTAATCGATTGATTTTTATCGATTATTATCGATTATATCGATTGATTTCCGATGATCGATTGTCATCGATTGGGCACACCGGGAGATTTTTCACACCTCCGGTACCATTTTCTGCAAAGATTACCCCTCGATTGACTTAACCCTTTACAAATGTCAAACCATTTTCAAGTATATACAAGTGAATCAGAATTAACGGAAAAAATCATCAGGTAAGGGAGATTTTCTTTATCATCATTTGGCCTTTTCGTTTTATTACCCCGAAACGCTTTAAAGAAATTTAATTCTGTTTCGACGAATTTGATTGCCTGAGAGTGTTCATTACATTAAGTTAGTAAGATTTTGGAAAAAAATTTGTCGTAGCCTTTCATCTGGACACTTAGATCTCCATTAGCGTTTTATTGAACCTAGAAGTATTCACTTTTTTCAAAGTCGGAGAACATGAGAAAGGGAATTAGCTACCTTAAACCCTTTCAGGGTCAAAGTCGACTTTTGTCGACATTTGGAGGAGTGGTCATTGAACCACTTGTGACGTCATCAGTTTGCACGTCAGTCAACTTTTCAGATAAGCAACTGACACAGCGTTGATTCAGTCTTTCCATAGGACTATGCATTTTGTATATCGACTGCATTCTGACAGAGCTAATCGAAAAAAAAAGCACGTTCCGTTTTTGGTGCAAAATCGGTGCATGAACAGGGCAACACACCTGTAATTGATCAACGTCTCCTTTTCAGGGTTTGGCGATGATTTTGTCCAAACTTTTCCTGCCAGAAAGAAGGATGTGAAGAGTAAAAAGGAACGAGGATAAGAAGGCAGGAAAAAAAAGAAAGAAGGAAAAGGAGCAACAGAAAATTTGGAACGGTTTCAGCAAAAACAATAAATGAAATAATTTGGCTTATGCGCATGCACCAAAGTGAAAAATTGTACATTGTTACACGGAATCTCTATCAAAATGTTGCTGCAATGTAAAAAGTGCTTTAATAGCAAACTTTGGGCAAAATTAGCATTGTAACAACAAAAATTTGGTTTAACGGTTAAAAAAGCGCGTTTGGGGGGGGGGGGGGGGGGGAATTCAGCAGTGAAAGGATTAAAATACTGACACACAATTTTTAACGAGAAATAAAACGCAAACAGCAGCAACAAACATAACACATGAACTACTCCCTTTGAAAATATCTCCTTCACAAGAACGAAAGCGTTATTCAAAGTTATTTTCAAGTATCTTTATTCCTCCTTCTACATTCTATTTAATTAACTGAGAGAATGGACTCTATTAATAAAATAAGACGCCTGGCACACAATCCAACTTTTCCAAAGTCTTCTCGTTCAATCTTAACCTGTTAAAAAAATTTATTAACAAAGCTAAAAATTAGATAGATACCTTTATATAAATAGTTTGTTACCAGACTGTTTAAAATATGTAAGAAGTAGCTTTCTGCAGCACTAACACTTACTTTAGTTAGCGTCTTATGCCAGTTTTTCGTTTCTGTAGAGGTTTTCCTACAAAAGCGTAAATTAAGTGAACAGTACAAGGCTTAAACCTTGATCAGTGTTCATGGTGTCTTGACCTGATTTCCAATCATAAGGAGAAATCGCGAATTCTCAGTGAATTCATCAGGACTCGTGTTGTTTTTTTCCATCACGCCGAACGATCGAGAAAACATGAAATTCAATCAACGGTTAGCTATACTACCAGGGCCGTAGCTCGTAATACGAAAACCGAGGCACTTGTCTCGGTCAAAATCTTGAAATATTAATTCTTTCCATGTTCCTGTAAGAAATTAATATGAAAGATGTGTTTCATTTCCAGGCTTCTAGACTTCGAAATTTGACCCCCTAGCTTCGGCGCTTCGCACTTACCTTGTTAATAAGAAAGTCTGGCAACGGGCCTGACTACTGTGCCTAACGGGATTGTAGCGAACGCTTTTGTGCTTTTGCATGACAACCTTTCTCTGTATAAAAGGCTTGGTAAGAGTTGATGGTTCAGAAAATTACTTTCTATTTTGTTATGTTTCATTGTTGAGGCTGCTCTCCACGGGCTTTTCCTTTTTTGCTTGTTTGCGCGAAGAAAGCCTGATTAAAAACTTCCATTCCGATTCCGTTCAAGGAAAATATGGCCAATAGCGTGATGTTTATTGGTCTCAAATACCTTTATCAAAACATTTCCAGTATTTGATGGTATCTTCAGTTAGCAATGGTGGAGCGAGAAAAGCCCGCTACGTGGAAAACCGAATTTGAAGATATATTTGGTAGGAGGCGGAGGGAAACTTGAAAGTTAAGTTAGGAGATCGTTAACGTGTAATGAGGAGGCAAAATTAGCAGTGCAGGCAAACTAAATAACAGCCAGCGAGCCCGTCTGCTTGCATCTGATTGGAGACTCCTAGGTGATATCCCATTCCTTCTTCACACAAATAACTGAGACACGTACTACATTTAGCCAAGAAAATGGGTCGATATAAAACTATCTTATATAATGTTTGGTTTTTACGCACTTTAAATAGTCAGGTAACAAAACATGTTTTCTCTAATTTGGTCACCAGCCACTTAAGAGCGTCTGACTGTATTTTTTGAGAATCCCGAGACAGGACCGAAAATTCGAATTTTCTTTTATTTCATCCAAAAGACCCTTTTGGTGAACTATTTTCAAAAATATTGTTTAAAAGTTCCAGGAGTTTAATTTTTTGCGAAATCTGCGAACGTTGGAAATACCGCCTGATCCTGCCCGAACACCAAATAATGGCGGATGGAATTTCTGCAAAATAGAGCAGTTTTAACACGGTAGTACAGAAAGCTGAAAACTTCCCTTGATCTCATTTTTACACAACTTCTTATCTATCCTTTGGTCATTATTTCTAGCTATATTTCATCTTGAAGCAAATAAGTTTTGTCCAATTTTCAACCGTTTGAAAAATACAACTATCGCGATTCAATTTACATGCCAAATTTTAACTGATTTCAGAGGGTCATAATTCGCAGGGTATACCACTAGCTTGGGAAATAAGGAGTTCACAAGAGAGAGGTATGCTATGTGTTTGTCATATGTAAATATCTAGTTTGGCCCGTGGAAATTAAGCGCGCTAGACGAAAAGCTATGGAGGGCATTTTGACAAATCGCGCCAGTTTTTGGCGGATGAGCAAAACCTTGATTTTGTGATCACGTATTAAAACATAATTCAACATGTGTCTTGACCAAAAAATATTCTTAGACATTGTTTATCGCACATACAAGTAATTTATTTAAAAATACCTCATAAGTGGCCTTGCTAACGGATGGTTAGTCCTCTAGAAATTGGCGAACACAACAAGTCGAAAATACCGCCTGATCGTGCCCGAACACCAAATAATGGCGGATGGAATTTCTGCAAAATAGAGCAGTTTCAACACGCTAGTACAGAAAGCTGAAAACTTCCCTTCATCTCATTTTTACACAATTTCTTATCTATCCTTTGGTCATTATTTCTAGCTATATTTCGTCTTGAAGCAAATATGGTTTGTCCAATTTTCAACCGTTTGAAAAATGCAACTATCGCGATTCAATTTACATGCCAAATTTTAACTGATTTCAGAGGGTCATAATCCGCAGGATATACCACTAGCTCGGGAATTAAAGAGTTCACAAGAGAGAGGTTTGCTATGTGTTTGTCATATGTAAATGTCTAGTTTGGCCCGTGGAAATTAAGCGCGCTAGACGAAAAACTATGGAGGGCATTTTGACAAATCGCGCCAGTTTTGGGCGGATGAGCAAAACCTTGATTTTGTGATCACGTATTAAAACATAATTCAACCTGTGTCTTGACAAAAAATATTCTTAGACATCGTTTATCGCACATACAAGTAATATATTTAAATAATACCTCAGAAGTGGCCTTGCTAACGGATGGTCAGTCCTCAAGAAATCGGCGAACACAACAGGTTTCGATGAAAGTCAGCCAATACTAGTAACAGATGAAGAGAAACGTTGCTTTCAAAATCCGATCAACGTTGATGGATTTATCGAGAAAATCCACTCTAACTTCTTTCTTGTTTATCTCCTGCAATTGTTTCCCATTTTCTTTTAAAAAGGAGGAAATATTCCAGGCCGGAACGCTAAATCGTGAGCCCGAAGCAACATGCAAATAACACGTTTGTTTATGGGACATCGGATATGTAAATTAAGTAGTTCAGTCACGGTGTCACGCCATGCTATTCTCAACATAGTATAAATTTGCATATATCCAAGTTTGCACTCTTTAAGCGCTTTTATATTTGGACTATTTAATCCCCGTATTTTCAGCAGAAGAAATTGGTAGTACAGGACATGGCCAACAAAGCAGTAGTGAGAGCTTTTCTGGCATATCTACTGAATTTAGGACAATTTTCGTCTCTAGAACTGCCGTTCGTGGCTTGAGGGTCGACATTGATCAAAACCTGTTGTGTTCGCCGATTTCTAGGACTGATCATCCGTAAGCAAGGCCACTTATGAGGTATGATTTAAATATATTACTTGTATGTGCGATAAACGATGTCTAAGAATATTTTTTGTCAAGACACAGGTTGAAGTATGTTTTAATACGTGATCACAAAATCAAGGTTTTGCTCATCCGCCAAAAACTGGCGCGATTTGTCAAAATGCCCTCCATAGTTTTTCGTCTAGCGCGCTTAATTTCCACGGGCCAAACTAGATATTTACATATGACAAACACATAACATATCTCTCTCTTGTGAACTCCTTATTTCCCAAGCTAGTGGTATACCCTGCGAATTATGACCCTCTGAAATCAGTTAAAATTTGGCATGTAAATTGAATCGCGATAGTTGTATTTTTCAAACGGTTGAAAATTGGACAAAACTTATTTACCTCAAGATGAAATATAGCTAGAAATAATGACCAAAGGATAGATAAGAAGTTGTGTAAAACTGAGATCAAGGGAAGTTTTCAGCTTTCTGTACTAGCGTGTTGAAACTGCTCTATTTTGCAGAAATTCCATCCGCCATTATTTGGTGTTCGGGCAGGATCAGGCGGTATTTCCAACTTTCGCAGATTTCGCAAAAAATTAAACTCGCTGGAACTTTTAAACAATATTTTTGAAAATAGTTCACCAAAAGGGTCTTTTGGATGAAATAAAAGAAAATTCGAATTTTCGGTCCTGTCTCGGGATTCTCAAAAAATACAGTCAGACGCTCTTAAGACTAGATAGGGGGTCATAATATACAGTAAAGACAGCAACATTGACCAGTTGTTTTTTGTTTTACCTCTAATTTTGTTTTTGATGAACGAGTTCTTAGCAAATTAATGTAGGTGACGTTTTGTTGCTGTAAAAAACTTAAATTTACTTGAATTATGCTTGGAAGTTTTCAACCTCAAACTGAGATTTGAATACAATGATTCTTATGTTTATGGCTTAACCTACTTACATGCTCCGCAAGTTGCTCGGCAATTCTCCCTGAGAAAATGCCAACCACAACGGTGACGATGGTTGTAACAATACTCTTTACCCCAGCTGTCCTCGCATCCTGTATAGATGAGATTTTTAATTGTACTGAGCTGACTACAATGGAGTTTTTCGTTTGTTTGCTTGTTTGTTTGTCTGGTTGTTTGGTTGTTTGCTTGCTTGTTTGTTTGTTTGTTTGTTTGTTTGTTTGTTTGTTTTAAGGCCTGGTCAAATGGAGGCAAGTTGAAAACTTGCGTCTACTTGCGTCTCCGTTTGGCCACGACTTGCGTGCAGTTGCGTTGAGATCAGATTTGTACTCAAGTCAACGCAAGTTTTTCACCTTTTGGCTACCCAACGCAAGTCTTGCTGTTTACTTCAAGTACTGAGAGTAGCATTTATATGGCTTTTTTGACAACTTGCGTGCACTTGCCAGTAGACTTGCGAGTCCGTGGTCTGTGTTTACGTTTCTTATCGATTCTCGTGTTTCATCCCATTGTTGTCAATATAGCATGAGTTGCTTTGACAATATTGTCACAGAAAGAGAGCAGCACTACTCACCAGGGTTTGGCGGGCGTGGTGGTCTTGTGGTCATAGGTGGTCGAGGTGTTTGTGGAGGTAATGGTGAGTTAGGTCCTCCGCCTCCATCTCCTGTTAAAAAGATAGAAAAGTGTACTTATGCAAAATGTATCGGGAAAACAAATCATTTTTTGGAACCTGTGTTTCAAGAACGATTTTCCCCGCATTATTTAAATGAAATAATCGAATAATAGCTATACTATAGTAATTAAGAAAACTTGTGTTATTTTAGCTAACTAAGCATTCTCTTCAGTATCTATTGGGATCGACTCGTGTAGCATGTACGTTTAAAATGTCACCTCTTTTGAGGATAAAACAAAACATAAAAAGAGAATTTTTTCATCTATCCTAATGACATGGTTATGCAGGTACCTTATCGTAAGAGAGATTTACTGAAAAACACTTCCATATACAAGATGGAAAGATCACGGCAGTACTCACCTATTTTCTCCATTATCCAAGAATTGTAGCTTGTAATCCTAGCAAACACTGTATAGTGAGTGGTCGGACAATCTTTCATTCCAAAGCTCACAGCACCATGCAGATACCACCTGCCACCCATCTTGCAAACAAGAGGACCACCGCTGTCTCCGTTGCATCCTCCTGAAGCACCTGCTCGCCCCTCTCCGGCGCACAAGTGTGCGCTCCTGTCAATCGTGCGCCACGTCTTCCTACAGTCATCGTGTGACACGAGCGGGAGCTTAGCCTGTTGCAAGGTGTTTGCCGAACCAAAATGAGTACGGCCCCATCCTGCGAGAATTATAACAGCCAGTATATCGTTAAGACGTTGCAATACCTAAGTGAATCATTTAGGGAACCTTCAAGGAGTTAACTGGAACATCACAAGTTGCTGATTACTCTAGGCCGTGTCCATTGTAGCTTATTTGTTCCACTTCGTATAATTTCTCTCATCTTTTGTTGCCATTTTTTGTGGTTTACGGTGAAAATGAAATTCATTTAGGTCCTTGTTAGAAAATATGACAAAAACGAAGCAAGTAAAATGTCAATTTGAGTTCTTTAACTTGTAAAGTATGAAAAATATATATTTGGCAAATGTTGTTTTCCCTTATTCTTTACTGGAATACGTCAAGCTTTGAAAGCGCCTTGAATTCTCTCGTTTAATTTGCCTGTTTTATTGGGGAACATATTTTAATGTTTCTCATTTTCTTTTACTTAAGCTTTGGTATATGAGTGGTCTAAATGAGGATGCATTTTAATGCCAAACTTAAATTTAATGGATAACGTTGAAGTCGAACTACCTGTTATGTAACACTCGGAATTCAAATCTGCATCTCTGTCTGGAAGACAAACTGTAGTCACTTTGTCGCTCAGCTGTGCACTCCCCTCTAACTGAAGAACTGCAATATCGTGTTTGAGATTCTGCATGGTAAAGCCATTGTGTTTGTACAGAGCCTTCACTCTAAACGTCTGTTGCACATCCGTGATTCCAGTTCGCATGTGAGCACCTATGAATTGGAAGAGTCTGGGACTTAAAAAGCGTAAGCAGGAAAAATACGATTTTTGCTGGCTGGGAATGACTTGGTTGCCCGGGGGGGATACTTCCTATAAATGGGCTAATGGGGATGTGCCGCTGGATGGGGTCGCATGTTCACGACTGGACTGACTCTTATGGGGTCGCCTTTTCAATCATTTTTTATAGGGTGACTAGAATGGGGTCACACTTTTCCGGGATTTTGAGAGTAAGAAAATTCTGGCAAGTTGTGATTTATAAACGGAAAGATTCGCCGAAAACAAATGTTACCGTATTACATTTACCCAAAAGTGACTAAGATGGGGTCTATAATTGTCCATAGAATATGACTATAATGAGGTAGGGGTTCTGAGAGGCCAGCGGCACATACCCAACAAAGATTGATCCAAGTACCCCCCCCCCCCCCCCCCCCCCCTCCCGGGCTAGGCTAGGTTGTTGGCGTTGCTGGGAGATGTTTTTGGTCTGCTGGGAAAGTTTTCTCTTTTGGAAGGGGGCTGACACGGTAGGAAAATGACATAACGGTTTCATATCTGGGATAAGTTGCGTTTGTCTCACGCCCATAGTTTACGCTGTAAATAATGTCTAAAAAGCGCTTATTTGCTGGTTACTTTGTAGCTAATACGTTCCTTGATGAATTCTACTTGATCTCCTTGTAAAGAGGCAGGTCTAGTTCTCTGATCCTGAAATAGTGCTACATTTAAAACCAAGTCCACGATAAACCTTACATCTTACCTACAACAACTGTGTATCCGCTCGGGTTTGGATTTCTGTACACACAATGTGCTGCAGTCACAATCCAATCAGGTCTTACCAAGGATCCACCACAAATATGTCTGCCCCGCACACGGAGAGAAACCTGCCAAGGCCACGAGTGGGGACTGGCATTTTGCCCATTTATCACTCGGGCAGAAGGAGGACGAATACCACATCCTGAAGTGAAAAAAAAAATGCAACAATGCTGACTGGCTGTAATAGGGGCCGTGGCAGGATTAAACGGACCTTTGCGGCCCGTGAGGGGGTGCGGACGCACCCATCGCAGCCCCCCCTGCCTACGGCCCTTGGGACTTACATCATTCCATTCTATTAGGTATGTTACTATGTTCGTAATTTTAAATTGCCTGAGCTTTTTTTCTCGGTTTTCATGTTAAATTTAACCAAAGTTGATTCAATGTTGGTGTGTTCGCCAACAGCAACAGATCTAGTCCTCATTTTAAGTTAAATTTTAGTTATCGACATTGTTGAACGGTAGTCTTAATGACTTTAAATTTCATTTCAAAGCCGCTTACCTTTGGAAAATGACGGCTCAAAAATAGCCAATGAAAAAGGGTAATAAAAGGATATTTGTGTTTTTTTGCCGCTACTTTCGTAACTGGTACCTTATAGCTTAAATGCTCTGTATATCATGCCAAAAATAGAACTTTCTAGTCTAATTGTAAGAAGTGTTAGAAAAAAAAGTTGGAAAACTGGCCAGGCAAAAATATTCTTTCCTTACCTTCGGAAAATGAAGGCTCAAAAATAGCCAGAGTCAATAAAATGAGGACGATCATCTTGGAAGTAGACTCAGCTCACAGCCCGAGATAAATCTCACTAAGCTCTGCTTCTATTGTGAAATGGATCTTATATCAGTTACCTTATTTATTAACATCATCCTATCACCTGCAGAAGCTTGTTGAAGCTGATTCCACAGAAAAACGCTCCACACCAACAAAGATTAGCGTTGTTAATCATTTGCGCACGAAACGATTTTTGTCTGATTGACAGATGTAAGGTACGGATTAAAATTGATAAATTTATCCAAGTCTTTTGAAAGGATCTGACATCTCTAGACGTCAATCGGATTACTCACGGAACCAACTGGACAAACTCATGAGTTTCAACCTTTTCACTTCAATAGATAACAGCTTTACACCTGACAACACACATAGCGATATTAGAGATATTGTTTACAAACACAGCTAGTTAGACGATGTTAGACCATAACCAGATTTTTTTCCATAACATCACTGAACTGTAGTTGCCTATTTAAAACAAGTGAATTTCGTTTCGCTGCTCTGTGATGGCATTGTTTATCCTGCCGATGGGAGAAATGTTTTTGGTCCGCTAAGAAAAAACAAAATAAACTGGCTACTCTTCTTTAAGGTTAGGACCCGCCATTGTTTGTAAACTGGGGATGGGAAGGGGGGGGGGGGGGGGGTGGGGTCGGAGGGGCAGGAGGTCGGAGGATTTTACATTGGGAGCGGGTAAGGGGCTCACTTTATTTAGGGGGGGGGGGGATCATTCAGTTAGGGGAGGATAACGTACCCAAAGCTGAAATTTGGGTAAGAACGAAATTTACTTTTTTTGCTTTTGAATGGCATATATACTAAATGAATCAATCTTTTTTTTTTAATCTAACCAGGAACCAACAATGTCATTACCCATGAGTGGTGTGAACATGTAGATATCGGTTAAGGCCAAGTAATACGGGCACCTTTTTTGTTCGACTTACTATCTCGCAACATTGCTACATTCAGTTGCAAGCCACAGTTGAGATGCGTTGTTGCCTGTATTCCTGCCTCGTGCTGAACTTGTCGCGCTACAAAGTTTCAGTGTTGCAAGTGGAAAAAAAAGTTTGCAAAAAGTTGAACTCGGTTCTACTTTTTACAACATGTTGCTGCAACTTGCAACATCAAAATGTGTCGCGTGACAAGTCGCGCACACGGCCAACAACGTGTTCAACTTGCAAAGCCGCGTGTTGCGCGACAGGTCGAGCGAAAATGTTGCCCGTATAGCATTACTTGGCCTTTAGGAATAAATTTGCTGCAGTTCCACTTTTAAGAACTTTTTAAAAACACTTAAGGTTCAAATTTTCGAAAAATTAAGAAAGTTCATCCTAGGCCGAAAATTCAGCGTTCTAATTTATGTCTTAATTTTTTCATGTTTCAAATTACAATCAGACACAACCACGGACACCGGAAGTGAAACGCGGAATGACGTCAGTTACGACCGCTCGTCTTTACAAAAATAACTCGAAATAATTCCACTCCAGTTTACCATGTCTTCAGACGAAGCAATATCCTACGCTTCGGTTCGGGGGTTTTTAGTAAGGAACAATGGCAAAGTAAGGAATGTAGAGCTAGTGTATCATTTCAGACAGCAGCTGAGCGATCCAATCAACAGAAGTAAGTTTAAAAACTTTGCTGTTGTTTTATTTTGGCAGAAAATACTTATTCAGTGTATGCTGTGTATCTTGTTAAGATGAAATGATAATTTCTTTTAGACAGTGCACGAGAAAAATTTAAAGAAATTGTGCACACTATCACCACGGTTCAAACCATCGATGTAAGTACGCAATCAAAGTTCTCTTTTGTACTGTATAAATTGAGTGTCTTCCAGTTCCTAATGTTCTTGCTAAACTTCTATACGTTGCCATTCATTCCTCGTATAATTCCTTATTATTTTAAAAGTGCTTTTCTTCTGGCGTTTAATGATACTCCTGTTGAATGAAGCCAAGTGCATCTAAACAATCATGATCTGTATGTGAAGCACGGACTGCAAGAAGTCTCTTAGACTGATTCAACACATAAAATAACTTGAAGAGATACAATCGCGTAACATAACGGCTGGCGTGACAAAGTTAAAATCGGATTTACCATGTATACGATTATGACTTTTTATTTGCAACTTGGGCAGTGAGTAACTGAAAGATGGGAAAATTAGAGAAGAATTTTTAAAACATGAAACAACATCAGGATATAAAGAAAGAAAAAACTTTGGATTTCAATTGCGCAAGATTAATCTTGGGGCACACGCGGAAATTTTGTGGACTATGTTGTCACGTTTTCGACGGAATCGGAAATAACTCGTGTCTTTCGTACTTCCGGTGTTTACAAGACATGACAAGAGGAAAGCGTGGGCATTTTTATTGAAAAAGATTCATAAAATAACTTGAAGACATTAAAAGGAAGTCCAGTAAATTGTTGTCTCCAGGTTGAAACGGAATAAGCTGGATACATAAATTATACACCCAGTTGTTATGGAACGTGTTGCGGCGTCACCTCGATTTGTGTGTGTCTGTACATATCAGTGGTCGTGTCACTGCAACAGTTAACCCCCCCTCTACGTTTTCTTGTGAGTTTGTTTGTACCTGTTCATGTCGCTGCGGCATGCTCCAGTCTTCGCGTGCACATTTGTGACTTCGTGCAAAAGTTACTGAATATGAAACGGAAACTCCTGCAGTCTCATTCAAATGGCTCAAAGTTCTGTGTCTTGCAGCAAGACTTCGATTTTTGCAAAAAAAAAAAGCAAAACAAAACAAAACAAAAACAGCAAACTTATATAAATATCCATTTGCCACGATTTTATTAAGTTGAATTGGCCCATTATATACTACAAATGTTTCCTCCTTCACTACCCTTCTAAAGTAGTGATAGGAGACGTCTTTTGCATCTGAAAGTAACGGCTGTCAATGTTAACGTTACCCGCAGAATCCGGCGACTGACATCTGTCGAGACTGCTGAAAATCTCACAATCTGACTGGCTTACAGGCACCTACTATTGATTGCATTGCCCAGGTGCACAAAAGCCATAGTATTTATTTCTGTATCATCTGGTAATGTCTTTTGCGTGTAGGCTATTTTAAGAACAGCTTTTCCGCCAAACAGTGGCCAATCACGTTGGAGCACTTGCCGTTCGCGGCTTTTGATTGGCTCCCTCGCAGGTCGGGCGAGAGAATTGAAGCGCTTGCCTTGACTGCCCTTAGCGTCGTTATCGACAAACACCTTCTTTGGGCTGATGGTGAAAAACTTTTTCGCATGTTTCTTCCAGATTTCTTTTCATAGTCCACCAAAATGATGGGCCCTAACAAACGACGCGAGTGAAAACCGTAATTTAAAACAGTTAGCAAGAATCTCATGGAATGATCACATACAATGACGGTATGCATGTGTACGCCATGTTTCTTCCCAATAAATCAATAAACTACCTGATTTTCTCGCGCGCAAGGGTTGTGCTGACAATAGTCTATACACGCGAAAGACATAGCATGCGCCTTAAGCCTGGTTTTCATATGTCGGGAATTTCATATGTCAGGATTTTACTGTTTCCCGACCGTTCCAGATTTTGCCGACTAATGAAAACTCAAAATCGTAAATATCCCCGATCGTCTGGGATGGTTGGGGACAAATCCGGAGAATCGGGAGCGTTTCTATTTTCCCGACGCATTGCAGATTTCTGCGATGGTCGGCGATCAGTCAAGATATATGAAAACTCCAGCCTATTCCCTAGGCGTTCTCCTCCTCTCTCAGGAGAGCGCGAGGGCCATGTAAGGGCCTGGGAACGGGTTGGCGTGCCGGCCGGAGTGTCATTTGGTGACGTCACGAAATTTCGCGCCAAATCGATAAGCGGGAAGGGAACGCCTGGGTACTAGGCTGTGAAAACTCTAATTCTTAGTGTCGGGGTCGTGTCGGGGACGTCGGTGATAGTTTAAACTCGTTACCAATCTTTTAATTGCTTAGATCCAGTCTCTAAGACGGTTTGTTGAGGAACAACGGGAGGGTAGGCCATAGGCGTACATGGAATCATGGTGTCCTTAGGGGGTGGGGGCTGCATGAAAAGTCTGAAAATGTAGCAACTGCTTGAGGGGGGATCATATGATATAGCATGGTTTCATAAAAGCCGGTTCCAGGAGCCCATCACTATGAACTCTACCCAGTCCCTAATTTAGCTTGCTGTACAGTCAGGGGCATGTCAACGCGTGTTCGACCAAGAGAAAATAAGGGGGTTCGACGTATAATTGTATTTTTGTTCTCAGAAAAAGAATGTAGCTTCTTCTTGTGACACTCGAAAAAGAGAGTATTCAAACAGCAGATTTTAATTCTTTCATTTGTTAAATATAGGGGGAGAAATACTTTGTCCTTAAGAGGCCTAAAAAGAACCTTGCGGAGCTTGGTAACCACACGCCCATGCCAAATACATACCTCGACCAGCCCCCTGTGTTCCGAGGAGCAGAGCAGGAAGAAATCCCTACGAGTGCTGCATTAACGGCACAAACCAGACGCCAATCAACAGACGAATCGTTCGACCTCAGTCATGATCCAAATATGGAAAGCAGGACTGGCGTGAGAAGAGAGGGAGGGGAGGGTAGAGAGTTGCAATTGGTTATCGCTGGACCTGTAGAAAGTAACTCTGATAACGATGTAAGTTGATTTATTAGATGTACTGTGTTAGTTGTATTTATACCATTCGCCCCGAACTACTCCCCCCCCCCCCCCCCCCCCCTCGTCGTCTATGAAAGAGCTTTGAAAACGTCATCATGCCTCATGTCTTTTGTCTTTTGAGCAATCTTTTCTCCGACTGTGGCGGCGTTTTATGAATATTGGCATGCTGCTCTCATCTTGCATTCCTTTTTCTCGGCTGTGACGCGAATTTAATCTCGTATGGCAAAGCTTTGTCATGAACCCCATATCACGTGACGTAGCAGTCAGCTTGTGAGTGCAGACGGATATGTACGTCATCATTACCCGATACCCCTTGCGGGCATGCTTCGTCATCATTAACTGACTACTCTGAACGCATCCTCTATCAAATCAATATTTTCACCAGTATATGGCACTGTGATAAATAAATAATATGTGAGACTGCCACTCCCTTCAGTGCCAAACTCTATGCGGGGAGCTGCAGTATTAGAAAGTTAACTTACTCAGACAGCCTCGTTTTTCTTTCTTTCTTTCTTTTTTTTCTTTTTTTTTTTTGTAGGATCGGAGCGATGATGAAGTAGAAGGTTAGTGTCTTTTGTAGATTACAGTGTTTTATGCGTGATTGATCAGTTCGAGTTCAGTCTTATCAAATTATTAAAGCTTCATAAAGATTTAAACAAAGCTAAGAGCCTTTGAATCTAGTCACTCAAATCGTGCAAAGACCCCGCCGGCTAAGAGGGAGGGACTGCTCTCCACAGAGGCCACTTTTTGTGAGAATTAATGGGAAGAGGCGAAAAGTAAGCGCGCGGAGCCTGGGGAGAAGGTTTTGCCTTTCCCCCCTCCACTGAAGGAGCTTTTGTGGAAGAGAGAGCGTTAATTGCACCTGACAAGCCGCCCAGATCAATGTCTAGCCGTTAAGTTTTGAAAATAACGACCCCCCCCCCCCCCCACTCGCGAAGGCAGCGACAATCCGAAAGTAGTGGTAACATTTCCCATAGCGAAACCCCCCCCCCCCCCCCACACCTCTCCCCCGAAAGTAATGACGCTCCGAATCCGAAAGCAGCAGCCTAAATATAACATGACTTGTTATTGACAAACTGAAGGAAATAAAAAATTGCAAAATGCTGCTCAAAACTGATTGATGATTGTTTAAAATGGCACAATCCTGTAAATATATCCTGTTCTGATGTAATAAAATTACTGTCAGTAAATTGTATCCTTTTATCTGGTTACTCACGCGACTGATTTTTTTTTTTTACTCTACTTTGTGTGATCAAACGTCTTAAAGATGACTGTAAACCTTCAACTATACAGGAAGTCAAACAAGTTAAAAAAAAATGATATGTACAAAGTTATCATTTTAGTGGTATCTTCTGTTGGTTGGAAACCAGTGGGTAATAAAACCAGAGTCACATATTATTATGATAGTTTGTTAAAAATCGAAGGTTGCCTTCGACACAGTTTTTGTCGAAGTCGCACCGATCTCCAGCCTCATTTTAAATCAATTTTTCATGGTTTGTGCTGGTTCCTGCTCGCATTACTGACTGGCGAACGTACAGAATTTTATCACCAAGGTGATCGCAATATTTACATCCATGAAGTCATCTTCATCTATGGCTTGATTATGCTTACGTAATATGCCATAAAAAACAAGGAATCACGTAGGAATTGTAAAAATACGAAATATATATGCCTTCCGCCTCTGCAGACTGCCTTTGATTCGCTCGCGTCGTTGCGGAGGACTGGGACTAGAATAGGAAGGTGATAAAATGGCCGTCAATCCCGTTGAAGTGTAGTATTGTATTTGTCGTTTGTAGAGTCCATGGATTTGCCTCCGAGAGGCCCTTCCGTCGTTCATGGTCTGAAGCTTTCACGGGTGAGTATTTTAGTTCTTCCAAAGCACCTTGCAGAGGTGGTTAGAAGTCTTGATCTTCGCTTGTCAAATGTGTTCTCGCTTGAATCCGATATGTCGATTCTCGTGTTATCTGCCAGTCTGTTTGTTTTTTGCAGAATCCACGCATTAAAATTGTACGGGTTTTCGTTCTGGAGGGCGTTGATTTGGCCAAGAAGGACATTTTTGGCCTTAGGTATGACAAAGCTAAAGTAACTCGTCGATCTTGGTATTTGTTTGTATTCGTCTAGGCAAATTTGGATAACTTTTCAGCGCCGCATGAATAAGCTGGAAATTGACTTGGTTTGATTCTTTGATTGACATTTAACCGAAATATTATACCCTCTTATGTAGTGTAACTGTTGTAATATCCACTGTTACGGGCTGAAAATGCGAACATACAACTGTAAGAGACTTCATTGAAAGTTCTTTGGTTGCGTGATATAAACATACGCCTGAAATTTACAATATATTTTAATAAAAGAAATTAATTAATATGTACAATATTGTAGCTACATATGTAAGCTATTAGTAATTACAAGTGAATGTATGGATGCCAGGCCATGTGAAATTATGCTATAACATAGAGTTAATAGAAAAAAGGTTCTTAATAACTACAGCTACTTGTACTTATTCTGGTTCAATAATGCTAAATAGCAGTATATTATTTTGCCCAGGACTATTTAATTATCTTTTTGCCTTTCACTAACACGTGAGCTCTGAAGTTCAAAACTTGCTAACAGTTGCATTTTCTGCTTCCATAAATCATAATTATGATGCCAATCAACAAACCTTGAAAAAAAAAACTCAATCAAATAAACCAAAAATCTACATGTACCAACGATAACACAGACATGGGCATGTTTAAAACACAAAATGGCGTAATACCAAAAAAATTATGGCGAAATGATAGTTAATCAATCAATCAATCAACTTTATTTGCCCACAATTCGAAACGAAACAAAACTTGCTTGCGGTTGGCCTTTACTCCGGTATGCTTGCTGTTACTAAATAGCTTTCACGAGTTCTGCTTCGCCTGCGGTTATAGCTTTTACTCTCTGGTTTGCTTGAGGTTAGCTTTTATATGTTGGTTAGGACAGTACTCTATAATTTGTTTCCTTTTGTTTCGTTTCACTGTGGTTTCGTTTCGTTTCTTTTCGGGCTTTACTAAGAGCCAAAGTTTTTTAGGTATGTAGTAAACCCAAAACAAAATGAAACGAAACAATTATACATGTAGGGTACTGCCCTAACCAACAAATAAAAGCTAACCGCAAGCAAACCGGAGTGAAAGCAAGGAAGTTTCATTTCGTTTTGGGTTTTAGTACATACCATAACCATGGCTGAAGATTATCTTTACTAGCATTTCGCCATTTTGGCATTTTGCTATTTTGCCATTTTGTGTTTTAAACACGCCCCACAGACATGACCTTTTGGACCTGTTCAAAGGAAATCTGTTTCTGAGAGTTCCACTACTTACATGACTGATAGCCATGATAAAAGCACCCTTTGTTCGTTTGTGGGTCATTGAAAACTGTTGTTTTAAAGTGATTATCAAACAGGAGGGAGAGTGCTTCATCACATTTCCAAACACCGAGAAGAAAGTGGAAAATACAATGCATAGCGTCCGGAGTATTTTTGACGAATTTCGAGGTGTTTGGAAATATGATGAAACACTCTCACGAGTGTTTGACATATCTTCTCAATTGAAACTAAAACTATGGAGAAAACGGAGAAATAAAATCTTAAAAATCTATGCAAAAATTTTAAGATCAAATTTCTAAACCACCGTCATGGGTCTGATTTCCTTTGTGTTAACTAGATGAATTATTAATGAGTTTGAGAAGTGACATTTACACATAATTGGACTCAGCAGAGTAAAATTAATTTAGGGAGCCGGGGAGAACATTAATAAAATTAAAATATTATTTTTATGACCATTGCTTTCTTTTGCTACTTGCATATCTACTTTTTGTTAAACTGTTTATAACTGTGTACTAATTAATTGTCTCTTTTCTTGTCTTTGTTTTTTTTTTCAGTGATCCTTACTGTAGAATAAAATTGTTCAGGGGAGGCAGAGAGTTTGGAGAAATAGATACTGTTTGTACTGAAACTATCAAAAAGGTGAGGTTTCTTTCAGGTACTTTACACATAAGTGGAAGGGGTGTGTTTAATATTAACCTATTGCTTATTAGCTAACTGGATTCTGGATCAAGTTGCTGGGTAGGAGCCTCGACTGGCAGGCCATCATATCATTTCGTTGATAGTTAATTTATTATGTGGCCGTGTCTCACAAGGACTGGGAACTACCAAATTTGCAAATTTGATTGGCTACATGTAAAATCGACATTGACTGCAGCCTAGATTTTTCTATCTAGCAGGACTGGCATCTAGATCGGTTACACTTGTGCTGAGAAATTTACAAATAAAAATGCAAAAAGGTTGTCTTGCTTCTGCTAAAAAAAATAATAAATGGAAGAACCAAAAAAACAACCAAAAAAGCCAGAAGGCCAGGCCAGAAGTTAAAAGCACTGAACATGATTAAAAGCGACTAAAATAGCTCTGTAAGAATATTCTGACTATCAGTTGATAAAAAAGGCTAGAAAATTGAAAACATTCCTGCCAATGATATCAACCTTCTCCTGTTCAAATTTTTCTGTGATCGCTGTCCACTAGCAAAATGTCAGTGAACATGTCAAACCGAAGTGAAGTGTGGCCATATATTTATCTTGTTAAACGAGCTTAGTTGGTCCATAAGAGAGAATCTTGACCTCAGTCATGAATACAGACCTCACTGCGTACTCACGACCACGGTCAGTTCCCCTGTCATTAATACATGTATGTAAGCCCCCAGAGTTCCCCCTCCCCCTCTCCCTTGGCCTTAAAAGAAATAAGCCCCTGGGCACTTTCACAGTATAATTATGTTGATTTATCAGAACCTTGAAACTGCAAGTTCTGTACATGTTATATGTACACCAAACAAAGAAGAAATTAGCTATTGTAGAGGAAGATTATAAAGAAACTCAGTGGTGGCTGAACTTTCAGTGACAATAAAATTACGTTGTGATATATGTCCTGCCAGTAAATACATTACAATCAAGTGTCTCAAACTGTAGCCACCCAACTAATTTTTTGACATCTTTTTAACAAGTTTTTGATTAGTTTGATGGCTTCCGGTTGCACAAAGGTTCATACAAATAACCTGTGAGTTTTGCAAACTTAGAAGACGATTGAAATTAAAAGTTAGGTCTCACTAAAATCTTTAAAATGCATTTCCTACGAAAAGTTAAGTTTGACCAAATTTTTGATGGCATAAAATAGATTTATCACCAGTTGAACTTGGTATAATCGCTTGAATGTGCGTTGTTTGAAACCCTTTCAAACTCTGATGACGCATCATGCAACGGTTGAATTAACTTACCCCGCTTTCCACTTTTCAAGGCATCTGATTGGTAGTTTAAAGCAACCGGAAGCCATAAAAGTCATCAATGAAAGTAATCAAAAACCTGTCAAAAGATGTCAAAAACTTTGTCGGGTGGCTACTTTTCAAGGTGCTTTCAAGACTGTAATGTGTACATTGGACATTGGACATCTTGTCCTCAGAGTCTCAGGGGTTTTGCCAAAATGTTAGTCAGAACTGGCTGGCAAGACCAAGATATTTGAGAACAGAATTCCTTTTTAAGTGAGATTTGTCTTGTCAAATCAGTCAATACATAAATAAATATTATACATGGTTGTGGTGGATTTGTGGGGAAATCTCATGATAAAGATCTATCCATTTCACATTCAAAACCAATGGACCAGCCAGTCAGTTCTGACTGATGTTAAGCCCCCTTAATTTCTTTTGTGCCGGTAATTGGGTAAGACTCACAGAAGACTCACAGAAAATAACACTGTATCAATCTTGTTGTCTCGCAGTCTTAGTTTTAATATTTGCTTTCACAGCCTCTCATTAGGCTTGATTATGCCTGCCCATTTATTTTAATTTTAATTATTAAATATTTCTCACTTAATTTTTTTCCTTTTCCCTAAAGACCTTACATCCAGTCTGGAACCAAGAATTTTTCTTTCGGGTAAGGATACAAATGTATTCCACAGCGTTTTGGTACAGTAAAATGTGTCTAGTTTCTTTGCTATACAGGACGACATCTTACTGTACTGCAGTAGATGGCAGAATGGTGGAAGGTTTTAACTTCACCATAAATTTGTTGAAATTAATCTGGCAATTACAAATTTTAACTTTTAACACAATGAATAAACAATGTGAAACCACAATTGATGTAATTACTATATGTTTTAATAGTTTAAGATGAATTTCAGAGATACAAAAACCATGGAATGACAACTTACAGTAGATGGTAGAAAAGTGCTGGAAGCTTTTTAACTTAATCATGAATTCATTTGATTAAATTATTCTGGACAGTTGCAACATTAAACCACAATGAATAAACAACATTAAACCACAATTATAATACTGAGGAATATGCTGTTAGTAGTTTAAAATGAATTTCAGGTTTAAATGATTTCAAACTACCTGCAGTTCAATTTGTATTATTTTTTCTTTCATTTGTTCCAGACTTAATACCATGATGATATTTTCTTAAACAAAGAAAAGTACAAATCAAACGAGGTTGAAATCATTTTGACCTGAAATTCACATCATATACAATTGTATAGTCATCTGTATTGGTAATAAATGTACAAAATGTACAAGTCTGTTATTTAAATAATAACATGTTGTAATTGATTTTAATTAACTTATTATTAACAAGTGGGTTGCAAAGCCAGCAGAGTGCATTATTTGTTGATTTCCATGACATTTTGTATACCTGCCAATAATTACATGTATTTCATTAAAATTAAAGCCCACATTATACAAAGATTGTATGGAAAGGTATGAAGCACATCCAGACAGTGCATAATTTGGTTTGTTCTCAGTAATAATGGATAAAGATTCTGTTCCTTGCATTGAATCCTTTTTATCTTTTTAGGTGAATCCTAGAGACAACAGACTCTTGTTTGAAGTATTTGATGAAAACAGAGTTGTAAGTTACATTTATCATATTACTAACATGTATTTACTCTGACCTCTTAAGAATTTTCCACAGTTTTCAGTGCAGTCTCGCTGTCTCGTGATGAGACAGAAATCCCACGGTTACACTGTAACACATTTGAAAGCACCATAAGATACATTTTCCTGGTATATTTTTATTTTTGGCTTGCTAACTTAAGGTGATTGTCTATGTTCACCAATAATTATGGTTTTGCATCAGTCTCTTGCATTCTGGTCACATTGTCAAAATGGCAGACATGGACAATGAATGTTCATGAGTGAGTCAGTTTGAAGCCTTGAAAATGAATGTTAAATTTTGTGTTACTTAAATCAGAAACAAACACTTTCTATTGATTAGAACCTGGTTTTAGTTTTCTTTTGTCTGCCAGGCTATTAATCTCCAGGTTTGTACTGTTTATACAGTGTTTTGAGATTGAGAGGTGTTTGTCTGAGTTCAATCTCTAAATAGCATACAGTACATGTACATTAAAACCACATGACTGTCAGTAAAAGCTCCCCTTTCTTTTAAAAATTTTAATAAGGGCCAAGTTGCACTAGAGGACAAAACTGTTTATTTATGTCAAAAATCTGTCATCAATTGTATGAAAAACCAAGTGCAACCGGTTGTTCACCAAAGGACAAAATTTGGTCGCGGACAGACAACGTCAAAGATGCCGCTGACTACCTCTGGAGCAGGCCAAATTGAGACAAATTTTGGAAAACAATAGCGACCGGGTGTTTTAATTCGAAAATGATTTGACAAGTGATATGTAGCAGAGCCTCTATGCTATAGAGACTATAGACTTTGTTGTAAAAATAATCACGTTGTCATTTCACAACAACATTAATCCCGGCGCCGGCGACCAATTTTTTCCGTACGAATATCTATCCTTTGCCAGGCCCTTGCATGTTTAATGACTGAGGAAATCCGAGCCCATCTCCTTCGGCCAGAATCCCTCGAGTTCAGCAAAGATACATGTAGCTCAATGCCAGCATCAACCCCATCTTCTTCGCGCCATGCATCTTCGTCAGCCAAGAGCAAGAAGGCTCAGGACAGCGCTCACAGCATGCTGTTTGTTTGTTGTTTTTTTTTCCCCACAGATTTTGTTCTTTAGTGCGACTGTAGTTTTCTGGACAAATTTTTTGTCATTGGCCGATTTCAAGTCGGATTTGTCCAGAACAAATCTAAAATTGCCCTCGTGCGATTTGGCCCTAAGCCAGGCGCTTCTATATTAACCAACCCCTATCCCCCCCCCCCCCCCCCCCCCCCCGCCTTCCCTAGATGGTAAAAATGGTAAACAAGGTTTTAAAATTATTAATCCACTAGATTTAGCAGCAATACAGGTTTTACTGTAAATATTAATATAATTAAAATTTATGAAAAATGTGTACTAAGCAGTGTGTACCAGGGGCAGTTACTAGGGGTAGAGGAAAAATCTAAACTGGGGAGAAAAATATGAGGTGCAGAAAAGGCCCTCCATTCTTGACTTTTCTTTGCCTTTTTTTGTTTTTTGCCCAGAATTAGACTTCCCTTGCCCCCACTAAAAGCTCCCCCTGGGTCTCCAAGGATGACGTACCTGGTAAATCAGTTGACATATAGTGTACCACTGTGTACATGTATGTCTGTAAAAGAAGCCCTTGCCCCAGTCCCTATTAACCCCCCCCTCCTCCTCCCCTCCCCTTCCCCCCAACTGCCCTCTCATAAGATTCATAAGGTCTTAAAAATAAACAAGAAGTTGCTATAGCAACTTAAAACCGCGCTTATATTTTTGCCTAATTTAGAGCTTTCTTTCTCAAAAGTCATGGTTAAATTTAATCTGTTTGCATTATGAGTAAAGGACTAGCAAAGTAGTCACGTTAGTCACACGTTTACGTTGTGCCCGGCTATCTTTAGCTTAGGGGTTTTTCCCTTCTAATGACGTAGCCCCTGCACGTTCGGGCACGCTCAATTGTTTACCTAAGCAAATAATTCATTTCCTTTCAAATATTTGAACTCACTTCAAGGAAATAGCCAAAGAATTCACTTCGATTGCCTAAACCCACAAGAAATACTCGCAGAAGAGGAAACAAATTAAATTAATGACCGTCGCTTCTGCCGACATAAACATGCAAATAAAACACAATGTTATTTGTCACGTAACGAAAGTGAAACCTGCAACATCAGCGCATTCCATGGCTGACGTAATACCTTTTTTCAGTGTATTCAACATTCGCTTTGAATCTAACGCTTCGATAAAACCAAAAGAAAATATACTTTATACACAATAAAGAAAACAACATCCGCAACATTTTCGGTACATTAATGTTTCAACAGCTTTTGGCGAATAAACATCATAGGTTGCGTGATTTCAAAGCCCCAATCACGATTTGGCCGAGTGGAGGTTTGCGTCTGGTCACCGACAAAAAAAATAATAACAAGACGTTGCTAGCAACTTAAAACCGCGCTTATATTTTTGGCTAATTAACAGCTTTCTTTCTCAAAAGTCAAGGTTAAATTTAATCTGTTTCATTATGAGTATAAAAGCACTAGCAAAGTAGTCACGTCAGTCACACAATCCGAGGTTTACGTTGTAACCGGCTATCTTTATCTTGGGGTTTTCTCCCTTCTGATGACGTAATCCCTGCACGTTCGGGCACGCTCAATTGTTTACTTAAGCAAATATTTCATTTCCTTTCAAATCTTTGAACTCACTTCGATGAAATAGCCAAAGAATTCACTTCGATTGCCTAAACCCACAAGAAATACTCGCGGAACAGGAAACAAATAAAATTAATGACCGTCGCTTCTGCCGACATAAACATGCAAATAAAATACAATGTTATTTGTCACGTAACGAAAGTGAAACCTGCAACATCAGCGCATTCCATGGCTGACGTAATACCTTTTTCAGTGTATTCAACATTCGCTTTGAATCCAATGCTTCGATAAAACAAAAAGAAAATATACTTTATACACAATAAAGAAAACAATATCCGCAACATTTTCGGTACATTAATGTTTCAACAGCTTTTGGCGAATAAACATCATAGGTTGCGTGATTTCAAAATCCCAAACACGATTTGGCCGAGTGGAGGTTTGCGTCTGGTCACCGACAAAAAAAATACAAAAAAAAATAACAAGAAGTTGCTATAGCAACTTAAAACCGCGCTTATATTTTTGGCTAATTAACAGCTTTCTTTCTCAAAAGCCACGGTTAAATTTAATCTGTTTGCATTATGAGTAAAGGACTAGCAAAGTAGTCACGTTAGTCACACAATCCGAGGGTTACGTTGTCCCCGGATAGCTTCAGTTAGCTTGGGGGTTTTTCCCTTCTAATGACGTAACCCCTGCACGTTCGGGCACGCTCAATTGTTTACTTAAGCAAATATTTTATTTCCTTTCAAATATTTGAACTCACTTCAAGGAAATAGCCAAAGAATTCACTTCGATTGCCTAAACCCACAAGAAATACTCGCAGAAGAGGAAACAAATTAAATTAATGACAGTCGCTTCTGCCGACATAAACATGCAAAGGAACACAATGTTATTTGTCATGTAACGAAAGTGAAACCTGCAACATCAGCGCATTCCATGGCTGACGTAATACCTTTTTCAGTGTATTCAACATTCGCTTTGAATCGAACGCTTCGATAAAACCAAAAGAAAAGATACTTTATACACAATAAAGAAAACAATATCCGCAACATTTTCGGTACATTAATGTTTCAACAGCTTTTGGCGAATAAACATCACAGGTTGCGTGATTCAGTCCAGATCACGATTTGGCCGAGTGGAGGTTTGCGTCTGGTCACGGACATAAAAAAAAATAATAACAAGAAGTTGCTATAGCAACTTAAAACCGCGCTTATATTTTTGGCTAATTAACAGCTTTCTTTCTCAAAAGTCACGGTTAAATTTAATCTGTTTGCATTATGAGTAAAGGACTAGCAAAGTAGTCACGTTAGTCACACAATCCGAGGGTTACGTTGTGCCCGGATAGCTTCAGTTAGCTTGGGGGTTTTTCCCTTCTAATGACGTAACCCCTGCACGTTCGGGCACGCTCAATTGTTTACTTAAGCAAATGTTTTATTTCCTTTCAAATATTTGAACTCACTTCAAGGAAATAGCCAAAGAATTCTCTTCGATTGCCTAAACCGACAAGAAATACTCGCAGAAGAGGAAACAAATTAAATTAATGACCGTCGCTTCTGCCGACATAAACATGCAAATGAAACACAATGTTATTTGTCACGTAACGAAAGTGAAACCTGCAACATCAGCGCATTCCATGGCTGACGTAATACCTTTTTCAGTGTATTTAACATTCGCTTTGAATCGAACGCTTCGATAAAACCAAAAGAAAAGATACTTTATACACAATAAAGAAAACAATATCCGCAACATTTTCCGTACATTCATGTTTCAACAGCTTTTGGCGAATAAACATCACAGGTTGCGTGATTCAGTCACGATCACGATTTGGCCGAGTGGAGGTTTGCGTCTGGTCACCGACATAAAAAAAAATAATAAATCCCGTGTAAAGCAAGAACCGTGCTCGGCCCATGGCCGCGCGGTTAATAAGCCCTGGTGGGCTTGAGCTTTTACCAACCTCAATACAGTTAGACGAATGTGGGGTCTTACAAGGTAAAGACAGAAATCAACTATTCTTTAGGTGTATAAACTAATGTAATGAGTGCATTGGACACTAGATTTACATTTATTTAGAACATTGATTGAATTGTCTCTCACAATTTTAATTTCTTTTTAACAGTGTTAATTTTTTTTTGTATTGATACTGGTGCAATTTAAGTTTACCTGGGTACGAGTGGGTGCTGATAAACAGAATAACCAGACAAATTGAAAGGGTTTGTGCAGACCTTTTGTCACAATGAACATGATAATTAATAGTTATTTTTACAGACTGATGTACTAATTTTAATTGCTGTTTTTTTTTTTGGTTTCCAACAGACAAGAGATGACTTTCTTGGTGAAGTGGATGTACCTTTGACTAATTTGCCAGTAAGTACATGCATAAATTACCATTAATATTAAGTGTCCCTGTGATCAAATTTTTGATTTTCATTTTTTTTCGACATTTTTGTGTACAATTAGACTTTCTTACATGTACTCATCTTGCCAAATTGCAATTCATTACTAACAAGTATCAGAAGTCATCTTATTTCAAGATTTATTTCGGAGAATTTACAGCTGCCATCAATCAGCCTTGTTCTTTCTCTTTCTCTCATGAATGGGAGAAAGTGATGTCAAAGGCTCAAACATACCTTGTGGGTTGAAATTATAGTTAACAATTAGCATAGAAAACTATGCGAAGAACAAGTACAGAGTTTCTATTGCTTTTTGTTTGATATTCAATACTTACTGTAAGTGGGAGGCGCGGTGACCTAATGGTTAGTGCGCTGGACTCCGGATCGGGCGGTCCGGGTTCGAGCCCTGGCCAGGGCACTTTACTCTCATAGTGCCTTTCTCCACTCAGGTGTATAAATGGGTACCGGCGAATTTACTGCTGGGGGTAATCCTGCGATGGACTAGCATCCCATCCAGGGGGAGTAGAAATACTCCTAGTCGCTTCATGCTACGAAAACCGGGATAAGCTCCGGCCTGATGGGCCACTAGGCTCGTATACAGACTTTACCTACTTACTGTAAGTTACAAGGTACTTTTTAACCTTTGGCGTCCAATGCTCATGCTTGTCTTTTTAGATTGAGGGTCAAAATGTGCAGATTAGGCCACAAAATTTTAGGATGAAACCAAGAAGGTAAGCTTAATTTGCAGCATTTTGTTTAATGTTTTTGTTTCAATAATGGTAGTGATGACGATAACAACAACAACTACAGTACAATGGTGATGGTCACAGTGACGGTAATGGTAATAATGACCATCAGTCCAGAGTTTATCCCAGTTCCCTAGCATGAGGTGACTAGGAGTATTTCTACCCTCCTCCCCCCCCCCCCCCCCCCTGTTGTTGGGATACTTGTCAGCATCACAAGGTTTAAATTCACCGATATTCATTTAATATATTTTTCTCTCATTTCGCTTTCATCTGGAAAAAAGGCCTGAAAAAAGTTGATCATTGATCTGGTTTTTGGTTCAACATGTAGTTCTTCTCTCTCAGACTCGATTTTCCTTTAATTAGAGATTTCCTTCTACATGTACCAAGATACCTGAAAGCCCCAAACCTAGTAGCCAAATCGAAAGTTTTACTAGTCTGTGGCAAGTTGGCTACCATTAGTGTCAAGCCCTGAATGGATTCTGGCAAATTTAATGCAGGGGTAAACTTAGGGTGGACTAGCATCTCACTGATCCAAGGGGGAGTGGAAAATGATTCTCCTAATGCTGCAGAATCTGGGATAAGTTCCGGCCTGATGGGCCACTAGGCACATCTGCTTTTACTGTGTATTTAGTTGTATTAACAGAAAGTTAACAATGCTATTATAATTTCATTCTGCAGCAGTAAATCAAGAGTGAAAGGCTATTTGCAGCTGAAGTTGTCATTTCTTCCTTCAGAGGATGATACAGCGCCTCAAACAGACTCTCTAGGTAAGTGTACAGTGTACATGTACAATACCCCCCCCCCCCCCCCGCCCCTCCTCCTCTCCTAGCTATAACATAATTTATTATGAGCATAGTAAGCAATGACATTAAGAAATATTTTAAATTGATGTAAAGTTGATAATAAAAAGGACAGATTAGCATTTCCCAAAAGCGCAAGTGCTAAAGGAATGCAAGTACCCATGTGCAGTGCTTCCCAACAACTATAAGCGATAGAAACCTTAAGTTAGTTCTTTGTCACTAGTTGCTTTTTCTTTCTTTGTACTGTCCCTTTTACTGACAGTGCTACGCGCTGTACCGTTGCCACTTGATTAAGTTTTGGATTAATTTTTGACAACTTTTTGACAAATTTCTGATTGCTTCTCTTTCAGCTGGCCAATAAAAATCCAAGAAGTGAGAGAGGTGGAGTCAGTTGACAACTGTCACAGGGCGAACATGGAATTGACAACTCCGCCTCTTACAGTTCTTGCACTTTTATTGGCCAGTTCTAATGAAAGCCTTTAGAAAGTTGTGGAAAAGATGAGAGACCTTCGATTTACTTCCCCCGCCTACTTGAAAAATTAGTGGCAACCCTGTTAATGGTTATTGTAGAGTTCTGGACCCTGAATGGATTGAGTGGTCCAAGTTTGTTGCCCTGGGCAGGACCAGTGCATTGTGTTCTTGGGAAAGGCACTTTACTCTCATAGTGCCTCTCTCCTCCAGGTGTATACATGTAAATAGTGTACCTCAAATTGTGGTCCAAAGAATTTCTAACTTAAAATTCTTTTAGGCAAAGAATTTCTGACTCTTGAAATTCTTTTAGGCAATATTGCAATTAAGTTGTACATTTCTTTGTTGAATTTCTTAAGGTCACTCACCATGTACTTTGTAAGTGTTTTAGGCAAAGAATTTCTGACTCTTGAAATTCTTTTAGGCAATATTGCAATTAAGTTGTACATTTCTTTGTTGAATTTCTTAAGGTCACTCACCATGTACTTTGTAAGTGATGTCAAAGTTAAGTCCATCCCTTCTAAAGTTGCTATGCGTACATGTATGTACTTGTAATGCCAGCTTATAGGGTTGCATTTAAGCCATTATAGTCTTACTTGGTGTCCTTTATTTACAGAAACAATCACAGAACCTATCACAAGTATTAACCTGACACTGGTTGAAAACCACTACCCTGCACCTCAATCAAGTAACATTACCTTAGTACCTGCTGCTGCCTCAGCTGATCGCCCTATTCCCACTGCTCCACCTTCACTTGATGGACCACCACTATCCTCATTACCAGAGCTTGCCCAGGTTGGTTCTTTAAATAAATGTAATAAAGTTAATATTTAAATAATTGGAAATCTGCTGTGGCATTTCCACAGTGGCTCCTCATCCACTGTTCCCTGATCAAAACATTGGAATTAAAAGTATTGACACATTGGTGGGAGGCGAATGCTATAACCACTGTCTCCCCTACTTTATCCTCAACAATACAATTTTTTCCTGTATACAATATATATCTATTGTCTCAAGTTGATACGGCCATGATACAAAACACAAATCGATACCTCAACAAAACCCAATAAAATGTTTTCAAACTACATGTATGGTTCAGGCCAAATGTCTGCAACACATAATAGATTTTCTGGCAGGCAAGCAGCCTGTAAGCAGGCTCTCTGTACGAAAAAAGAAAAGAACAAATGAAAAGGAAGGGATTATTCTCTTTTTATTTCACGCAGAGAGTCTGCTCACAGGCTAGTAGGCAAGTAGCTTTTCATGCAAGTCATGTCCAATGGGCAAGGGTCCGGTCAAGTTGTCTGCTGACTTAATCATAAAAAAGGAAAACTAAACTTGGAACAGCATACAATTTGCAACTTCCCTGGCCAAGGAAATTGTGAGAGCTGTCTGTCTGAAGGGAACTTAGCTGGAATTCAAGCCCTGATGGTGCTGCTGAGATTTTTTTACACTGCTGTTTCCTGTCATTTGATTTGGGTGTCCCACAAAAATAAAACAAAAGCTAAGTGCCGTGTGCTCGGGGATTTGTACAGCCAACGTAGAAAGCAGCAGCATAGATGCATTTGCTATATCCGCCATCTTGAATTTGAATGAAACACTGTTTTAGGAATGATCCCAATTTCTCGCAGCTCCAAGGGAAACGAAAACTGGTTTGAGAAATCGGGGTTAAAAATTGCACTCTTCGACTGAGTGAAGCAAATCCAAAGGAAATTGGGAGCCCCGAGAAATCAAAGGGTCAAGAAATCAGATTTCCACTGTACATGCAGTTACAAGTAATTGTATGACACGTTAATAAATCGTTTTATATATCTGTCTTGTAGTGTGGTGGGACTTTGGAAAAGCAACATTTAGTATTGTACATCTATTGCAATTAGTACTGCAGTTATTTCATTAACTGTGGCTTTCATTAATTCCCAGAAAGGCCAATACCTCTAGAGACCAGTCTCTGAACTCTCTCGTTCGCGCACCCTATATAGAGCGTAGAAAGAAGAGTTCAGGAACTGGACTTGCCAATATCCTGAATCTTGTTTCGTTTCACCTAATGTTATGTTGCACTTGTACATGCAACTAAGAAAAAGTACACAACTTTTTTTTATGTTGAACTTATCTTTTCTAAATAGTCGCTTCCAGAGGTGGAGGAACCAAGCTACCCTACATCAAGACCACAGGAACCTCTTCCTCGAGGCTGGGAAGAACGACAGGTTTGTAATTTATTTTCGTGTAAAATTGTCGCACAAATAGGTAGTTGATCTGGTATAAGCCACCTTCTAAGCGTTATCAAGCCAGCCAGTTATCGAAGTCCCCGAAATTAGAGGGATTTTCAGTTGAGTGCTGTACCTAAAATGTAAACCAGTTACACTCTGGCTAATCGCGAAAGATGCGGAAAATCCAGTGAACGAATGAAAACTCGTAGCAATTTACAAATGTACATGTAGCTGGCACACTGGAGAAGCGCGGGAAAGTTTTCGTTACTCCTGATTGGTTGAGAAAGTGGTGCGGGTTTTTAAACCAATCACTCTGGCCAATCACTTTAGGACTGAGACAATCCTGTGAACCAATCAAAACTCCAAGCAAATACGTGTAGCCGGCACGAAGCGCGGGAAAATGTGTGTGAGCGAGTCTTGATTGTTCTAAGCTTTACTTCTGATTGGTTGAGAAAGTGGTGCGAGTTTTTCAACCAATCACTGAGCATAGCGATGCGAAACCAGAGCAAATATGAATTTCTTTCGACTCTGAAATGAAAATTGCTTTAATCAAAATCAGGGCAAACGCAAGTTACTTTTAAGTTTATTTCTGCAATTGTAGGTATAATACTGCAAATAAAACCTTGTTTTCAGTCAAATTTGTTAGTTAAGGTTACATGTACATCTTAACTTCTTATGCCTGTACAAATGTGATTTATGATTAAAAAGTGAATTTACTTATTTGAGTTTGTTTTCTTATAGGATGCTAATGGTAGAACATTTTTTATTGACCACGCAACCAGAACGACTTCCTGGGTTCGACCTTCAAATACAAGGTAAACATGTGTGATTGAAAGACCTGTAGTTAATATAGTTAATTGAATATCGTATCGAGTGAATTTAATATATACCCTGTGGGATGGTAACACTTTGCTCACCTAGGATAGCTAGAATACTTTTACTTATTAAAAACTAGCAATTGTATATTGCAATTCCTGAGTTTTGATTGGTTGAGAGGCAATGGTATATGAGCTCATGTACCATTGACTGCAAATATCGTAGCCGATATGCGTCAACAAAATTAGCTGGGGAGCTCAAATATTGCAGTTTTTTGGGCGATTTTAATAAAACAATTATTCCACTCGTGCTTGTTGGATATGAGATCGTTATTAATAGCCAACGAGGCGCGTATCTACTATCTCATATCCAACGCGCGCTCGTAGAATAATTGTTAAATATACACTTACAGATGAAGGCTAACAGATTTTTGTCCAAAACTCTTTATTCCCTAGTGAATCAACCCATCAACGTGAAGTGCAACAAAATGACGCCAGACGAGAAAGAAATTTTCGAATACGGCGGCACCTCAGTGTTGACGACACTGAACAGGCAACCCAAAATACTGAAGCAAGCCAGGTATTAAACTTCTGTTTTGCAAATGACGTCTAACAATGTATTAACGTTTGTCACTGGCTCAACCACTAGATGTTAACTAATTTAATGAGCTGACCTGTCAACATTAAAGAAATTTGACAAATGGATTTAGTCAAGATTTTGGTCTTTGGCTATCCAAGGTGCCAGATGTTCTATTTGCCGGCATTCGCGAGGAGCGGCAGTTCACACACACAAGAATCCCTCTGGCACCCAGGGTTAGCCGACATCCTTGGTACCAAGTAAATAAATAAGTGAGGTGTCTGCTTATGGGGGTGGGGGGGAGGTAAAATAAATTGTAGGACCTAGAAAAACACGTTTTTTTTTGTTTTTTTTTCATTTTGTACTTTGTAGTCAAGCCTTCCCTCAGAAGAGTTACTGCCTCCTGGCTGGGCCATGCAGACGGCACCAAACGGTAGAATTTTCTACATTGATCACAACACCAGAAAAACAACTTGGGTGAGTGCACTAATTAGTTTTATTATCCAGCTCTGCTTCATGAAATACACACAATGCGTGAAACAAGTAGAAATATCTCACGATATTTGCACTACACCTGACCGGTTTAACATGTTCTGTATTCCTCTTGACCAAGCGAATGATTCAAAAACGGTGGAAAGTCAGCAGTTTGGGAAAAGAAAAAGTTACATAATAAATCTCTTATTGGAAATTTTAGTGTGTAGTATCCTTGCACAATTTTGGCCGCCATTTTCATTTTGACTCGCCATAATACTGCGACTCGCAAAAAAATACAGCGACTGCACAATAAAGTGTCTGATAAGATATATGCTTGGTACACGTACTTGTAACAACTGCAACAAAAAGCAAAACAAAACGGCCGTGAACAGACTACAGAATAGTATATAAAATCAAATTCTTTTTGAGGTCGATGAAATGTAATATGAAATCAAGTTACTGCATTAAGTAGCAGGAATTTAATTTCTTGCATTGTGATATTTTTAATTTTTGGTTTGCTGGTTCTACACATTTTTGCCATTGATATTGAGAGAGGCTGATTTTTTCCCCAGTAAATTATTAACAATTATTCCATGAGCCCGCGTTGGATACGAGGTGGTAAATAGCCAACGAGGCGCGAAGCGCCGAGTTGGCTATAACCACTCGTATCCAACAAGGGCGAATGGAATAATCGTTTTATTAAGTTCTTCTTTAGTTTAAATCAACTGGACATTTCATTTTGATGTAAACGAAGTGATAGTATGAGGAGGCGGGAAAATTTGTGGCGCGGTGTTCACTTTTTGAGTTGAATGAAACACGCGAGGAAAGCGAGCGAGAGAGTTTTCTTCTGAAGATTTTCCTCGGAAAATCTCCTCGTAAATCGTCTTTTCATCCTGGAAAATTGTGACAACAATTAAGGTTTACGGGAGGATCCGAAGCAATAGCTTTTCTGGAAATTATACGCCTTGTGCAAGACGAGCTAAGGCAAGTGTTTACATGATGTTCTTGTTTACGGCTCCACGGCTGTCATCAAGACTACTACATTATGCTGAAACGAAATTGCACTCAGAGTCAATGAAGTTTATTGAAGTATAAAAGGACGAGATTAGGATTGAAAGGTAAGAAACTTAATCGAAGTGCTGAGCCTAATTTTACGTCGAACACTGAATGAAATTGTGTCAGTTTTCTGGTCTTCCCGTAAATTATTTGCTGCTTTTCTTCTTCGTTTCGTCGTTCTTGTTGTACATTTACAAGTATTTTTAATTAAACAATTCGCATCAATCCTTTCAGTTTTACGTAGTTGAGTCAACTATGGCATTTTGTGGTATTTGTGTGGTTTTAGGGAAGGCACTATCGATTATTTCTTGTACAAGCTTATAAACCTCACCAAATTTGCCATTTTTCTGATGGAACTTTCGCTTCCCGCAGGAACCTTTTTTAAGTGAGCGGCACTTGCAGCACTCGTTTCCCATATAAGGTCAAACGCAGGTATAATGGCTGATAACCGAGATCTAGTGAACCAATCAGAAAGCTAGAATTGCATTATCCGAGGTTGAGAATTTAATAATGTTTGTTACATTTTGTGTTGTTACATTTCGCGTCAAAATTTGTTATATGATTTTACGTTATAGAATTTTTACATTTTGCGTCAAGACTGCATTTTCTTTATGTGTTGTAATGCATATTGTAATTTTGTTACTGCAACATGTTCCTTCATGTATCAGCTTCTCAATATTGGTAGCTGAACTCCCAAAATGACAGATACTCTTCCGTTCTGTACGAGTTATCACGGCAGTTCACATCACACCACTGACCCAAACAGTACCTTTATCCAAGGTTTATAACTAAGTCCTGAGATTTGCATCACGGTTTAATGTTGTTCCATTTCAGCGTGATCCTCGGCTACATCACCATGCTAGTGGCGGACCCTCAATGTCACCGGAAATTGCCAGATCAGCGGCACTGAGCCGTGACCTTGGACCTTTACCTGTAAGGCTTGACTATTGTATTGAATTTATATGTTAAGGGGCTACGTCACGGGGATTTCGCAGATTTTTGATGTTAACTGTTCTGAAATTAGTGCTAGCCAACTTAACCCATGAAAAACATCATCTCTGAACATCTAAAGGAAGACATGACCTTAACTTGCTGGTAGAAATCAAACTGAACCTATAAATATTGATTTTTTTTACGACGCTCGGAAACAACTCGAGAAGTTTAGCCTTAATTCTTCAAGTTGCAATCCATTTCCATCCAAGCCATCCGCAGCCAAAGATGCTAATTAACAGTTTCAGTGCTCTAATATAGCAGATGTTAATAAAAAAAAATGGCCCGTTATTTTTAGGTTTCCTACGCCACAAATATAAATTTTGGCTGTTCAAAATCTGTTAAAATCCGTGACAAAGCCCTTTTAACACTTGACAGAATAGTCAGCGAGTTGAAGCAGAGTTGAATGAGGGGTCGACTGACATTGCTCGTGAAAAACGAGTGCGAATTGTCTATTAAAACTTCTTTGATACCACTATAAAGGAAAGTAGTCTTAAACCGTACAATTTTAGGCATAAATTTCTAAGCCAGTAAGATTATTATTTTCTTTTACATTGTAAGGGCAACAGGCATGCAATTTTGCAATTGAGCGAATTCACTCACGTAACCAGCGGTTATATCGGTTTACCTAAACAAAAGACGATTTTTGATTAAAAATAGATTTTAGGCTCCGTTTACACGGGTCCGGACAAATTTTTGCTCGGTCCCACCTTCAGTTTTAGTGGGATGGCTTGGTAAACCAATATGGCCGTCGTTTCCTTGTTTTGAAACACCAATATGGCTGCCGTGACGTCATGTGAATACGCTTCCTAAAGAATGAAAGAACCAATCAACGCACTTAGTGCCTGCTATTAAATATCCTTTATTTTGTATAAACTTGCATCTTGTAATGTTTAATCGGAAGGGAAAGAGAGAAAACTGTGCGAGTACATGTATCAACAAGTGTAAAGAAATGTCCAGAAACTGCACACACAAATTCCCGAAACTTTCCTATTAGCTTGTATTGTCAGCACCCTGGGGAATTATTGATAAACACGCGCTACTAGCTACAGTGCATAATATACAAATTGTTATTTTTGTTTTAACAATTTTTGTTTGCTTGTCAATTCTGGCAGGATGGCTGGGAGGAACGGGTACACCAAGATGGCCGTGTCTTCTACATTGATCATAGTGAGTACTTTCTGTTACATGTAGGTAGTTCCAATAACATTCTGACGGACTTCCTAATTTTAAAAAAAAAATCCATGTAGAAGGCATTTTTCCTTAAGAACGCGTAGAAGTTCGGGAGAGTGAGAAATCCTGTCAAAAAGTCGATCTCCCATCTGGCCTCGGAACTCAGTCAGTGGGTCAACGGTGATCGATCTAATCCGAACATAATGGGTTCGAATCCCATTGAGGTCAAAATAATTGTTGTTTTTTTTGTTTTTTTTTTGCCTTGTGAATTCCCCCTTTCAATTCTTTGAGCAAACGCTCAGAACGGAATTCGTCATTATTTCCTGCACTACAATTTACTCTAGACTTGAGTTTCTACTTCTTTTCAGCCGGTCTAATAATAGTCCTACTTGGCCAAACTGCGTGTTTGATAACTTGTTCATCACATGTGCTAACACTGACTCTGAACGTTTTCTTAGACACAAAGTCAACTCAGTGGGAAGACCCTCGAATTCAGATCAACAACAAACCATCCCAGGTGAGAAAAGACGACAAAAATTATTGACTTGATAGGAAATCGTGCTTGTGTTTACATCTAGAATTTGGTTTTCAAAATAGTGTAAAAAATTAACCTTACCCTATCTTGCGGCACTTCCCCATAATATGCCATGTAGGGAATTGCCCCTTCCCCGTATACAGATACATGCAGGTACCTCAAGGAAATATTTCTTCCATGATGAGTTTCTTTATTCTCATCACATGTCTGTTTGACAATGTATTGATGTTGTAAGGAGAAATTAGATGTCGATCTGTTTTGCATGAGGCACATGATTGTAAAGAATAGGATGTAATTTGTCATTTCTAATTCGCTATGTTGTTGTTGCTGATTTTCTTTTGCACCAGGCTGTGCCTTATTCTCGAGACTTCAAGCGAAAGTGTGATTACTTCAGGTCTAAGCTGAAAAGACCAGTAAGTACTGAGACGTGTTTGTGTGTATTTTGACTCGTTCCTATTTGCCTTCACTGACAGTGTTTGACTTTCAATGGCGCTGAAGTACAGTAACTTTGATAGCCTGCAAAGCAGGCGGTTTTTGCGGAGGGGAATGCTTCGAATGCAGCGATTACGAACGGCCAGCCGCCATTTTCCCCACCCCCTTCCCCAGTTTCTCCCTTGTTTCACAAGATGCTATTTATAAGGGTATTTCCCAACTTCACTCCCGTCGCTTGTCCTGGAAGAAAGCGGAAAAGCAATGGATAGATGGCAGCCATTTATGAAAACAGAGGAAATTCTTGAGTCTGATATTTAAAACCCGTTTCTCTTTCTTTCAGGTTAACGTGCCTAATAAATATGAAATTCACGTCAGGAGAAATAACCTTCTGTTGGATTCGTATCGTGGCGTTTTTGTTACTGTCACCAATACTGAACTTCTCAAAACAAGGCTTTGGATTGTTTTCGACTCAGAGACTGGCTTGGATTATGGCGGACTCCAGAGGTATGTACAACGAGTTCCCAGTGATTGTGACCTTAAATTTAGTGCGCTCGGGTCCAGATCCGGGTCTTGGTTTCAAGCCCATGCCGCTGTCCTCTCACAGTAGACAGAAGACTGGGTTCTGCCTAAGGTTTGACCCTTTTTAGTTATAACAATGGGAGTCAGAAGTCTTGCTTTGGAAAAATTGCCCCTAAAGGTCTATTTTTAATGACGCGTAATTTTTGCGTACATGAACCACTTCAACACAAGCTGCCCACGCGTTCCTCTGTTGTGTGACGCGGATGAATTGACGCGACAGTAGAAATCAGCGTTATACCTGTTATACATTTTGTTGGAGGCTCGGTGGCCTAATGGTTAGTGCGCTGGAGTCCGGATCGGGCGGTCCGGGTTCGAGCCCTGGCCAGGGCGTTGCGTTGTGTTCTTGGGCAAGACATTTTACTCTCATAGTGCCTCTCTCCACCCAGGTGTGTAAATGGGTGCCGGCGAATTTACTGCTGGGGGTAACCCTGCGATGGACTAGCATCCCATCCAGGGGGAGTAGCAATACTCCTAGTCGCTTCATGCTTCGGAAACCGGGATAAGCTCCGGCCTGATGGGCCCCTAGGCTCGTATGCAGACTTTACCTTTACCTTTATTAAGGATTGCACTGAACTGTATTTTTAGGTTACCTACATGTTATGTATCGTAGGTACAGTTATAATAGTTAAAATTAACTCCAATCGTGTTGTTTTTAAACCGAAATGTTGAGTTTTCGGTTTACCTTACCGCAGATAAGCTACAAGCTTTTTTCTGTGCTCTTGGAAAAAGAAACGTTTTCGATTGGTTTTGTTGATCATCACTGATCCTTTTTAACCGGCATCAAATTTGGTTGTAAACGGCTGATTCGGTCGACATTGGTTGAAAAGATTGCTTCCAACAGAACTCGCCTTTAAGTCACTCCACGTTTCACTTTTGGCAACTAATAAGGAGGAGCTGTTAGCAGTTTGTGACTTGTTTGTTTGTATTATTGTTCACTTAAACAGAGAATGGTTCTATTTGCTGTCCAAGGAAGTATTCAACCCCTATTATGGTCTGTTCGAATACTCGGCAAGGTAAGTATTAAAGAAAGCAATTTCCGCGGTGTACTGTGTGTTAGGTTTTTCTCCACAACATCTCATGAATTGCACAGATCCGGCCTACACGTATCATTCTGAGTCTAATTTTAAGCCAATCAGGTGCGAAACCAAAACCAGTCGTGGCTTGTTTTCCCGCTCTTGGCTCGCGGGTTGTATGTTTATTTTATTCAATTCCTGACTGTATCATTGTTAGTAACGTTTTTTTTTTACGATATTGGCTTAAGTAATAACCGCTATTGGAAACTGGCTCTTGACATGGTACAGTGGTGTTAACCTCTTCCTTTGTGATGCACCGTTGAACGAAAAGTGTTACTCAATGAATAAATCTGTGTTTTATACATCAAGTGAAAATGTTTCAGGTGCCCATACAGGGCTCGAAATTAAAGAAAATCCTTAAGTCGCCATTTGGCGACTAAGTGGTAAAAAAAAATAGTCGCCAAATGCAAATTTTTGGTCGCCAGATTGTCAAATAAATACTAGTTCAAAAGTGTTTGAAATCATTTGTAGGAATTTAATCCAAAAATGGACTAAATACATAAGCATTCAAAAAGAAAAACAAAACAATCTTATCACAAGGTTTAAAACAAACACATTATATATAAGATTTTGTGGCCGCTAACTGATATAGGTGTTAGAAACTACGAAGGAGCCTCGAAGAAATCGACATGGCGGATAGCCATGCATTGTAAGGGACACACACATAACTCGTTTTGTATTTAACTTTCTAGCGATAATTACACGCTCCAGATTAACCCAAACTCTGGTTTGTGCAATGAAGAACATCTGTCGTACTTCAAGTTCATTGGCCGGCTAGCTGGAATGGCTGTGTACCATGGAAAACTACTTGATGGTAATGCGTTGGACTCTGATTAAGTTCTTTATTTGGTAGCCTCAGTAAACATGGCTCTCTCTTTGCTCACTTGGTTCTTTTCCCACTCCAAAGACTTAGAGATTTCACCGTATGCTTCCTTGATGATGACGTAGATTAAAAGAAATCCGTGTAGTGTCTCTGATTGTTTTTCGCCCGTTTTTGAATTTTCGCGCGCAAATTACAGCCAATCACATACGCTGCCTGTATCTCTCAAGCGTTACGTCATCAGTGTAGATTTTTCCCGGTTCCAATCTCACGCGTCGAAAGAATTGAATGCGCGAAGAGGAACGTCCGTTTATTTTAAGTGATTTCGTTGCTTGCTGTTCTTGTTGTTTTTCTTTTTTTCCCTTATCAGCACCATCCTACATTACTGTATAATAAAACTTTTTTTTCTACAGCCTTTTTCATTCGCCCATTCTACAAAATGATGTTGGGTAAACCAATCACGCTGATTGATATGGAGAGTGTGGTAAGTTTGTTATTGTTTCCTCGACGGTGTCAGTGTTAGACAAACCATTCAGACGAAACAACACTCATTCTAAGATTTTTATAGTTCCAATGATTATCTTGCCGAAACAACGCAAAAGAAATCTGTTTTGGGTACCCAGTTGCTACGTTGCACCACGAAAGTGGCACCGCGCAGATAAACTGTATCGTCGTCAACTTCCTTTGTTTGGCATTTATAAAGATAAGCGCTGAGCTCTGTTTTTTCTTTTTTAGGATTCGGAATACTACAACAGTTTGAACTGGATCCTGGAAAATGATCCAGAAGATTTGGACTTGACTTTCAGCGTCGATGAAGAGCTATTTGGACAGGTAAAATACACTCAGTTCATTTGAAAACAAAATAAACGACTTGTTCTCGATTTCTCCGTGTTCATAATCTATTTAGTACCAGTATATAACATTCTTGTTTTGAATTTCACCCATTTGTGGTTCTAATTGGGATCAAGTGTTTGTGGTTCGGTAAATGGATCGATTGTGGAAAGCACGGCGTCTACTAGAGAGTTCAATCACAGCTTGTAATGCATTGATTAAGACACCAATCTTGAAGTGCCTTTCTACTACCAAATCGGCAAGTATTTTGGGCTACCTGACGAAATGCTGAGGACTTAGTCTAGTGGAGTAGCATCCCATCCAGGGGGAGTAGCAAGTCTTCCGAAGATTACCGAAGTCAACCCGAGTTCTTCCGAAGGTTCTCGAAGATGACCAAATGAATCTAAGTTAGGCTGATGTAAGGGTTGCTAATCATATCTTTGTTTTTATATTTGTAGGTAAAAGTGAAAGACCTTAAACCTGGTGGGTCAGAAATCAAAGTCACGAACGCGAACAAAAGAGAGTACATTAAGTAAGTTATCATGCGTCCAGATTAACAACCGTGAATTCTCACAAGATGATTCCATTTATCTCACAAGATGATTCCATTTACTGTAAATGGTTCGAGCACAGAAGTATCAGTGGTTCGTATAGTGTGATCGTCCGTGGGAGGGGTATCTTGAAAAGAACTGTTGTTGGTGTGTGAAGCTTCCTCAACATAAGCAGAAGTCATCTTCAGAGTCACGGCTCAAAATGACTTCTGCCTGGCTTGTCGAAACGTGACTCACCAACAACAGTCGCTTTCAGGTCTACCTTTGTCCAGCCTATCTATTGTTTCATTAAAAAATATTTACTAAAATATTATTTAATAAAGGTTCTTCTTCTACTTATCTTAACTCAACTCAGCGCAATAACGTATTGTTTACTCTTTCGTTGTTTTGTGAACACGGTAAATATTCATAAGAAGCCACATGCCTCATAGAATTACTGTAAGCGCCGTCTCATTTGCTTTTTTTTTTCTTGCAGTCTGGTAATAAAGTGGAGATTTGTAAGCCGCGTGGAGGATCAGATGAAGAAATTCATGGAGGTGAGTCTTAGGCCATTAACAAAATACAAAGTATAATAAGCAACTGTAAAATCATAATGATTATTATTATCTTCTAACGTTGTAGCAAGTTTATTTTAAATAGCCAATCAATCTTTCCAGAAGTTGGCTGTGCATGTATTTTCATTTTAGTCTCTGTTCGGGGTATTTCCGTTTTTGAGTTCTTCGCAAAGAATTGATTAATGCTTTTATCATGTCTAACTGAATATTTCCTTTCATTGTAGGGCTTTGGGGAACTCATACCCCACAACTTGATACAAATATTTGATGAAAGAGAACTGGAGGTGAGAAAACCTTTTTTTTTTCTTCATGCTCAGGAAATATATTGAGCTGATAAGTCAGGCCAAATGTACAAAGACTAAAAAGAAATTTGTCAACATGGCATTGCACTTCAAACGATAACAGCTTACAGATGGCTTGAGATAGCGAGTAATGGAGTGCTCCTGGGGGGATCCGGGGGTCCGGGGGTTCCTGTATGAAGGAGGCGGGGATGCTCGCTGGAAATTTTGAATTAAACTCCTAAAGGAGACCAATCTGGGCGTGGCTCGAGCGTTGTTAACCTTTGAAAGATAACATTTTTTTATGCCTGGTCGGTCTAGACCGCTAACAGCTTGCAATGCGACATTTTGTTGCATTGTAGGTTGCAAACATTGGATGCTACGATACACATGAAAATATTTGGGCAACTGGCAATATGTTTGTTGCGTTGCAAGATGCAAGAAAACTTGCCTTGTGTAACATGGCCTTTACAATGCTCCCCATATTGCCACAAAAGTGAGAAATGTACCTGATATTAAAAAAAATATTTACCTGGTTGAAATGTATTATAACTGTTTTTTTTTTCGCTTAGCTTCTCATGTGTGGTCTGGGAGAAATTGACATCAATGATTGGCGTAGAAACACGAATTACCGAGGGGAGTACGGTGATAAACATCACGTGATCGTCTGGTTTTGGAAGGTAAGTCGAGACGACGTGAGCTTGAAATGAAGTGTCTTGGCCGAATAAAAAAAATAGCCAAAACTCACAAGGCGAAAAGTAAACAGAAAATTTCAAAACAAAAACCCTCCTAAACGCTATCAGTAGGTGAAAAAGTACAGTATTACGGTTTTGCTATTTTACTTCAGTATAAAGACTATATTGGCTATGTTGCTTGCCTTTCAGGCTGTGACGTCATTTGACCTGGAGACTCGTGCCAGGCTCTTGCAGTTCGTCACCGGGACGTCACGTGTCCCAATGAACGGATTTTCCGAGTTGTATGGAAGCAATGGGCCCCAGAAGTTTACCATTGAACCTTGGGGGACCCCTCATTCCCTACCAAGGGCTCACACTTGGTAAGCTTACGTGTTTAAGTGTCTTCGTAAACTGAGGACGACTGCATTTGTCTTACGGTAATAATTGACGATTAGACGTCAAGCTCGAGGTTTGCATCGGCTGATAGCTGGCGAGTAGCGAAGCCTCGAGCAAACTGTCAAAGTCGATAGAAACCAAGAGGGAGCCTTCTAACTGTTTTAGCATATAACCCAGAGACGGATCTTAACAACAAAAAGCTCAGTGAACGTGGTTTATTCATAGTTTTGGTTTATGATTTCGGCCATTTTACTTGCGCGTGCTCCTAAGGCACTTTATCAAAGGCTAGAAATGTTAGCCAATCAGATTGCGAGTTTTCGTAATAGTCGGTACCTGGGTTATGGTTGTTCGCTTTTTCCTCGCCATTTGAATCAGCGTATCTTTTAACTAACTCCCCCAAATTGATGAAATTTTTTTTTAATAAGCGTCACTATTCCAATGAGCACCCCTTTTTCAATAAGCGCAAGGCTAGTCGACTGGCAGGCGAACATTTCTTGACGTCCTGAGAGCTAAACTCATTACGACTCATTACGGTAAGTAAGCCCTTTCAGTCCCTTCATCAAGATCTATTTTCTCCTGACGTTGTCAATATGTTGACAAGGAAACAGGTGACGAGAATTGGTGAATTTATCAGCTATTCCTGTGATGTGTTGCTTTCATGAAGTCCCCGACTTCAGGACACTTTGCTTTAATTTAAATGCAGTGGACAGTCCCTTTATTTAAGATTATGTCGTCCAAAAGTGATGCTCGGAAAGCCGCCATCTTAAATAGCGCGAGAAAACGACTCTGTGTATGTGGGACGGGGCGTTTTCACGACATTCAAGATGGCGGCCTCATGATCGAGTATAGCTTCTTGAAGATCAAATAAGGACAAGAGGATAAAGGACAAATAACCTGCCAACAGTCCAGACAAAATAGCTTACTTCCAGGGGAAATTTACAGGTTTTGCAATTTAACTCATGAACAACCATCTCCCGCCTTGCAGACACCTATCTATAACGGACAAAATAAAAATTACGATTAAAATTACTGAACAACCTTAATATCTCCTTCGAGAGTGGGAACGTTGCGTGACGAGTCCAAACAACGGGTGTGAAGAAAGGAGACTAAAATAACTCTCAATATTATGGACTTGCCATCGGCATAACAATTTCGTGTCTGTGGTAGCAAGAGGTACACAACTTTCTTAATATTTATAAACAAGAAAAGAACAACAACGGAAACAACACTGCCCCGACGTGACCACTATGACTGATAAAACTATAAATTCTAATAAATAAAAGGAAAAGAAAGGCGTGGCAATGATCAAGGAGAATTTAAGAGGTTGAGCTGGGGTCTGTAGGGGTTATTAAACTTATAGCTGGGGTCGCAACACTTTCTAGAGTTCTTCCTGTTCTTCTCTCATCTCGCACGTTTGCTTTTCAGTTTCAACAGGATCGACCTTCCTCGCTACAGAACGTATTACGAACTGCGAGAGAAACTGCGATTGGCGATCGAAAATACCCAAGGATTTGAGGGAGTGGATTAACTCAGAACTTAATGAAAGAATTTAAAGACCTTATCTTAACCTAAAGTGCTACATTTAGTCAAATGAAACAGATGATCTTCAGTTTCGATGGAAATCACTGAAGCTTATTTTCTCCTTAAGAATACAAATTACTTAACTGAAAATGATCTCCTCGATGGTGAGCAAACACCCGTTGGGACGTGTTAAGTCTTGGCTTTCAAGAAACGTCCGGGGTAACATTATCAAGATTTTTTGTATGGTATAATTAAGTTATGGAGCCGTTTTTTCAAACAATGTAGTAAATTAGGACAAACGTCATTCACATATCACAGCGTTATAGGGGCTGTTTCACGACACTTTAAGTCATTTTTCTGTTGTACAAAATTATTTTCAGATTAAGGAAACCTCAGAATAACAGGGTTGCTACAGGTCAGAAAATGATCAGGGAAAAATGAAATTCTTGAAGGTTAGCGAAAAGTCAGGGATTTTTATTTTGAGTCAGGTAAAATTGACATTTTGAGGAAAAGTCAAGGAAAATTGAATTACAACACCTGGCTGGAAGAAACATTTTTAGATCAATGTGATCTCAACAATGTTTTCTTGAGAGTGGAGGCAGGAGGCCATTACTATATGTGACATTTTGTATTTATTTGGTCAGGGAAATTTTATTTTTATCAGGGAAAGTCAGAGAATTTTGAAAAGTGATTTCTGAGGCAACCGTGAAAAGCATTAATCTTAGGTAGAAAACACCAAGCGAGTAACAATCTGACAATTAACAGTGATATCCCGTTTAACGTAGCTTAATAGCATGACTGCTACTTTCAAGTCTTCTTGAATAGTAAGCGACCCTGTTTCCTTTGGCTAGTCATTTCTTTGAAGTCGTTCTGCCTGTTGTTTCAGATATCTTATAATTATTAATTATTATTATTATAATTTTCACGAAGCCAACAGTTTACAAATTTACAAAACAGACTTGAGATATAAACGTGGCATCGCCTCCGTCATTTTATAGCGCGACAAACCCTCTGGTAGCTAACGTAGTGAATATTCTGGCATGATGGATGGAATGAAACGTTACTAGAAACTAAAACGTAATAATGCAGGTATTTAGTAATAACTTTTAATAACAGCTTTACGTCAATGCATTAAAGGAAAAGTATCGTGGAGATTTAGTATCATTTGAAAAGCTAAGGAGCCTTTTTGTGTTAACAGATACTTAGAAATAGTGGTCGAGTTAAGTTATAAATTACCACCCAGGGTACTAAACGTGTCGAATAGTACCTCTAGTTCCCTTCCTTCAGGGAGCGAGTGCCTGGCCGCGAGGGTCCTGGACCGTCTGAGAATCAGGCTAAAACGGTAAATATCCTTATGATACTTCTCCTTTAATTTGGACATTTTTTTCCGCCAAGGGATTGACACAATTTTGAATAAGAAAGAAAATAAAACGGTGATACCTTGGCTGAACTCACTTGCGCCGAAAGGAGAGCTCAGTCTCTCTGAAGTTTCTGGAGTGGCGAATAAACGTCAACGTATGGGACCGTTGACGACCATTGCGGGCTCGAAACGCAATCTCACCACCCCTGTTGGTGGAGGAGGGATGCGTGACGAGCTGAAAGAGCATCAACATAAAAGGCTAGATAATGGGATTTCCTCCAAAGACTCGGAAATTCCGAGGCTAATTTATGTAATAAATACGCATACTAATGTATTTAACCTTTGACTCTGGGAAGGAATCCATTCCGTTCATAGCTACAGTCGACCCCCGATAACTCGAACCTCACGCACACTTAGCCTCCTCCTCAGGCAACTCCCTTTGTTACGGAAAAGACTGGGACCGAGCAAAAAAACACAAGTCTTTTTTTCCCAGACTCCCTCATCCCCAATTCAGCCCCGTATTTACTGATGGTGTCGGTCTCGTATTCCGAGATTGCCTTGCATACTTCTTCGTACGTTGAGACATAGATTTCTCTATTTTATAAGAATACATTTTATAAGAATATCGAGGCTCAGATTTGCGAAATTGTAAGAGTAACCCGAGGCTGAGATTTTGAAAGGAATATAATTTTTTGTAAACACAATACAATTATATGTTTTTAACTAAACCGTATAAAATTGTTCCTTTCTCTAAACAGGCATAAAACGATGAAAACCTGCACTAGTCAAATGTTCGATCCTAATGATAGTTCGATAAACGGTACATGTAATACATCTGTATGGTTTTCAGATGGTATACAGATCTAGACACCAAAACCTTGTAATTGATACCCCAATACATTCTATTAAAAACGGAGATATTCATAAGAATATTTTCAGCCTAAAATCGGCAGAAAATAAGAATATTCAGCCTGGGCCGAAAAAACAATATTCTTATAAAAAAAGAATGTACCTAAAGCTGCCATCGAATTACCAGTTCCAAGTACTACGAAGGCAATGAAGAAAAAAGAAGAGTTCCAGTTCTGTCTGAGTCCTCGCTGTCCGACTGACAAGAGACAACGACCCTGCACTTCTGGCATTTCAGTAACGTGTGCCATGCAGCGAGCCTGTGCTCTGCCAAGCTTTTCCCCTGACCAGTCCAACCGACCGTTATAACAGCGCCCCAGCTGAAGTTCATATACCTTCCTTAAGGTCGGGGTTAAGGTGAATTTGAGTGAAATTTTAAGAGGTTAAAGAAGGGATAGAAGAAAGAAAATTATTTTTGGAACACCACCAGACAGTTGACTCCCACGCAAGAGCACCCCAGGTTCTCAGGGGACTGTTTGGGTGTCCATATACTAATTTTTAACTTCAAATTCTAATTTTAAAATCACATTAAATCTTTAATATTTCTTATTTCTCCAAATTTTACTAATCCTTTGAGAAAAACTATCTCTTCCCAAACATCCCAAAAAATCACCAAAAAATTTACAAAACACCGCTAAACATAGCTTTGTGGGATGAGCGGAGGGTTTTGGGAATGCTTGAAACGGGAACGAGATATTCGCATTAAACCCAAGTTAAGCGGTGTATAAACGGGCTTCAGGTGTATCCCCGCCTTAAGACGCACAGTCTCTGCCGAAAACCCTTACGTTACAATACCGGTCTGGCCTGCCAGTTCTGACAAATGAAAAGCGCCCTGAGTCATGAATTGAATATTACCGGTCAGAGGGACAAGGTAATTTGATAAGTGGTCTACCGAGATAGAACGAATGAAATTATTTTAAACAAGATAAGTTTGAATATCATTTTTAAATGTACCTTTACAAGAGCTTATTAAAAGCGAAATAAATAGGGACTGCTTGTAATCTATAATAGTAATTGCTGTGTCCGCTGAAAGACAAGACTGATAGGAATTTCCTTGGTGAATGAAAAGTAAAAGGCTTGACGTTTGCTGCAAATGTACAGTTTTGGATTCAGAATTATTTTTTTCATTAAAAAAGGAGGCAAAGGTGTGAGTTTTGTGCTGTTGTCCTCAGCATGAAACAGCTTTCAAGACGGCCAAAAGTGCAATTGCAAACGTCACAAAATTGAAGTTCTTTGATGTAAACAAGCCATGCGTGTTACAAGTGGATGGCAACGGTACGGGCCTTGGGGGAGCCCTACTACAAGATAGGCAGCCTGTGGCTTTTACAAGCTTAACACTGTCGGCAACTGAAGTTAACTATGCGCCTATTGAGAAGGAATGTTTGGCCATCAAAATAGCGTATACAAAATTCTCAGTATCTTTATGGTAAACAAGATGTTATAGTACATTCTGACCACCAACCGTTAGAGGCAATCTTTAAGAAGCCTTTGAGTAAAGCCCCCAGGTGCCTTCAACGCATGATGCTTCAGCTTCAGCCTTTCAAATTTACAGTGGTCTACAAGAAAGGCAAGTACATGTACTTGGCTGATACGTTGTCAAGAGCTGCCTTGAAAACCTCCCTTCACCTATGGGCCCACAAGAAGAGGTGTTTCCGAGTGCGACCTGGAGGACAACCACGAGATGTTCCGAGTAGAACTAGAGGCCCTGAAACTATCTAGACTCGCCTGACATGTATCCTAGCACACTTGAGGAGGTCAAAACTAGCTGAAACGAAAGCAGACCCCACCCTGTCAGTTCTATGTGAATTTGCTGCTCATGGGTGGCCTTCCGACAAATCGCAGGTTCCCACAGCACTTCGTCATTACTATCCATTGAGGGATGACCTAGCGATGTACCATGGTGTCCTGTACAAATCACACAAAGTCGTAATTCCCCTAAAGCTGCAGCCTACTATGCTGAAAAAACTCCACCAGGGCGGTGAACGTATGATTCGCTGTGCTCGAGAAGTTATGTATTGGCCTGGAATGCCGTGAACAGCAATTCTTCAAGAGAGTACCAGATGTTCGTTGTGTGCTAGCTATGGCCCGAAAGAACCAATGTTGTCTCATGGGATTCTGCATGGTCCATGGAAATTCATTTCGCAGGACTTGTTTAAGCATGGAGGGCGTTGGTATGTTGTTTCAGTAGACCACTACAGTGACTGTTTTGAAGTTGATCTGTTAAACGAAGACATCACCGCTGCCAATGTTATCTCCGTGACTAAGGCACACTTTGCCCGCTATGGTGTGCCAGAAAGATTTCTGTCAGACAATGGGCCCCAGTATACCTCTCAAGAGTTTGTGAACTTTGCCAAGGCTCATGCTTTCAAGTTGATCACCCGGTCACCCTATTACGCTAGAGCCACTGGTAAAGCCGAATCCGCTGTCAAGGAAGCCAAGAAGATGTTGAAAAAGTCGGAGCCTGCAAACCCTGGAACCACCAGAGACAGATGATGGTGACATTTCAGCCGCAGGAAATTCCGCAGAAACCACAGACCCCAGTCCCATTCCAGATTCACCAACTGAGACTCAATTGCAAACGTCCCTTTATGGCCGAGAAATTAGACCACCCAAGAGACTGGACCTTTGAGTCTAGAGACTCCAATGTTGACTATTATCTGACATTGCTTGTTCATATTTGTTAATACTTGTTTACTGTCTCATGCGAAACATAATAACACGTTAATAGTTTTCTTTGAAAGGGAGGATGTTGATAGGAGTCAATCTTCTCTCAAGTTACTTAGGTTAGGGGTCAGCGGTATTCGGTGCATGAGCTTAGTTGTTTAACGAAAGCATGGCAGCGTGTTGGCCGTTTGTCAACCGTTTGTCAGGACTATTAAAACGTTGTGTTCTTCAGAAGCTTTCCCAACCGGTCAACACATGAATATATCAAATAACCGTAGATATTGCGTTAAGTGGTCATTTGCATTGAACAAATAGTACTTTATCTTAATCTTTTTAGTTCACTTTTTGGTGTTCCGTTGTGAAGCCATACCAACTGATTTCTCTCACTGTTTATTTTTAGTCCGAAAATTGGAATTCTGTGTTTGTATTAAAGCCATTAATGTGCGCAAGCGTGCACTCGCTTGTTGGCATAAATTAAGCATAAATTAGGAAATAGTGATGGTTTCATTTTTGTTTGACAATTCTCAGCTAACCATCATTTAGGCGGGGGTACACCTGAAGCCCGTTTTTCTACCGCTTAACTTGCGTTTAATGCCAATATCTCGCTCCCGTTTCAAGCATTCCCAAAACCCTTAGCGTTATTTTGTAAATTTTGGGGTGATTTTTGGGGATGTTTGGAAAGAGATCGTTTTGGAATTTGAAGTTAAAAATTAGTAGATGGACACCCAAACAGTCCCCTGACAATCTGGGGTGCTCTTGCGTTGGGGTCAACTGTCTGGTGGTGTTCCAAAGATTATTTTCTTTCTTCTCTCCCTTCTTTAAACCTCTTAAAAATTAAGAACACTCAGCCTCGGCCCCAAAATTAGACGTTCTTATATAAAAAAAGAGTGTAATTGCTGAAAATGCTAATCTACAGATAATGCGATTTTGTGTCCAAGTTTTCGACAAGAATAACGCACCAGATTGAACGACTTACTATATAACCCAGTGGTGAATCATAACCTGTTGTGTGCCCCGGTCAGTCGTCGCAGTTATTGGCTTCTAAGAAAGTAAAACCGTGAAATCTAAACTTTGAATCGTGCTATCTTCTTTTCAAAAAGGGATTTTAAAAAATTCGCTTTGACCAGGGCACAACAGAATACACTAAGACAATGTAAGATAAGATAAAACTTGTGTTAATGCCACACAGGGCTGGGCTCCATAAGTTTATGTTCCATGCGAATCTACTCATGAAACTCTGTAGCGGCGAAGAAAATGAACTTGAACACAAAATTGCAAGTTTTGCCGCTTCAGAAGACCTTCCGAGTCTATGTTTACAACAACGTGCGCGATATTCAAAGCTGTGAGTCTAATTCTGATGATTCGCTACGTTGCAGCGTACGGGACACAAAGCTAATACACTCTTTTTTTTATATAAGAACGTCTAATTTTGGGGCCGAGGCTGAGTGTTCTTAATTTTTTCACGATTTGAGGCTGAAAATGTTCTTAAGACGTTCTTAAGTTCGATGCTATAGTATTTCATTAAATCAATGCGGACGAAACCAGGAACAGCTTTGTTCACCGAATGTGGAGTATGAAGTTGCTCTTGACATGATCGCGCGGCCTGCTCCCTGTGATCTGGTGCCGTGGACAAATTCCTTTTAAAAGCATTCCTGCTGGACCACAGTTTTGAATTTTATTTATACTGCTCATTTTACAAAAAATTAAAACAAATGGGCAAAATAGAGATGTTCTCTGACTCTCAGCCTGGAGTATGTTCTTAGCATGTTCTTAAAATTTGGGCAAATCCCAGCCTCAACGTTCTTATGAAAAAGGTTCTTATAAAAAAAAAGAGTGTAATGTGCAATTACTGATACAAAGAACGTTTAAAAATACATTCGCATAAATATTTCGTTTGCCGTCGGCTTCAGTCGTCGCAGTTCGTGCATACCCTTTAAATAAATGCATACATCACGAAGCCATGTTGGGGGTTTTAGGAATACGGAATATTTGAGTAAAAACGTACGGGGATACGGGATATTTGGGAGAAAAATTGATGGGATGTGGGATATGAGATTCGGAGATATCGAACATAAAAGTTGGAGATACAAACCACCAGAATTAACGGAATACAGGATATTTAGGCCAAAAATTAATGTCTTGCGCGACCTTAACTGTGTTTGTTTAATGATACTGGTAGTTTATATTTCGTTTATTTAATGTCAAGGGAAAAAACAATTACAACCAGATGTTTAGCCAAGCACACACCGCGGAAACGGCAAATATGCTTTTTAAGTATTAAGCAGTACAAGTCGAAATCCGTGCAGCTTGTCACTTCCAACGTAATGGATATGGTGTATGTGAGATCATAGGGAATGAACTTTGAACGTTAGCCTGCGCCGCAGACGAAACTAAACCCTGGTTACTAACCGGGGTTAGATTACGTCTGCGGCGCAGGCTATTTGAACGTCTGCGCGCACGACTATTTCGTAGAAAAAATTCCGCTAGGCATTTATAGTAAACTGTAACTCAACAAACCAACACCAGCATGTTTGCATTTTTTGCCTGTTTTACTGCACTCTATACTAGAAGCCAGGGTGCCCGGCCGGTCCCCGGTAATTTTTCTTAGGCAGGTGTGTTTTAAATCACGAAATGGCGAAATAATTTTCAGTACTGCCCTAACCAACAAATTAAAGCTAGCCGAAAGCAAACTGGAGTGAAAGCTTACCGCAAGCAAGTATCGTTTCGTTTCGGGTTTTAGTACATACCTCAGTATCTACCTCCTGCTCGTATCTTTAATATAATTTCGCCACTTCGTGTTTAAACACGCCCTTCTTACGCGCCCGAAGCCAAATGTTAGGAGCCTCAAGCACTAGGCACGCAATGGCGTGATGAGGACGGATGGGGGAGGTTGGGGTCGCCACTACCTCTCGCAAGGAGTTGCTTCATTGGTTCTTATAAAACAATAAATGACAGGTCACAACAATGCCCCTAGCCCTGAATAACAATAGAGGTAGTGTTAAAAGCGGGCGAATGAAAAAAGAGGTTCCAGAGAGGTAGTACTGTGTGGGAGGTTGAAGATAAATTTGTTCACCGTCCATAGCCGAGTCGATTATCTTCAAGAAATCTCAACAAAAGGAACTCTGCACAGTGTCTGCAATTTTGAACGAAATTCATCTTCGGGTAAGTCTACTTTTAGCTGCGGAACACAATTTAAAAGGCTGTCTTTGTAAAAGCGGTTTAGTCGATCTGGCTTGAAAAGTAGATTTCGCTCATTTCTTGTGTGTTGTAAGACTTTCATGTACTTTTACTAAGACCACAATGCGCTTGACCAGACCATTTGTTTTTTTCGAGTTTTTTTAGGATTTTCGGTTCATCCGAACGAGCGCTCGTAACCACCAATGTCAAGGCTTAAGTTTACCATAACTTTCAAGTTACCAAACAAACACACCGACTTTCATGAAGATCGAGTTCGAATCAAGCCACCAGCAGGACACTAATTAACGACACCCCTATCACACACCTTGATGAAACACGCGAAAACGGATCAGATTCAAACTTTATATTTGAAAAAGGGAGGCGGTCTATTTCAATTAAACCAACGCAGCCAAAAAGTAGATACAAAAGAAAATGTCACTACAGAAAGAACATTGCAGTATCGTCTTATTGAAATATTTATAGCTGTGTAAACTTGACAAATTTCAACGATCGTCATATTTGCCGCCATTTTGAAATACTCGTCAGGACGATGCGTTTCATCAAGTTGCCTCGCAGACGTTTCTAAACTCATCAGAAATAAAGAAAAAGTCAGTATAAATGTATTACATTTCAAATGAAAGAGTAAAATGGCGTTTAAAAACAAAACCTCGACTTGCATTCCAACCATTTCTGGAGATGTAAGATAGGTCATCATTGTTCGAATTTCGCTCGATGATTCCACAAGAAATATCAATATTTGACAATTCAGTTACCTGAATATCTTGATCGAAATAATTAGTTTGGGAAATATTCTTCTTACTTGCATTGCCGACCTTAAGTTCTGCGTTCAATTACAAATAGAAATCTGTTGACCTCAGTTATTTGCTGAATCATTAGTTTCATCTTCTGATGAAGAGGCAGAAGCCTCGAAACTTCTAGAATTTAGTTGTATCAGGCGCTTAAAGCAATTATTAATTTGCCCCAAAATTTAAGAAAATGTATGGGCTATTTTAATAAGAACATCTTTAGGCTCAGCCAAATTTTACGCGTTCTTACAGGTTGTTCTTATAAAAAAGCGTATAATTTGTTCAGTACGTGCGTTCTTACGGCATGAAGCCATAATCCGCTCGTAAGTATTTTGGAATTTTTAAGTTACTTACTATTAAACCCAGTGCTAGATCTTTTGCCGCCGAACGTACTTGCTCTTGAATTTTTATTTACACTGACATGTAATGTCATCAAAGCATTTTTACTTCTAAGTAATAGTTCTTTCGCATCTTATTTCATAACACTTATTATTCTCTGTTATCAATGGACGCATCGTTCAAATCATACATAAGTCTGACTCCGTGTATCTTAGTGCCAACCGATTTTCAATTGGGAAGGAAAATGAATTCAAATGTATTAGGGGTTTTCCGATTAGGGTTTTCCGGTTTAGCGGAATTTCGCACCTATCTTCCTGTTTTTAACTCAAAGTCACTAGCGCTTTTGTTTTGTAACAAACTGTATTCTCAAATCATTTATATACATGCGACTAATATATAGATTTAGGCAGGCCTAAAAGCGGAGCTCCCATTTATCATTAGCAAATAAGTAGCCACACTATTTCTAAGCTTATAGAGTGGTACAAAATAAATTAGTTTTTAATCGCTTATGGTTAAACTTTTAAGTATAAAATATCTTACATGTAAAAACCTCTCATGCATGGTTTTGTTGACGAAAGCGATGTCAACATATTTCGAGGTTAAACCGAAATTGACGAGTGCACTTTATTGGGTTCCTCACGTACGCACGTAGGAGCACACAAAAGATATCTTTGTAAAACTTTTTACAACGTTTACTGTACACTAATTAATACACCTTTATGAGTTATTCAATGTAAAAAGGACCTTGATCTTGTTTTGATTTAATAAAAAACAGTAAGGGCAAAAAATCAACTCAAGGCAAAAAAAAAAGTACAGAAAAACAAAGAAAATCGCTGCTAAACACAGTAAACCAAATGAACTCACACCACGGCAAACTGAGAAAATCACCGCAGCAAAACAAACTCTGCAAATTGATGGTGCCGGTTTTGTAAGTCCGATTTTGTGTAAGAATTGTGACAGTTTGTGATTTGGGAAGTAGTGCACGCTAACTTAGAATAAAGCTTACAAGGTCTTACAATGTTGTTTTGAACCGTCTTCTGTCTTTTCGCTGCGGTTTGGTTGCATGATAATAATCTAATTCTGTTTTATCGTATGCGTTGCTAAATACCTAAGGGAATTTTATACAGAGAACTGATTCAATTTTCTTCATTTCTGGTAAGCAAATATGCGGTAGGGAAAGCCCGGCAGGTACTCTGAACTCCCTGAGCCAAACACGGGTAACTCGCAACGAAATCGGCGAAATATATATTGGTTTACCCGTACAAGATTTCAAGATCATTTCAACGCACTCGCTGATAAGAGAAACAAAACAAATGCAATCGAGTATCAAAAAGAGCGGTTGGATAATAGATCACTTAGGGCGCGTTCGTTTGGGATCAATCCGGAATAAGAATAATTGGAATAATGTAAGTTAGCCGGAATATATTCCAGAATATATTCTTATTCCAGAATATTCCCAAACGAACGCGCCCTTAAAAATATCTTGGTGTGCAGTATCGCTGAGTCGTTTTACTCGTTTTTGTTTGCAGGATTTTTACAAATCAAAATCGTGATTTTGATCCGTGAAGCTTAATAATTTAATATTGTTTTCAAAATCCAATAATGAACATCACAGTTAACTCGACTAACTAAAACACAAAACAATTAGTCCAAATGAAATATTTAATAAAAAACAATGTCTGTATAAAATGTACAAACATGAACAAGTTTGAGAGCAGCATTACATGTAATTGAATTGTAAATATTTACGAAAAGACGCGAAACCGACACAACTTCAAATTCGCTCATAAATGAAGTATAAACAGATTCTCATGCACAACAAAAAAGACTTATACTTAGTGCATACATTTACGTTTGTTACCTCTTGTTTGGAGAAGGCTTGTAAATTCTGCAGGGCTAAAATTTCAAACCAGCACAATAATATCGGAAGCGAACACGCCACTCGTTGTAAGCTTACTCCAACACCACCGACATATAAGTTCTTACAGTGTTTTGAATTATCGGCGAAGATCGATCTCTCCTTCCCTTTCGGTGTAGCTGTTAGGTCTGTTAGCAGTCTTTTGTCCATCACTTAGTGAACTTCACCGGCTCTGAGCTCACTTTTATTCCAGCTCAATTAACTTTTCAGCAGCTTTTCAGCCAAGGTCAGCCGCAGTGCTTCAACTCTCGATGTTTTCCGATGTATATCATATTCAAGTCGGCAATTATTTCGGATCATCCCGTTAAGCGGTTGTGCTAAATCATTTGGCATGAGGTTTCCATAAAGTTGATGAGTAAATAGAGTGAGAAACATTCACGAAGTACTATATTTCCAGCATGCTCTCTTCACGTCTTTCATTCAGGGTAAAAGGTGAACAACGTACCAACAAATTTCTACGACAAATAAGTTAACTCTCGCCAAACCAAAAAATGCTTTTGTGTTACTGTTTGCCAGAGAAGGACTCCAAATCAAGGACAAAGACAAACTCGTCCCCAGCCCTAATCCGTGCGTACGGACGGACGGACGTGACATCCAAATTTTCTCGGCTGGATGGGTTTTCCAATTTCTATAGCAATGGTGCTCCGCCCGCGGGAGCTCCGCTATTATCCATTGGGAAAAAAGTGTTTGCTCACTACGTGAACTTTGCTTTTTTTGATACGCAATGAAAACCCAGTGGAAGATCGCTTGTGATTTGGATCAGATACCTAAAACATCAGATACCCAAAACACTGTTCGTGACCCGGGTTCGTGACTAGTAATTTTCCTATGTACTCACAGGCATCCCAAGCTCACGTTTGAAGAAAGGGAATAATCATTCATTCATTCATTCTTTCGTATAAGCGTCACGGTGAGCCGGAACGTGACCTTTCAGCTGAAAGGAATAACAGCAGCGGTGGCATAAAAGCCTTAAACGGCGAAAATAACGATAAAGCGTAACGGAGACACAATAGGAGAGTTTATTTAATTCATCTAGCGTAAAAATATAGTAATTTTGAAGAATTTAGCATTCTAAATCAACGTTATTTTATTCCCCATACAACGTCTTATAAAGCGCTCATATTCTCAACGGGTTCTCGTGTAACCTAAAACCGCGTCAGCTGAAAGGTCACGTTCCGGCTCACCGTGACGCTTAAACCAAAGAATAAATGAATGAATGATTATTTCCTATTCTTCAAACGTGAGCTTGGGATGCCTGTGATGTGCTCGACTTGGGCACACATCCAAATTCAGAAATTCGTGCTTCGTCGTGTTCATTATCAGGGTTTCCCGCATGCACTGGAAAACGCCAAGACTCGTGCATTCCTCACTTTTCTCGTTGTTGGCAGCCCTCGGGACGAAAATGTTACAAACAACACCAGTATGAATGGGTCGTTTAAATTTCATGCCCAGCAAGGAACCTTTTATAATGTACAAGAATGAAATAAATTTGAGGGCTGTAGATGTGTTCAATGATTTCAGATTTTTCAATACAGTTTCGATATAAATATTCGCGGACTTTTCTCAACAGAAATATTTTATGCGTCCTATTTCGGTCAGTATTTCACGTAAGTCTACATTGCCTGTCCCGCATTCAGCAGCAGATTTGTTTCGTGTTTCGATTCTCTGGTGGGAGTCAAACGAGGAGCAAGAAATCACTTGTCTACCAACCAAGTGTACAGTGCAGAATTCCGGTGTCGCAGACGTGACGATTACGAAGGAAATGTAAGGTTTTTGTTAGACTTGTTAGCAAGAGTGGACGAATTGCAGCCCGATCAAATTAGGGAAATCTTCGAGAAGCGCTTGCTTTTTGATGCTCGAAGACGTCGTTCAAAATCTTCCCGCTGTAGGCCATACTAACGGGAAGACCAAGGTATATTATAACTAACACTCAAATTAGATTCTTATAAAGAGAAAGGATTTCGATGGGCAGATGTGGCACGTTTATATTGGGAGTTCCTCCTGTTAATTTACGGAGAAGAAGAGCAGAATTTGCTGAATAATCTAGTAGGTGAATTACTTCATAGAACACCTCAGGCGGGCCGTCACATGGTCCAAGGAGCTTTGAGAAGTCGGGGTCTACGAATACAGAGAGACAGATTTCGTGACGCTATAATAAGAGTTACTTCAACGTTACGAACTGCGAAGCGTGTAGTGAGAATAAGGTACAGTGTGCCCTGCCCAAATGCTGCGGGATGCGGAACGGGTCAAGTAGACTTATATGAAATACTGACCGAAAAAGGACGCATGAAATACTGATATATATCCAGAAAAGTCCGCAAAATATTTATATCGAAACTGTGAGGGAAATATGTGAAGAGATTTGACTGTTAGATATAAAACGAAAAGAGGTCGCCGGATTTTGAACTATTCGTATCGCAATTTGGATATATCTATCGCAGTTTTGGACACACATATTGTACTTTGGACATATATTATGTAGTTTGCATGGACATAAATATGGCAACTCGGTACATAAACATCACTCTTTGACATTTTGATCCTGTTTGACAAGCATAATGAAAGTGGAGGTTAAGTCTTACAAAAATCTTAAGAATGCCTTTCCTGTTTATAAAAGTTTATATTTTTTCTGTCGGTACAAAATTTATTTATCGCCTGTTCACTTCCGTGATCGCTCGTGCAAAACGTCTAAAATTCTTTCCAACTTAAAGGGACACTGTCACGGACATTTTTTGCCTTTTTTGGTAAAACGGCACCAAAATTACGACTAAGTACTTCAAACCATGCAGGAAATGCTCCTAGAACGTAAAGGGAAGGATACCTAGCAAATTGTTTAAAGAAGAGTGTGACCTTAAATAGTTTTCATCAATTTTTCCAAACCACAAGGACAGAACTTGAAAAAGTCAGGCTGACTTTTTCAAGTTGGGATCAAAAGCTCCCGATGGTATCACAGTGGTATCACTCTATATTTAGCTTCAGTACACTGGTATAGTAATTTTAAGAAAACTTGACCACTGTTAATAGGTTTCCAATGGTGTAAACATGTTTTTGGGCTGTTGAATTTTTGAAGTTATGCTCGTGACAGTGTCCCTTTAAGCTTGATGGCGAATCATGCAACGTTTGAACCAATTTATATATATCTTTCAGTCTATATGTTAAAGTTCTTTTTTAAGCTGTATGTGGTTATTTTATTTCCCACGATGCGGCTACACAGTGTTTGTTTTGGAAGATTCGCTCGTTTGTTTCACTCTAATTCAATTACATGTCATTGAGAACCTTCCAAAACAAACATGGGCGCTTTCTACTCAACTAAAAATTCCGGAAATTCCGGGACAGGAAGGCGAAAGGAACGGCAATTTCCCGGAATTGAATCAATGTTAATAAAACTTTGAAATTAATTTTTTTTTTTCGAATAATATCAAGCATGTGTTGTGAAAGTTTCAAAAAATCGTTGGAGCCGTTTTGGGGATTTTCAAAAAATCGCTACAAGTGGAAAATTTGCCAAAAATTACAAAGATAGTTAACCGTATGAAAAAATCCAATTCTCGGGATCGCGATAAAGGAAATCAACAAAACTTTCCCGGCTACGTAAGGTAGATTAAATACACATTTTGGCGTTATTTCGAAGTAATTTTATCAACGTAGTGTCTGCATTTCAGTCCATTTATCATTGTCATTGCTGATAGAATAAAATGCTGCCTATCAGATATTATCCACCATAGCCAATCGGGCTTTATAAAAGATAGATTTATTGGAGAGACAGCTCGCTCAATACTTGATATCATAGACCACACAGAACCCTCTGAAGTGCCAGGAATGATGATATTTATTGACTTCAAAAAAGCATTTGACTCGATCGAGTGGTATTTCCTTTATGAGTGCTTAGAAGATATTTAGGCCAAAAATTAATGTCTTGCGCGACCTTAACTGTGTTTGTTTAATGATACTGGTAGTTTATATTTCGTTATTTAATATGAAGAGAAAAAACATTTACAACCATATGCTTTAGCCAACCACATACCGCGGAAACCGCAAAAATGCTTTTTTAACAATTAAGCAGTACAAGTCGAAATCCGTGCAGCTTGTCGCGTCCTAAATCATGGATATGTTGTATGTGAAATCATAGGGAATGAACTTTGAACGTTAGCCTTCGCCGCAGACGAAACTAAACCCTGGTTACTAACCGGGGTTAGATTACGTCTGCGGCGCAGGCTATTTGAACGTCTGCGCGCACGACTATTTCGTAGAAAAAATTCCGCTAGGCATTTATAGTAAACTGTAACTCAACAAACCAACACCAGCATGTTTGCATTTTTTGCCTGTTTTACTGCACTCTATACTAGAAGCCAGGGTGCCCGACCGGTCCCCGGAAATTTTTCTTAGGCAGGTGTGTTTTAAATCACGAAATGGCGAAATAATTTTCAGTACTGCCCTAACCAACAAATTAAAGCTAACCGAAAGCAAACTGGAGTGAAAGCTAACCGCAAGCAAGTTTCGTTTCGTTTCGAGTTTTAGTACATATCTTAGTATCAGTATAACTGGCTGTTATGTAATGTTTAATAAATGAGCAGCAGTGTTTTATCAAGTTTAAAACACGAGGCGCAGCCGAGTGTTTTAGACTTGATAAAAAAGAACTACGAATTTATTGAACGGCTTCAAAATCGTCGTATGTAGATCAACTCATTCTTGCACTAAGATTAGGGTTATTTTGACCTAGAAAATTGGACGTAAAGTTTAGCCGTGTCTTTATCAGATATAAACACATGCATTAATACAAATTTCTTTTGTATTTTCTTTATGAATTATTAATGAGTTTTTGAACTTTTTAAAATATAATTTCGCCATTTCGTGTAAAATGTTAGGAACCTCAGGTGCCAGGCACGAGGACGGATGATGATGACAGCACGATCTGACACATGATAAGATGGGGGAAAACCCTTTTTATCGGGGAGCTGCAGGAGGTTGAACATAAATTTGTTCACCGTCCATAGCCGAGTTTATTATCTTCAAGAAATCTCAGCAAAAGGAGCTCTGCAATTCTGAACGAAATTCATTTTCGGGTAAGTCTACTTTTAGCTGCGGAACACAATTTAAGATTTTTAAAAGAGGCTGTCTTTGTAAAAGCGGTCTGGTCGATCAGGCTTGAAAAGTAGATTGAAAGACATTCATGTACTTATTTTACTAAGACCACAATCCGCTTGACCAGATCATTTATTTTTTTTCGAGTTTTTTTAGGATTTTCGGTTCGACAGAACGAGCGCTCGTAACAACCAATGTCAAGGCTTAAATTTACCATAACTTTCACTATAAGTTTAGCAAAAACGAATAACTTCTGTACCAAACAAACACCACAGCCAGTTATATTATCTCTTATTAATTTATCACACCGACTTTCATGAACATCGAGTTCAAATCAAGCCAGCAGCAAGACATTAACGACACCCCTATCACACACCTTGATGAAACACGCGAAAAACGGATCACATTCAAACTTTATATTTGAAAGAATGAGGCGGTGTATTTCAATTAAACCAACGCAGCCGAAAAGAAGATACAAAAGAAAATGTCACTACTGAACGAAACCTTGTGGTATTGTCTTATTGAAATGTTTATAGCTCTGTAAACTTGACAAATTTCATCAACTATCTTCATGTTTGCCGCCATTTTGAGGTACTTGTCAGGACGATACGTTTCATCAACTTGCATGCCTCGCAGACGTATCTAAAACCATCAGAAATAAAGAAAAAGTCAATATAAATAAATATAAATGCATTACAGTTCAAATGAAAGAGTAAAATCGTGTTTAAAAACGGAAACTCGACTTGCATTCCAACCATTTCTGGCGATGTAAGATAGGTCATCATTGTTCGAATTTCGCTCGATGATTCCACAAGAAATATCAATATTTGACAATTCAATTACCTGAATATCTTGATAGAAATAATAAGTTTGGGAAATATTCTGCTTACTTGCATTGCCGACCTTAAGTTGTGCGTTCAATTAAATAGAAATCTGTTGACCTCAGTTATTTGCTGAATCATTAGTTCCATCCTCTGACGAAGAGGCAGAAGCCTCGAAACGTCTGGAATTTAGTTGTATCAGGAGCTTAAAGCAATTATTAATTTGCCCCAAAATTTAAGAAAATGTATGGGCTATTTAAATAAGAACATGCTCAGGCTCAGCCAAATTTTACGCGTT